>OY728132.1:1891782552-1893056302 GCA_963277665.1 Viscum album
AGGGGTAAGTATCCACCATAGTACTTGTGTGAGATCCACTATCTATGTATCAATATCAGTTGTCTATTTAATAGAAATAATCCAATCCAATGATTATTTTGGTTGAGCCCTCTAAATTTTCTATTGTGCCTTAGCCTTGAGTTTTTTGATGAGTGCGCCCACTGGGATGTGTTCTATCTGTTTTGATAAAATCGATGAGTGTGTTCTATTATGAAAATTTTGAAATTTAACCACTATCATTATCCTATGATGGAAGTAAGGAAATAACCTCACATAGTGACTTGGAGTAGTCCTTTCAGTAAATAATCATTATCTTATTTTATTCCCATAGAATTTGTGACCTAAATATGAATTCCTCTTTTATACATTGTGATAGTTATTTTAGGGATACCTACAAGATATGTTTTTACCCAACCCTATAAGGGATCTATATACACATGTGACAAATAATGCAGATGATAGTGTATTTGATGAACTACAAGGATTACTATGAGTTAGTGGATCTTAATTTTTCTAGACATGCCTCAGATGGTGTTAAGAGAATAATTTTGATCAAAATTCCCATTTAAATTAGAATTTTGGATTCCATTTCCAAATTTATGGGATTATAGTTGGACCTTTTATTTTTTCAATTACCCTTAGATCAAACTATGATATTATATTATATATTATAAAATAATTTATGGATACTAATTCTTATTATTCCACATTAAACTATTTTTTGTAGATTTGTTCTTATGTATATGTACATTTAGATATGACCCTTTAGGTATGTGATATGACAACGCAGTGATAGTCATCATTCCTAAGATTATTCATGGTAGGATTCAGATGTAATTATCATATTAATTTCAGTTATAAAGGTCCCAGGTGATGAGTTAATGATATATTTTTATCAAAATGTAGGTTATCTTCTGTACATGGGTGGTGGATTATATAGTTTTGAGGGTTGTTTTGGGAACTAAAAAATCAGTTTTAAAGTATTTCAAGTTCCTCATTGACACTTGGGAACATAGTGAAGGTGTGGGGGCTGATATATCCATTATATAAGACTCTATCAACATACCTATTAACATGGAACATATAGGCAACAGATGCATGGAAAATAAGGTAACATGTATCATATAAAATTAGTTGTGGTTTCTATTTTCTACATAAGTCATCTCCCCATATATTTTCATTTTGTAACATCCTGGTTCCAGGTGCCACTAAATGGGTGCCCCGATCCTGGTTGGTCACATGACCTCAAGCACATTTCCCCAAACGAAAGAGGCTACCGACTAGCAGTGAGGGCCCAGGACTGATAGTGGGGAAACAATGCCCTCATTTGTCAAAGTGTAGCATAGAGGAATAAAATAACCAACATACAACAACAGCGGAAGCAATTAACCATACACATTTAAAATAAACAACTAAAATATATGATAGCCAATATTTATATAGATAATGATGCAACATGTCTCACGTTCTAAGAAAATATCCAGAACATGTTACACAATAATATAATACAATACAGAGTACATCAAAACAAAACAAGACAGCTGGTAGCATTGCGAGCCTAATCCCAGTCACATGCTCCCCTACTCCTTAGCTACAATCAAGTTCATGTATAGGGAACCTTGCCCTTATCCACACTTGCATAAATGTAATCTGTTTAGGCCGATGACATGACCCTAACAAGGTGTGAGAAATAAATCCCAGTAGGCACCCACCCAAAGCTCGTGCCCAACTATGTCAAAATATAGAACAACAGTGTGTAGTAGTAAAACGAAATAAACTAAACAGTACTCAAAAGTAACTAACATTACCAGTTATATTGCCACTTTATTATTCATTTAATCATTCATTATAAGGAAACAACAATAGTGAATTTCTATGTAAACATTCAGTTTTCTTAGACACGCAAACCATTACCCTCAGGTAATCAAAAACGTAACCCACATGTAATTTCCCTTAGGCATAACAGATATTTCCCTCAGGCGTAAAAAGTGTCACCCTCAGGCACATAGTCTATTTCCCATAGGCATGGAATATGTTTCCCTCATGCTAAAAGATGCACTGCCGTCGGGCTAAGTAAAACACTACCCTCATGCTAAACATGAAGATGGGTCATGCCCAACATACAAACAAGAAATTCACATACAATTCCTCTCAAGGAAAAAGTAATGTGCAAAATAAACATGGCATACCCTCAGGTTTCCTGGCCAAATGGCTAAAGAGAGGAACACACCCCCAGGGTGGTCCTGGATCCAAGCAGTGATCCCAAACAACAGTTTATTATCACATTTAATTAACTATACAATTATAGGTATTTAGAAATTGCTATGTCCTCTTCCACACGACACCCCAACATGGGTTTGCGCACAACGATTCAGAAAAATGCACAATATTTGAAAATTAAACACCAAGCCACCTACCTTAAATTCCCCTGAACGGTATACGAAAATGATGATCCTAAAATTGTCCAAGAACGATATGGATCTTTGGTAGATGAACCCCCGTTAAAACATAAATACCTTCCCTTAAAGGAAGAATTGGCAGGAATGGCTTAAGGAGAGTGGAGTGCTTACCGGTGAGGTTCTAATGAGATCATCAGAGGCAAAAACAGAATCCTGATGTTTGATCTGCAGGTCCTCGAAGGTTCGAAATTCTCTCTCGTCTCCTTTTTCTGGTTCTAATCCTTCCCTGTGAACAGGGGAGGCTACTACCAATTTTAAGAGAAAAAAAAACTACACGGCGTGTACATCTCAAGTACATGGCATGTAGTTTTCATGTTTTAACTTTTCATTCGGTAGCTTCTTTCCACCGCAGCACTGTTCATTCATCGACATGAGTACACGTTATGTATTCTTGATCAAATGGTGTATACTGTCATCCGGCTGGCTACTGCTTCCCCCGCCTAACTATTTGTCTACCGACAGACTACATGCCTTGTACATACCCACTATACAGTGTGTAGTCGATTTTTACCCCATTCATCACCGACATAGATACACACCCTGTGTACTCATCCCACATGCCCAAAGTACACGACATGTGGAATAGTACACGGCGTGTAGTCACAAAGTTTTGGAATTTTTCCCAATTTCCTTATTTTCTCAAAAACAATTAAGAAAAAGAGAAAAAAAGAAACGCATACCTCAAGAATAAGAACTGGGTTCTTACAAACATCCCCCCTTAAAGAAATTTGTCTCTGAATTTCCCTTCCATGGGTATCAAAGATAAATCTCAGAACAACACTAGCCACTGAGCACATACATCGGTCTCCCACTCCCAGGTTTCGACCTATACTCGGCCATGCTTCCATAGCACCCATACGAGAGGAACTGACCAGCCTCAGAGAACCTCCATGCTCCTATCCATGATACGAATCACATGCTCATCAAAGGACGCATCGATCTGAAGCTCAACCTCCTCTGGATGAAAGATTTGAGATGGGTCTGAATGATAGCAACGTAACTGAGATACATGGAAGACATCGTGCATGGCTCAGTACCTTTTTGGTAACTGCAACCCATAGGCAACCAGCCAGACTCTTACCATAATCTCAAATGTCCCCACATCCCTCTGTGAAATTTTACCATATCTCCTAATTCGTATGTGTCCCAACCTTGGAAAAACATGTAAGGAAACCTGATCCCTAACCATGAACTCCAAGGGTCATCTGGGGTGATCAGAATAAGATTTCTGATGACACTGTGCAGTAGCCATCTTCTTCTAAATCAACTGGACCTTCTCAGAAGTCTCCTGCACGAGACATTGTCCCAGTAAAGCTACCTCACCTTCCTCTAACCAGCACAAAGGTGATCAGAATGGCCTACCATATAAAACCTTGTATGGTGCCTTCTCAATAGTTTCCTAAAAACTGTTATTGTAGGCAAACTCGACTAGGGGTATATACTTCTCCCAAGAGCCTCCTAAGTCTAGAATGCATGCACGCAACATGTCCTCAAGCACATGTATCGTACGCTTTGACTGGCCATCGGTATTATGGTGGAAAGTTGTGCTCAAAAGCACCTGTATACACAGTGCCCTCTGAAAACTCTTCTAGAAATGATACTTAAAATGGGCATCCATATCTAAAACACTAGAATGAGGAACCCCATGAAGATGTACAATCTCTCGGATATACAAATTCCTGATCTCGTCGACTCAGAAGGTCTCCTTGATCAGAAAAAATTGAGCTACCTTTTTGAGTCTGTCCACAAAAACTCACACGGTATCATTGCCTCGAGGTGACCTCAATAACCCAGTCACGAAATCTATCATGACATCACCCCATTTCAACTCTGGGATGGGTAACTACTATAACAGTCCGACTGGCCTCTGATGCTCTGCCTTCACCAGCTGGCAGGTGGAACACCTCATAACAAAACTAGCTATCTCCCTCTTCATACCCGGCCACCAATACCGACATCTCAAGTCTCGGTACAACTTGGTAACCCCTGGATGAACTGGACAAGATGAATAATGAAACTCCCGCATCAACTCCTCACGTATATCACATGGAACCCATACTCGTCCATGGAAATGCAGTACCTCATCACCACCTATCGTCCATGCAAGAGTAGGGTCCTCACTTTCCACCAACTCCTGTAGAACTAGGCCTTATGACTCATATAGTTCTCTCATCCTGACTCTATCCAGGAGGGTATAAGTCATAGTTATAGATGAATGATAAGTCTTCCCCTGACAACCATGCACCTCCAGATGCATCTCAGAGAAAAAATTCATGAACTTCCACTCACTACTGCCCTCCTGCACTGCCTGTATCTGAGTCTTCCTTTTCAGTGCATCAGCTACTACATTACATTTACCAGGTGTATAGGAAAGCTCAACGTAGAAGGACTGAAGGTATTAGACCCACCTTCGCTACCTCAGATTCATGTCATGCTGAGTAAAGATATACTTGAGACTTTTGTGGTTTGTGAAAACCATAAAATTCTCTCCCAAGAGATAATGTCTCCAACAGCACAACGCTTGAACAACTGCAGCCAACTCGAGGTCCTCCGTCGGGTAATTCCTCTCATGTGGCCTCAACTACCGAGACCCATATGCAACTACTCAATTTCCCTGCATGAACACTGATCCCAGCACAATACCTGATGCATCATAGTAATCTGTATAGCTCTTACCTTGCTCTAGAAGTATCATGACATGTGCTGATGTAAACCTTCCTTTCAGGTCCTGAATGGTGGTATCACAAGCTTCCGACCAAACGAACTTCACACCCTTCTTAGTCAAACCCATCAAAGGCGATGCTAAGTGGGAGAAGTCCTGGATGAAGCATCTGTTGTAACCAGCCAGCCCTAAGAAACTCCGTTTCTGAAAAACATTCTTAGGATGCTCCTTGGAAACTACTGCTCTCACCTTCTCTAGGTGTATTGCAACTCCTGCCTCTGAGTTGATATGACATAGGAATTGAATTTGATCCATCCAAAAGTGGCAATTTGAGATCTTAGCATATAGACGATTCTATCTCAGTGTACTCAATACGATATTAAGATGGGTTGCATGGCCGTGTTGAGTGTGAGAGTACACTAAGATGTTGTCCATGAATACTACCACAAAAGAATCCAGATAAAGATGGAGCACACGATTCATCAGAGCCATAAAAATTGCTGGTGCGTTCGTGAGTCCGAACGGCATAATCAAGTACTCGTACAGACCATATCTGCTCTAAAAGTTTGTAAGAGGTATATCTGTTGGTCTCACGCACAGCTGATGATATTCAGATCTCAACTCAATCTTCGACAACACTCATGCTCCCCGAAGTTGATCAAAAAGATCATCAATCCATGGTAGGGTTTATCGGTTCTTAACTGTCAACTGGATCAGCTTCCAATAATCCCCACATAGTCTGAGGGTACCGTTTGCCTTCTTCGTAAAGAGGACTAGAGAAGCCAAAGGAGAAGTACTAGGTCGGATAAAACCCTTTGGCTGTAACTCCTCTAATTTCCTCTTAAGCTCTTGTAACTCTGGTGTATCCATCCTATAAGGAGGAATGGACACCGGTGCTGCTCTTGGCACAATCTCAATAGAAAAATACACCTCTCACTCTAGAGGTAGACCCAAAAAGTGGTCCGGGAAGACATCCCTGAAACGATCAACCACTGGAGGGAAATTTGTCTAACAAGTCCCCGGATTATCCAGATATAAACTCACAATCTGGGTTGTGACTCCACCTCACCCATGATTCTCTGGTCCAACTCGACTTGCCTGAACATCCCATTCACCTTTGTATAGAAACTCTCCACCCTCTGGTGATGTGAGAATCACCATGTGACGATAGAAATCTACAAAGGCTCGAAAGGGAACCAACCAATCCATCCCGATAATGACATCATATCTCGTCATCTCTAAGACATAGAGTTCCCATAGAAAGTGACACCCACCAACCTCAAGGGGGAACTCCCTACATTGACGCAAACTAGCCATTATAGTCCCCAATGGAGTGTCTAACATCAAAACAGTAGAAGAAGAAGAAGATACACATATCCCAAGGCTCTCCACAACAAACACTAATATGAAACTATGTTTAGCACCCGTATCGAAAAGTACTAAAGATTTGACAGAAGCTACTAGAATAGTAACTCTGACAGTAGAAGGTCTGGGATCTTTCTCCTGCTGAATTTTTTGCACTGAAAATGCCTACCCAGTGCCACAGCCTTGTGACACAGCCTGGCTACTCTGAGCTATCCCATCCTGCTGCCTCTGAGATCCTGGTGTCTGGATACCCCTTCCACAACCACCATCCCTGCCTGCACGCCCTCATTTATTCCAGTTTCCCGACTGGTAAGAAGCTGCTGGTCCTACTCCCGTACACAGAGTTTGCACAGATCCCCTCTCACTAGACACTGGTGGAAATGACATGCAAAAGAACTGAAGATGACTCATCATGCCGCAAACTCGGCACTCCACTGGGTCTTGTGGACACTAAGGTCTCTTGTGCCCCTCCTTACCACACTGGTAGAAAATTAACTGGCCACCTGAAACATTCTTCTGGAAGGTACTGCCACCCTGAGAGAAGTCCATCTATCTCTTCTTTTTCCAGTAGAGATAGTACTAGAAACTGGTGCTGAACCTCCTGAGCCCACACCACTAGTTTCACGCAGGATCCACTCTGTAATCAGTGCCTGGTTCACAATTTCATGAACTAAAGGAAATCTGAAAACATTCACCAGCGCTCTACTATCATATCAAAGACCATCCTAAAAACTTCTTGCCCCCAATGTATCATCACCCACCAGAACGGGTGAAAAATTCTAAATCTCGTTGAAAAAAGAAAAATAATCCATCACCGACATAGCACCCTACTGCATATTCATGAACTCTCAAGATCTATCTGCTCTCAGAATCTCTGAAAAGAAGAATTCATAGAATACTACCTGAAAATATTCCCACATCATGTCTCTTTGATGCTCTGACTTGGTGGTAACATCCCACCACCTCTTGGAGGAATCACGCAGCATATACACTGCGAGCTTGACCCTCCTCCCTAGAGGCGTCTTAAGCTACTATAAAATAGTCTGCATAGACCCCGTGAATGATTCTACAGCCTCTGGTCCGACATCCCTTGAAAATGTCGGTGGATGCTGCTGCTGAAATATACGTGTTAGCTCAGCCATAGATGTGGCAGCCGAGGGTGCTCCATGAAAGGTCAGCATGAACCGCATAAAGCCTTCACGGAACTACGCATCTGTGCCTGTGTCCAGTATAACAGCTGGCGCCGCATCTGGATCTACTAGAAGATCCACTGGTAGCCCATGGCCCACCATTTCTGGAGTACAATCGTTGCTGATCTCCGGGAAAAAAATGTGTGGCCATCTCGATTACATGACTCTACAAGGTCAAACACACACCTTAGATCCAGATTATCAAATACCGAAAAAAGAAGGGACCAAAAAGGGAATAGGAGGAAGAATACATTTCAAGAATTGAAAAACAAGACTACACGATGTGTATATTGACTACACAACAAGTAACTTATTTCTGTTCCCCTTCCTGGGTCCATCTACATGGCGAAGCCACACAGCTCACATTGAACAAAAATTCATGGCGTGTATACTGACTACACAACGTGTATACTGTAATTTTCCAATTTCCCGTTTCTTTTGTGACACGACCGACTACTCGGCTTAAAACTAAACGGTGTGTTACTCCCGCACACGGCATGTACACCACCCCATTTCCCAGCCACATGGCTAAAACCACATGGTCAATCCTTAGACAAGACTACACAACATGTCCCACAGGTACACGACGTGTACTAGATGAGCTCCGTCGACCCGTGTTATTAGTTACCCAGCCAGATACGTGGCTCAAACTACAAGGCGTGTTCTATTTACACACGGCATGTACACAAAATGATTACACCAACCCATGTTGTTAGTTTCATGGTCGGATCCAAGATCAGACTACATGGCGTGTTCCATAGTGGACACGAAATGTATGTCTTAAGGTCTCCTCTGTCCGTGTTGTTAGTTACACGGGCCCACTCTTGGTTAACACTACACGGCGTGTACATCCTGTACATGATGTGTTTTTTCCAAACATTTCTCTTCCCCGTGTCCCCTCCAACACGGTCCTTGACATGGAAAGAGACTACATGGCGTGTACATAGGGTACACGACATGTTCTTAAAAAGTTTTCTTTTCTTCCCGAACAGAAGAACAAATGACATGTGTTCGAGGAACTACACGACATGTATCCTGGGTTTTCCAGAAATTACACCTATGAAACTACTCCAGAACCCAGAAAATACTGTAAAACAACACCTAAGTGCCAAATTCTGATCCGTGAGGGCCCATACACCCCGAGAATCAATGATTGGCATCTTATATGTGTTATAACAAAATAAGAAGTCAATGATCCGCCAAATTCCAGTCAATGAGGGCCCATACTCCCAAAAAACCAAATTTGGATCCCATTCTATCAATTGAATCATACCAAGATACCCTATCACATAGTAGGTATTTATCAAGCAGCTATCAGAACAGTATTCTTTTCTAGCACAACAACTATCAAAACGACATGCAATTTATAATGCACCTACATGGCATGGAATTATGCATGGCATGTAATTCCTAGAATGTGCCTAAATGATGCATGATATGGAGTACCCTAATCTCATCGGTTTGAAACTAAATAGAACCCATGGATAAAATATAAATAGAAAAATCAAAAGTGTGTCACCCAACAGTGAAAATAAAATCAACAATAAAATTTGAGAAATCATAAAAATTGAAAAATACGAGGTAGACCGGCTTTTCCATATACACGGGTTAGCTATGCCTGAGAAAAGCTTATTACAAACTATCGTTCTAGTCCTATCATTGACTAAGGCTCCAATTAGCAAGTCAAAGAAAAGAACCTCCTCTGATACCACTTTGTAACGTCCCGGTTCTGGGTTCCACTCAGTGGGTGCCCTAAAATCAGTTGGTCACATGACCTCAAACGCATTTTCCCAAATTCCAGAGGCTACCGACTAGCAGTGAGGGCCCAGGTATGATAGTGGTGAAACTATGACCTCATTTGTCAAAGTGTAGCATAGCAGAATAAAATAACAAGCATAAAACAACAGCGGAAGCAATAAACCATACACATTTAACATAAACAACAATAGTATAAGGTATCCAAAAGTTATATAGATAGTGATGAAACATGTCTCAAGTTCTAAGAAAAAAGCCAGAACATGTTACACAGCAATACAATACAATACAAAGTAAAGCAAAACAAAACAACATAGCCAGTAGAATCGCGAGCCTCAGCCCGATCCCATGCTCCCCAACTCCACAGCAGCAATCAGTTACCTATATCGGGACTATTTACCTTATCCACACATGCAGAAATGTAATCTATTTGGGCCGAATACATGACCTAAACAGGGCGTGATAAATAAATCCTAGTACGCACCCACCCAAGGCACACACCCAACTATGTTAAAATATGAAACAACAGTGTGCAGTAGTAAAATGCAATAAACTAAGCAGTGCTCAAAAGTAACTAACTTTACCATTTATATTTCCACTTTATTATTCATTTTAATCATTCATTATAAGGGAACCACCATAGTAAATTTCTATATAAACAGTCAGTTTCCTCAGACACACAAACCCTTACCCTCAGGTAATCAAAAAGTTATCCCGTAGGTAATTTCCCAAAGGCCTAACATATATTGTCTTCATGCGTACAAATTATCACCCTCTGGAATAGAGTGTATTTCCCACAAGAACGGAAGAAGTTTCCCTCAGGCTGAAAGATGCACTACCCCCAGGCTAAGTAAAACATTTCCCACTAGCTAAACAAGTAATCGGGTCATGCCCAACATATAAACAAGAAATTCACATACAATTACTCATAAGGAAAAATTAATGTGCAAAATAAACGTGGCATACCCTTGGGTATCCTGGCCAAATGGATAAACAGAGGAACACACCCCCAGGGTGGTCCTGGATCCAAGCAGCCATCCCAAATAGCAGTTTATTATTATATTTAATTACTTTTACAATTCTAGGTATTTAAAAACAGCTAAGGACTCATACACACGATACCCCAACATGGGTTCGTGGCACAACGATTCACACAAACTTACCACAGTTGGAAATTAAACACCAAGCCACCTACCTTAAACTCTCCTGAATGGTATACGCGAACGACGATCCTCGAATCGTCCAAGAATGATGTAGAAATTGGGTATAAGAAAACCTGTTCAAACATTAATAACATCCCTTAGAGGATGAATTAGAAAGAAAGGATTTAGGAGAATGGAGTGCTTACCCGTGAGGTTCTAACGAGATCGTCATAGGAAAAAACGGATTCCTGATGCTTGATCTGGTGATCCTCAAAGGTCCAGCCTCCTCTCCTGACTCCTTCTTCTGGTTCTAATCCTTCCATGTGAACAGGGGACACTACTTCTCATTTTGAGAGAATAAAATCAAACTACACGGCATGTACTTTCATTTTTTAACTGTTCCTTCGGCGGATTCTTTCCACCGTAGCACGATTCATCCATCGACTTGAGTACACGAGATCTATTCCTGATCAAATGGCTTGTACTGTCATCTGACTGGAAGCTGCTTCCACCGCCTTACTATTTACCTACTGACTGACTACATGGCGTGTACATACCCACTACACGATGTGTAGTCGGTTTTACACCCTTCATCACCAACATGGCTACACACCCTGTGTACTCATCCCACACGACCAAAGTACACGACGTGTGGAATAGTGCACGGCCGGTAGTCACAAAATTTAGGATTTTTTTCCCATTTTCCTTATTTTCTCAAAAACATTTAAATAAAAGAGAAAAGAATAAACTCGTAACTTAATAATATGAACCGTGTTCTTAAGCATTTGACCACAGAAAATCATTACTATTTTTTGATAACTCAATGATGTCATTATGATATGCTTCTGTTGACAAATCATGATACCAATCCATTTGGTGATGTGGTATAATTTTGAGGACATGTGAAAGAGGTGGTTACTATGAGTGGATAGCGATAGGTTCCCTCACCCATTCTATAGTATGGTTACCTACTTATGAGGTTTTAGGTGGATTTTTCTATCTTGGATAAGAAATTATAAGTCAAAACATAATATGAATCTATTCTTATTATACCTTACATTTATTAAAGATACATGGAACCAAGATTTCAATTTGGATCAGACCCAAACCTCTGGAGGTAGAGGTCTCACATGATTTTAGGGGGTATGCGATATTCTAGGAATAAAACCCTCTAGATATTGGTCATTATTAATATAAATATATAGGGAGGATTAATTCACTGGTTGACAAAGGTTTTGATGATTTTTATAAGGTTATTTATGTTCTATGTGTATTATAGAAACCTAGTGGTGGATAACTAGTTATAATGGGGAAGAATAACTTTAGGATATTTGGGCTTCGAACCCGGAGGTACCAATAATGTATCAAGATTTGAGATGCATCAAATCTACTTCAAAAGTTGTTTTTATATCAATTAAAATTCTTTTTCCCCTAAATTCATCCTTTTTTAGAAATACCAATGCTAAAAGTTCCCTTTAGATCATTCCTTTCATTTTGAGGCACATACATGGAATGATTCGATTATCACACACCTTGTCTAACATGACATTAAGAGGAGAGATCCTTAAGTGGAATCATTACATTGTGATGATGAAGCCCTGTGTTTTTTTCCTTAATATGGACTAATTGTCTATAGTCCAGGGACATTTTTACTATTATCAAGGAGGGTTATTCTGTATGTGAGTTTTTTGGAAGTATGTCATTAAAGTGTACACAACCTAAGATAAACATGATGACTTAATATGCATAATGATGCATCTAATTTAATATTTATTTTATTGTATTACCCTTATACTAGTATATCCTATAATATTTTAGTTTCCTAGGATGGTAGAGGATTGTGAGGTATTCTTCTTAAGGAATTTTAATATCTTACTACACAATAGAAATATAATCATATATATTTACCTACACCTAGTTATTTATTGAATAACATGATAGGATATAAAATGAAACCATGGAGTTGATATAACTAAATGTTTTTTGAATTATTTATAGATGAAGGGAATTATTAAACCTAGTTAGTTATATTAAAAAACCAAAATATTTTTCACTATATAGTTAGATTTTAATTTGAGGAAACCCATGGATCAACATTTTCAGAACCAAGTGAATTTTATTAATGGGACTCAACTTAAATGAATGGATAATATCATCAATCAGTGGATCGGGGAGTAGTGGTTCAAAAAAATTAAAATTTGGAGGACTTATCAACATTTATGGGTTTGGTAATTGGAAATACTAAATGTGTATTTCCAAACCCCCAAAGGTTATATTGATTTATTGGGGATTAATTTGGGTGTAATGAATACCCCAATTGTGTTATAGGGACACATTAGCAATAACTTCACCCCATATTATTCATCTTCCTGCTGGTCTTATTTTCCAACATCCATGTGTACATAGAATTTAGGTACCGAATAAGAAATACTTTTCCGTGGTTCGTTGCATACTCTGAGAGAACTATCATAATGGAAATATCCCAAACTGTTAGTTTAGGATATGAAAGGTGCATATCCTTGGATATTTCATCATATAATAGAGAGTAGTAGCTGATCTAAAAATGAATTATAATATATTGTATTATAATTCACCCAAGACCATGACTGAGTTGAGGAGCATCCACACATTTGTAGGCTTTAGTCAATTATTACTCCAGATTCCTCTAGTAATTGGGATCATCTAAAAACTGTTCTGTAAGAGAACCCCATTAATGTGGATAGAAAACTATCATCCAAAAATTTTGTACCTACAATATTGGTTGATGAGAATACCTACGTTGAGACATGAAGGGGGTCGTTGAGTACATATTGTTAAATTTTTATCTCTATAATGGGAATTGTTAATACCACGACCCTAGTAGCTCAGAGACGATGCCATACATAATTTCACTGGAATAATAAACATGTGTTTTCATCTGAAACGAAAAGTTAGTTTAATGGAATTTAGAAAATAGATAAAAAATATGATTTTACATTATAACATGAAATGATAAATAGCATAACAACTACCTTGGAAAACCTAGTAAACTACTAGATTATCCCTAAAATCATTTATAATATAAATCAACACATATTAGGGAAAAAATATTAAAAAATTGAAATTGGACAGATTAGATGACCATAAAGTTAATAAAAATAATTGATTCAATCATAAATATTAAGGGATGGTAAATAACTAAAAACAAATTCCATTGTCTTGAGCATAAAATGGAATAAATAAAGAATATTAAAAAATTATAGAAATAATAACATTGTAATGAAACAAAACCATGTATATTATAATAGTTCAATAATCACATAAAATATTGATTAAAATTATCTTAATGAAGGAATTCATAATGTTGGAATTCTGAAAGATACCGTCTTGGCCACATCCAAGACATCTGAAAATAAATTGTTACGGCCTAAACTAAATAAATATTTGATAATAAATTTGCACGACATCATCCAAGTCCATATCTATTTTTTCTCATGTGACCACCCATTGAATGAAATCATTATAGAATGACCCACTCATCACTAACTATGTCGAATACACTCCTCATTTGAAAAGGGTGAAATATAAACAACATAAACATTCATATTTAAAAACTTGCATACTATATATGAATACTTCATCCAGGGACCATGAATGGTATCCAAATAGAACATACACTGTCAAACTGACCATAAACACTTAAAAAAACATGATAGATGGTATCATAAGATATAAATCTTATTTAATTACAATACTAAATAAATGTGGTTGACATATACATAGATAATTTTAGTTTATTCCATCGAAAATATCTTGAGGAAACAAATATTCAAACATTCCAATGTGTCCCTTTCCACTTTATAAAATTTAAATCATAATACCAATGAAGGAATAAAATTCAATAAAACATAAAATATCATGAAGAAAATAATATTTAAGATACGATAAATGAAAGGTAAGTACATGTACCCCACACAAGGAATAAGTGGTAGACAAAGCATATATCTCACAAAAGAAAAAGTGAGATGAGAAAAACCATTTTTACATCTTAATGAACAGTTATTTTGAAAATTAATTTGTATTTTAATTAAAATTGTGTTTCAAAAATTCATATCCCATTAGATCGAAGGTAATAAAAATGAAATTATTTTTGAATCATAAATTATGTCAAACATTTAAAATGAGTTTTAAGAAACTTTAGAATTGGGCCACTTTAGTGCAGTTTAAGATAAAATATAAAATAATTTTTAAAATTTAAAAGTCATAATTTTTTATATAAAACCATAAATGAAGAAATATAAATCATAATTGATGAAATTTTAATTTTGGATTGAATATTATATCTTAAAATAGATTACACATGGTACTAGAAAATGGGATTGAAAATGGGATGTTCCCTTTAACAGAGCATGCTTAATGAGAATAATTGACTATGGAACCTTATAATATTTGTATTGCCCAATTAATGAAATATGAAATGATTTGAATAAATTTATTTGGAATATATAAATATATTTTATAATATTTATAAAAAATAATTAATAATTACATTGGGATAAATAGAGAGAAAGAATACCCCGAATGAAAAATTGGGCTTCGGGGAGAGTCCTATACCAAAATGAAAACCGTCAAACCTTATGCACCATAATATTAAAGATCTTCAGATGAAACATCGAATACCATGAACATAAAAGGATTCATAAATTTATTTATTAAAATAAATTATACATACACAGCACACACGAAATAGTGGTGAATAAGGCATATCTTACAAAAATAAAGGAGAGATGAGAAAACCCATACCTTATATCTGAAAGTGTTTTGCACTTTTACTTAATGACTTGTGTGATGAAATCATATTCCCTAAAACATTAATTAATAACCTCTTAAAATATATTTTTTTATCATTTTTTTATTTTCATTAATTGAATTTTTCTGTATTATAAAATTCAATTTCATCATTAAGGGGTGGTTAGTTCCCTAGCTCTAATGATTGGTTCACGAGAATATATGTACGAAAGATCATGTGAAATGGGAATATTTATCCCGAATTGAAAATATAAGTTATTAATAAAATTAAATATTATTTGATGATCACATATATCATTTTATTCTAGAAGTGGGGTTAATCCATTAGATAAAATGTTAATGTTAGCTATTTGGATTTTTTTCCATTTTTTCAATCATCATGCTTCTTTTTTATTTAATAAATTATGATTATGTATTTATACTATTCCAAGAACACTAAATAACTTGTAACATACATATTATAATATTTTTATGGAAAAGGGAATTTTTTATGACCAGTATTGTTGGAGTAATTGAAAAACGAAAACATGGCATCTATTATGGTGGTAAATCCGCACTTCAAAGATTATTATTTCTATTTTAAAATAAAAAGTGTAAGAGAATAGAATTGACATTTAATATTCCATTAACATAACCAAATTATATTTTATTAGTGATAATTGAGTTATCAGGTCAATTTGTATAGAGTAGGTTAGGGGAGGACAATTATATATAATAAATGAAAAGAATGAATGTGGATTTTACCTCTTGATATCCTCTCCTTGAGAACCCCTTGATGAACAGTAAAATGGCCTTTTGGTGAGACAAAATATACAAGAATTTTTTATAGTGTTTTGGTAGAGGTATTGCGAAAAAATTGGTCATTCATCAAGGCTTTGGAGTTGCGAGTAGTAGATGTGGTGATTGAGTTTTTTATACCATAGAAAAGGGGTATTATTTGTGTGTTTTATTCATTTGTTTTTTGGCTCAATATTATCATTATTTTTAAACATATCACTAAATATATTTAAATTAATATTTGTTATTATATATTATGTGATTAAATCATCCATTAAAAATCTTTTACTAAATAATTCATGTATTTGTTAAATAATGTAAATTGATGCATTTCACTATTATACAAAAAATCAATTATTTTAGAAAAACACCAAAAACTTACCCTAAATTTTTTTGATGTTTATAATTGAAAAATGTTCTCCATTTTACGAAAAAAATTCTAAATATAATTAATATATTTTTTAAATGAAATTATCATTTACTCAAAAATACTAATTTAAATATTATAATTATTTGTATAAAATATTGAAAAATACAATATAGTGTAAAAAATATATTATAATCATTATAAAGAAAAATATTAATTTATAAATATATTATATAAATAATAATTTTCATTTAAAAAATTATATTATTATAATATTGTAAATAAATATGTATATTTTTGAAAAATTCCAACACTTAATTTATCATTTTAGAAATTTATTTACTTATGTCATGATAAAAATAGATATTATTTTTATTTGTAAGATGCCCAAATTTTATTTTTACGTTCATATATGTTATTACTATTCAAATTAATCATAGATGAGTGATATAAAAAAAATTTGGTTTCATAAAAATAGATATGTTTAAATAGTCAATAGAAAACAAATAATTTATGAAAATATAAAAAAATTCACCCTATGCTAATTTTTGAATTATTAAATTAAAAATGATGTTTATTTTTTCACTTTAATTCATAAAAGGTTAAAATTGTAGTTTTAAAACCAGAGCTCCATTAAAAGGTGAAAAAACAATCTTTAGAAAAAATAGCCTTTTATTGTATAAAATTTGATTCATTATTATCGTATGCCTATAAAATCATTTGGATGAATGTCAAAAAAATTAATAAATATAAAATATTTAAATCTCATAATTTGGATAATAATATTCATTCCCTCCAATTTAATGGATAAGTTATTACGATCATTTTAAAAAATTATATTTTCCTATATATCATTATTCATTTTAGACTAGTGTTCTGTGAAGCCTATGTTATCAAAGACATTAAATATAAAACAAATACATAATCAACAAACCATTTTCAAATCACTATGTTATCTATTTGAATATAAAATGTCTCAAAAATAAGAATAAACATTGTACAGAAGATATAAAAAGGTCATACTAATTAGGAATTAATTTAGGCTAGTGGTTGTAATTGAACCCTTGTCACCCTTCAATTGTGGGATCAAACCCCATGACCTTACTATACATGATGGTTTGACACCTTGCCTACGGGGTTTCCATTTTCTGAAACTCTAGTAATATAATTTCTATAAATATATATGATAGACATTCTAGAAATAATTATAATATATAATGTAATAAACATTTCCCCAATATGTAAATACTATGTCAATTTATTTCTTAATAGGTCAATCCATTGTCTAGAGATTATCCTCTAAAAGATGAAATTCACTTGGGTAATGCCCAAATTAACCACATTTATGTCAATAAATTACAAGTATACTCTTAAGAATTATTTTATTTCCATCCATCATACTCGTCATTTTACTGAACAATTCATTGATTTATATCCTTCATTCCCGTAGATAAAGCATTTATCCATATGGTTTAGGAACCTTCGTGGGTGTCTCCTTCAATGTTTCATTCATTTTGGAAATTTATCCTTCTTTTATCCATTTTCTCTCCGATTATATCCCTTATAAAACTCCTTCCATCACTTATTTGGTTAGTTTGGGGTTTGGTTATGGTAAATTGTTTTAATAATATTTCTGAAAAAATGATTAGGAATGAAAATGATATCTTTAAAATCTCCCAAAATCCCATTATATTTCTCATCACCACCACCTTCTACAACATATTCAATGTTAACATGACTCCTTTGGCCTCCAACCATTGAATAATAGTAGAAATAATAGCTTGATTAACAATACACATAGTGAGAATAATGTATAATCATTTAGAGAATATCATGACACCTTGTTTTCAACCTTAAACAGCTTATGTTTAACAATGTTTTTTCGTTTTCATTATATATTCAAATTTATCATAATGTTTTTTATTGAAATTTTGTGTTATCATAATAATATACCTTGAGAATGTAAAACCAAGTCCACAGTAGGGTACATTGTCATGTACCGATTTAAGTTGTGTCATTCCCTGATTCACCTTGTCATAGTTGTTACAAGAAGGTACATCTCTTCCAAAAACAAATCCACCTATACTATCTAGATATGTATGTATTTCTCTTTAGACTCATAAAATACCAACCTTATAAAAATTCAAATATTTTCAAATATTATTATCCCAAAATAATATATTAATATTTTTTTAATCTATGTTTCTTAAATATATTTTAAAGATTTATAAAAAAATTTCTATGATTATAACTAAAAAACCATGATCCCAATAGCCGAAACCCATTTCTGTACATAATTACATTGGTATTTTAAAAAGGTGTTCACATCCAAAAGCACTCAAGCTTTTAGTAGCTTTGCAAAACTAGATACAAATATAAGTTTTATGTTATAACATGAAAGGAAAATTAATATTCCCCTTTATCGGAAACAACCTTAAATTCCTTGATTATCACTATTGGTCATTCATAATATATATATTTTCATAATGAGGAAAAAATATAACCTTATAAATGTGTGAGATTAGGTTATCATTAAGGGTAGACACTGAAATTATAACTATCATAAATAACAGGGCATGGTGAATAACTTAATACATATTCCCTCATCATGAGAATAATATTGAATAAATACAATCTAATTAAATAATTTCATAAAAAATCACAAGAGAGAGAAACATAATAATATATTTTATAAAATTTTAATAATAAAATTTAATATCAATTACTATTATCATAATGAGGGAACGAATGATGTCATATTTATAAAATATTCAGTAGAGGCCTCAGGAAATTCATTCGAAAATAAATTGTTAATGACTTTGCGAAATTCATATTTGAGAAAAAAAAAATTCAAAGGCCCATCAATGTCCAAATATGTTTTGTCTCATGAGACATACTGATGCATCAATGGTCTATAGATATCCCCCCTATCACTTATAAATTCCAATACATTCCTCAATGAAAAGGGTGAATCCTAGAAAACATAAACAATCTTATTAAAAAATAGAATACGAAACGTCAATACATTAACCATAAACCATGATTGGTTTACAAATAGAAAATCCATAGTAAAATTGATCATAGAAAAATCAACACCATTTGATATATGGTACTATAAGAGATAAACCTCAATGATGTAAAATATTCAATAAAGGATGTAGACATTGATGAAGATAATTTTTAATAATAACATTGAAAATGTGATGAGGAATATAATATTTAATCATTCCAAAGTCTCTCTTACCACATTGAAACATTTTCATCAAAATATAGATAAGAAAATAACATTAAATGAAACATATAATATAATGAGAATAAGAACACTTGTTATATGATATTTCATAAGGAATTTTATAAACCACTCAACAAGAATAAGTGGTGAACAAAGCATATACCACATAGAAGTAAAAGTGAGACGAAAAAATTGTCTCTGGAAATATGTGTTCTATTGAAAAATCATTTTCATTTTCCATAAAATTATACTGTAAAAATTTATGTCACAAAAAAATTGGTAGTACAATAAAATTATTTTGGTGGAAAAAAAGATGGCCATTAAGTTAAAAGAGTTTTTAGGAACCACTAGAATTCGGCCACATTAGTGAGGTTTATGATAAAATATAAAAAAGTTATTAAAACCAAAATGATAAAATGGTTTCTATAAAACCTGAAATGAACAATGATAATTTTTTCATGAAATAATAGTGATTTCTGTACTATAATGTTGTATTATAATTAATTATTTATGATACCTTTAAATGGAATGGAATTATGAAGTTCCCCTTAACTAGGATTTATGAATAGGATGAATAGAAAATGAATCATTGAAAAACAAGAATTTTCCCATCCAAGAAATTTGAACTGGTCAAGATAAATGACTTCATAACATATAAAGATGATATATATATATATGAAGTATTTAAATATAATGAAAAATAAAATTGTGGTAATGAGTGAGAAGGCATAACTCGAATAAAAACGGTGGTTCAGGGAGAGTTCCTTACCCCATTACAAACAGTCAAATTGTATACCCCATAAAATTAAGGTTCATTAAATGAAACATTTATTACCATGATGATGAATATATTCATCATATAAAACATCAAAAGGTAGTATAAAAATAGAACACTCAATTAATAGTGGTGAATAATTCATACATCATAAAAATAAATGTGAGATCGGAAAACTCTTCCCTTATGAAAGAAATGGTTCTCAACTTATACATAATGTCCTAGATAAAAAAATAAATCCAATATTAATATATTCACAACATTCTGAACATGAATTTTTTTATATTCATTTTATTAAGTTAATATATTTACTTTTGATGAGTTAAAAGATTTAGTTTCATCATTTGGGAGGTGTAGTTTTAGTGGTTTTCATGATTGGTTTACTAGTATACATGTTTGAAAGAGAACATGTAATGGGAATAGTTTTTTAGAATCATAATATAAGTTATTTATAAACATATATTGTATTTAATTGTCATATATATTGTAATATCTCGGACTGGATTACCATCAAACTAATAGTCAGACAGGTGGGCCTCATGGCCTCAACCATGTCTCCCCATACTCCAAAGGTTTTCGACTAGAAGAAATAGTGTAAGGTGGTAACAGTGGGGAGAATATTCCCTCATGATTATAGTAGACAAATATTATCATAGATTAAATAACATCCAATAGTATAAGTAGTAAATATAAATGATAAATTAGTATAATAATGATTCTAATATAACTAAACAGATGTTGCCGAAGGCTATTTATAAAATAGATGAATGAGTGAAATGGTAATGATACCTAATGGAAAATTTTAAACAATAAAAAATTATTTATAATATAATACATCAATAGGGAAATTATAGAAAATCTCCGAGGTTTTTCTAAATGACAATCTGAAGCTCCGGCTCGATCCTTTTCTCCTAACTCCAAGGAAAAAAGAAATATATTAATCCACCTAGATCAGGCCAATATAAACTCTACACGGGTACCAAGGGTACCCAAGAAGGGTGTGGGAGGAAATATCAGTAGGTATGAACTAGGGGTGTCCCGCCCAATCCATTGTAATATAAATTATAAAATGTGCAGTTACAATAGAATAATAAAAAAATTGAAAGAATAAATAATCACCCATCCAAGTTCCTAAGGGACATCTAATGATGATACGTGCTTCAGCTCATTTCTAAGTTAATAGTATCATAATGTCACTATATATATATATTATACATGGAATGCGGTATGAATTCCTCCCTTCCATACCAGTATATATAGGTTATAACTAGTGTCTGTAAACATTCCTTCCACCCATATGTACATAATAATCTGGCATGAGATAAGAGTGTATCCCATCTATATAAAGAAGATAACTGGCATGGGGTATTAATCCCTCCCATCCATATATGTATAGCGGTCATAAACCATGTGGGGTAATCAATCCTAGCACCCATACATATATAATATACTGGCATTGGGTAAGAATACCTGCATCCATAATCATATATATATTGGCATGGGGAATGAATTCCTCCCATCCATAATCATTTATATACTGGAATGGGGTAATAATTGCTCCCATCCATGATCATTTATCATTTTATTATTATTATAATATAATTCATAAGGAATCACATCTTATGCATTTAAAATTAATACATATATTACCATTTAATCCATTCATGGAAAGCATGTCATTAGACAAGCTATCACATACAGAGTCAAAATAATCAATTTTTCTTACATGGGAAATTAGTTTACATGATATAAGGGTCATGCTAGACATCATCCATTTTTATTTAATCCATTTAGTACAAAACATGACTTTTAGTGTGAGTCACCACAAATAAATTCATTTAAGTAAATTTTCCTAACATGGGAAATCAAATTAAGGCACATGCTACTAGAAAGGGTCGTGTTCATTTCCAATTAACAAATACCACAATCTTTCCTAAGAAACTCAAATTATTTCCCTTTACAAAGACCAAATCATTTCACTCATTATTATATGGAACTATACTGTGATGATTCATGTTCAAGGAGAAGTGTCATTGGAATAGGGTAAGATACTTACATGGTGGCTTCCATTGGCAAGGCAGTAAAATTGGTTTAAAAAACTAGCCAAATCCCAAAATAGGCCAGTTCGAACCAAGGAAGAATAATAATAATGTATCATAAAATAAACCAAGAATTCATTAATTTATAAAAGTAAAATTTTAGCTTGATGGAAGCACAACTCCATTTGAGAGATTTTATTAAAAAACAAATACTTTGTTACCAATCAAATAATTCATCACTTTTATGAATTTCACTAACATTATCAAAGGAATATTTTAAAATGACAACCATACTTGATTAATTGAAAAATATGAATGGTAGAATCAAAAATTCTTTAATGCATTAATAAAAAAGGGTGGTGGAAAGGGTCCCTACTTTAAAGAGGAACCAAGCCAACACTAATTTCACACTCAACAGTTTGTCAATGTCCACCCAGAACCACCTCGTACTCGCACAAACATATATTTACATAAAGATATATACATACTTTACAAAATTCATGTATTCCCTATAACATGAGAGAGGATATACATGGACTATTGTATATAATTTTAGATTTATAGACCTATGTATGTGAGTTTGGTCTTTCAATCCTGATCAAAACTCCCTAAAACTAATACTTGGCATCCTAAATCATCAAATGGACTCAAAATAACAAGGGAGAATCCAACAAGTGGATTTAAAACTCACCTCAAGAAAATGGTGGCAACCTAAAACCAAATTTAAGGGTTCAACGCACTACAAAACAAATATGATGATCCTTTAAAAAATTAAACATCCCAATTTATATGTTGTAAAGCCTTGTAATAAGAACAAAAACCACACCTCAGATGGCGATGGTAGCTTGAAAAAAAAGGGAATTGCTTCTCCATTATTAGCGGTTTCATGAACAAATAACAACAATACCCATTGAATTAGTTGGATACACAAACAAAAAAATGAGAAACCAATATCTGGCTCTCCCTTGACCTAGGGTTCGACTGAATAAAAATATGGAAACATAGAGGGTGAAAAGTGACATGAATTAGTGAAGAGATGAGAGATTATAGACTTCCTTGGAGAATTGAAGGATAAAAAAGTAGGATTTGGTTGAAATTTAAAACCAAAGGAGGGTGTCAAAGGGGATCCAATTCACACTGAAGGGGAATCCCCTAGGAGGGGTGCATTGAAACTTTGGGGAGGGGTTTGTGATGATTTTAGTAATTATTATATTATATTTTAATTTAATTTAAATAAATTCTATTTTTAATATAGGTCTCTGTGCATAGTTTTGGCTACATGGTTTATCAAATTGTGTGTCAATTGTGCACCCCCTTCTAGACAACTGGGGCACCCTACATGGGGGTTTTAGCATGGCTTGGAAACATTGCAACCTGTGAGTGGGGATCAATTCTTAGCTACTGTCCAATGAAACTAAGAATGCGGGAAAGTCACAGGGTTTGGAAAACCCATCATAAACCATGTGTACCATATTACCCCCATTAAACAGGGTTGCATAGTTACTTGTAGTTGTCGACATTTTTTTAGATAAAAATTGTGCCCTTCTAGCTTTTCAAAATATGGATTTTTTTTGTAAATAGTGCTCCTAAAACTCCACGAGATGACCAGGAAACATCTCAGTCCATCACCCATGACTAAAAACCTCACATTGAATATTTTCAACTCTTTGAATTAAATTCCAACATATTATTTTAAAAATGACCCATCAAGTGTACATAAAAGTTAAAATTCCTTTGCATTTTAATCTGGTTCAAAATGCGGAACCATAAAGCCTTCCCACCATGGAACATCTTATCCCTGAGAAACCTTCAGTAATAATCTATACGACACTCAACCTACAATGTCAAGGAATCTTAACTCAAATGGTCACATTCTGATTCAAAATATGCATCACACTATAGATCATACATTTGACCAAACAAAATTTAAGCTGTTAAAACATGATCCAATGCTCATTTTAAACCCTATCACCAAGATGACACATACCCATTCCCATTAAACAGGATACAAGATTAACTCATCATCTTGTGATGTACCTGACCTAATGAACTTTCCACCTTAGGATTTAACATTTAAGAGTTCCAATTACATATGACGGACTTTCCAACCATAGGGATTTCCTTTGAAATAATGCTCCAAGAATTTCAAATTGTTGATAGAGTGATTTTAGAAACTAAACAAATAGTTAATTACCCATCAACCTCTAATATTCTATGTCATTCCAGTTGTTCATGAAAATCCCCAGCTAACACCAACTACCCTCATCATCACCTAGAAATGTGCCTTAAAATGAATCTTCACCAACCATAAACATTAAAAAAGAGAGGAAAAGAGTGAAGACATTTCAGGCAACCATTTAAGATTTTTCCTAGACTATATTTCTGATATTTTATAAGCTGGTCGATGAGGCCTTCTCATAAGACATCTCACATTCACAATGTAAACAAACAAAAAATTACATGTCTTACCTCAAGGGATGATTCCAAATCAAAAAATGAAAAAAAACACATACAGTGTGCATCACCATAGAAGAACCACCCAATAAGCTTAACAGATTTTAACACTTTAGCATGGAATAATAATGAAACTAACTAAGTGAATCTAAGATGATTTCAAGATATGTGACATTCTCATCATAAACATCAAGCCCAAAGTGGATTTAAACCACCTCTGGATTACTTCCTTGAAATGATATTGACTTCACCTACAGAGACTTCATCAATCAAACCGATCACAATGCCTTTACCACCTGAGGTCATTCCATTATCATTTAAAAATTACCACTAAAGCTCATCCCATTAAATCTATGTTAATAGGGGGTTTAAAAAAATATAAACATGAGAACCTCATGCTACTGTGAAATATATGACACCTATTTAAAACTCACAATCCTCAAAGGAATTAAATCATACACTGACAATATTCCATTGGTCCTTATTGGTTTTACACCTTATATATGGAAGGACACATTTTACAGATTCCACACGACACTCCCCACCTATGTATTCTCATGATTGAAAAAGAAAATAAAAATATATACTCATAAGATCAATATATCAACAAATCTAATTAACGTGTGACACTGCATCGAATCATGATCACAATGTCAAAACATAAAAGAAGTCCAAGACAACAAGTTTGGTGTGTCAAAACACCAGAGCCTTCCGAAAGTCATCTCGAGCATTGGTGTAAACATTATTCACAGATGATCGGGATACTCTACTATAGAGATGACATGAGACAATACACAAGTACACTAGAGTTTTATTTCAGAGTCATATTGATTTACATGACCATTTCCTTGGATGATTCCATACTATGTCATCCATCCACAAAAATAATTAAGGGTCAAACTACCAACAAAGAATCTGACCGTGGCCCAGGGAAAGTCCAACCTACTAAAATAGAGAATTACCTGATTTTCACACCCATAAAAAGATTAATTAATGACCTTACCACACATCCGAACAGGTGCTTCATTTAATAAACTAAATGTTCTACTATGGACAACATCATCTAAATGGAACAAAACATCATAAAAACACTTCAATAACAAGGAAATTAGGTTATAATGGGGGAACCTACCACATGATAGACACTTATAAAGAACAATCTTTGACCCTAACATCAGGAAATTCTAATAGAAGTAACTATACCCAAAATATGAACAACAAAATCAATTTCTAAATAAAAAATTCCAATGGAAAACACCAGCGGTTCTGTTCCATTGTCACTCAAGGATTAACTCAAAAATACACTTTAATGAGGGTTTTAACTAGAGACACCACTATATGTTCAATTTTCAACCCCCTTTAACATTAATCACATTAAATCTTTATATTATTTTCATTATTTAAGACAAACATGATGTACCCTTTTCAAAACAAATTTGGATAGCAGTATCATTCATCCATTTGAAAATATTTAACAATTATCATAAATCATGTATTTATTAGAAAAATTAAAAATAAATTTTATTTTAATAAGAAAGGTGACCTAAAAGTGTCCCACTAAGCCAACCTGGGTTCTCTATAACCAAATAGACGTTTCTCAATTAAATTATTTAAACACCCAAATAGGTCTTCCTATAATTTATAGGTCTCAACTGATGTACTGGGTTTCAGTTTCATAATTAAATAGTTAATCATTTGATTTCAGATAAATATTGAATACTAATTTACATTTATAGCCATTTAACAATATAAATTACACACATACCATAGTTTGAGTACATGGGTTACCATTTCACAATTCATTAAGAACACATACAATCCTTACATTTATAATTGGAACTCATTAGTCAAAAAAAATTTCATTTAAAAATTTAACAAGACCATCTACAATGGTCCAGGTGTCCACTTACTAATCTGTAAAGCTCCCATACACAATAACTTTTTACATTTGTCTCCCTTTATTCAAATCCAAATTATTATAGAATTCAACTTATTATCTATTACATTTTAACAACCACATTAAACATTGGTATATATTTTACTCAAGATGGTTTGTATATACGGGTTACCCTTAACTGGTTGTAAGGCGCCCATGCACCGTATAATCAAAAATTAGTTATTTTTCATTGATAAATCATATATAAACAATAAAAATCATGTCACTACAAACAAACAACATAGGAAAACATTCTATGACCCAAAATCATGCCATTTCATAAAGGAAATCTAAACAAGAAACATGGAAAACAATAAATGAAAATACATGACATCGAAAAATTCATGGAATGTGAATTTCCTACGTGCTAATATAATGCATGAATTACTGATTCCTTTCCATATTAGGATGAGGTTAAAATTTCATAAAGTCCACAAATCATAAGTAGCTAAATGTACACTATTCACTGAAGGTGAAATAATATCAAATGTAACATTGATATGCAATGAACAACAATCCTAGCCATGGACACATGGCCATTTTTTGTGTGTACGGTGATCATTACCAAGTATAGATATTAACCATGTGCAGAAACATTCCTAGTCTCTTTATACTAACATAAAATGGTGAGATAAAAGAAATGAAATAAAATATGATACCACTTTCTAACATCCTGTTCCAACTAATTATCAAATTAGTAGCCGGATAAGTGGCCACATGGCCTCAGGTGCATCTCCCCATACACTAGAGGCTACTCACTAGAAATAAGGGTGTAAGGTGTTCATAGAGGGGAGGCAATTCTTTAATTATCATAGTAGCACAATGGTATCATAGAGTAAATAAAAACCTATGGTGGAAGAAATAAATAGAAGTGATAATGTAGTGGAAGTCATATTCGTAATCAACTGAAATAATGTATCCAACTACAGTTTATACAACTCATAAATGAATTATATGGTGATGATACACGATGGATAATAGTAAAAAAAATACAACATGATTTACAATATTGTATTATGATATGGAAAATACTAAAATTCCACATATGTGATCTCCATGAGCATCCCAATCTCTAACTCAATCCTTTTATACTAACTCCCAGGTAGAAGAAATACAATAATCAAAATAGATCCTGTGTACATAAGGTCTTCTCAGGTACCACGGGTAACCAAGTAGGGTGTGAGATAAAATCTTAGCTGGTTGGGATCCATGGTGTCAAGCCCAATACAGTGTAATATATATTACATAGTATGTACATATAAAACAAAAAAATCAATGTGAAAGAATAAATAAATGCCCATCCAGTTTTAGGTGAAAACCCTATGATGATTCCTGCTTAATCTCATTGTCGGGTTAATAGTATGATCTTTTTGTTTTAAAAATAAACAAATATATCATTTACATATCATTGGGTAAGAATGCCTCCCATCCATACCTGTACATAGTGGTTGTAATTGGAATTTTGGTAACAATTCCTCCAACCCAAATGTACATAAAAATATGGAATGGGGTAAGAATGCCTATCATCCATAAATAGAAGATAACTTTTTTTTGGGTATGAGTGCATCCCATCCATATACATATAAAGTTTATAACTGGAATGGTGTAAGAGTTCATGCCACCCATATAGATATAATACGCTAGAATTGGGTATGAATGCCTCTTATACATCAATTGAAGATAACTAGTCTTAGATAAGAATACCACCCATCCATAACCATTTATATACTGGAATGGGGTAAGAATTCCCCCAATCTATAATCATTTATATACTGTTATTGTGTAAGAATACCTTCCATCCATATTCATTTATATACTTTCATCGAGTATGAATGCCTCTTATCCATAATCATATATCATTTTCATAATTATTATATAATTCATATTGAAGTTCCTCTTATGCAATTAAAATTCAACACATATTATCCTATTTAATCCATTCAAGGAAATCATGTTATTAGGTGATCCATCGCCTACAATGTCAATGCACTCAATATTCCTATAAAAGAAGAGTATTTTACATAACACAGGTTCCAATATTGACATCAACCAATTTAATTTCATCCATTTAATAAAAAATTCCTTTTACTATAAGTCACCCCACCTAAATTCATTTCAATAAATTTTCCTAACATGGTAAATCAACTTATGAAACATGTTCCTAGAAAGGAGCGTGTTATTTTCCCCTTAACAAATTATACTATCTTCTTTAACACACTCTACCCTTTCCATTTACTTGAACCTAAACATTTTAGTCATTATAACATGACAACCAAATTCTAATGGCCCATGTGTAATGACATGTGTCTTTGTAATAATGGAATATTCTTTCATGATGATATCCACTCACATGGTGATTCTTCCAGTTTAAAAAATATGTGAAATCCCTAAATAGTGACATTCTATCCAAGGGAAAACCATAACATGGAATCAAGAAATGAACCAAGAAAGCCCAAATTTATAATAGTACTTTTTTATCTCGAGGGCATCGAACCATCGTTGTAGGGGTTTTATTACAAAAACAAGAAATTGTTATAAAAAAATCATTCATCTATTTTAAACATTTTAGTAACATTATCAAATGATGCTTCTTAACTAAAAATAATAATGAATTAATTGAAACTAAAAAATGCGGAAAAATTTAATTAATGAATGAATTACTAAAAAAGAAGGGTATGAAAAGGTACACGTCCTCATTGTAGAACAAATCCAACACAACTTTAGAAATCGACATTTTGGTGGATTCCCCCAAGAACCACCATGTACCCGCATGCTCATAAATATATATAAATATATATACATCCTTGTCCTAATAAAATTATTCCCCAAGCCATAAGGGAGTATGTACAAGGAGGATTATATATAATTATATATATACATACCTATGTGTGTGAGCGCGGATCATCAAGATTAATGAAAAATCCCTAAATATAAAACAAGGCATCCTACATCATTAGGTGACCCAGAATAACAATGGAGAAACCAACTAGTAGATTTAAAACTCACCTCAAAAGGTAGAGACAACCTGAAACAACATGACATGGTTCAACTCACTTCAAACAAATATGAGGAACCATAAAGAAATTAAATAACCCAATTTAGATGCTATTAGTCCAAGAGGCAAGAATAAAACCACACCTTTGATGGAAGCGGCAACCCAAATCAAATGGAACTACTTCACCATTAGTGGTGATTGTTGTAACATAAAAGAACATAAACCATGAATCCTGTTACAAACCCTTACAACAAAAAGTGAAATAAAAATCCAACAAGCCTAAGACTTAGGGTTCGGACGAACCAAACTTGGGCAATGAGGAGGCTAAAAATTATCTGGAATGAAGAGGTATATTGAAGAAGAGATACTACCTCATTTATTCGATGGATAAATGAGAACGATCTGGTGAAAATTGAAAACCATAGAAGGAGAAAGAGGGGAGCCATCAAGTGCCTAGGAGGAATCCACTGGGAGGGGTGTCTCATGATTTTTGGGAGAGGGTGTGAGGGTTTTAGTTTTTTAATTTTCAATTAATTTAAATTTATTTAATTCAAGTTTTAATATAGGTCCGGATACATGGTTTTGGTTTCACAGTGTAAGAAACCATGTTCCAATCTTGCGTCCCCTTATAGACACATATGGAACCCACCACATGCTAGATGCCTGGTTTGGAAACTGTGAGCCAAACATTGTGGTGAACAGTGCTTAGCTACTATCCATTCCCACAAACTGTGCGGGCTAGAAACATGGATTGTAAAATAGTGTGCTTGTAGTGCATACTGTCATATCCCCCTTAAACAATATCACACAGTTGGATGTACTGGGCTACATGGTTCTAAAAAACCATGCACCATCTATATATTTTCAAAACATGTCTTTTCTAGGTCTGGTGATCATGAAACTCCTCAAGCCACCCAGGAAACCTCTCAGGCCTTCACCAAAATCCAAAAACATAACATAGAACTAGTCGAAGTAACATAATTCATTTTTGAGGAATGGTTTTAAATATGGACCATCAAATAACTGAAAAATATCATATTCCTTTGGATTTTCATCCTATTAAAAACACTGATAACTACATATAACATGTTTCTTCTGGATATGAGGATGATCCATTAGATAAAATGTTAATGATAACTGTTTTATTATTTTGGATATTTTTGATCTTCACACTCATGTTTTTTATTAATTAATATTATTTATATATACTATTTCAAGAACAATTAATATGCCGTAATATATATATATATATATTATAATATTTATTAACCATTATTATTTCTTATTTCTATCCTTAATGGTGGGATTTAAAATGAAAATGTTTCATCCATGAAGGTGGTAAATCTGCACATCATTGGTGATCTCTTCATTTTTTGAATAAAAAGTGGAATAAAATGGAATTGATGATCGATATAAAATATAAATAATAAAATAAAATTATATAAATGATAATGGAGTTATCATTTCACATTGTATAGGGGTGGTGAGTGAGGTATAATAAAAGAAAATAAATTGTAATAAAATCAAAAGAACAAAAGGGAATTTTACCTCTTGAATTTGTATCTTTGAGAACCTCCTTAAAGAAAATTTAAATGGTATTTTAGTGTGAATATCCAGACCATAACATCAGGGAGACATTCAGGAGATGGGTCAGGTATAAATTGGACAAGTTTCAATGCTTTAGATTTATTAGTAGAAGAGGTGGTGAGGTTGGTATTTATAGTAGAGGAGAGCAATGTTATTTGATTATTTTATTTATTAGATTGTGTTTTAGATTATCACTATCAATAGATTAAATTATATCTCTAAATATATTAAAACATCAATGAAAAATAATGATTTCATTATATCATCTATGACTCAATAATTCTTGTATTTGTTTAGCACCATAAATTATCATATTTCACTATTCAACAAAACATCAACTTTTTTAAGAACTTATAATATATTTCAGCTAACCATTTTTATACAATTGAAAAAAAAATGAACTAAATTTTTTGAATATAATTTTCCAAATATGAGAAATTTAATTTTTAATAATATAATATTTTACATGAAAAATAATGATTTCATTATTATAACAATTTTTATCACACTATAAAAAATTCATCATGGTATCTCAAAATTATAATATAATCATAAAAAATATTAATTTATGAATTTACTATATGAAAATAAATTTTCCTTTAAATCATTGTATTTTAAAATTAGAATTTTAAATAAATAGTAATGTTTCCGAAAAATACAAACACTTAATTTATCATTTATAAAGCTTTTGTTTTATGATTCCATAAAAAAAATAACTTATTTTCATTTATAAGAAAAAAAAAATTATTTATAATTTTATTTATGATGATACAAATAAATTCTTAAATATATTATTAATATAAAAAATTATACTTTTATAAAAATTCTATTTATTCACTAATCATTAGAAAATAAATATTTTTAGAAAATTTCACCCTAATATAATTTTGAAAAAAATGATTTTAGAAATGAATATTATTTTCCCCTTATAATTTTTATAATTTTCAAAATTTATTTTTAAAATAAATGTTCCATTAAAGGTTGGTAAAATTACCTTGAGAAAACATATAGTCTTTTAATGTATAAAATTGGTTTCATTCATTTCTTATGCCCATAAACTAATTTAGATGAATTTAAAAAATTCTTAAATATGTAATATATAAATTTCATAATTTTTCAATATTATTAATTCCCTTAAAATTAATTTTTAATTTATAATAATCATTTTAAAATGGGAATATTTAATTTTATATCATTTTTGTTTAATATTGGTGTTTTTTGAACCCTGTGATATCGAATAAATTAATTTTAGAATAATGTGATACCATAAAACTATGTGGTGTTATTGGAATGTATGTTTTTTTATATGTTGTAATGGATTTCATATAGTTGGTATATGATAACACATTTTCAGAAATATGTGTCTAGTGATTTAAAGCTAGAAGTAGTAATTTTTCCCTTGAATATCTGGGTGACACCGTCTTAAGTGAGATACCGTGTCACCCGAATATCAAGTGGACGTTATCTTGATCTGTTTTTTGAACAAGGGATGAAATCTATCTCTTTTCTGAAGATTGATAACTGTATAAGTCATGTTATGAGAGTAGTTTTTTAGAGAGTTTCAGGATTCCTCCTCATTGGTACTCCTAAGAGAGGTGAGGATTTACAAAGATCCCTTGGAACTAGTTTGGGTGGACAATGATATAATATGATGTTGTTTAGTTAAAATCTGAAAGCCTCACCGAATAATAAGAGAAGGATGAGGTACATAGATGAAGGTGGAAGTGGGGTACAATGTTTATAGTATTAATTTAGGGACTATGGATATTAGTGGTAGGTCACAATAGTAATTGATTGATCATATAATGACTCCTCATGTCAGCCCATATCCTGGTCAACTACGTGAAGTATTTGGTGGAATGTGTGGGATGCTTCTGCAATATATTGACTGTATAACTTCATAGAGTGTCTTTTATGAACACTTCATTTCACCACATGATCACGGGGAGAGATATTAAACAGTTTCAAACTCAATGTCTCTTTAGTTTGGTGTTCCACCCCTAGATAGAAGGGAATCATGATTAGACAATTCCTGTCCTATAGGACATGAATCAAGTATGTAATTGATTTTTAATGATATATTGGTTAATTAGTTAAAATTGTTAGATTTCATTGTGATAATAATTTTCCATACACCGTCATAATTTCAAAAAATTGATTCTTTTTATGGTAGAACAATCATGTGACTACTATATAGGTTTGACTAATTTGATATAATGCTCATGAGAATAGAGTTAGTGCGAGCGATGACATCAAAATTGATGGTTGAACAAGTGAATATATGGAAGGAATATAGCCATCATAAATCCCATATATGCTAAATATGGATGCATAAGGAGTTTGATGAGGATCATTGAGTGTTCTTTATACTCCCAAAATAGTATGTTTTGTAAATTTTTGCAAATGGAGGAATTCTACATCAGTTTTTCATAGTCATTTCTGTAACACCCGAGATATTATGAGATATATTATTTTTAATTTGTTTGATGTATTATATTATACACTACACCAAAATTAGATTGTGCTACATGCAACACCCTATTAGCTTGAAGTATACGCAACACTATTCTGGGCTCGTGTTACACACAATTTCAAGTTCGTTTTGGGGAAATTATTTTACGCAACATTAGGTATAGATTTTGTTTAAGGAATAAATGAAATATTTTTTGATTATGTTATTCGCAACACCAGATGGATCTTTTACTACACGCATCCCCGACATGGCTTGCATTACACGCAATCAAGACCTTCCACGATAGTGTGTGTTGTACGAAATACCAAGTTTCATTAAACAATGATATGTTATTAAAATATTATATAAAATAGCCATTATGAATAGTAATACAAACTTTTTGAAATTTTATAAATCTTATCATTCCAAATGTATTTCATTTTTGGATTAGGAATATCGAAATTATCCTAGGGTGAATTTTTCATATTTTTCTGAAAACTTTCAATTTATGATGAATAGTGAAAACACTGGGTTACTATTTAAAAACCGAGTTTTTATTTAAATAATTATTTATTTCATTTAAATTTATTTTAGGTTCAAATTGATACATAATTCCTATATAATTTCAATGTAATTCATTGGAGTCATTTTATAACAATGTTAGATATATAATTTTTTTTTGAACTTTTCACCGTCTTTTACCCACCTCCTAGGAGAAATTAGAAATTCACATAAAACTTAATTTTACCACTTCTGTTAGTGGAATTTAGAAAATATGAGAGACACGGTTAATATCATGGACTAAAATTTGTTTCAATGAGATGAAAATATTTTTTGGTTAATAGTAACTTTTTACTTTTATTTACCACGGTTAAAAGTAACTATGGTAATTAAGGGTAAAAATGATATTATTATTACCATAACACATGTCCTAATTCTATTGGATAAGTTTAATTCGAACAAAAACAACCTTAGGAATAAAATATGACTATTTAGTTCCACATGGATTAGATTACGACATTTATTATTAATTTATTTAAAGAAGGGTTAAAATAGTTAAAATCAAAGTTTAATAAATTAATCATTTTTAATATAGGATCATAAATTAGATAAATTAAACTATAAATATTCATTAGAAATATAAAAGGATTTCCTACCTAATGGTATTTTATTTATATTATTTACACATTATATAATTTAATTTATTTAGGACACAATGGTGATATAATAATTACCTAAATAATGAAATATTAAAATAATTAGTATTATAAATACCCAACTAAATGTAATTTGAGACTTTTTAAGAATTAAACTAATTTTATTGGTTAATATGACATGTTTTTATTGATTTAATTTTCTTATTTTGAACAAATCATTTTGTTATTATTTTCACAAAAATCAATTACCAAATAGTGTCAAAATTGACATAAAATAGTTTGTAAAACAAATTTTATATTATTAATTGTTATTATATTCCTAAAAATCTACAGTTCGGCCAAGATACTTATATCATGATATTTGTATCATTAATGGACCACTTGGTGGTCTCTTGGTTGTATATGGTATGTTTATTAACTATATAATATAAAAATACACAGTGACATGGTAAATGCCAATCTAATTAACTAAGAGTTAAAACTAAAAGATAAGATTATTATAATGACCCAAACCTGTGTAAATCTATTGTTTAAGAGTATTTAGACCTATAACCTCCTTAATTTGAAATAAATTAATTTGTAGCTACTAAAAACTGAATATGACTTTATTATTAAATAATATTTTCAGTTTTTCTAAGGTGCACATCTCCTCCCTTATAAAAAGGGAACCCCTTCCCTCTTCTCTTCACACCCTTTTGAGCCTTGACGCTCAGACAAACCCTGCCCATTTATCTTCCACACTTCCCTAGAAACATTCTAGAGCCTCTTTACTTCCCAAAAGACCAACTCTACTTCCTTAAGAAGAAGCTTAAAGGAGGTTCGTCGAAGAAGATGTAATCTCTTCTTTCGATTTTCTCTAGTTTCTTTCTTCTTCTACTTAATCTTCATTAGTTTTATCATTATAAAGTAATAACATACGTAATAATTATATTCTGATATGTTATTCTAAACATGAAACAACCCTATTTCACCTTCTATCCATCCTACGGAAAACGAAATCAACGCACGTACGCACGTACGAAATACCATCTCCACGCTGTGGTGTAATCTATTTTCGACCACCACCTTACATGGATGGGTATAATGGTGTATATAAATAACTATATATGATTATTTTAAAGTGATATTGATTCTGAAATATTATACATACACTTCAATACAATTCCAGGATCATGGGAATGATATCATCGCGTGTGCGTACGTACGGACTACCGTCTCAACGACGCGATGAGATTCATTCTCCATGTTAACCATTCATAAATGATTATAAAGTATATATAGTTAATAATAATGAAATATATGACTTAATAATAATACTTGATTTATGTATATATATATATGTTTGTCATCTAATTAATTTTATTTAATTCAATAATGAAACGAAAACAGTGTTCATGCGTACGTACGGCCAACCGTCTCCATGAACGGTGTATTTCATTCCATTTATCGATCTCTCATATATATTTATATGCTGAACATATTATATATATATATATATATATATATCATTTTTTACATTCTTTAATTATTTAAATCTGGATATAAGTGATAATATCATGAACAACAAGTCAAAACTCGTACGATATATGAAACGATTTTACCCAAAACGGTGCTTTAATAAATAATTTACAAAAGAACGAGTAATATAAAGTCATAAGTGAACCAGATATGATATCATAACAATGAATATGATTTTGTAATAAGTCAATGACATTATTTAAATCATTATATAGTAGGTTCAGAAACATACGAAGCATATCAGACATAAGGTAAGGGATAACTATTCCAATCTCATTCTTATCCGATATTGTTATTCGTAAGTATTTACTGGGGTTATTGTTATCATCCATGCTAATGTTTTCTAAAAAAGTTTTCATGTATTTTTAATGTCCTTTTTAACCTTTTTTTGAAATTTACCAAATGTTATGAAAGGAATATTACTTTTTTTTCCACGCGGGGAACTTTTTGACTTTTCTGACAAAAGTACGAGAAGAATGTTATTTTTAACTTATATAGTGTGAATAGATTTTTACGGTTTCATAACTCCTCATTTTCATGAATCCCACTCTATTATATTTTATGACTATTTTCAAAAAAAATACTTTTGTTTTAAAATTCCATGGAATTTTGTGAAAATAAAATGATTATGAAGAAGAAAGGATATTTTTCTAAAAAATTCCTTCAAGTGTCTTATCAAAACCATTTTCCATCTATGATGACATTTTTAATAGGTGTATGTTTCAAGTATAATGTCTCTATGATTTACATGGTTTCAGTTTTCTTATGATGAAATGATATAAATTTGTTTTATATGGATTGTGTTATGATGGGATGATGTTTATGAAACCCACTTTATTATTTGGGTTAGGATGAATGTTTTATGTTTATGTTGTGGCACAAGTAAGAATGATTTCATTTTTAGATGGGTGGGACCTATATCTCCCTCCAATTCATTCAGTAAAGATTTATATCTCATGTGATAGACATGGATGGAATGGCAAGTTAAACCAGTTTAGTAATACAGGACTGGAACAAGGAGTGAACTCGATTCAGAAAGGGACTTTGTCCACTAAGATGGTCTTGGCAGCAATGCCTTGGCTACTATGGAAATCATAACATGTGCTTAATGGTTTCCAAAATTACATGTTTTATTCCCATGATATTTTATCATGCTTAATGTTTCTTTATGATCTATGCCTTACGTACTTCCATGTTTTATGATATTGCTCAATATTTTTAGGTTTAAACATTATGTTCACGTTTTTAAGTTCAAATGTATATGATTTGTTTTATTTTATACATGCTTACCCTTACTGAGGATTTGAGCTCAACCTTTATATGTTTTCTTTTCCACAGTATTTAAAGAAAGGTTTTAGGTAAGAAACCAGAAGGGTAAGATCTTTACGGGAGATGTTGAAGGTATTTCACCATGGTTAGAAGATTATATTCCGAGTTTCTAAAGACACTAAACTATTACGGTCCTTGATTGTTGATTCTTATTATGTATAAATTATTTTGCAAAAGTAATGTAATGTCCATGTACGTCAAGCTTTGGGCCTCTACAATTTCATTAGATAATGTGAAAGGGTCGTAAGAGGTAATACCATTTTTCTCTATAATTTATGTTATAAAGCATTCATGGAGCTTTCTACATATCACAACTGTGGATATCTTTATAAGACCCATTGTACATTTTTTACTGAGGTGAGATTGAAATTTATAATGGAACTACCCTTTACAAGTACCCTATAACTGATATAGGATAGTAAGAAATTGATATTTGTGTGATTTTTTTAATTTGTAGTTTATTTTTTGGAAGCCTTTTAATATGGAATACATCTCATTAGAGTAGTAGATTTAGATGCAATCTCAAGATCTCAAACTATCTGAGACTATTTTATGTTTATGAGATGAAATTATTAGATTTCATAGAGAATGTAAGGATAAAATATAATTTGGAATATTTAAAAAATTTATTTATTATTTTCATAGTATGTCTCATATTCATCAATGGATTATAATACCTCTACAGCATCATAACTTATATATTTAATATATATATATATATATATATATATTATATAACTCATACACATTTTAAAATAAAAATAGAGGAATAAATCACTAAAATTTTATATATTTGGAAAAATGAGACAACCATTAAATATAGAGTATGAGTATTGACATATAAATGAGACAATTTTCGTCAACATTAGATAATTTAATAGCATGTATTTGTGTGTGGGAATATTTTTTGTTTCTGTATTTTTTTTGTGATTTAATTTAAAAACACTGACAATTCCACTGTTTGGCCCCATGAAATTAAATTAAATTGGTTTAGTTATATAAACAATGAGGATGGAAAGGATGGAGGTCGATAACTCTGGTAGAGTGTGCATTGGTTGGTGGTCACAGAATCGTGGATTAATGATTAAGGCATCATGGGTTATTCATTAAATATTGAAGATATTAATTATCATCAATGAAAAATAAAAAGAATCATTCTTTATCATTGTTAATTCCAACCTAATGTATCTCATATGATATTAATGTTTATCTACAAATATATTATTTTTGAGTCAGTCATGGTTGTTTCATTTATAATTAATTAATGGATCTTTCACATTGATGTTAAAATCAATTATTTTTCACATACCATGATATTGAATTTTATATATATTATGTTGTACAAGAAATTATTATTTTTATCTCCCTATCTATAAGAATTTGAAGATTATTTCTAAAATTTATAATACTTGGTTTTATTATATCTTTTTTCATGAATTTCTTCATCCATTTTCATATGTTCATGAAATTAATTTCAATTGGCCGATTATTCGACTTAACTAAATGTAAAAATTGTTTTGATTTTTCTCTTTTGAATAATAGATCATGGAAATGGGATTGGATATCTTTTTTTAGATGCGATATAGGTCTGGTGGTGATGATATAAATCTAATAATTTTCTAGGTGATGATGGATCTACAAGATAGAATGAGTGAGAATATTTATAGGAGTATCATCATGCAATTCATAGATAAAGGAGGAAGAATGTTTCCACCAATAATGATGATATTAACATGATGGTATGAACGATAGAGACCCTATGTGTTGTAACATGATGACGATACATAATGGTTACTATAGGACTTTTCTGATAGACGTTTTTCTAAAACATTAACACTTGTGAAATTGATTATCATACAACATTGATAGGGTAAGTAAATGTTTATAAACATAGTGGAACCTATATCCCTGGTGAACTAGGGAATGTCTCCAATAACACTAAAATTTATATGAAATGTATCTATAAAAAATATATACATTGTAAGAACACAATTCATGTCGACCCCTCGATAGGATGTTTTGGGATTTCATAGTGAGTTAAATATCACCCTTTGTGTGGTGGAAAGACAGTCACATTTACTTTATCTATCCCAATCAAAAAGCACTAGTAGTACATTACAAAAAAATTATATGGAAAATACATGTTGTGTTTTATGGGGAACATACCATGTAGTTTGGAAAGTGAAGAGGCTGTGGTATGCAATACACATTGTGTTTTGTCCAAATTATATATTTCATGTATTGTAATAACATATAGTTTAAATATATAAATATAAGCCTTGCATGATGGTTGGAAAATGTTTATTCAAGGATCATTAATGCATAATTTGTACCCCATGGGATATTTCAAGTAATCATTCATGGAAATTTTATTACTCTTTTTCATTCTATACTAATGGTGTCTTGATCTAGAGTGAGGTCCATTAGAATATATATGTGTGGGTGTGTTCCGTCCAACTATTTTTATGAATTTATTTTTTTTAGTATGTTAGTATGGCTGTTCAGTATGGAATATTTTTGTAATCATTAAAAATATAATATTATTTTTTATTTTAGAGAAATCATTCCTAGATAAGACAATGTGTTTAGATCTCAATCACCATATTTCATCTTATGTCTACTATATTATCACATAACCTACATACCAGCTTGTTGGATTCTCAAAATATGTTTTTAATCTAGTTAGGGTTTGGATCCACTATAGGGTTGGGGTTTTAACCCCTATCAAATCATCAAAACATATTTTATGATGAAATAAAGAATTTTCATTGAGTGAGTATCTCAGTTGATCCCCATCCGTTATCTTCTTCCATCATCATTGTAAGACATGATTTGTATGACCTCCCGGATAACTAACATCATTATTGAGAAACTCAAATTTGGAGTTCCCTAAAAGTAATATTACCAATTAAACTATATTATAATATGATTTTAGTAGTGTGGAAATAACCTCACATTGAGAGATGTTGTGTTCCATTGATCATATATAGATTTTGATATTTATTCTTTTAAATTTATTATTTACAACAGAATCACTCTTTAATTATTTTTGTTTTTTGATTTCATGTTGCATAGTTTATATGGATATGTTGAAGGTGTTAATTTTCTTTTCCATCATATGTGATGTATTATGTATGAAACATGAAACAAGATGGAGTCCTAGAAAATCTATGATCAGTTGTAGTTTAGTCATGCTCAACACACAATTGATGATGTCACTAGTTTTATTTTAAGAGATGTAACCTTTTATTGTAGCCAGTTTGAGGCATTTAATATTTTATTAGGATTAAAATTTTAAAACAAATTGAACCCATTTTTATACTCTAGTGTGGTTTTAGAAGTTATTAATGATTTTTTAGCATCCATTTCTTATCTTCCACATTATTCTAGTTCATTGGAATGTGTTCATGTGTACAAGTATATTAGTTCAAGTCCTCTTATGTGTGTTATATGTCCACTTTTCCATATTTTCTATCCAATGTACCATTAGAGCCATTATTAGGGCCATAATCTTGGATTTCCACCTTCTATGATAGCCTTAGTGTCTTAGGATGTTACACAAAAATGTTCCAAAAATCTCATCTATGATGATAAATGATAAGGATTCAATAATATTGGCCCTAAAAAGGGTGTTCATGGCTGTCATAAAGGGAATAACATCATCTTCCATCTTAAAATCAGTTCTTAATCATCCCACCATGGGAAGATAAATGATTCACAATGGGATGAGGAAAGAATACAAAAAAGGTGGAATCAATAAGAATATGAATCCCTTTAATTTAAAAATCAAAGAATAAATATTTATAATATTTGGGTAATGATAAATTATTCAATAAAATCAAGACATAATGAGTATTTATTCAATTATTCTCATATATTGATATTCTCCATCCACCCTGATAGAATAATGATATTGTGGTATCTCAAATAGAACTATTTTGGGACAGTTTGGTGATTCATATTGAGGAATGTATTCAATGATTTTTGGTAACTCAGTAGGTGGAGATTGAATGTAAAAACACACAAGGGGATGATGTACCCATTACACATACCTACATGGAAGTGGGATAAAATAGCATTGGATTATGTCATCGGTATTGTAAATAAATATAAAATAAGGAATGATATATAGTTTATGTTGGATAATTGTAAAAATACTTTTCATTCCATTATTATTTTAATATACTTATCAAATTATATTAATGAAATTATATACATTAGAGAATAGGTTAGTCTACATGGAACAAATATATAAACATTATTTAACTGAGAAATAAATTTTAACACCATGGTAATGAAAATTCATATATATTCTCTAAATATAATGTAAAAATTAATTATAACATATAACCCAAAATTGGATTCCAAATCATTATATACAATCCATGAAGAATATCAATTATTGAGAGAATAATAAATGGAATTTCTATGAGGACTGTATCAATATCACCTTATGGTCAAGTTAACATACAATAATATCATTGACATTGGAATCCAAATCGATCAATAGGAACCTCATTATTGGAAGAGATGTGGAGCATTTATGTGTTGGGATAATGGTGGTTGAAGTATGATATTGATACGTGATATGTTTAATGAAATCATTGAAAGGCTGAAACAAATTTAGAATCACATCTGGGTAGCTCAAAGTCAAAATATGAGATATTCTTATAACTAATTAAGAGAAATAAATATTGATGTCAGACATAGTGTTCCTCTATATATATATATGAAGGAGAATTATGATATTTCAGAAAAATGGAATGTTATGTCCCATGTTCATTGGCCCCATTGATATTCTTGATTGCATCAGTGCTCTACCATATCATCTATCACTACCACAATCCCTATCATAATATCATGATGTTTTCAATGTTACTATATTGGGCAAGTACATACTAGATCAATCACATATGTTGAATTTTGTAGTGGAAAACATTGAAAATTATCTCAATTATTAGAAGATATCGGTCATGATCTTGGCCCTTGATTAATAATGTCAATGAAATAGGATAAATCACTTATTCAAAGTACTATAGAAGAATCATATGAATAAAATGACGACCTAGGATCAAAAGGAACTAAAAAATAAGTAGTGGACATATATTTTTTAAACCCAATGGGAGAAATGAAATCATGAAATTGAAGTTTTCAATGGGGGAGAATGCAATGTACCACAATTTTATCATTTCAATTACGATAAATATTATATAATTATATTATATTTACAAATATATTATTATATAGTATACAAAGACCACATTATATGACCAACATTAATCTATTATAAAAATTTATACGTTTTATATATAGAATTAATTTAGAAATTTGAAATGAAAATATTACAATTGGAAAAAAATAAAGTGAAAGATGCCTATAATATGATATTTTGGATGTTCTATATCTATTAGAGAAACCATAGTTTTGAAAGAAAATATATAAATAAAAAATTTTATTAATAATAAAATATCTTTATTAAAAATTAAAATTTATATTACCAAGATAGAAAATTTAAATTTAATGAATGATGAAGGATTATTAATGTATTTGTACAAAATAGGGATTGTATATGAACACTAAAAAATGTCCACTTGAATAATAATCTTGTGGATGGCATATTCATCTATCCACCGAAATAGAAAATATAATAATTAGTAATTGATACCTAACAATTATAATAGAATCCTAACTTTCCAAAAGTTTAAAATGCTATTTATTTTACTTTTAAAAATGATATATGAAATATTTATATCATGATAAAAGTTAATAAATGTTTCAAAATTGATAAAATATGTTTGTTTTATTAAACCATATATGTTTTGATTTAACATTATTACAAATATTACAATTTGAAAAAAAAATTCATAAAATTTCCTTATAGAATATTATTACGATTAATTATAGGAATAACATAATATTATGAAGGCATATGTAATTTGTAAAATATTCATGAAATTCATTATAGTATAAATTTTAGTATTTTCTAAAAATTAATGATTTGAAATTAAAATTATGTATATCATATTTACAAAATAATTTAAAAAAGCATCGGTTTTTTGGAAGATTTATGTCAAAAAGATCATTTAGGTGAATGTTTTTCATTTTTCAAGAATATTTTAAATTTGGGTAAATAGGGATATTTGATAAAATATTATATTTAATATTTTACACTAAATACATGAATTTAAATTTCTTGGATGACGAATAAACTCATTAGTTATAACAAAAAATTAAAAATTTATAATATATTATTAAAATATTCATCCTTATTTCTAGTATTTTGGATAAATTATTGGTGAATAATTATCATATTAAAAAACACACATCACCTCCTCTTAAATATATCACCCCTTACTATGATTACCCTCACACATTTTAGTACCTGGAGTTTTCCAAATATCATTAAATTACCTTACCAAAATTCTTCATAATGGCCACATAGTTCTGGAATGAGTAAAAGGAAATACCAATGTTCATTAAGATGTATTTCAGGATATGGCATTAAAGATAAATATCTAAATTGGTCCATTTTATAACAATTTTTTCCTATAATTCTCCCAAAAATAACAAATAAAAATTAGATAAAAAATATTCTGTAATAAATATAATGTTATTTTAATTATCCATATTCCTATAATACTACATACTCCCTTATCTCCTCATTTTAGAATTGAAAATGTTTGTCATATTATTATAGATTAACATCCTACAAGAACAACATGCTTCATTTTTCTCCACCACCTTCAGGATAGTTATTGTAATATTACAGTTTTAAATTTAATTATATTGATTTTATTATATCTCATTTTCTTACTTTTTAATATATTGATATCATTTCAATTAAAATTTATTATTACAGTTTATAACGATCATTAAAATAGACTACATGAACTAACCATATTAAAAACCGCTTTTATAAAAAAATAATCTTGATGCTGGAACACATATGAAATATTTGGAAAATTTCCACATATGGAGAGAAGTAAATATTATTTCATTTTACTTATTATTTTTACACATTTGGTAATACATTGAATAAATATCAATAGGTTATCTAACCTCTTAAATGTGAAATGTATGGCCTCAAAATGATGAAATTAACATTATATCTCATTTAAATGTTTTAAAATGAGTATAATAATATTATAATAAATCATGTGAATTTGGGAATGGTTTTAAATTAAATAATTATTTAATATAATTTGACTATTTGGGATGTTTTGTGAATGTACACTATAAATATGGACCTAAAGGTAAGGGGTCTATCTAAACAACACAACTTTCATTGGGTTTTGAACATTCTTTCAAAAACTCACAATATCACTCTATATGATGTTATTTAATGATTTTAAATTCAATATGTATTTTTTTATATATTCCTATATTATTCTCCCTTCTTTTATATTATACATAACTTAATGTTTTTCTCAAATACCTTCTTTAAAAGAAATCTATATTAACGGAAACTATTCTGTTACTAATTTTTTTCTTCTAACACTCATATAAATAAATTTCTCCCATTAATGATTTAATATGATAATAGAATATTTTTAAGATAATCATTCTATTTATGTTATGATTTTATTAGATAAAACCATGTTTATTCAATAATAATATGTCTTAAAACAATTCATTAAAACAACATTTGGAATGTCCGTTTAAATACCTAATTCTCCATTATTTCACAAGATGTTTGTTTAAAATAAAATTATATGTAACCTATTCATATTTATTTAGATATGAACATACAAAATATTAATTTCATAATTCAATATGGAATCATTAAGAAGTCATAATTAATGTTTCTTGGAAAAATTATTATGAAACCCATATTTCTTCATCAGTAATTATAATATATATACCTCATATTTTATTTCCATTTGTAGACAAGAAAATCTTCAACATGAAAAAATGGTTGAACCAAATTAGAACTAAAAATAATTGGTTAAAAAATTAACTCATGAGATGATATTAATGGGATTAAAGAGTATGCATAATCCATGATGGTACTTTGTCCACAATGTGATGATTTCCTAGTAGTTTTACTCGATTTATAGGGATGTAATGATTCACATTATTGGAACATTAAAATATTTCTTTGATTTTAGGATTTTATATTCTTTATTTTATGCTCCCATTTTATTTTTCAATAGCCATTTATTTTTGGACATCACATCATTCCATTTGACTAATATGATAAGCTTCATTATATTATTTATTACCTTACTAAGATTTAAGGATAACTAATTTTTATTATGTATTTACAAATATTGAATTCATAATTTTTTTGGGGCTCAAATATATTGAGGAGGTACTTATAGAAATTAAAATAATGATGTGTTATTTTATTGTAACATTGATGTTTTATATTCATATTATTACAGTTATAACATGCCTCTCCATCTTTGGGTGGTGTTAATTATATATTTATATTAAAATTATGTTATGAAATGATTAGAATACTAGGTAACTATAGAAATAGGTAAACAATTTGATTCAATGGTATAAAAATAGAAAATAAATTAATATGGTGAAAAAATTTGAGAAATAAATTTGATTATTAAATGGATAAAACAATGCAATTTTAAAGTGTAATTGCATAAATAGAGAAAAATTACATGTAATTCGACATGGTAATGAATTATGAAAGAATAATGGGAGATAAATTGTATTAATTTAATGTTGATAACATATCAAATAAAATATAATAAAATTTTATTATGTGATTTTACGATTATAAAATATTTTTTCAAATGAGATTAAAAAAAGGAAATTGTGAATAGTGCATCTTAACTCTCATGAGATTTATATACTAGATATCTCCCATTAAACCAACTTATATATTCAATATAGAATATTGAGATATAATATTGAATCCTTGAGATATTTATTAAAAATATCTTATACATTATTGTCAGAGAAATGAGATGAGGGTTGTGTAGTTATATGTATGGTGAGTTGAAATTCATGAAATTATGTAATGATTATTTTAATATTTAGTTGTTTTATTTAATTGACTACACCCATATATCCAAATACCTCCCATAGCAATCCACTATTAACTTCAGTGTTTACATTTTTCAAGGAAAAAACTATAGAAAATAAGAGTTTATAATATATATATATATGATTATATTTTTACAGTAGGTCACTAAATATCATGTGTATATAACATTATTTTACAATTTTTATAAAAATATGAAACATTTCATCCATTGTTCAATTTCAATAAAATTATTCTAAATATGAAACCAAAATTATCAAATTCTTAAAAAAATCCTTTTTATCTTATCAATAAAGATGTTTCATTTCATTATAATAAGAATATGACACCACTTCTATTCAAAAAAAACATTCCATTTTAATAATTTATATACCCCATACAGAAATCAATTATTAATTGTTGTATATTCTCTATGTTTACTTTCTAAAATGATTAGACATTTAGTGACTAGTTTTGAGAAAATTAATGTTGTTGTTAATTTGGAAAAACATATCCTCTTTTAACAATATCATATAATTTATTATTAATCTTTAAATGTTTTTTTCGCTTTATTGGTTTCCTATTTTAATTTTTATGAGATATTCATTAACGTAAGCTGGATATGATATATGTTTTCACTCACAATGTAGAAAATTTTTAATAAGAAATTAATTTTTATCATTTTCAAATCAAATTTTTGGTAAATAAAATTTCTTATAATGTATTATTCATATTTTTTCTCTATCGATGTCTTTTAGGGGTTGGATGATTATCATATATTTTATCAAAATTTGAAAATAAACCCTGAGTAGTTAAAAAATTAATTTAAATGATTAATTTACTATTTTTCACATCTTCTTTTTCGAATCCAATTCTCACCTGATTTCTCCTATTGAACCTCACAATCACCATGGACCCAACCATCAATATCCACTCATTCCCCATGTTGTTTTATGTTCAAAATTTGTGATTTTTATGATTATTAAATATAAATCATTTTTATCCCCTTCTAATTTTCTAATTAATAATATTCCACTATTACCTAAATGATTCATGATCGAGGAGAGTCACTTCCTAAAATTTATAAGATAATGATTAAGAAAATTGTTTTGGTACACTAAGGGATTTTAAAAGGGTTAGAGATAATCTCAACCCATTTCCCCTAATCGAATCAATGTTCATAATCTATGGGAGTCCTAGTGGAAAACATCACACTTCTTTACATGACCTATCTATAAGAAGAAGGGTATCCAACATGGATGGAATCTCTATAATCATGTGAGTTAATAAAATTTAGGTAGATGGTATAATGTATACCTTCAATCAACAAATGTAACATTTTTCAAGGAAAATTACTATTTTTGTACATCCGGGATTAAATTGCACATTTGGATTTAAGAAACATCTATGTTGAATTCTTGTTAAGACGTAAAATTTGTTTAATGGAACACATGATATCTCAAATTTAGGTTTCCTACGAAACCCCAATTACAATATAGTGTTAAAAAAATTATGAAAACACCATTGTGATAGTGGAAAACAATTATAATTTATGATTATCCAAGAATGATTGTGGCCACACCATCTACATTATCACGGATCCATTATGGGATCATAGGAATCTAATAAACTGGTTTGATAACCATGATTTTTTAGGCCATCCATTAACACTCAATAATCATTGTGTGTTCGGATGTGAAATATTTTTCTCCATTACACATGTTTTCACATCGAATGTATCATATACAACTCTATACATATCTAAATAAAATGAATGAAGAGAGGGGTTGATTATTAAACAGCCTCATGTTTCATTCAAACCAATCAAAGAAAAATATCAAGCTTGTGGATTATAGAAGAAGGTCATACACATTTTCACTCTATCCAGCCTCACTAATAGAAATTTTAAGGCATCCAATTATACCATTTGTACATATACTAAAGTTGTATAGATTCTCTGTATACCTCCTAAGGTATTATGTAAGTCTTCAACCAAAAATATATTTTATACATTATCCTTATCACTCATTCATAGGTAGAATAACTAAGAATGTTATATGACATATCTATTTATTTGGTCATATTTGGGAAGACTATTTTTCTAGAAGTCCAGTGAATCATTAATCCTAAAGGTTTTATAAATGTTGTCTTCAATTTTAGCAACATTGGTGGTTCCATATTAAAATCATACCATTTTAATTTTTATTTACTCTGTAATAATAAATTGATTATTTTTGTTTGTCTTCCTAATCAGGGTGTCACAAACCATAATTGAATAACTCTCTCTTTCAAGGTTGATATGAGAGGGGATAATTTCATTAGTGTTTTTTGAATATAAATATATCTATAATGGAGACATTGTTATCATTTTGTGGAACATCCACGGTATCTAGGAGGTTTCTAACTTTCTAGTTGTTATTTAAATATTTGAGTTTATCCTGCATGTTTATAGGCCAGTTTTATTTACAACAGATTTCATTAAAAGACAAGAAGATTACAATCCAACTAGATGATGTAAGATAATGAGGTATCTATAAAATTACATTGTTTTTAACCATTGTGACAGTAAATAAATATGGTAGAAACGAGTTATCAAGAATTCCCTAGTGATTTTTTTAACACCATAATTATAGATTGAGTACTCATTAATTCCATGTACCCCCATGTCAGTGTGATTAATGTAATCCTTCTAGAAACTTTTTATCAATTTCTTTTGCTGGAATGATCTAGTTTAGATGAATTTTTTTATCATTCCTTTTAGAAATTGACGAGGCACCTAAAACACCTTTATATAAAAAATAATTATTCAAATTCATAGGCAATCTTTGAAATAACAATGCACAACCTTTCCACATGGGATATAGTCTTCCACTTACACCCTAATAATTGTTTAGTAATGCCATCACATACATGTACATGTTTAAAACCTCACATGATTTCCTAAAAAAGGGGACTTCATGGTAGATAAATGGAATGGTTTTCCACATTACCCTGAGACTTCTTATAATACTATTTTTATTGATAATAAATACTATATTCCAAAAATATATGTTGTTTATTTCATCTAATTGATTTTCATAAAGCATACCCATAGTGAAAAAATACACTGATATAAAATTATGTTTTCGTAGATTAATTCCAAAGGAGTAAAATGAAATTAATATAAAAAATACTTAATGGGGGTAAAGTATTCCATTGAATATCATATTTTATTATTATATTAATGTGATAAATCTCATCAATACGTCTACTGATGTAGTCTTAATTAATTGAAAATTTTATTCTTGGGAGAGGTCCTCCATGAATAAAACCCCTTGTATATTGGAAGAAAACTAACCTCTGGGGGATCCATTTATGAAAATAGAGATCTATGTAGATAAGATTATGGGGATAATTAATATGGTAAATGAATTTCAATAACAATTTTTCTTGATGAAAAAATTTAACTCCATTTATGTGTTTCAAAGGCCAAAGAGATTTCAATATTCAAGGAAATGTTTTATTACATCATTTTACTTTTCAATAGATTAACACTTTATGAGGATGTGAATAATTTATTTTGGATGTTTCCCTTTGATAAAAATACATTCTAATTAAGATTAATTAATTTTTTAACCATATCTCCAATCAGAGTTAATATAACATTAATAATAATTTTTGAGGTGTATTCCAAAAAGAAAATGGAATGATTCCATTTTTTTCAATTAAACTCTCTTTCTCTAGTATTATGGATGTGATTTTTTTAAGATAATTCTATTTTGAATAGACTTCTGATTAAATAATTACATTAAAATATTAATCATCAAATAATGAATTATTTTCCAATAGGGCCTAATGGATTTATTTGGGAATCCATATGGGACAACAACAATCTCCATATTAATGGATAATAGAGAAATTATGAATTCCACATCAAAATGATCCATATGGAGAGTGTAGTATTGTGGATCCTCAAAACATAGGTGTATGTAATCAATCATCTCTTTCATGTTTTCCACCCCATCATCTCAGTATATCCCTTTTTTTCATACACAACATTAGAAAATTTATTTTGAGTAATGTAGAGACATCAATTTAACATGAGGGAATTATTCATGGTCCTTACACATATTTTATTATACAATAGATGGAAGAGACTTGATTTGGTAACACCATCATTCAATAATATTATATTTAATTAGTTCTATTCCATCTATTCATTCATAGTTAAGAGGCAATAAAATTTTGGTAACGTTTTTGTTTCTTCCCATGTAGGATTATTTTGATTTTGATTCTCATTTTGAATTCATGGATTATATTATTCGTTATTATTTATCTGATGTTACATATTATATAATTTTTTACCAATAAATTACCAAAAGTGACTATTAGTATGCTTCAATTTTCATATATGAGTGTATATGGGGTTTCTTAATGGAACTATCTTCTATTCCTCAAAAAAAAAATTTCATCCATGGGTAATATGACATAAATTATGATTTTTAAAGGGATATGAACTGACCTTTTTTGGTAGGAGGATATTTCCACCGTGATTAAACTATGATCAGAGTTGTGTTTGGGGAGGGTGAAGCGTAAATTCCCTTGGGAAGAACATCTGTCATCTTTTTGAATAATTCAAATATCTAGATTACATTCCTATAATCCATTCAATTAGATTATACTATTTGTAAATGTTTCTTGAATGATTGGATGTTCATGAATAAATTAGTAATTATTGTATAAAGAGACTTCCAATAAGGTTTCCCAATTGATGTTAGATAATAATTTTCAACTAGATTCAAAAACGCACAGGAGTCCCTAATTATCACCAATATCTAATTCTTGTCATAAGAGGATAACACTAGTTACTTAATCAGACCACTTATTCAAAGGATGATGATTGGATCATAAAAAAATGTACATTGACAGTGGGGGATTCTTTGTTGAATGAAACTAAGATTCTCTGGTATTTTTTGTTATATGACTGCAAGTAGATGATCTCATACTTGAGAATCTAATGATGATTTATATATGTGTTATTTTTGTTTTGTGAGAAAAAGGTTTTACAAAGTAAGGACCATTCAAAAGACATCCAATTGTTTAAGAGATTGTTTGTTATATCAATTTCAATTAGAATTTATTTATAGTCCCTCAGATAATGTCTAATATCTCTCTCCATTGGAAGTTTCCTATCACATCCCAATTACAATATAAATGAATTATATCAGAAGATATTTTTATCCTTATTATAGTAATTCCTTTTGGATGTTCATCCTTTATTTATTTTTTCATTTCCCCCTGTTATTATGCTTCCTCTCTTTGGGGGAAGTCTCCATACTTGAAAGTACCTTCAACTTATAGGGATCAATTGCAGGCTGACATTTAGTAGGACAATTCCTCTCATTATTATCATAATTTAAGGTATTATTAATATAGTTGTATTTATAATAGTTAAATTCCTCAACCTCATCAGTCAAAAATGTATCACATAGGGGAGTGAATTTATTCATGGATTGTGTAGTCTTAGGTGTGTTTTCCTCAGGGGTACTTATTCTAGAATCTTTAGAAAAGGTTCCTATAACATGGTGGTTTCCATTTAAGTATGAAGATATCATTTAGAGTTATTGATATAAGTGATGATAGGTAGTCCATATAATGGTTAGGGGACATCATGTAGACATTCATGTGTCTTCATGTCAGGGATCACAATAGTTTGTAAGGATCCATCATCTCTATGGACAAATTTTTGAGTCCGTTATATACAATTATTTCATGAATGAATGACCCAAAAAGATTTTTTATTTTTTATTCCATCCAAGATAATGTGGTACATGAAATCCATCATATAAAAGAACCTATATGGAAAATTCAAGTGTTGGAGTATTAGTGCCCAACCGGGGAACATGGCCCTCATTACAGCTACGGTTAGTTTTGGTTGTAATCTCCTAATTTTGGTTATGATTCTATATCTTGGTATCTTCTGTGTATTTTTCATCCTATAGAAGGTCCATAGTAAATTCATGCAAATTTTGGATGTATTTAGAAACATCAAACAATTCAATAATTCTAATTATAGTGAAAATATCTTTTTCCATCACATTCAATTCTATCTTAAGGGATAAGGGATCTTTTCTAGAGTGTTTAAATTTTACATAACAAGAAATTTTCCATATAAACATGACCAATTTTAGATCCATTACATAAATCTATTGTTTTTTCAGTTTTATGGGAACATGTTGACAAGAACATATGTTAATCGTTCACTTTTCTCCTTTGACATGTAGTATAGTCATCCCCATTTATTTTGAGAATGTTTTACTCCTTATTCCTATTTCAGTTAAAGGGAATGTAACCAATGAAATTATATTCAATGTATAGTTTTAGCTTATTCGAATATTTATTTTCATGATTAATATTATAATCCATGGTTGTTAAAACCTCCTTTTCGACCAGGGTGGTGTAAAGCTCAATGTACATTAAATTTCTAGCATAGTGATCGTATCATAGAGAATATGTTTTTCAATCAAACCTCGTAGTATTTCTAAAAAATGTGGGTATATAAGAATGGGTTTTCATGGTATAATATATCCAATTTAGTTTATTTATATGAATAAAAACATGTGTATGGGTGTTCATGACATTTATACGATCAAAAATCATGTCTCATTCTTGAATTTTATGGACTAAAGGCTTTACAGAGATTGACACCATTCATAATAGAATTCATTTTCAGTTATCTAAGGGGAAAATTACATTGTAATAACAACACCTCATAAACATCATCCTACTAACATAAGAACCCAAATATCTAAAATAATTTTGGTAAATTCATTAACCATAGTGGAATTTTCTCTTTTTGGAACCAGGACTTTCATAATGTTAGAATATTTTCAAAAATTTCCTTATAATTTAATATCATTAAGACTGGATGAAATTTTCCTATATTGGACTTTCTAGATAATCAATCCGCTAGTAGAATATCAATTTTAGTGAAATAAATCATGGGATCTAATTTACCATGATTCGTGAAATTATTCTTTAGACCGTGAGTTTCATGATCGGGAAGGGAAAACCACATTCTATTTTCCCTTTATATACTGTAATGTAATATATTTTATTCCCTAATATATTATTATTAATTTATTATGGGAGGTTTCTGGGTGGGAATTCTACATAGAGCCGTTTTATTAGGTTTGAAAATTATTTTTATAGTAATAATATCATGGAATTTATTATTTTTATTATATATCCACCTTAATTAATCTAGTTAGAGAATCATTTTGTGTTAAATAATGTTGTTTTAATCTTGTTTTATTCTTATTTTTCATGTTTAGATCAATGATTATAGTTTCAGAGTGGGTTAATTCTTCCCTTGAAGTTATTTTTATAAATAAAAATTAAGAATTATTTCAATATAATAAGTAAAAATATTTTATTCTAAATAAAAAATGGATTATTAATTTATTTTTTGAAAGAATATTCTGTAACTAATATATATTTATTAAATTGATTAGTTTTAAATCATCAATTTTAATGATTTTTTAGTTTTTTAAATTTAAATATATTCTATAAATATATATATAGATATTAATGTATTATAAAATATTTTTAAATTGATAAAATATGCACAGATGGAAGGATTACAAGGATTTTTTTCTCATTCCAAACAACATAACATGTTAAGTATGACAAAAATCAATTAATGAAACACGTTTATATTCCATGAGTTATATAAAGATGAATTTCCTATGAAAAACATTTATTTTCCAACAAGATATTCTATGAGGAAATTATGAGATATTTATTAATCCTATTTCAATTCCAAAGGTTAGATTATAATGAGTTTTTTATGAACCCAATTTATTCACATTGGTTAATATATGATATATTTATTTATGATATTGTAGAAACAATATGTATTATTTTCATTATGTTATTAGTGGAACCAATATCCACAATAAATACATTTGGTATGGATGGATATAACATTAGATATAATGGAATGGATTGGTGAGTGATCTAGTTCCATATAGGACTATTTCCATTGTGATAGTCATTGGTGTGAACCATGAAAGCTAGGATGGCTTGTAGAGTGAACCCATTAAAATTTGATAGTCTTTGAAATGATCCTTAAACTAATATATAAAAAAATCTATTCTTATGTTTATATTATAAATGTTTTCATTATGAAAATGTTTTGTTGTCATTGTTCATGTTATATACAACAATTAGGATTTCTGTCTTATAAAGTTTCATGATTTATTCATTGAATCATATTTATAACCTCTTAAATGTATCATATTATTTTAAAATATTCATCTCATGTTATTATACATTTATTCCAACGATAGGATAAAATCTTCATTCTTTATCATTTAAATGCATCCGCAGTAACCCTCTATTATTTCTATTTCCAGGTTACGATTAAAGGTAGAATGTATGAAATTTATAATCTGTTTTATGGTTATTAATTAAACCTTAGTAGATTATGTCTATAATTAATGGAATAATTCATTATGTATCAATGTTTACGAAGGCTATAGACCTAAAGAAATTCAACATGAAGCATTATATTATGTCATAAATATTCGTCTATTAAGATATTATTATTATTTATGATATGTTTGGGATTTTTCACCAATAATTATAATTTATTGAAAACTAATACATTTTGGAAGAAACCATTGGGAAAATCTGTACGAATGTTTGTGTTTTTGGTTACTTTTAATATAGAGTCTAGAAGCTTACTTGCAAAAATTATTATGGATCAATCGTTATTTTTCTATAAATACCCACTAATCATCTATCTCCTATTCAATAATTACCCATTTAGATTTAATATACTTTACCTTTTCTATAATGGATCCCTACATAGCTATCCCCGATATTATAATCACCTCGTCCAATGTTTTCATAAGCACAATCTCAAGTAATGTATCCTCTTCTTATATTATTTATTCAAATAACTTCTTTATATTATGAATTAATTTTCTTATTGGTCCTATTGAGATTTTTTCCATAAAAAACTCATAATTTCCTTATGATTTAAAAGTGAATATATACCCCATTAACTCTTAGTGAACCCTCTAATATATATTTATGTCCCCAATTATGTTGTTGAAATTATCCAACAATTTTCCATTCAAGTAATTTTTTTAGTGATCACACTACCCCATTTAAACTCATTAGTTTTCACCTATATGTAACTATATATAATATATTGGATACATCCAGTAATATATTCCATAATTATTCATCATGGGATAAAAAGTGATGTAACAAATCCATGAATTATTTGATCTATGTTAAGATCTTATACATGTACATGATATAAATTTTACAAGTAGAGAAGCTATTATATATATGTCTAATTCATTAGGTAATGTATTTAACTCAGGGTATACCATTTATGGTGAAAAATAGGTTATCCTATAAACATTATGATATGTTTTCTTGATATTTATCATTTATTTTGGTGAGTATTGACATTTTTTATGTTTTTTCACATTCCATTGTTTCCTTTTATATTGTCATCTTATAATATTCTGCAATGATTATTTTTTTATTATCAACACTCTTATGTTTCCTTTTCCTTCCTCTTATGTTAAATATACTTATTTACCTTTTTATATTCTTTTATTATTACTTTATTTGTATTTATAGATAACCCATTTCATATGTATATTCCCAATTCATCCCATGTAGATTTAAAAATGAATTGTAATTTAAGGGCATGTGTTCAAGTTGTAAAATAATTCTTTTAAACCCCAATTTCATGTTATTATGTTTTCTAACTAATATATAAATAAACTTGTAGTTATGATAAAATGTGGTTGTTTTATTTGTTCTTTAATGTGATAAATCATTATTTTTGGTTTATTAAAATTATAGGTCATCATACTCAGTGATCAAATGGGAGGGAAAAAACCTCTCAAGTCCAAAAAATACACATAAAATGTTTGGAATAAATATCATGTTCCCAGAGCATTCTTATCCCTATCAAAATGTTCTGGGTGAGTAACATATAATTCTATGAAGATTGATGGATATCGTCAACAATGTTTTTAGAAAATCAGTCAAATTGGATTATATGAATAGGTAATCATATACTATATATATACTCATGAACACCATCCTTGGGTTATCCTCCTATCGGAACTATTGCTTTAAGTAAACTAAATGGTGAACAATATTTGTGAACCACAGTGCTCACCATAACTTATCCAAGAGATAATCATTCATTGGTAAATGATACATATTCCACACTATCAAATTATTATACTTTCTATAGTATAAAGATAGTTTTATACTACTTCATTTCTTCATGGAAAACAAAATTGAAATACCCAAATATTATTTTATTAGTCATATAAAACCCTAATCATATAATTATTTTTTCAAAACCTTCTAATCTATTAATTAATTTGGTGAAAAATTATACGGAACCAAATATCACTCATCATATATTATTACTCTAAATCTCAAAATCACTTCTCTTTTCTGATAAAACATCTCATATTTCATTTAATAAGAAATTCTGATTACAATTCTCCATTAGAGGGAAACTCAAGGGATAAAATTAAAACTCTACTATAAATGAAAAGACTTATACTTATATTGTGATGTCAAAAATCTGGTTTATGTCTTTTTGCACTCTACCCTCATCAACATCACACTCACTAGAATTAACAAATATTCTTCCATTATGATATACAAATGTTACATGCATATCAAAATCAATATTGTGTATATCAATTTAAGCTAGATAGAGAACTCATAAGATCACTTAAAAGGTTTTCATATCAAACATCATTAAATACCATAGATATTGATAATCAAAAACAACTACTTCATACGATTAAGACCACCAGAGATAAATAACACTAATTCCTAATTTTGTATTAATAAATGGTAATTCAGATGTAGAAATAAACAGTGATCTAACAAAAATAACAACCTAATAATATATAGATGATCTAGAAACACATGTACCAAATAGAGTGGTAGAAATAGTATAGGTGAACAAGACTATACCCTTAATTATAGAAGGTCCCTCTCTAGTATTTTTGGTATTATGATATAATGTATAAAATCAGCATGCCTCAACTCTTTGAAATAGTCACAAATATACATGAATCAAATTTATGTTTCCCTCTAAGGGTATTTGACCAAATGATGAGGATTGTAGTCTGCCCAATTGTGTGATGCCACAATCTGAATCAAAATGTATGGAAACCTATTCCATAATAAATTTTAAATAAATGATGATTCCCTTTTTGTGATATTTATGGATCGTACCCTTGGCCCTAGTGAATACTTATTGAAATTAACACTCTTCATATAGTTGTAAAATAATGAAATAACTCATCCATTAAGGGTAATATAGAACAGATTGTACTCCCCATCATTTTATTATTAAACTGTAAAAGCTCTTTATCCAACATTCAATTGCATCAGAAAATATTTTCTTATAATAAACAGGTTTTTATCTTTTCTGTCATCTAGGAACTATAAGAATATTTACTATAGAATCCTCCTCCAAAACCTTCTCGATTGAGAGTTCCTTCCACAAAAACTCAGGTTAAATCATCAATTTAATGGTCCAAACATAAAATATGACCTATATTGAAATTATTATCGTTTTATTATTCATTCCAATGAAATATTTGTGTGAAATTGAGTAACTTGGAAAGATAAGATGAATGGATAAATTTAAACATTATACATCGAAAGATATCCATGATAAACTTTACATGGACCAGCTTAAATATTTCTATAAATAAATTCATAAAAAATACACTCATAATGGTATTTAGTATTGGACCCTCCCATATAAGGGTATGGTTCAAGAAACTCTACCATCTTCTTGTGGGACCCTAAAAATAATAGAATCCAACATAACCTTATGATCATTAGGAGTCTATACAATGTTGATTATTCCATAAATGATGTAAATGTTTTCATTGACATCCTAGGGACCTATATATCAATAGAATTCTAGGTAACTATAGAGAAGGAAATACTTGTTTTAATTATCAACGGAATTATGTGTCCCCCAAGTAGTTATTTTCATAGTCTTAGAATCTCCTAGATAGATCATTTATGAAACGAATATCAATATTATGAACATGATCATTATAACAAACATATAAAATTTTAATTTGTGGTGGAATAATGGTATTATCCAATGTGGAATAATTCTTGACCACTACTATAGACAAACTCACTATATGTATCAAAGGTGGAATTATTAGAAACACCAGAAAAATAATTTGAATGCCAAAAAATAAGTTTCATAATAGAATAACATATGATTATTTAATGAATTTTAAATTAATATATATCGGGATAACTATACTAGTAAATAAACATACACATGGTAATACATTCTTAGATATACCCAAAGAACAATCATCATCCACAGTCCCTATACATTAGTCAGAATCAAATATATACTAGACACAATATCATGGACAGTTTCCAATAATTTATAAAATATAGATATCTATCCACAAGAAGGAATAGATTAATATCACTCAGAACTTATGATATAAATAATAATTTATTTTATGATCTTTTACAAAACCTAAAATATGAATTTATATGTACATTGATCAAAGGATCCAATTTATGATGCATGAACATGCACAAAACCCAATAAAATTTAACTAAAGTCCCATCACGAGTAACTCTATGGTCTTTTTCAAATGATTTGTCCAATAACATGGATACATACAAATTTCTGTTTCACTAATCCCATATTATTTAATCTATAACATAATAAGAAAAAAAAATTTATTTAGACATTTGATTCCATTTTTAATGATCCAATAAATCATAAGATCGAAAAATAACATTTATATCATTTTTTGACACCTTAATTGGGATTGGAGGATTACATATTCATGCTATTTTACACACATAATGTAACACAATCACAAACATTACACTTATGGTGTGTGTGTGTATTTAATAATGGTTTATGTATCAATATATAAATACTATAATAGTGTTATGAAATAATGGTTTCTTTAATCCCATTTTCATTTATCATTTTATTTATTATAAATCACATGAATTTATAATGAATATGACATTTTTATGTGAGGGCATAAAGAATATATAATTTTTTTCCTAATATATTATATATATGTTAAAATACACATTGAAGAAAAAGTAATTTTTTTAAAAAAATCACCAAATAGCCATACAAAAATATATATTTTTTCATATAAGTGATTCTATATCATTATAATATCTTATGTAATTTTTATAAGGTCCAAATATTTTATAACAAATAAAAATAATAATATTTTATAATAAAAAATTGTTCATATTAATGTTAAAATTTCCATATATTAACAAAAATAATTATAAAAAAAATATTATTTTATCAATTTGAATGTCGAAATTTGTTAATGGTGTGTTTTTTATATTAATTAATGATAGTCAAAAATATTGGTAAAAGTTAAATACAATAAAAATATACTAGAAATATTATGATATAAAAATTACATTAAACTGATGTAATAATTTGTATAAATTATTTCTCATTCAAAAATAGTTTTTTATTTAAACTATGGTAATTGTATGTGACAATATATATTCACAAACCAAAAATTAACCATCTAAAATTTAATAGAATTTTCATTAATTTATAATCAAATAATTATAAAAACTCATCTTTATTTATTGATTATAATTATATTTCATATTATTTTATAATCTAATAAAAAAAATAAAATCCACACATCATTGTAAAATATCATGGGAGGGTCACTTGTTATATTTCATTAACATCATGTACATTTCTTATGTTTAGATAGAATTAAATACCCCATTTCCATTTAAAGAAATTCCAATACATTCTACAATTAATATATACTCTAAATCCTTGAAGTAAGATGACCCTAACATTTTCCCACATCAGAGACAATATAATATGTTTTAATTATTCAATGTAATCACTCAAATACATTAATCTATATCCTATAATTATATCTTCGATCTCCATCCATTTAATTCATGCAATTCCATTGTTTTATGAATATTTAATTATAAAAATATTTTTTCTCATCTATTAATTATCATCAGTTATTATTTGAATATTTATTAAGTAATTAGTTAGTACCTATAACTGCCATTATACCCCTATATAAACTTTTATGTAAATTTGTTATACTGCTAAAACATTACTTCAATTTTCCATGTCATACATATGTGTTTTGAATACCCAAACCACTTTACATTCAATGTTAATTCAGAAGATATAATTATCCTTAACATATTAGGTACATCAATTTATGAGACAAATATTTCATACTTATGTAATTTAAATGATAAAATATGATATTATGTTAAATGGTCGATGTGGAACATGTAATGATAAAAATTATTTGCGTGAACACTAACCATGGCTTGGTTAATATTTTCATCTTAAGAGATATCACAAATGTTACAATAGTGTTTATTATAATGGTAATATTTTATCATCTATTTTTAGTTATACTGAACATAATCTTATAATGACTCATTTTATTTCGTTTCAAAATTCTTATAATAGAATGATATTATGATATCGTTTTCTCATGTCATGATTCTGTGGGATGATGTATCATTTTTTTAAAATTATATTATCCTGATATTTTTCTTAATTATCATGTATTAATGATCACTGTAATAAACTTTGATTATTCCATAACTGACATTTTTTTATCAGTAGTTTTCATAGGTATGTCCCCATGATATCATGTCTATTTCTAAGAACTAAAATGAAACTATAAGAACATTATAATGTTTTAAATAAAGATTTTTTTTTAATTTATATTATCTTTTAGGTAAATGTATCTAATCATCAATTGAATGTTTACAAATAAATGTTTTGGAATTTTGTTAGTTATTTGATATGTTTAAAATAACTAAGGAAAATGTATTAGATTTATCGGCAATTAATTTTTCTTTCAGTGCAATGTATCACGATTTTTGGGGACTGGGAATGTGAAAATACAAGTAGAAACGAAAGTGAATGGTCTAAATATATTATAAAATCCATAAATATAGGTATATTATAGTGTAAATAGTTTTATTTCAATTAAATTCTTTTCAAGAAAATGATAAATTGAGGTTTCTATAGAAAAAATGAAACTAGTGGTGAGAAAGCCAAAATGATTATTTTTTATTGAATCAATCATTACTGGATGTATGAAGGGTGGGAATAAGAAAAAAAATTCTAGAGAATCTTATAGGATATGATACAAATAATTCATATTCACTTTAAATTCTATGGTGATACATTTAAATAATATTTCTAATAGATAATGGGAAATAGATAATGTTTTCACTGTATTGAAACATATAGAATAATATGTTGTGGTATATCATCCATTCCTTCTACCTCCCGATGTTTTCATTTTATATTATAATTGGATTATATACCCTAATACTAAATATTACATTATTTTAGAGAATTTAGGGAAATATGAGGAATGGTTTCAATATCATCTGTACTAAGAAATTAGATTATTTACATAATGAAATAACTAATATAAATAGAAAAAATTAAATAACCTCTTTATAGTACATGGTCAATTAAATAATTTTATGAGGAATATCATGAATCATTTGAAACTAAAATTTCATGTAATAATGAAAATATCCTCATTGATTACATTATGGGACATATGGAATTGGCATGTATTATTTCTTTTCATAACATAATTGAAAATAAATGGAATAACTATTTTTAGAAAATAATATATTTCCTTAAATGCACTAGGAAATGGAAATTTATACTAAGTAATAACGTTCTAGTGTGAAAAAAATTTAATATGTGGAAACATATCAATAGTAAAACTCTCAAGGATGGAATTGAATATATAGAATTAAATATATTCAGGAATACAATCTCTAAAAAAATTATCCTCACTCTATATAATTAAATTTGGAGGAAAATCCATAAAATGATGAAAATAAATTATGAAATAAATTGGTTTTATGATAAAAACAACACAACACAACTCATCCTCATTATGATTCATGATATGTCACTAACTTCAAAATTATTATGTAAAATTTTCTTTCTTAGATTATTTTTATATTACTAAAAATCATTTGAAAATACGGAATTCTATTTCAATGAATAAATTTTCCATTTTACCCTTAAAGACAAAATAATAGTTTATAATTCATAGTGGTTACATGCTTCTTGAGATATGAAGTTTAGAATGGAGTTTTGGAATATATGATCAATGGAAAAACATCATTGAGGATGAAGAATGGAAATACTCACTTGTTAGAAGAGTGGAAATAGAAATACAAGAAATTACATAATATTAAAATTTATATTATAGATTTTTGGAAATAAAGGAATCAATCTATTAATGCTAAACACCATTTAATAATTCCTCTAAATTGATTGAATAATTGAAGGTCTTGATGAATCATCAACCCATGGTATAATGATTCAATTACAAATAACATATACATGATGATCTTTATATCATAAAGAAAAGTGTTTTTGAGTATAACTGGTAAGAAATACAATTATTTCCAAGAGAGAAGGGATTTTCTTATGTTATCTAAAATTTTGAAGTGGTTACATTCAATGAATTATATAAAGGTGTGGTGGTTATTCATTCTAGAATAGGGAACCTTCTATTTGATTCTTTTTTCACTCATTCTAATCATACATCCTTAGTATATCTATTTAAATTCTATCTCAAAAAATGAAAGATGAATTATAACTGAAAAATATAATGGTGTTAATAATTTCATTTCAAGAATATATGTCCTCCAAAATAAAAACAGTCTATACAAATCTCTATATGATCCTTGTCATTATGTCGTTGGTAATATTATATGTTATATAAGAAATGTATTTTTTTCCCTCACATAATGAATACATTTACTATCATAAGATGTAAATCACATTCTTATCTCAGATCAACATCCAATAATAAAACTTGAAAAACAAGAGGGAGATTCTAATTTTGAATCATCTTACAAAATATAGGTTATATTACAATTTAATATAGTGTATTTTGGTTAAATATTTGATAAAATCGATAGTATCACTCTTTGATATATTCTGATCATAAGATAATATGAATATACATCAAAATATTATTTATATATTATATTTTATAATTGATATGTCACACCATGACATGGTGTTTATTTTTTTTAATTATTTGGGGTTTCACTTTTGAGATGCGGTTTGAACCAGTAATATTTTAAAAGGAATTTTGGATCTTACACATGTGTGTAGTCATATGCATTACCATAATTAATGAATGTTTTATTATTAAATATATAATTTTTTATGGGTTCTACTATTTTGTGACCATGAACACGTCTTTACGCGGTGTCTAGACTCTATAATTAAGGCAATTATTTTGCGACTGGTTTTATTATTTTAGATATGTTATTATTATTATTTTCATTTATGTTGATATTTCAATTACGTTATTGTCATTATTATTTATATTTAATTTAATATTTTAATTTCATTATGAATGTAAAATTATTATAATAATTATAAAAATTATTAACGGATTTTTTTATTTAGAATGAATTAAGATCTATTTTTTGGTTTTATTTTTTTAACGTCCTTTTATTATATTTCACATTAATTTTTTTTTATATCTATTTTATTTTCCTATATTTTTTATCCCCCAATCCCTTGCTATCCCCTCTCTCCTGTTTCATTCCACCCTTCGGTTCATCACGTTGTAGTAGCCCCTGCTAACTCTAGATGCCACCCTTCCTCATCCTCCTCATCAAACCTCTATATAGCGCCGCATCCTTTGTCTCTGAACCTCTATGCCATCCCTCCCCTCCCCCCTTACAAATAACCACCATGTACCCCTCCTCTTTCTGACCGAACACCGGAAAGAACGACCTCCTCTTGGAGTCACCATCGGTGCCCTCAACCCTCCTCCAATGAACTGGACCGACATCTCCCTCGAGCCGCACCATCCAAATATGTTCTGGCATCACCTATCCAACCTCCTCACCAAGATGACATCTCCCTCTTGCCACCTCCCTCTCGGCCGATCCACCTGACGACCACCCTACAACATGCTTCCCCTCCTCCGCCAAGATTCCCCGACTCGCGGCCCTTCCAGTTACATCGACCAGCACCCTCTTACCATCCCATCGAACCCGAGTTACACTATCCCCTCCATTGGCCGATGTCCCCTTTGTCAGACCGAGCACCGGCACACCTCCATGGCCCCACTCTCCTTCTAGATTTAATATCACTAACATCCATTTTCATTGGTCACTTGTGAATATCATCAGGTAAATTTTCTACATTCTCTATGAGGATTCATTTTTGGGATTTATTATAGATTTTCATCGATAAATTTTGTGGGTTTTGGTTATTTTAGAATGGATTTTTTGGTGGTTATTGTGTAGTCATTGTTTCACCTTAATATTTGGGGAGTCTTGACATTCCAGGAAGGTGTTATCATGTTTCATTATTATTTTATTAATTAATTTTCAAGATTAATTAATTTATCATATCATTAAATTATTTTTTTATTTTGAAGATGATCTTCTCTAAATTTTTATTTGAATTTTAATTGTTTGGCAGCATGTTTATATTACGTGTGCGCTTTCTGCTGAAGACTCATATCTAGTTTTTTGTTCACTATTTTTAAATTGTGTGGTTATATTATTAATCTATACATTTATTGTGAATTATATTTTTGACACTGCATCAGGTGCATTTGGTTGTAATATACGGTTGTGTGTGGGTTAGTGGGTGGCTCCAAGTTACTTCTTTTAAATTTTTTCATAAGAATTCATTTTTGGATTTTTAAATTGTGTAGTTTTTACAAAGGTGTTTTACATGTGTTGTACGGTTTTTCAAAAAAATTGTTGTGTGGTGTAGGTCACACTTTAATATTTTATTTGAGTGCGTGAAATGATGTAATTTGTTTTGGATGTATAAATAGTTACTTGTGTGTGTGTAAAATCGTGTGACACTCTTTTCCTGTTGTTTTATAAACTTTTTAAATGGTTTATTAAATCATTTCAATGGGGGTGATACGTGTTTGGATAATGTTTTTGTATGTGTGTTTTTTAAAATGGATTTTGTGTGTGCAAAAGGTGGTTTTGGAGCATTTAGTGTCTTGATTGGTCTGAGTAAATTATTATTACTTATGACATGAACTCTGGACAACATAGGCACAAATGGGAAGCCTAGGTACCAGGTGGGAATACTAGGACTACTGTTCCACTAATACAGAAGTGGTATCAGCCCTGTTTCACTTAGCTGGATTGACGACTACTACACTAGAAAAACATTTGGATGATGTAGGGAGACCACTAGGTTAGGGATTTTTGCCCTACTAGTGGCTCATGTATGAGAAGATAAGTTACTATGTATCTATACCATTTTTCACTATGAGGTGATGTTCTAGGATCCCACTTATCACCATAAACTTTAGGCATCTCCAATGTCTAGTGTTTCTCCTCTAATTTTCACTCACCATTGGCACATGGTGTGGCATTGGGGTTATGAGGAATGCAAGTGTGTGTGTGTGTGTTTTAATTTAATTTGATTCATTTAAAACTATATTTTATTGAAAATAATTTTCTCTAAAACTATTCATGAATTATTTTATTTTATTTTTTTAATCCTGTAACGATATTTGTTATTTAATAATTATGTGTGGAACCTTTTCTATATGACATCCTACTGGGATCTTGGCTCACAATAAACAAACAACATTGGTTGTATGTAGATACTATTTCTTTTGTATTCTAGGTTGAGGCATCGAGCATGTGATGGGTGGTTTGGGTTGTCAGTGGCGTCCTCGTGTTGGGTTGGTGATCGTGGTTTGAGGTTGTAGCACCTCATGTTTCTAGGAGGTTTGAGTTAGTGTTTTTTTTAGTTTTTTCATTTAGTGTTGTTAAATTTTTGTTTTTGGTTGAAGTTATAAACATTAATTTTCACCATATAATAAGGTTTTCTTTGGTTGTCTGCCTTTAGTTATAATTTATTTATCTTTTTCATTTTTTCTTGTTTATTTATTCATGTAAATCATTCCCATGATTTAATTCTTTGGATTTCCGAGAACTTGTGCCAGCCCATGGGTATCAAGAATGAACCTCTGGGCTTTCTGTGAAATGATTTAGGAACCAGATTTGATAGAGACCCAGCTTGGTTAGTAAAAAAATGGTATCAAAAAAGGTTTTTTCTTTTTTTTTTGGGATGTTAGGTATATCGGGGACATGACTATTTGTACTCTAGGGGTGTGTGTGGGAAGAGAATCGTGAACTCTTTCTCATTTTGATCTTCAAGTAACTAGGGGTCGTCCATGATTTATGTTTTTCTCTTTTTTATTTGTGGATGGGGTGAAAATAGGAGTAAAATGGTATTGCACATGATCTCAAATGGTGTAGAGACCCATGTGCTTCCATAGAGTATGGTTTGACCATTCTAGTGGTTTCCACTTGCCTAGGGAGAGGTCTGCTAAACCATGTGGCTGGGTCTAGCAGGACCAATAGTTCTTCATCTAGGTGCTTTAGTGTTGGTGATGACTTGGTTCTGTTTTTGGTTTGTGAAGAGGGTTTTTTAAAAGGAACAAAGACTTTGGAGTTTCCCTTATTTGGGCTCGTTATGAGTCTAATATGATTCTTGGGGTTTGTTTCTTTTGAACCTTGTTTTCAGAATTTGGCATTTGATTTTTTGAAATTTAATTTCAAAAAGAAGGTCTTCGATTATCTGAAATTGAAGTGGGTTGTTTTAGAAATTAAATGAATTTTTGATATTTGATTTGACTCATTGAAATGGTTTTTAGAAAAAAAGGGTTTTTTTGGAATATTGGGAATGTATTATTTTTTGATGCAGGTGAACCTTTCTTCACAATGTCCTAGAATTTCTGGGTAAATTTTTTTATTTGGAAATTTTTTGACACTATGAAATTTGATGGCATGTGATGCTGAGACCCAAAGTTCCTGGAATGATCCGTTGAAAAATTTTATGTTTTAAAAATAATGCATGAGAAATATTATTGAAAAAAGAGAAAAACTCTCAAACTGTAGCTCAGATAAATGATCAAAGGGCACCGTTACATCCAGGATGGCAGGATTACCCTAGGTACAACTTATGTTCAGTCATTTCATGCCTCCTGTAAGAAAACATAAAATTGGAATAATAGTAAATAAAATAATTAAATAAAAATATTTTATTTTCCAAATGCTTATAACTCACACAATGTGACTCAGATTAAAAATTTGATACCACCACTGAACTCATGATGGTATACTTTCCTTAGGAAGATCATAACATTGCCCAGTAAGGGCTGATAGTGGAATTTTGTTTTTGGCCATGAATAGAATAATTAAGTAAAAATTACATTATTTTACAAATACTTATAACTCATAAATGGTAACTCGGATTGAAAATCCAAGAGTATTGCTAGACTCTTGGTGGCATGTTCCCCTTAAGTGAAGCATAACCTTGACCAGGACAGGTCGAGGGTGAAAGATATTTTTTTAACTTTTTTATGGTACGTTCAAAAAACGTGCGAGAAGAATTTTCTATCTCTTTAATCGGTGATGAGATTGAAAATATTAGGGCATCATTGAATTTGGAATTTAGGGATTCACCTATAAATGAATTAACTTCGGCTAAAAAGGGTCGATCGAAAATTTATATTTCGGACTTTGTAAGAAAAATAATAAACTAATTTTCTAGAATTATTTTATTTCTTTTCTCGCCATTAAGTGGTGGGTGTGGATGATTTGATGTCGCGAGGAGGTGGCAAAAAAGAAAATTAATGAGGATCATTAATGGATCATTGACTTGATGTGTAATGATGCATTAATGATGTGTCATAGTGACACTATTTCCTAAAACAATAGTGTAACAAAATTACATCACATCATATTGGATATGTTGTGTCATGATCCTATTTATAGTTTGATGCCCTGGGAAAATAAGGAATAAAAATTTGGAGGAATCTATAGCGAGCATCTAATGGACATCTACCCCAACAATGAACGATGAACGCCGGAAGAACTTAATCATCTTCAATGCCTTTTGATGAACTGCATTGATAAGCTACGTCATTATGTTCATTCCAGGAGGAAAACATTATGGAATCTTACATCATAAGAGGTACGATTTTATATTTGATGTTCTTCCCCATTCTTTTCTATAAATGACGAACAATGATCAACCCACAAACTGGTCGATCCGTGATTCATGCGGTATGCAGGATGGTGTTTTATTCATAGGGATATTTTATTTGGGTTCCAAATCATGGAATGAAAATATTTAATAGAAACTCCAAGAACCACCCCCTTCTTCAAATAGATAACATGGAGGCCTCATGATGACACTAACAAAGTCTGATCACCTCCACATGTGCGTTCTTGGTGGTCGCACCCTTGAAATGGCAGCAAGGCTGGGTTGGGATCTTTTTGTTAATAGGGCACTCCCCATTGGCCACATATGTATATGTCTCAAAGGATGGAGCATCATAGCCCGTCCAATGGTCCACTAAACATTTTTTCAGTGTGGGTTCCAGTAGCAGCGGCGGTCGGCGACATCAATTACGTGGAGGAGGCAACCCACACTGGTGTGCTATGTAGATCGGAATCCCACGACTTGTTAGCTGTGGCGGTGCACTGGAGCATGTGGAGCCAGGTGGGGCACCGTGTGGAGGGACGACCCACGTCCGGGCCGTCTGGACAAGCTAGAAGTTGAGGTCCTTGACCGTCGTTGACTGAGGAGCCCTACACATCTCCGGGGCAAGTGGGATTCCATGGCCCATTTTCTTCTCTAAGAGCTGCACTTTTCCCCTGGTTAGCATCACACAAGAGGTGTGGCCCGCCTCTTATGGGACGCGTTTATAGAGGGAGGGGACAATTCTAGATTCCACGTTTTAGGTTCCCACACTAGCTGCACCACGCAGTCGGTCCCCTGCCGGCGCACTGGTCCCCCAGCGCGTGGGGTCGGTCCCGTTGTGTTGTTGGCCCGACCAGGGCCCAGAGTGTTGGACCGCGCTGGAAAGCTAGACCTACACTGGAGGGATGAAACCTCACTCAGTGGGCTAGACCTACACAGGTAGACCAGACCAACACCCCCTTCAGGCTGGGCCGGACTAGATAAGGTTGTCGGATGACCTGGAGTGCTGGACCCTCAGCGAACCGGGCTAGGTCAAGTGATTCCTATTGGGCAAGCCCCACGGTCCAGGCTAGTCCAGACCGACCTCGACCCACACCAAGCTAGGTCATGTCAATCTAAATAAACTAGGGTATGTGGGAACCTCGGGCCGGGTTGGTTTGGTTGGTCTGATCGAGTTAAACGAAGCCACGTCACAACCAACCCGATGGTTTTTAAAAAGCATGTATCATGGAAACCGTGTATCTAATTGATGATCCATTTGGGAATAGAGACCCTCTTTATGATTTTGATCCTTTGGCATGTTCAATGGTGACTTTCATGATAGTTGTGATGAAATGAAGGGCGTGAGGACTGGTTCTCCTAACTCCACTACATACAGAACACTATAACGGGATGAGACTTGAAGACTACTGACTTTTGGCCTAGTGGGAAGCACCACTCTAAGACATGGCACTCCCATGGTGGGAATCACCTCTCTATGACTTTTCAGGCCCACAGAATGAAATTAGGAAGAGTACCTCAGTTGACCATGACTTGTGGTATATACCTCTCTATGACTTTGGAGGCCCACAGTATGCGATGGGGGAGGAGTACCAATGCAGTCCAACATTAGTGGGAAGCACCTCTTCATGATTGGTGAACCCACTGTGCTCCCCATAAGAGGGGTTCTCCAGCACCTGAGTTGTTCGATGATGTGACTAATGATGGTACTTTTACTACCCAAGAATATACCTAGTTTTAGTTGTCTTGTGTTTCGTGCATTACATTGAGAATTGTTGTGTGGTATTTACATTTGGTTTTGGGGTCACTACTCTATACTAGGTTACTCACCCATACATGGTCTTCGCCTGAACATGTTGTGTCTGGTGTAGACAATCGACTTTTCGACTGGGGTCCTCAGGGAGATGGTACTAACAGAATCTTCAGTAGTGGACTTGGTGGCATATGACGAGGCAGGGCCATGTATGACCTGGCAGAAAAGACATTCTACATAGGTTTCTTGTAGCTTCACTACCCTCATGATCATGTAGGGTATTTTACAGATTTCCATCAGAGTTTACTATGGTATTTTTCTATTTTTAGTTCTTTTTTGGGTTTCCATTCTGTCTAGCAGACATTCATATGTACTTGCACATAGCTTTGTTTTAGTGGTTTACTTTTTCCCCCTTTCAGTGTTTGGGGATGTGGTTGGGGGTGTGTATGTGTGCACAATTTTTTAGGAAAATAAATCCCACTTGCAGATTGATGACTTTGGATCTAGTCGCAAGCCCCGAGCCTTCAAGAGGTGGTCTTGGGGTAGTCATAGCAAATGCACTGGGGGGTGAGTCGTGACAATGTGGTATTAAAGGTTGGTTAGTCCTACCATAATGATTGGGAGTCTGTTGTTTTTGTTTTAGGGAAAGAATGTTAAGTTCTATGAGATCTAATTTCATATTCGGGGAGTCATGTGATGGTGTGGCAGTCGACGTATCCATACACTAGGACCTTGATTTATATTTTTGGCTCAATACAAGAATACAATTGTTGTATAACTATTTCCATATTTTGAATAAGAGTCATCTCACTATGTGTAACCTTCTAATCGTGGTACATCTTGATGTACCTTAGGATGATTCCACCTAGATGACCATCTAGGATCATGATATGAGGTCGTGAGGATAGTCCATCTACAAAAAAGGTGTCTGTTCAAAGACCAGTGCTTCAAATTTCTCTACCAGGTGGTATATTGGTGTTACCAAAACGTATTGATCATCTAGAAATCCCACCTCTAGAGGTTCTGGTGTATGAAACATTCTATACCGAGTCAAAGATGACTCTTTTGGCACATAGCATAGAGGCACAAGGTTCGAATGTGTGTCAGGGGAATCTGAGGCAACGAACACCCTAGATGCAGGGATATCAGCACCTATGGATTATAGGTGTGAAAAGTATATCAGGGAACCAGAGGGTTCATAGGGGAGTGTACATGTTTATAGTAGGGAAGGCTTTCTTATTCTTGTCGTAAGAGGGGACATCTTGGGTGAGACTGTCCAACGATTCATTCTACAGGGCAGGAGATGAGACAGTTGCAGACTAGCCTGGCATATGACCCCAAGACTCTAGGGATGAATCAAGGTACAATGTGTGTATTTCAACATTACTTTTAGTAATGATATACACTTGTACTAGTGATATAAATATCTGGACAATTTATTTTATTTGATACCTAGAGGTTCTGGTTAAGACGTTGACTTGACACGCACATTTAGAGACTTTTACCAGAGGAGATCCAATGATTGCACAATGGTTTCAATAGCGTGACTTGAATCTTGTAGGAGAGTGTATCAATTGGGATCTCTTGGTAGTATTATCAAGGATTTATGACATCATTCACAGTATAAAATAGTACCATTCATGCCAAGATTGACATTATTAGGCATAAGATGTGGTTCATCCATGGAGATGGAACCAGATTTCCCTTTATCAATAGAGGGGATATCCTTGAAGCTCTGGATGAACTCAGGTAGAAGAGGGCATAGCCAAATCCTATCCAGGTGGACAGTTTGACCCATAGTGATGTGAATGTAATGGGTCCTCAATTTTTTAGTGACTGTATAGTATAAAGATGTCTCCCTTGATGATGTTCTGTGATTACTTCTCTATTGAAAGTTAAACTTCTTCCTTGATCTGTACCCCGGGACGACATGATATCTACACTGACATATCGAATGGAACCCATAGAGCTTCATGGATTGAGGGTACTACTGGAGGATAGGGGAAAGGATTAGCTACAAATGGTCAATGAGTATGACACGTGGTCTCCATGAATGATTTGAGGTACAGTCTGCATCTATTACTAGCTATCTTATTAATAGACACATGTTATAATCATTATATATTATTAGAAATCTGGGTCAATACCTAGAGTTTCTAGTTAAACTATTGACATGATCCTTACATCTAAATATAATTATGAGAGGAGACTTGATAATCACACTTAATAAGATGATGTGATCTGAAACATGAGGTGAGAGTTTCAGTTGGAACCTCTAGGTGGTAGCGTCTAGGCCTTACGATGTTAGTTTGGGTATGGACGGGTCATCCAATTTCAAGATCAGATTGAATTTTAAGGAAAAATGGATATTATATATCCATAGTGTTGGAATTTGTTTTTCCTTGGTAATTGAAAAAGGGAAAGCCCAAGCAGAACAGAATATACTCATGCATAAGAGGGTGTAGTCGATCACTCTTGATTCAACTATCCATACCCTCATAGCCATAGATGTTTTGAGATTTTACTTCGAAATAGTAGAGGCACAGTGTGGGACCATCCCTTCAAAAGATGTGTCTAGGCTGACCTCTCTAAAAGGTGATGGAATTTGGTATCATTATACACCCTGACATAGAACCCATATCATTATCATTATATATGAGGGCTTTTATAGACCTTCAGAAGCAGGGGGCATTGGTCTTTGACTTTTAGAGGAAGGGTTTAGTAAGACCCAGTGTTCATCATTATGTGTGGATGACCGTCACATTGTTAAAGTTTCCATATAGAAGGATTACCCACTACCAAAGGGTCTATGGGCACATCAATCAGTTAAAATATGTAGTCTTTCTCATTGATGGAAAAGTGCCTCTAGGATTTCCAGTAGTTGAGACAGTAAAGATGGCTAGAGTTCATTCGAGACTATGACTTTGAGATAATCTTTACTTCTTTGATGGGGAATGTGGTGGCAGACTCACTCTAACATAGGTCTGGTTTGTTGTTGATGAGTGAGAAAATAAGGAAACAAGGTGAGATGCGGATATCCTTCATGGATAATGATATAGAATCTTACCTTTAGTCAATGATTGTCACTCGACCACTCTTAAAACGTGTTATGGAGGCATAGTTCGTGGATGTAGACTACAAATCCCGACATTCCCATTAATCCATAGGACAAGCTCGTGATGTATTTTTGATAGGTGGGGAGAACATCACACTTTTTAGAGGACATACCACAGTATTAGTGATGTTACCAGAGGAGGTGTTAATGGAATTCCATACTCCCCCTTTGGTGGTAATTCCTTGTGTGGAGATGATATACCAGGATCTTCCACGTTAGTACTGGTGGCTAGGAGATGGAGAACCTTGGAGTTTGGGGTGGGAGACCATGTTTTCCATCAGGTCTCACCCTGACGGGGATTAAAGAGATTTGCCCCAAGAGGCAAGCTATCTATGCAGTTCATCAGATCATCCCATGTCATGATAATAGTTTTCAAGGTGGCATACCACATATCTATTCCCCCACAATTGTGTCGGGTGCATGATGGTTTTCATGTGTTGCAGTTGAGTATGTTCCTGCATGATCCACCGCACGTCATCAACTAGGGAATTCTAGACATTCACAAAGGGGAAATGTCTGACGAGTACCTGGTGGAGATAGAGGATTTACCGGAGTGGGTCCTATAGGGGCGATTGATTCATCTGGTGCGTGTTCTGTGGAAGCATGGGAATCTCCCGAAGAGCACATGGGAGAGTTAGGCTCATATTCGTGCTCAGTATCCCCATTTTTTTTACTAGTATTGTTTTGGATTTCATGGACGTAATTCCCTATAGTGGGGAGGGTGTAATGTCCAAAACATTTAGTGTAATTTTGATTTATTTGTAATTATTTTGAGACTATAAAATTTTATGGAAATTGATTCCGAGGCCAGGAGTTCCCGGAATCATCCATCGAAAAATGATAACCGTTAAATGACATGCATGAGATATTTTATTGAAAAGGTTGAAGAAATCCCAAATAGTCACTCGTATCAGAAATCCAAGGGCTCAGTTTCATTCAGGATGGCTGGTATACCGTAGGTTAGACTTATATTTAGTCGGTGCAAGACTCCAGTAAGAAAACCCGAAAATGGATTAACCGTAAATGAAATAATTAAATAAAATTATTTTATTTTTCAAATGATTGTAAGTCACAAATTGTGACTCATATTAAAAATCAGAGACCACCGCTGAACTCGTGAAGGAATTGTTTCATTAGGCAGATCATAACATTGGCTGGTACGGGCTGACAGTGAATGTTAGTTTTTGGACATTAATAAAATAATTAAATAAAAATTATTTTATTTTCAAACCCTTATAACTCCTAAATGGTAACTCAGATTGAAAATCTGATAGTACCATTGAACTCGTGGGGGAATGTTCCCTTTAGATGGAGCTAACCTTGACTAGCGCGGGTTGAGGGTGAATGCTATTTTTTGGAACTTAATAAAGGTACATTGATAGAACGTGTGCACAAGATTTTCTATCTTTTGAACCAATCCTTGGATAAAAACTCTGATGGCATCATTGAATTTTGAATAGAGGTATTCACCTAGAAAATACATAACTTCATCCAGAAAGGGCTGGATAGAAATGTTATTTTAAGAACATTTCATGAAAAATAATAAACTAATTTAGAAGAATTATTTTATTTATTTTCTCACCTATGAGTGGTGGATGGTGATGATGCGGGGGAGGGATGAGGAATCGAAGATGCGATTTAATGAATCTCATTAAGGTCTAGTTAACCAACAACGTAACAATGCTTTAATGACGTGTAACAAAAACTCTGTTTTCTAAATAAAATAATGTAACGCCACGATGTCACATCATAATGGAGACATTGTGAAATGCCTTTATTTTAGATCGATGCCCTATGGAAATAAGGATTAAGAATTTGGACGATTCTCTAGAGAACCATTGATTGAATTCTACCACAGTGAAGAATGATGAACGTTAACGAAACTTCGTCATCTTCGATGCCTTTTGAAGAATGGAGATGGGAAGTGACGTTGGAATCTTAATTCCTCAAAGATGAAGGACGCGACATCGGATGTCATAAGAGGAAGGGGTTTTTTGATTTTTTGTTTCTCCCCATCATTTTCTAAAAAAGATGAACATGGTTCAATCCATGAATAGGTTGATCCACGATTCAAGCGTTATGTGGGAGGGTGTTTTATTCTAGGGGTTATTTTATTTTTGGTCCAAATCATTGCATGAAAATATTAAACAAAAAATCTATAAACTAGACCCATCTTTAACCTCTAATGTGGAGGCCTTGGGCAGATACAAACAAAGACCGAGCACCTCCGCATGTGTGTTCATGGTGGACATACCCTTGAAATGGTAGAAATGAAGGTTTAGGATCCTCATGTGAAGAGGGTGCTCCCCGAAGGCCTCGGACAAAGATGGATAGAAGGATGGATCACTGGAGCCTGTCCAGGGGTCAACTAAACATTCTATCGGTGCATGTGCTGATAGAAGCGGCGGTCGGTGACAACAGCCACATGGAGGATGCGGACTGCTCCGGCATTCCACGTTGATCAAGAGACTGCAGCTCATTTACCCTGGTGGCGTGCTAGAGGATAATGTGCTAGGAGGGGAATTTTGTGGAGGGACGGTCCACTGGAGGGCCCTCTGAATGAGCTGGAGGCCATGTTCCATAACCATGATAGACTGAGGAGCCCCATGCATTTGCAGAACTAGCGGGATTTCAGGGCCTGTCAGTCGCGGTAGGAGCTGGACACAACACCAGGCAGGCACTGCGCAGGAGGTATGGCCCGCCTCTAGCATGCCACATTTTGACAGGGAGGGGATGTAGATGGATACCGCATTCCTGGTTCTTACACATGCCACAACACATAGCCAGTCCCCAATAGGCAATTCGAGCCTCTCGCGGGTTGGTCCAGTCCCGCTGCCCAGTGGGACGGACCCAGACCTAGTGGGCTGGACCACACCATCTAGCTGGACCTGTGCTGGTAGGCCTAACCCTCACCCAGTGGGCTAGACTCGCACCAGCTGACCAGAACCATGCCCCCTCCAGGTCGGTCCAAACTAGACTGGGTCGCTGAGCGACCTGTTGGCCTGAACTCTTGGCCAACATGGTCAGGTCCGACGAGGCCTATTGGGACTGGCCCACTAGACAGGCCCAACCATACCGACATTAACCCGCACCAAGATAGGTAATGTCTATCTATATGAACCATGGTATATGGGACCCTGGGCCAGTGTTATGACCGGAACATTTTAATTGTATTTGTTTCCACATTTTTTGTGTTATTTTATTTTTTACTCAACAAAACTATATCCTTTAATTAATGAAGTGGGTATAATTAGAATGAGACCATTCGGTTTCAACTATTATATGACCATTGGAAACTATAATCATAATGTTGTGTATTTATAAATATGGTTATCTTGGTTAGTTAATATAGAATGAAGACTGAATGGCCGCATCCAGTAGACTCGAGACATATGAAGCTCATCTGTCGGAGCTTGGGAAGGAGGTAGCATTACTAGGCTTTTCTCTGGACCAAGCCCAAGCCAAACTTAATAGTATGAATCCTGAATGGATTATTCTAAGGGAGAAGTTCAAGCTGATAAAAATCAGCACTCGAGCAATGTTGTCCGAGCAACCCCAAAATTATATCACCGTAGAAAACCTAACACTTAGGTCCTATGCCGGTGTAATAAGGGGCTATGTAACGAGACCTTAGCTTCATTGTGTAATCCGTTTAAAAATAAAATTGTTATTTATTCTTGTGGAAAATTTTTTGAATTTAAAATATCCAGATAAATACAGCATGTGTATTATTGAAGAGTTTAGGAAAAAAGGGCATTTTAAATTATTTTTGTATTCATTATATAGTTAATAATGTGAAATTATTTTCAAAAAATGGTATTCTACAGTTATGATCAGTAATAAATTTAGAGTCTAATAAGATCAACTTGGGTTTTAGTGAATAGTATATTATTAATAGATTCATACCCATATGAATAGTAATTAATAGTAATTTGACCAAAAAAATAGAAACTTCACCCATGAATGTATAAATACATTTTAGACATCTTAAAAGTGAATAAATGATCATAGTTTAAGTTTTGGTATTTTTTTACGCCATAAATATTTTATTTAAAATTTTATAATTAATTTAATAATTTAAAATGGAAGTGTATTTTCATAAAATTTAATCATAAATTGTTACTTTATTGTCTTATGGATATACAATATTTTTATGGGACCTTGATTACTTTTTTAATTTGATACAAAATGAGTTATAGTTTTAAGGTAGTGTTTTTGGAATAAATAATTATTTGATTAAAAAAATAAACTAAAAATATTTAGAAATTTATTTTCATAAATGGACTTAATTTGTGAATTTAGAGCATCGATATTAGGTTAGGGTAATTTTTTGGGTATTTTCTGAAACAGTTGAATTTTCGGTGAATAGTAAAAATGTAGTTTTGAGTTTTAGGCATTTAATGACATCATTAATGATGTAATAATGATGTAAGATTTCTGGTAGACTTATGAATAGTGTGTTATTCTATGATGTATCCAATATGGCCAATACCATGAGAAAATACCATGGGCAAGCCCATGGTTTTGTAAATACCACCGAAGAGGTGTCCGTTGAAAATTGAAAATTTATTCACTCACATTTCTTATAAATACCAAGCCATTTCCCTCATTCATTTATTTCAAAAATCATCCACAACTACGTTATGGTCTCCTTATCTCTCATGGAGTGCTCCCAAGGTTCCCTCAACCCTCCCAAGGTCCCGAACTTCAATCCTTCGAAGTTACTCTTCAAGGTAAGGGATCCTTTCACCCTACACTTTTAAGTCTTGAATTTTTTATGTTGTGTCCTCTCGTTTCCATCACTTTATGTTTAGGGTGTGTTATTATATGTTAGAATTATATTCCATTTCATGAGATACCGTTTCTTAACTCATCGATTTGTTTTCTGAATTTTTATGAGATGCCGTTAGGCTACCGGATTTCTCTTAAACAAAATCACATCTTCTCTTTCCTTTCAAGTTTCCTTTTCTTCTGGTATGTCATTCAAATATCCATACCATGTTCATATATCCATTTTTTCTGTATTTATATTATAATATGTGTTATTTATGATTGGGTACCCTTGTACCATCTCTTTTTATTATTTTCTATAAAAATGTTATATAGTCATTATGCTGTAGAAATTTCATGTCAAAATTTCTATCTCTTTCTCTCATGAAATTCCCTTTTTTATTTATGTGAATACCAAAAACTATTTCATTTATATGGGTGTTCATAAATATATAAAGATTATATAATTTATTCTGTAATTGAAATACATATAACCCTCTCTCCCTTCCCTTGGGTTATTAATAATATAATGATCTTATTTTTAACAGCTTTTAAAACGTCACGATTTTGAAAGGAAACTCATTTCTTTTATTCTATATGGGTTATTTAGGAAATGTTTGATTATGATATATGTGACTCACATGTAAGTAAAGAAATATTAATGGTGAACCCTGATAGCGCTCCAATGCATTAGGTAAATAATTAATCTCTAGAGATGAAAAGTTTCATGATACCTTGGTGAATAACCTTGGTAATTTTTAGGACACCTCGGGTATACACCTTGGTGATATGTTCATGAATGTATAAATGAAATGTTGAAGCCACATATAAAAGTTATGATTAATGTTATTTTTATTATGATATATCTATTCTTCCATAACTCATGCCTTTAAGACTTTTATCATGTTCTTATTAATATTTCTCAAGATCACATGTCAACTATTTCACATGTTTTCTTTACTGAACCCTTTGCTCACACTTTCCTTTGATGTATGTCTCCAGGATTTTAAATTCAGTAATTGTACATAGGAATTACTTATGATGAAGCCTTATAAGTGGATTAGAATAATTTTTTATGATGTATTCATGTTTTTTTCCTGATTTCCAAGACACTTGACTTTAAAGATCCTCTGTATGTAAAATGTAATGAAAATTTATGTAATAAAAAGGCGGGATGCCATAGTTTGTATCAAAGGATTGTTTAGTTATTTATATAAATTAGTCTATGAAATATTTAGAAAGAATCTTATAGAAAAGTTTAAATATAGGAAAACTTGCTAGTATTTTGGTTAAAATTGAGTAAGTGGTTTATAAAACAAATACATCCATGTCTGGATACGACCAGGTAGAGGCGGGTCTCACACATATGTTCATAGGGGTAGAACCCAAAAATTGTAACAGCCCAAGATTTTATGAAAAATATTATTTTTAATTTCACTAATGTCTTGTGTTGTACGCAACACAAAAAGGAGCTTGCACAACACGCATCCTTGACTTGCCTTGCATTACACGCAATCACAACCTTCCTCGATAGTGTGTGTAGTACGCAATACTGAGTTTCACGAAACAACGATATGCTATTAAAATATTATTAAATTTAGCCGTTATGAATAGTAATAACCACTTTTTAAATTTTAGAAATTTTAGCTCTCAAAATGGACTTCATTTTTGGATTCGGAGTATCGAATTTAGCCTCAGGTGAAATTTTGGTACTTTTCGGATAACTTTCATATTCTGATCAATAGTGAAAATTACTAAATTTTAATTAAAAACAACTTTTTTAATCGAAATAATTAATAGTGATAAATCATTAATTTGAGTGGTTTTAAAGTATATTTAGAATATATTTTTACAATTTAATACAATGTTGGTCATTGGATGTAATTTCACATTTAAACCAGACATAATCAAGTGTCAATCTTTTGATATATATTGTTTCTTAAAAACACGCTATTTGTTTTAACAGCGGGATTTAATTATAAAATTAATTAATGCAATTTCTATGTTATGAATTTGGTAAAATAGACTTCATTTTTGAATTCGGAATATGAAATATATCTTAGGATGAAATTTTGGTATTTTTCTGAAAACTTTCAATTTTTGATGAATAGTGAAACCACTAAGTGGTAGGTGAAAAACTGAATTTTGCATAAAAATTAATTTTACCGCTTCTGTGAATGGAATTTCGAAAATCCGACAGACACGGTTAATATCAAGGACTAAAATGTGGTTCAATGAGATGAAAATAATTTTTGGTGAATAGTAACATTTTACTTTTTTTACCACGGTTAATAGTAAATAGGGTAACTAAGGGTAAATATAATATTACTATTACCTTAACACATGTCCTAATTCTATTGGATAAGTGTAATTCGACCAAAAACAACCTTATGAATATAATATGACCATTTAGGTCCACTTGGATTAGATTATGACATTTAATATTATTTTATTTAATGAATAGTTAAAATAGTTAAAATCAAAGTTTAATAACTAAAACATTTTTAATATGGGGTTATACATAAGATAAATTCGACTATAAATATTCATTAGAAAGATAAAAAGATTTCCTACATAATGATATTTTATTTATAATTTTTAGAGTTTAAATAAATTAATTTATTTATGACACAACAATGATGCAGTAATTACCCTTTTAAGGAAATATTAACATAATTGATGTTATAAATGCTCAAATGAATGTAATTTGATACTTTTAATGAATTCCACTAATTTTATAGGTTACTATGATATATTAGTGTTGATTTAATCAACTTGGTTCGAACATATAATTCTGTTATGACTTTCAAAAAAATCATATATCAAATAGTGTCAAAATTGACACAAAATAGTTTTTAAATCAAATATAATATTATTAATTGTTATTTTATTCCTAAAAATCTACGGTTCGGCCAAATAACTTAGATAAGGATATATATATTAATAATAAACAATTTTGGGTTCGTTTGGCATGTTATAGTTAGTGTATTAACCATATAGGGAAAGAAAACAAAAAGACACGGTAAAAGTTAAATTATTTAACTTAGAATTAAATCTAATTGATAAGGTTAAAATAATACCCTAAACTTGTCTAAATCCTATTGGTTGATAGGATTTCGACCCATCCCCACTTTAGCTTCTAAATAAGACCCTTTGGAACCATTATAAACCGATTTTGACATTAATATAAAATAATATTTTGAGGTATTCCTAAGGTGCCCCTCTCCTCCCTTATAAAAGGACACCTCCTCCCCCTCCTCCTCACACCAATTTGAGCACTCAAGATCGGCCAACCCCTGCCAAAATCTCTTCTCCACTTCCCTAGAAACATCCTAGAGTTTCTGGTCTTCCTCAAAGGCCAATTTTAGTGCCCTATGTGGAGGTCTCAAAGAGGCGCTTCAAAGAAGAGGTAATTACCGTTACCAATTCTTTCATCATTATTTCTTCTTCCACTTCTTCTTCTTAGGTTGTTTCATTATGTAGTAATAACATCAGTATCACTAAAATACTGATATGTTATTATAAGTATGAAACAACCCTATTTCACCATCTATCCATCCTACGGAAAAAGAAATCACTGCGCGTGCGTACGTACGGAATATCGTCTCCACGCCGTGGTGTAATCTATTTTCCACCACCACCTTACATGGATGGGTATAATGGTGTAAAGAATAACTATACATAGTTATTAAAACATAATATTGATTCTGATATATTGTATAATCCACTCCAATTCAATTCAATATTTATGTAAATAATATCATCGCTCGTGCGTCAGTACGGACTACCGTCTCCACAACGAGATGAGATTCATTCTCCATGTTAACCATTTAAGAATGATTATAAAGTATATATAAGAAATAATAATGAAATATATGAAATTATAAAGCTATTGGATTTATGTATATATATATATATATGTATGTAATCTACTTACTTCCATTCAAGACATTAAGGAAAGTAAAACAGCGTTCATGCGTACGTACGGACTACCGTCTCCATGAACGGTGTTTTTCATTTCATTTATCTATCTATTATATATATATATATACTGAATATATATGATATATAAATAATATTTTATATTCTGGAAGTATTTAAATCATGATATAAGTAATAATAATGTCAATAACAACAAGTCAAAATACCTACGATAAATGAAACGATTTTACCCAAAACGCTTCTTTAACATGGAATTTACAAATGAACGGGTAATATAATGTCATAAGTGAACCATATATGATATAATAACAATGAATATGATTCTGGAATAAGTCAATAACATGATTTAAATCATTATTCAGGAGGTTCGGACACTTACAAAGCAAGTCGGACCTAAGGTAAGGGAAATATCACAATCTCACTTTTATCCGAGATTGTTTTTACTTTGGTAATTATTGGGGTGTATTTTATCATCCACATCCATGTTTCGTCAATATGTAATATTAATTCCATCCACCTACAATTTTTTAAATCCATTTTTACCCTTCGGTGAGTTTTTAGTAATATGTATGAAAGGAATCTTTTGTCGTACGAGGTACTTTTTGACTTTTCCGACAAAAGTACGAGAAGAATGTTTTTTTTAACTTATACGGCACGAACGGATTTTTACGGTTTTATAAAACCTTATTTTCATGAAGCTTCCTCCAAAAGATTTCATGAATATTTTTAATAAAATCTCTTTCTTTTAAAATTATATAACGTTTTGTGAAAAGAAATTGATTTTGAAGAAGAAATGATATTTCCTCAAGAATTCATTTCAAGTATTTTATCAAAATTATTTTCCATCTAAGATAATAAAAGGGTTCTGTTTTTATCATTATTATTACATGGATTTGATTATGTTGTGATGGAAACATTTTTATGAATTCCTTTATCTTATATGAATTTTTTTATGATGTCATGTTGTTCAAGAATCCCATTTTTATTACATGGGTTATGCGATGATGTATGATTTATGATTATGTGGCACACATAAGAAAGGATTCATTATAAGATGGGTGGGACCTATATCTCCATCCAATGCATTGGGTAAAGATTTTATTTCTCATGAGATAGACATGGCTGAAATGGTAGGTTATACCGGTTCAGTGAAACAGGACTGAAATGAGGGTTACTCGATTCAGAAAGGGACTTTGTCCACTAAGATAGTCTTGGCAATGAGTCTTGACTAACAAGAAATGATTCTCTATGATTATGTGTGAATGCCGCAAAGTTTCATGTTTTAGGTTATGATTATTGTGATTACATTTCACTGCCATGATTTACCCCATCTTATGAAATTATGATCTCTTTTGCAGGTTAATATTTTCAAAAGTTATGTGCTTATGTATATGATGTGATTGATATTTCTTTTTTTACCCTTACTGAGCATTTGATCTCACCCTTTTATGTTTTCTTTTCCCCAGGATATAAAGAATGGTTTTAGGTAAAAAAAAGTAAGATCTTTATGGGATATTTTGAAGATCTTTCACCACGATTAGAAGATTATATTCCGAGTTTCCAAAGACACTAAACTATTACGATCCTTGTGTGTGTGTTTTTGTTATGTACTAAGTATTCCGCAAATGTAATGTAATGTCCATGTACGTTAAGCTTAGGGTCTCTACAGTTGGTATCAGAGGAAAGGTTTAGTCAACCTTTGGAAACTAGGATGCGAAAACGTTAGTGAGATCCCTAGAGATATTTCTAAGTTATGTCTAGGGATGTCCCTAAGGATAAGTATACGTATAGGATATAATACTAGAACTATGATAACGATCTTATAATTTAACCTAAGATGTTAGATATTAAGGGTACTCCCCCTTTACTATGTTGTTTTCCCTAGCATTATTTTTCCTCTCATACTATTCTGTTTGGGTTTTAGAAAATGGCTGGAAACAAGATGATTCACAATAATGGAGGATATGATGGACAATGGAATGATATTCTTCTTGAGAAACCAAATGAAATGGGATTTGGATGTCCACACATCATTATTATGCCGAATCAGCAATCTCATAATATGATCAATAAAGTAAAATTTGGTAAGTTTCCTGACTCGACTAATAAGAGAAAGATGGAGTTCCATGATGATCATAGAGGAAAGAAAGTTCAATTTCCCCTATGTAAATCATGTGGGAAGAGGCATCAAGGAGAATGTTTCAAGGGAACTGGAAGATGCTTTGGGCGTGGAAAAGAAGGACACAAAGCAAGTAAGTGCAAAGGAAAAGGGTCGGTTAACACCATGGATGAGGATAATGGTATTGCTACGACATCAAAAATGGTTAAGTGTTTTAAATGAGGAATGTATGGGCATTATGCAAACAAATGCCCTAAGGGAAAGACTCATGAAGAGAATCAGTATGGTTATATGGGTAGTATTTATGTGGATAATGATGAAGATACTACAAATGATATGTGAGATGAAAGAATTTTTGAAGCTCGGTCAATGGTTTAAGAATGTAGTGGAATGATTACATGTTTATCATGTGTAATTTTGTATAAGTAATCTCATGCTACTATGGAATAAAGAGACAAATATGGATTGTTACATTGTTGTCTTTCCTTGTGTTTTGAAAGTGTATGATTAATGTTACCAGTATCCATGAAAGGTTATTCAGATATTTTTGGAATGTAGATGATATGCGCATAATGAAGGGATAAGGAGAAAATTAAATGTTTGAAAGTATTCATGAGCTCATGATTGATATAAGGACTAAGTGATATCATGGTTTGAGTATATAGAATTTTGAGGATTTTGGTATGTGAAAAGTGTTAACTTTTAACTGCATTCAAGTTTTAACTATGGTTCAATGGGTATTCAAGAGAATACATGATTAAGGCCTTTGAATGTTTGGAATGTGACCAACAAGACATATCTTATGATATATGGGGATTAACGACAGTATTAAATCTCTGGTAATCGTTTTCACTATAAGCCTAAAGATTAGAATGGATTATGTTGGACATAAGTTAGTTTAAGGATAGACGATTTTCGATATTATTGATGGGATGTTATAGTAATGTAGTTTTAGAAAAAGGACAACCTGAAGGACGAGCGACAGCCCATCACGTCGGACAAGGCTGTAGGAATCGAACCCACAACTGAAGTGCGACTGGCCTTTATCGCCTACCACTGGCCTACAGGAAGTCCCTGTTTAGTAGAAACTAGTTTTATTATATTAAGCAGTATGATATATAAAGTATAAGTCCATTTTAGGAACCATATATGATTAATCTCACTATAGATCGACTTATGTATATAATTTTTGCTAACATTTTGTTTGAGACAGATGGAATGACCCGTCATTCTATCACATGATCTGCTAACACTTCACGAATAACAAATTCAACTTCATTTATTTAAGAGATGAAGTGGAAATTGTTCAAGGCACGAACAATAGTGCGACTGTACCAAAATAAATTAAGTATTTATTCTAATTCAAATTCTTCAACTTTAGGGAAACGATCTTGAAAACCAAAAAAAAAATGTTGTCCTAGTGATCATATATCTGATTAATCGGATGGTACCTTAGATCGTCACAAATTTATGGATTTGTGATTGTTGGCTTTTCCATAGCCATGTTCTCTACCACTCTCCATCAGAACATGATGGTTAGATTTTTCTTCCATATCCATATTTTCACCTATGTGGAAACCTAGTGATTAGTTTATTTGGGTAACCGTTAAGTTTCATACTTTTGTTTTTAAATATTGGTTTTGGTATTCCTTTTTACGATGATGGTTTCTATTAAAGAAACTTTCGAATAGTAAACCATTTATAACCCCGACGAATTTCGAGGGCGAAATTCATTTTAAGGGGGGTAGAATGTAACAGCCCAAGATTTTATGAAAAATATTCTTTTTAATTACATTAATGTCTTGTGTTGTACGCAACACAAAAAGGAGCTTGCACAACACGCATCCTTGACTTGCCTTGCATTACACGCAATCACAACCTTCCTCGATAGTGTGTGTAGTACGCAATACTGAGTTTCACGAAACAACGATATGCTATTAAAATATTATTAAATTTAGCCGTTATGAATAGTAATAACCACTTTTTAAATTTTAGAAATTTTAGCTCTCAAAATGGACTTCATTTTTGGATTCGGAGTATCGAATTTAGCCTAAGGTGAAATTTTGGTACTTTTCGGATAACTTTCATATTCTGATGAATAGTGAAAATTACTAAATTATAATTAAAAACAACTTTTTTAATCGAAATAATTAATAGTGATAAATCATTAATTTGAGTGGTTTTAAAGTATATTTAGAATATATTTTTACAATTTAATACAATGTTGGTCATTGGATGTAATTTCACATTTAAACCAGACATAATCAAGTGTCAATCTTTTGATATATATTGTTTCTTAAAAACACGCTATTTGTTTTAACAGCGGGATTTAATTATAAAATAAATTAATGCAATTTCTATGTTATGAATTTGGTAAAATAGACTTCATTTTTGAATTCGTAATATGAAATATATCTTAGGATGAAATTTTGGTATTTTTCTGAAAACTTTCAATTTTTGATGAATAGTGAAACCACTAAGTGGTAGGTGAAAAACTGAATTTTGCATAAAAATTAATTTTACCGCTTCTGTGAATGGAATTTCGAAAATCCGACAGACACGGTTAATATCAAGGACTAAAATGTGGTTCAATGAGATGAAAATAATTTTTGGTGAATAGTAACTTTTTACTTTTTTTTACCACGGTTAATAGTAAATAGGGTAACTAAGGGTAAATATAATATTACTATTACCTTAACACATGTCCTAATTCTATTGGATAAGTGTAATTCGACCAAAAACAACCTTATGAATATAATATGACCATTTAGGTCCACTTGGATTAGATTATGACATTTAATATTATTTTATTTAATGAATAGTTAAAATAGTTAAAATCAATGTTTAATAACTAAAACATTTTTAATATGGGGTTATACATAAGATAAATTAGACTATAAATATCCATTAGAAATCTAAAAAGATTTCCTACATAATGATATTTTATTTATAATTTTTAGACTTTAAATAAATTAATTTATTTATGACACAACAATGATGCAGTAATTACCCTTTTAAGGAAATATTAACATAATTGATGTTATAAATGCTCAAATGAATGTAATTTGATACTTTTAATGAATTCCACTAATTTTCTAGGTTACTATGATATATTAGTGTTGATTTAATCAACTTGGTTCGAACATATAATTCTGTTATGACTTTCAAAAAAATCATATATCAAATAGTGTCAAAATTGACACAAAATAGTTTTTAAATCAAATATTATATTATTAATTGTTATTTTATTCCTAAAAATCTAAGGTTCGGCCAAATAACTTAGACAAGGATATATATATTAATAATAAACAATTTTGGGTTCGTTTGGCATGTTATAGTAAGTGTATTAACCATATAGTGAAAGAAAACAAAAAGACACGGTAAAAGTTAAATTATTTAACATAGAGTTAAATCTAATTGATAAGGTTAAAATAATACCCAAAACTTGTCTAAATCCTATTGGTTGATAGGATTTCGACCCATCCCCACTTTAGCTTCTAAATAAGACCCTTTGGAACCATTATAAACCGATTTTGACATTAATATAAAATAATATTTTGAGGTATTCCTAAGGTGCCCCTCTCCTCCCTTATAAAAGGACACCTCCTCCCCCTCCTCCTCACACCAATTTGAGCACTCAAGCTCGGCCAACCCCTGCCAAACTCTCTTCTCCACTTCCCTAGAAACATCCTAGAGTTTCTGGTCTTCCTCAAAGACCAATTTTAGTGCCCTAAGAGGAGGTCTCAAAGAGGCGCTTCAAAGAAGAGGTAATTACCGTTACCAATTCTTTCATCATTATTTCTTCTTCCACTTCTTCTTCTTAGGTTGTTTCATTATGAAGTAATAACATCAGTATCAATAATATACTGATATGTTATTATAAGTATGAAACAACCCTATTTCACCATCTATCCATCCTACGGAAAAAGAAATCACTGCGCGCGTGTACGTACGGAATATCGTCTCCACGCCGTGGTGTAATCTATTTTCCACCACCACCTTACATGGATGGGTATAATGGTGTAAAGAATAACTATACAAAGTTATTAAAACATCATATTGATTCTGATATATTGTATAATCCACTCCAATTCAATTCAATATTTATGGAAATGATATCATCGCTCGTGCGTACGTACGGACTACCGTCTCCACGACGCGATGAGATTCATTCTCCATGTTATCCATTTAAGATTGATTATAAAGTATATATAAGAAATAATAATGAAATATATGAAATTATAAAGCTACTGGATTTATGTATATATATATATATGTATGTCATCTACTTACTTCCATTCAAGACATTAAGGAAAGGAAAACAACGTTCATGCGTACGTACGGACTACCGTCTCCATGAACGGTGTTTTTCATTTCATTTATCTATCTATTATATATATATAATGAATATATATGATATATAAATCATATTTTATATTCTGAAAGTATGTAAATCATGATATAAGTAATAATAATGTCAAGAACAACAAGTCAAAATACCTACGTTAAATGAAACGATTTTACCCAAAACGCTTCTTTAACATGGAATTTACAAAAGAACGGGTAATATAATGTCATAAGTGAACCATATATGATATAATAACAATTAATATGATTCTGGAATAAGTCAATAACATGATTTAAATCATTATACAGGAGGTTCGGACACTTACAAAGCAAGTCGGACCTAAGGTAAGGGAAATATCACAATCTCACTTTTATCCGAGATTGTTTTTACTTTGGTATTTACTGGGGTGTATTTTATCATCCACATCCATGTTTCATCAATATGTAATATTATTTCCATCCACCTACAATTTTTTAAATCCATTTATACCCTTCGGTGAGTTTTTAGTAATATGTATGAAAGTAATCTTTTGTCGTACGAGGTACTTTTTGACTTTTCCGACAAAAGTACGAGAAGAATGTTTTTTTTAACTTATACGGCACGAACGGATTTTTACGGTTTTATAAAACCTTATTTTCATGAAGCTTCCTCCAAAAGATTTCATGAATATTTTTAATAAAATCTCTTTATTTTAAAATTATATAACGTTTTGTGAAAAGAAATTGATTTTGAAGAAGAAAGGATATTTCCTCAAGAATTCATTTCAAGTATTTTATCAAAATTATTTTCCATCTAAGATAATAAAAGGGTTCTGTTTTTATCCCTATTATTACATGGATTTGATTATGTTGTGATGGAAACATTTTTATGAATTCCTTTATCTTATATGAATTTTTTTATGATGTCATGTTGTTCAAGAATCCCATTTTTATTACATGGGTTATGCGATGATGTATGATTTATGATTATGTGGCACACATAAGAAAGGATTCATTATAAGATGGGTGGGACCTATATCTCCCTCCAATGCAATGGGTAAAGATTTTATATCTCATGAGATAGACATGGCTGAAATGGTAGGTTATACCGGTTCAGTGAAACAGGACTGAAACGAGGGTTACTCGATTCAGAAAGGGACTTTGTCCAATAAGATAGTCTTGGCAATGAGTCTTGACTAACAAGAAATGATTCTCTATGATTATGTGTGAATGGCACAAAGTTTCATGTTTTAGGTTATGATTATTGTGATTATATTTCACTGCCATGATTTACCCCATGTTATGAAATTATGATCTCTTTTGCAGGTTAAGATTTTCAAAAGATATGTGCTTATGTATATGATGTGATTGATATTTCTTTTTTTTACCCTTACTGAGCATTTGAGCTCACCCTTTTATGTTTTCTTTTCCCCAGGGTATAAAGAATGGTTTTAGGTAAAAGAAAGGAAGATCTTTGTGGGATATTTTGAAGATCTTTCACCACGATTAGAAGATTATATTCCGAGTTTCCAAAGACACTAAACTATTACGATCCTTGTGTGTGTGTTTTTGTTATGTACTAAGTATTCCGCAAATGTAATGTAATGTCCATGTACATTAAGCTTAGGGTATCTACAAAAATACCACATTGAGCTAGACTCAAATAGGAACTGATGCACAACAATGGTCCTTGCTTCACTCTTGGTCATGACATTCCCGAGGGATATGTTTGGTTGATCAAAAGATTTTTATAAATCATTATGAAGGATTCATAGAGAAATATAATTATTTAAGCATGAAGTATTAAGATATTAAATACATTATAGTAAAAAGATTCTTAAATGAAATAAGTTTCTCAATAAGGTTTTATTCATTTATAAATGGTGGGAAATAGGAGGAACCGTGCAAATGGTGACCGAAATGGACCATGCACTGACATCCCTCCGATGGAAGCTGGAATGGAAACATTAATGCGGATGATGAAACAACTGACTCAAGTTATGGAAAATAACATGAATCAAGATGAGAGGACGATCTCACCACATAGAGAAAACATTATTTTGAGTTCAGTATGTGTCAATGACCACCAACCTTTAGTGGATTGAATGACCCATTGATTTCTGAGTAGTGGATCAGCTCTATCGAGAAGTTCTTTTCTGTGCTCCGCTGTTCAGAGCAAGAAAAGGACACCCTGGCTGTCTACCGCTTACAAGGAGGAGTTGATCAGTGGTGGGAGATGATTAAAAACATGAGGCAAAGAGTGGAGTTTGAATCTATAGAGTGGGAAGAGTTCATAGGGATTTTCGTTAGTAAGTATTTCCCTCATTCCATGAGAACAAGAATGCAGAAGGATTTTCTCGTGCTGAAGCAGAAGGAGAATGAATCTGTCAGAAGCTATGAGATGAACGTCACCCGAAATTCACGTTACATCGCTAGCATTGTCCTGGATCCAAATGGAAAGGTTGATATATTCTTTGGGGGATTGAGACCCCATCTACGGATGAATCAAGGAAACCATGATTATGACAGTTATGAGGAGATTTTGCAAAGTACAATTAATGTAGAACTGGTGTTTGGTGAGATGCAGTGGTCTCACAAATAAAACGACAAAAAGAGATCAATGGTGCCCATCTTAGGGAGGGCCATTGATCTAGGAAGAGGAGGCAATCAATTTTAATATCCCACATGTGATAAATATGGGATGAATCATTCAGGGAACTGCCTACCCAGGAGTGATAAATTCTAAAAGTGTGGAAGAGATGGCCATATTGAGAGGAATTATCACAGTATGGTGAAACATCAACTTAAAAAACACAAATGACAAGGGGAAGACGTTGTAGGCCCAACCTGATGTCCCGTGCTTTAAGTATGGACAACTTGGGCACTTTTCCAATCATTGTCCAAATCTGAGGGTAGTGGATGGGAACCGCCATCAGCCTCAGTAAAGGATAAGGGAGAAAGTTCATCATTTTTCTATTATGAAAAATGAAGTTGAATCTCCAAATTATGTGTTAGAAGGTACACTTGTTGTTCTTTCAAAGCTAGAAAATAATTTTTTTTATTCTGGTTCCATGCATTCCTTTATTTCCTCCACGTTTGCAATGATTTCAGAATCAACCCCTGACTTGCTAAAAGTATAGTTATCAGTCAAGACTCCTGGTGGAATTATCCAAGCATCATCAGTGTTTAGAAACTCTAGTATTTACTTTGGTGAGAAAAATCTTATCGAAAATCTAGTAGTCCTTCCCATGTTAGAATTCGACATTATACTAGGGATGGACTAGCCCTCAAAGTATAATGATAAGATAAAATGCATTACTAAGGAAATCTCAGTTATCCTGAATAGAAAATCTATAGTTATCTTTCATGGATAGATTTCCCAAGCTGATCTCTGCTTTGAAGAACCTCACATATCCTTATTTATGGAATTGATCAGGGAAAAAGAGGAAGTAAATGAGAGTTTGAGGATAGAAAATGTACCCATCGTCCTGGAATACATTGATGTTTTTCTTGAGGAGTTGCCTAGACCTCCCCCAGAAAGAGAGGTAGAGTTCTCTATTGAACTCGTACCTGGATCTCATCCAATATCAAATACCCCATATAGGATGTAAAATGTAGAGCTGGATGAATTAAGGAGACAACTCCAAGATCTTTTGGAGAAGGGGTTTATCTAAACGAGTGTGTCTCCTTGTGGAGAACATGTTCTCTTTGTGAAGAAGAAGGATGGATCGATGCAGATTCGAATTGATTATAGAGAACTGAACAGAATCATAGTAAATAAAAAATACCCACATCCAAGAATTGATGACTTATTTGGCAAACATTGTGGGGCTCATTTCATTTCTATGATTGATCTTCGATCTGGTTATCATTAATTGATGGTGAAGAAAGAAGATATTCCAAAAACTGCCTTCCGATCAAGATATGGGCATTATGAGTTTGTTGTTATGCCTTTTGGACAGACTAATGCACTTTTAATTTTTATGGATTTGAGGAATAGAGTTGTTAAATACTACCTTGATAACTTTGTTGTAGTTTTTATTGATGATATTATGATATATTACAAAATTCGTGAGGAGAATGGGGATCATCTAAGGGTTATTTTGAAAACTCTATAGAAGGAGAGACTTTTGGGAATGTTCAGTAAATTTGAATTCTAGTTACAACAAGTTTCTTTCTTGGGGAACATTGTTAATAATGAAGGAATCACAGTTGAACATGCAAAGACAAAAGTTATAGATGAGTGGCCTCAGCCTACAATAATAACTGATATTCGTAGTTTCCTTGGATTAGTGAGATATTATAGGAGGCTTGTGTAAAAAGAATCATGACATTCTAATCCACTATCCAAGTTAAATCGCAAAGGGGGAAAGTTCATCTGGAAAAAAAGTGTGAGGAAATTTTCCAAGAGCTGAAGAAGAGATTGGTTACTGCACCTGTGTTAACTCTGCCCTCAAGTGGATAAGGATTCGTTATTATTAGCAATGCATCTATGAAAGGGATTGGGTTCTTCCTCATGCAAAAAAGTCAAAGTCATTACTTATGCATCTCGGAAGTTGAAGACACATGAGCAGAACAATCCTATGCATGATCTGGAGGTGGCGGCAGTCATTTTTGATTTGAAGATATGGAGGGACTATCATTATGGGTAGAAGTGAGATATATACACAGACCATAAAAGTTTGAAGTACATTTTTCACACAAAAGGAATTGAAAATGAGACAAAGGAGATGGTTGTAACTCCCTAAAGACTATTATTTTTCAATTCATTATCGTCCTTGAAGAGAAAACAATATTGCAAATTCATTAAACATGAAAGACCCAGTTGTTCTTTCCATGACGAGGTTTCAAAAAGATCCTTTGATCAATGACTTAGTAAATATGGACATGGGAATTATAAGGGGAGGTACATTATCAACCCTAACCCAAATGATTTCTCAACCATCACTACTATATAAGATCAAGAAAGATCATAAAGAATATCCTTTTTTATAGGAGAAGTTTGAGGCTGTGAAGGATGAGAAGTTTCTTGAGTTCAATATTGATCAAGAAGGTGTACTGAAATTTTGTACAAGACTATGTCTTCCATCTATTCCATAAATAAAGATGTTGATGGATGAAGCTCATTGCTCTACTTTCTTTATACATCCTTGAAGAAATAAAAATCTATAGGGACCTTCTTGATCATTATTTTTGGGATAATATGAAAAGGGAGATTACTGAATACACTTCAAGGTGTCTGGTATGTTAGCAAGTGAAGGAAGAGTGAAAACATCCTAAAGGGGTATTGCAACCCCTACCCATACCAGTATGGAAGTGGGACAATATCACAATGGACTTTTTCACTGGTCTCTCAAGAACATCGAATGGAAATAATGTGATATGGGTTATTGTGGACCATCTCACCAAGACTGCCCATTTTATCTTCATTCAGGAATATTTCTCTCTTGATCACCTTTCCAGGATTTACATGAAAGAAGTGGTAAGTATGCACGGAGTTCCACATTCTATCGTATCTGATCGTGATCCATGGTTCAAATTGAAATTCTAGAGAAGTCTTCAACAATCTCTGAGCACTGAATTGAATTTCATTATGGCCTATAACCCCCAAAATTATGGACAATCTTAAAGGACTCTTCAAACCCATGAGGACATGCTGAGAACTTTCTCAATGGAATTTAATGGTGGATGGGATCAACATCTCTCTTTAGTTGAGTTGTCTTACAAAAACATCTTCTACTCGAGCAATCAAATGGAACCCTATGAATCTATCTATGGGAAGCGATGTAGAACTCATACTTCACGGGATTAATCTAGTGAGAGAAATCTTCATGGGCATGATCTTGTGGAAGAGATGACAGAAAAGGTCTATGCCATCCAACAACACATTAAGTATTCTCAGAGTCAGAAAAAGAGCTATGTCGACAACAGTAGAAGGGACATGGTGACTGATGTTGGTGAAAAAGTATTTCTTCAGATTTCAACTTGGAAGAGAGTCATGAGGTATGGAATGAAAGGGAAGCACATCTGTAGATATATGGGCCCCTATGAAATCCTTGATCACATGGGAGCAGTGGCCTATTGGATTTTACTTCCTCCAAATATAGCACAAGTTCATGATGTCTTCCATGTATCCCTCTTGAAGAAGTACATACTTGACCCTTCACATGTTCTAAATCCAGAGGCTGTACAACTGGAACATGACCTCTCTTTTGAGGAGCAGCCGGTGGAGATCTTGGATCGTAGAGACGAGTTTCTACGCAGCAAGACTACCCAACTTATTAAGGTGTTGTGGAGGAACCATAAATGTGAATAAGACAAGAGGGAACCAGAGGAGACTATGAGATAGAAGTAACAAAACCTCTTCCCATTTGAGGGTACGACAAAAAATTTCAGGGACAAAATTTCTTAAGGGGGGAAGAATGTAATGTCCCGATCTTTTTAATTATATTTTTTTCCAAATTTAGTGTGTTATTTTATTTTATAGTCAAAAAATCTATATCCTTTAATTAATGAAGTTGGTTTAATTTGAATAAGACCATTGGGTTTCAACTATTATATGACCATTGGTCAATATGACCGTTGGAAACTATAATCTTTATGTTGTTCTTTTATAAATACTGTTATCCTAGTTAATTAATACAGAAAGAAGATTGAATGGCCTCATCCAGTTAACTCAAGCCATATGAAGCCCATATGTCGGAGCTTGGGAAGGAGGTAGCATAACTGGCCTTTGCTTTAGACCAACCCCAAGTCAAACTTCAACATATGAAGCATGAACGGAATCCCCTAAGGGAGAAGTTCAAGCTGGCAGAAATCACCACTTGGGATATTTTGTCCAAGCTACCCTAAGATTCTATCACCATAACAAACCTAACACTTAGGTCCTATGCTGGTGTAATAAGGGGCTATGTAACAAGACCTTAGGTGCTTTTTGGAATCCTTTTATAAATAAAATTTTCATTTCATCTTATGGAAAAATGTGTGAATTTCAAATATCCATATAAATATAGTATATATTTTATTGATGAATTTAGGAAAAAATAGAATTTTATAATATTTTTTTATTAAATAAATAGATAATAATGTGAAATTATTTTCAAAAAATGGTCTCCTACAGTTATGATTGGTGAGAAATTTAGAGTCTAAGGAGATCAACTTTGTTTTTAATGAATAGTATAGTAGGAATAATAACAGACCCATTTGAATAGTAATGAATAGTAATTTGACCAAAAAAATAGACACTTCACCCATGAATGTATAAATGCATATTAGACATCTTAAAAGTGGTAAAATGGTCATAGTTTATGTTTTGGAATTTTTGTATGCCATAAATATTTTATTTACAATTTTATAAATATTTTAATAATTTAAAATGGAAATTTATTTTCATAAAATTTAATCATAAATTATTACATTATTGTGTTATGGGTATACGATATATTTATTGGACATTGAAAACTTTTTTACGGTGTTACAAAATGAGTTATAGTTTTAAAGTAGTATTTTTGAAATAAATAATGATTTTAATTAAAAATTAAATTAAAAATATTTAAAAAATTATTTTCAAAAAATGGAATTCCATTTTGAATTCATAGCATTGATATTAGGTTAGGATGAATTTTTGGGTTTTTTTCTGAAACAGTTGAATTTTCGGTGAATAACAAAAATGCAGTTTTGCGTTTTGGGTCTTTAATGACATCATTAATTATGTCATAATGGTGTAATATTTCTGGTCGACTAATGAATGGTGATATATTCTATGAGGTGTCCCAAGTGGCCAATGCCATGGTAAAATACCAGGGGAAAGACCATTGTTTTGCAAATACCACTGATGAGGTGTCCCAAGTGGCCAATGCCATGGTAAAATACCAGGGGAAAGACCATTGTTTTGCAAATACCACCGATGAGGTGTCCCCTGGAAATTAATAATTAATTCATTCATTTTCTCTAAAAAATATAGCCATTTGCATCATTCATTTAATTCCAAAATCATCCTCAACTATGTTTTGGTCTCCTTACCTCCCATTTAGTCCTCCCAAGCTTCCCTCAAGCCTCCCAAGGACACGACCTTAAATCTTTCAAAGTTACTCTTCATGGTAAGGGATCCTTTCACCCTCCTCTTTTAAGTCATGACTTCTTTATGTTGTGTCTTCTCGATTCCATCTCTTTATGTTGTGGGTATGTTCTTATATGTTATTATTACTATCCATTTCATGGGAGACCCTTTCTTCTCTCAGCAATTAGTTTTTTGAATTTTTATGAGACGTTGTTAGGCTGCCGAATTTCTTGTAAAAGAAATCACATATTCTCATTCCTTTCTAGTTACCTTTTCTTTTGGTATGTCATTTAAATATCCATAACATGTTCTTATCTCCATGTTATTCTGTATTTATATTTTAATATGAGATATTTATTAGTAGGTTCTCTTGTACCCCCTCTTTTTATTATTTTCTAAAACCATGTTATATAGCCATTATGCTGCAGAAATTTCATCTCAAAATTTATATCTCTTTCTCTCATGAAATTCCATTTTTTATGTGAATACCCAGACCTATTTCGTTTCTATGGGTGTTCATAAATATATAAAGATGATATATTTGATTCTTTAATTTACATACATATAGCCCTCACTCCCTTCCCATGGGTTATAAATGATATAATGATCTTATTTTTAAGAGTTTTTAAAATGTTGCGATTTTGAAATAAAACCCATTTAATTAATTCTATATGGGTTATTTAGAAATGTTTGATAATGATATATGTGGTTAACCTGTATGTAAAGACATATTAAGGGTGCACCCTGATAGAACTCCAATGCACTGGGTAAAGAATTAATCTCTAGAGATGAAAAGTTTCAAGATACCTTGGTGAATAACCTTGGTAATTTTTATGACAGCTCAGGGATAAACCTTGGTTATATGTTCATGAATTTCTAAATGAATTTTTGTATCTACATATTCAATTTATGATTCAATTTATTTTTATTATGATATCCTTATTCTTCAATTGATCATGTCTTTATGACATTTATCATGTTCTTATTAATATTTCTCTATATCACATGTCAACGGTTTCACCAGTTTTCTTTACTCAGCCTTTTTCTCACACTTTTCTTTTGATGTATGTCTCCAGGATATGAGATGCAGTAATTGTACTTAAGAAGAACATATGATGAATCCCTAAAAGTTGATTAGAAGAATTGTTTATATTGTTTTCATGTTTTTTGTTACTAATATCCAAGACACTAAACTTTAAAGATCCAATGTATGTAAAATGTAATGAAAAGTAATGTAATAAAAAGGCGGGATTCCATAGCCAGGTTGGTCAGGTCAGTCTTTCTGAGTCATACTGGGCCCCATTGCAACCAACCCCCTCGTTACTAAAACACATTTATCTTTCAAACTGCGCATCTGATTGACGAGCAGTATTTTGCATTGGGGGCCTCCCAATGAGGAAGATCTTATGGTAAGCTCTATGGTGACATTTGTGATAGTTGATATTAAATGAAGGGATTGAGAGGTGTTTCTAACAAGAACAATTTTTACAAAACCTTGCGACTTGATGAAACCTGAAGACCGCTGACTTTTGGCCTAGTGGGAAGCATCTATTTGTGAATTAGTTGGACCACGGTTGGAAGAACATGTCTATGACTTTGAAGACCCCTGGTACATGAAAGGACAAGTACCTCAGTTGGTCATGGCTAGTGGGAAACGCCACTATATGACATTTTAGGCCCACAATACGCCAAGAGGGATAAATATCTAATCAGTCCAAGGTTAGCAGGAGGATCCTCATAGTGAATTGGCAGGCTCAATGTACTCCCTGGAGGTGGAGTTCTCCAAAATCTGAGGTGTTCGATGATGTGACCGAGTATGCTACTATTAATACACATGAATATAACTGGTGGGATATGTCTTGTGTTTTGTGCATTACTTTGAGATTTGTTGTGTGGTATTTCCATTTTGTTTTGGGGTCCCTACAATGTATTGTATTACTCACCCTTGAACGGGATTTTCCCGCATGTTTTGTGTCTAGTGTAGATAGCTTATGTTTTGATAGTGGTGCTCAGGGATACGAGACTAACGGACGCATCAGTGGTGGTCTTTATTGCCTAGGACCATGCGGGGCCTAGTAAGACCGGGAAAACAAGACATACTACATCAGCATTCAATAACTTCACTACCATGATGATTATGAGTGGTTTTCTATAGATTTCCATTAGATTTATTTTTTGTGTTTATCTGTTTTTATTTCTTTGTGTGGTTTTTATTCTAGCCAAATTACATTCAGATGTACTTTACCACAACTTTGTTTTAGTTCTTTACTATTTCCTCTTTTTGGTTTGTTGGGATATAGTTGGGTGTGTGTGTGCATATAGGTATTCAGGAAAATGCCTCCCACATATTGGATGATTCCATTGGCACTAGTTTCTAGCTCCTAGATTTCAAGAGGTGGGCTTGGGGTAGTCATGAAAAGGGACCCAGGGGATGGGTTATGACAAAGTGGTATCAAAGGGAGTTTGATCCTACCATAATGACTGGGAGTCTGTTGTTTTTTTGGGGAAATAGTGTAAAGTGTTGCAAGTTTGATTTTCAGATTTTGGGAGTCTAGTGTGGGTGTAGCGGTCGACATATCCATACACCAAGACCTTGAAGTCTATATGTGGATCAATTCATGAAAACACTAGTTGAATAAGTGTCTCCTTATTTTGGATAAGAGTATGCTCACCTGGTATAAAATTTTAATCATGGTACATCTTGATCAACCTAATGACTCCTCCACGTGGACGAACATCCAGTATCCTGATAAGATTTCCTGAGAGTATTCTTCCTAGTGACGAGGTGTCTATTCAGAGACAAGTGCTAGAGATGGCCCCACCGAGTGGTATATCGGTGGCACCACAACCTGTTGATTAGCTAGTAGGACCACATCTAGTGGTTCGGGTTGATGCAGTTTTCCAGAGAGAGTCATGGAATACCCTTTTGGTATTTATCAATGATGAACATGGTTTGAATGTGTGGTAGGGGAATCTGAGGAAATATTCACCCCAGATATAGGGTCAACAGGACCTATAGATTACAGGTGTGCAATGAAATTTGTGGAAATATAGGGTTCATAGGAGTGAGGTTTCTACTTCCTAGAAGGGCATGCTTTTCTATGCTTATGGTAAAAACTAACATCTCATGCAATATTGTCCCACTATTCTTTCTATAGGGTAAGAGAGAAGATAGTTTCAGTCTATCGAGACTTATGTCCCTAAGACACCATTGATGAATAAATGTATGATGCATGTCATTCTACTTTAGCTACAATATTGATAGACACTTGTACTAGTGATTTCCCTTTCCAAACACTTCTTCATGTTTGATACCTAGAGATTTTGGATAAGACCATGACTTGACCGTCACTTTTAGAGACTCATACTCAAGGAGACCCAATGACCACACACTAGTGATGGTAGTGTGACTTGACTCATGGAGGTGAGAGTATCGGTTTGGATCTCTTGGTAGTAACATTGAGGCTTTACAACATCATTATTAGTATGGATTAGTATCATTCATTCACGGATTGACTGTATGAGGAAAATGATGTGGTTCTTCTGTGGAGATGGAACCATATTTCCTTTTACCTATAGAGGGGAAAACCTTACAGTTCTTGATGAACTCGGGTAGAGGTGGGTGTATCCAAATCCTATTCAGTTGGCTAGTTCAACCCTCAGTGTAGTTAATGTAATGAGACATCAAGTTCCTTAGTGACAGTAGAGAATAAAGACACCTCCCTTGAAGATGTTCCATGATTACCTCTCCATTGAAAGTTAAACATCTGCCTTGATCTGTACCCAGAGACAATATGATATCCACAAAGACATATCTAATGGCTCCCATAGAGCTTCATTGATTTTGGATACAACTTGTGGATAGGGGAAGGGAGTAGCTTCATGTAGTCAAAGAGAATGACCCAAGGGCTCCATGAAAGATTCATGGTATGATCTGTGTCTGCTACTTTCTTCCATATTACTAGACACTGGTGATAATCATTCCTTCTTATCACGAATCTTATACCAGACCTAGTGTTTTTTGTTCAACTGTTGACTTGATCCTTACATCAGGAGATACCTATGGGTGGAGACTCAATAATTACACTTATGTAGATGATATGATCAAAACCATGAGGCTAGAGTTTCAGTTGGAACCTCTTGGTGGCAGTGTCGGGGCCTCACAATGTTAGTTTGGGTATGGATCAGTCATCCACTTTTCATGCTCAGATTGACTGCTTTAGGGAAAAATCATACAGTATATCTGTAGCATTGAAATGAAGTATTCCTTGGTTGGTGAAAAAATGGGAAACCTGGGAAGCACCAGATAAATTCATGAATATAAGTGTGTAGTTGATCACCCTTGAGTCGATTGGCCATACCCTCATGGTAGTTGATGTTTTGAGTTTTCAGTTCCAAACAGTAGAGGGGGAGTGTGGGAACGTCCCTTCAGAATATGTTTCCAATGCTGCCTCCCCACAAGGGGAGGGACTTCGGTATCATTCTCACCATAATTTGTTAACGATATCTGCTTCAGTATATTGTAGGGATTTCTTAGAGCTTCGTAAGCAGAGGACATATGTGTCATACTTTTAGAGGAAGGTCATAGTATGGCCCAGTGATTGATGTTATGTTTGGACGACCGTCACTTTAATCAAGTAACCGTGGAGAACGAATACCCACTACCAAAGGGTCAATGGTCACATCAATTTGTTAAAAAGAGTAGACTTTCACATGAATGTAAATGTGCTCATAGACTTTTCAACATTTGAGACAGTGGTGATGGCTAGAGTTCCTTCAAGACTATGGCTCTAAGATAATATGTACTCTTGGTAAATGGAAGGTGGTGGCAGACACGCTCAGTAGGAGTACTGGTTTATAGTCTCTAGTGAGGAAACATAGAATCTCGACGCGATGTAGATATCCTTCATGCATGATGATGGATTAGCTTACCTTTAGTCAATTAATGTCAATCCCCCACTCTTAAAGCGAGTTAGAGAGGTGTAGTTCTGGGATTTAGACTGCGAGGCCTGATGTGATTAGTAATCCTCAGGACAAGCTCCTGATGGATTTTTTATAGGTGGGGAGAACACCATACTTTTTAGAGGACACACTACAGTACCAGTGACATTATAGGAGGAGGTGTTTAGGGAATTCCATACATCTTCTTTGGTGGTAATTCCTGGTGGGGAGAAGATATAGCATGACCTTTGACATCAGTACTGGTGGCTAGGAGATAGAGACCCATGGAGTTTGGGGTGGGTGACAATGTTTTCCTTCAGGTCTCACCATGATGGGCATTGAAGAGATTTGGCCAGGGTAGAAAGCTATCTACAGGTGGATCAGATCTTCCTAGGTATTATGAAGAATTATCAAGGTGGTATACAACTTAACTCTTCCACTAAAAATGCACCAGGTACATGATGTTTTACACATTCCATGGATGATGACATACAAGAATGATTCATCGCACGTCATCGAATGGGGATAGCTAGTCATTTAAAAAGGGGTGACATTTTCAGAGATCTCGTTAGTGATATAGGATTGAAAAGAGAAGGTCATGTAGGGGAGGACGATTCATTTGGTGTGTGATCGGTGGAAGCACGAGAATCTCCAGGAGAGCACATGATAGTGGATGGATCAGATTAATGATCATTACCCCCATCTATTTTACTAGTTTTGTTTTAGATTTTAGGGATGTAAATCCCTAAGGCGGGGAGAGTGCATTGTCACAAAAATCCGGTGTAATTATTTTATATGTAATTATTTTGAGACAGAAAAATTTGACGACACATGATTCCGAGACCCAGAGTGCCCATAATAAGCCATCGAAAAATGTTTAGATTTAAATAGCACAATTGAGTAGTTATTTTTTGAAAAAGTTGAATAACTAATAAACAGTTGCTCAGATCCGAAATCCATGTGCACCGTTGCATTCAGGATGGTGAGTTTACCCTAAACAAGAATTATATTTAGTTAGCACATGCCTTCATGAGAGTATGCCTTCTTAGGTAGATCTTAACATGGGTTGGTGTGATCCGACAATGGATTTTAGTTTTTCGTCATAAATATAGTAATTAATTAAAAGTTATTATATTTTAAAATCCTTATAACTCCTAACTGGTAAGGAGGATTAAAAACTTGAGAGCACCATTGTACTAGTGGGGGTATGTTCCCCTTAGGCAGAGCCTAACCTTGACCGGTCCAGGTTTAGGGTGAAAGTTATTTATTTTTATCTTTTTTATGGTATGTTAAGAAAACGTGCAAGTGGGATTTTCTATCTTTTTAACTAGTACTCAGATTAAAAATCTAAAGGAATTAGTGAATTGATAACACTAGGATTCACATAGAAATTACATAAATTCGGCACGAAAGGGCAAAGAAAAAATGTAATTCTTCATACTTTTCAATAAAAACAATAATATAATTTAAAATAATTATTTTATTTCTCTTCTCATCATTGAGTGGTGAATGGAAAAAACACGAGGAAGCAATGAGGTGGTGAGGATGAGCATTAAAGATGGTCATTAATGGCCTGTTAACCCTTATCGCAATAGCACGTTAATGATGTGTGACATCGACACTATTTTCTATATAAAATAGTGTAACGACGTGATGTTATATCATAATGGAGATTATGCAATGTGATCCTATTTATTGTTTGGAAAACTAGGGAAATAAGGATTTAAAATTGGGAGGATTATCTGGTGATCCTCTAATGGACATATACGCTAATGAAGAATGATGAAAGTCATTGGAACTTCATAATCATTAATGCCTTTTGAAAAAAAAAAGCTGAGAAGCGATGCCAATGTCTTAATTACTTGAGGATGAACGACATGACATTGGATGTCATATGAGGTAGGGTTTTTTGATTTGATGTTCTTTCCCATCATTTTATAAAATTCATGAACACATATCAACCCACAAATAGGTTGACAAGCGATTCATGTGTTCGGTGGAAGGGTGTTTTATTCTTGGGGTTATTTTATCTGGGGTCCAAATCATGGCATGCAAATATTGAATAGAAACTCCATGAACCTCCCCCATCTTTAAACCACTAACACAGAGGCCCCATGACAATATTAACAAAGCCCGAGATCAACCGTAAGTGCATTCTTGGTGGTTGTACCCTTGAAATGGAAGCAAGGCATGTTTGGGATCGTCACGGGAAGAGGGCACTCCTAGAAGGCCATAGACACAGATAGCTCAGAAGATGGGCCACCGGAGCACATCCAGTGTACCACTAAACATTTTGTCATTGCTGGTAGTAGCGACGGGTAGTGACGCCAGCAACGTGGGGGATGAAGCCCACACCGGAAGGCCACATTGATTGGGAGACTGCATCTTGTTAGCAATGGTGGCGTTATGGAGGATTCAGCGCCAGGCGGGGTGCCGCATGGAGGGGAAACCCACATTCTAGACTTCTAGATGACCAGGAAGTCATTGTCCATGACCCAACAATACTGAGGAGCTGTTTGCATCCGCGGGTCAAGTGGGATGTTGTGACTCGTCGACCGCGGTAGGATCTCGACACGGCGCCCGCCTGGTGCCGTGTAGGAGGTGTGTCCCACCTATTGCGAATTTCATTCGAACATTGAGGGGATGCGGGTGGATCCTGCTTTCCAGGTGCTCACACTGGAATCACTGCACAGCTGGTCCCCAGCTGGTGGGATGAGCCCCCAGCGGGTCTAGCTAGCCCCACTACCCAGGGATCCAGACTTGGGCCTGACCGGCGGCATCATACTGGTGATCCGGACTTGTGTTGGTGTGTCAGACCCTCACCCAGTAGGGCTGATCCACACCATCTGATAGAACCATTCCCTCTTCAAGTTGGGCAGAACTAGAACTGATCACCGAGTGACCTGGTGGGCTGAACCCTCGGCCAACCGAGCTAGGTCCACCGAGGACTATTGGGCCTGACCCCACTGGCTAGGATTGACCTCATCGACGTCGACTCGTACCAAGTCAGGTCAAGTCCATCTAAATGAACCGAGGTATGTGGGACCCTTGTGCTAGGTAGGTCGGGTCTATCTGACCGAGTTAGACTAGGCCCCATGGTAACCGACCCCTTGGTTACTAAAATGAATCTATCTTGGGAACCGGGCATCTGATTGACGAGTCATTTAGGCCATTGGGAATATCTTAATGAGGCGGATCTCTTGGAATTATCTATGGGTACATTAGGGATATTTGAGATGAAACTAAGGGCTTGACGATCTGTACTCCCATGCACTCTACATACAACACCCTACGACTGGCTGAGACCCAAATACTGCTGACATTTGGCTCAGTGAGAAGCACCTCATTGAGATATGGAAGGCACAAGGCAGAAATCACCTATCTGTGACATCTTATGCTCATGTTACCTGATTAGGAAGAGTACCTCAGATGTCCATGACTAGTGGGAAAAACCGCTCTGAGGCCCACGATACTTGATGGGGGTGGAGTACCTAAGTAGACCAAGGTTAGTGGGAAGCACCTCTTCATTACTTTGAAGGCCCACTTTACTCCCTATAAGAGGAGTTCTCCAGTAGCTGTGGTGTTCGATGACATGACTGATGATGCTACTATTACTACCATAGAATATACATGGTGTGATTTTTCTTCTGTTTCATTATTTCCTTTGAGAATTTTTGTGTTGTCATTCCATTTTTTTGGGGTCCCTACTGAGTACTCTGTTACTCACACCTGCATGGGCTTCGCCTGCAGCTGTTGTGTATAGTGCAGAAAGACAACATTTTGATAGGGTTATATAGAGAGATGGGTCTAATTAACACTTTGAAAGTGGAGTTAGTGGCCTAGGACAAGGTGGGGCCCTGTAGGATCGGGCGAACAAGATATACTACATCAATGTCCATTAGCTTCAATACTATCACGATCATGTGGGTTATTTGGAAAATGATAATCAGTGTTCCCTTTTTTTCTATTTACAGTTACTTTGGCTTTTTATTCTATCCAACATACTTTCAGATGTACTTTCACACACCTTTTTTAGCGGTTTACCTATTCCCCCATTCAGTGTGCGGGGAAGTGGTTCAGTGGGTCTGTTTTTACATGTATTCAGAAAAAATCCACCATCTTCTAGGTTGATGCCTTCAGTGCTAGTGTCTAGCCCCTGACATTCAGGATGTGGGCTTTGCATAGTCACTACAGAGGCCTCAGGGGACGGGTTGTGACATGTGTTGTCCAATGGTATTCCTATGGGTCCTCACATGTGCATATGGACTTGATTAATGGAGTATTGGTGGATCGTGTGGATAGTTCCCTGAGTGGCATGAAAATGAATATTTGCGAGGCATCATGGAATATCAGTTTCCAGTGAGTGAATTCTAAGGATGCTTCTTGTTTCAAAAAATGTGGGATTTTCTCTAAAATGGGTTTTTTTGAATAAATAGTTTTTGAATTAGAAAATTTTTTTTGGACATGAAAATATGGTTTCATAATAGTTGTTGGGATTTTTTTACTGTGCTTGGTTTTTTAGTGGGTATATTTATTTGAAAAATAATTGACATTTTAATTTGGAAGTATTGGAATTGTGTTTGAGGTGTGGATGTTTTTTTATTTGTTTTTATTTGTGGAAGGTTGTTTTGAGTTTTTTATTTGAGAAATACCCCAAGGAACAACCCATGGGTTTCTAGTAGGTCTCTCAGTTTTTGGCTCAGCCCAGACTCCCAGGGGAGTGGGGGAGTTGGGTTATGCTTGGTTGTGTCTATTGTTGGTAGATGTCGAGGTTGGTTGGATATCATTCAATGCATTGATAAAGTTTGGTGTGTCTCTAGTTTTTTAGGAACTCCAAATTAAATGCAGACATATGTTGTCTTGAGTATTTTTGGAGAAGCGAGACTACACTAGAAAACGACGATCGTTCAATTTTCGTTGCGAATGGGTACGTCATGAGAGATCTTCAAGACTAGCCTAATTCCGATGTTGTACCTCAGGATGTGAAGGCTATGGAATTTAGGGGATTTCACAGGTGATCAACTGACCATCAAGAAGATATAGAGGTGTGTTGACCATTCTGATAAGCTAGTTTCTTGTTCCCCAAAGGTTGTGTGGAACAATAAGTTTAATGTGAATAATAGTTGTTGTTCCTGTTCATATTGCATTAAAAGAAGCTTCCTCATCTGAGGAGGAGTTTGAACTGATGGGAGTTGTTCTTGGAGTTCTTCATTCATCAGTTTGAGTTTCATGTTTGATATACCTCTCAATATCTTATCTACACTACGGTCAGTTGGGAACTTTAAGTCATTCACTACAATTCGCAGTTGGTTTGTTGACAGAGTGGCCTCTTGGGACACAAGGAGAATTATATGGGTTGCTTTTCCAGTAGAGGATGTTACAGCCAGAGGTTGTAAGCTTATGATAGTTAGGAGATATAAGCTTCCAACATCAGGGCCTCAGCCATAGGCCTTGGTGTGAAGCTTGCATATATTCAATACTCGTTTGATGTGGGGTGGTATTGGTCTGGCTTATGTCTACTATGTCAGGATGTGGATAACATAAATTTTCCTATTTATATTTTTCCTCTAAAGACTTAATTATTTTGTGAGGTCCATGATGCTACGTCTCTTTATTATGGAATTAATTAATGGGAGTTCTTATTGGTCCTTAAATAGGTTCATATAATCCATATTCTGGTAAAGCCATTGGGAGTGCTCTGTGAACCTTCTTCTGGTCGGTTATGGATTGAAATTTTTCTGGTTTCAGAGATGATAATGTCAAGTGTAATTGACATGCGCATGTTCAGTTCACCTCTTGGTTGGGGGTTTTTAATAAAAACCCCCTCCATTGTGGCAGAGTATGGCCCAATGTAGAAATCATCCGTGAAAGATGGCCCATGTTTGTGGGTTCGTGATGAAGAGTTCAGTTTAGGTTTCTCAAGTGAATAATTAATGTCCATGCGAGTTTTGAGGTTTTAGGAAACTTCTAAAATGGTTCGGAGACCCATTATGGGTCTCTCAAGCATCACCTCTTGTGTTTATTTGTTTAAACATATGGAGTATGGAAGGTCAATCCAGTGTTAGAGGTTGTTTGGGTTTTTTAGACATTCTGGTTTGGAGAACCAATGTGTGACAAGATTCCTAATATAGTGGGAAGACCAACATAGGAAGAACATGTGGAAGACTCTATTTTCAAAGTGCACTTGGCAGGGTAACCCCTTACTTCTACTCCGCATGACCATGACCCGGAAAATTGGTTAACTCGGGGAGTGGTTTGCTTGATTAGTGTTCTTGTACATCTCATGTGTCCTTGGTGATCTCAAAGTTAGGGGTCGAGGTTTTTCATGTTGTATTTGTGTTTAGAGGTGATTTCTTTACCGTTTGAGTATTATTTTTTCTGATTACAGTTATCATATCTATGGAGTTTCAGGATAGGGGTTTCTTGAATTCTCAGAATTCAGGAGAATGAGGTTTTGTTTTAAATACCTTTTGGTCTTCCTGGTCTTTCTTGGAACCCTTGGTTGACCATGATTTTTGGGAATTTCTAGGGGTATAAAGTTTCATGGTGGGGAGAATTGTCACACCCTAACCTGGAACATATTTTATATTATTTATTTTGGTTCCCACTTTTCATATTATGTTCGAACACATTCTATTTTAAAAGGAATTTGGGATTTTATACATGTGGAAGGCTATACACGTGCTCGTGTATAGGGACCAACCTTAATTAGAGAATGTTTTACTATTAAATGTGCCATTACTAGGCATGTGAATATTCCATTACTATACACGTGTATGTGCGCGGTGTCCAGAATAAATAATTATTGAAATGATTAGGTGGATATTTTTATTATTTTAGTTTTATTTTTCACATTATTATTATTTAAGTTGATTTTTAAACTGGGTTATTATCATTATTTTTATTATTTTAGTTAAAATATTTATTTCTTTATGATATTTGAATTTTTGTTATAATTATAATAATTATGAAATAATTATTATTTTTATTTTTTTATAATGTTTTCTGTTCTATTTTAGGGTTTTATTTTATTTTTAATGTCCTTTTATTTTATTTCAATTTTATTTTATTTCTATTTTAATTTTCTCAATTTTTTCCTCCCTCTCTCTTTCTCTCCCCTCTCTCCTGTCATGTTTTTCTTCCCCCACTTCAGTTTATCACACTATACCATCCTCTCCTAAACCTAGCTTCCACCCTTCCTCATCCTCCTTGTCAAAACTCCATGTCGCGCGATCTCCTCTGTTGCCAAACCTTGATGATGAGCCACCCATTCTATCTTCCAAAGAACCATTGTGCGCCCCTCCTCTTTCTGATTCGACACATGCACGCCCGACCTCCTCTTGAAGTCTCCAGTGGTTCCCCCAACCCTCCTCCTATTAACTGGACAGACACTGCCCTTGACTCGCACCCTCCTACTCCGGTCCGGCACCACCTATATAGCCTCCTCACAGGGCACACACCTCCCTCACACCACCTCCCTCTCAGCCGAGCCAACTAAAAACCACTTGTAAGTGTTCTTCCCCTCCTCCACATAACTCACCCAGTTCGTGCCCCTTCCATCTACACTAACCAACCCCCTATTTCCATCCCAGCGATCCCAAGTCGTGCGGATTCCTCCCTTGGTCAGTGTCCCCTTGGCCAGACCAAGAACTGGTGCACTGACGCAGCTCCACTCCCCTTCTGGCATGAATCGCAATGAAAACCCTTTTTTTATTCACTTGTGAAGATCACCAGGTATATTTCCTACCATTACCTTGAGGATTCGTTTTGGGATTTATTATTGATTTTCTCAGTTCAACTTTGTGTGTTAGTGTTGGTTTTTACTCACTTTTGAAGTAGTTGTGGTACGATCGAGGTTTTGTTTCAATATTTTGTGGTTCTTGATATTCAGGTATGTGGTTCCATGTTTAATTAATATTTGATTAATTAATATGAATATTTAGTTAATTTAGCATATTATTTAATTAATTTTTGTAGTGTGAAGTTTCTCTTCTATGATGTTTGATTTTCATTTGAATTGATTGGTAGCATTTTTATATAATGTGTGATCTTTCTGTTGAAGACTCATATCTAGTTAGTTGTTCATGATTTTCAAATTATGGGATTATCTTATTAATTTGTGAAATTTATGTGAAATATATTTTTGACATGTCATCATGTGCATTTGGTTATAAAATAATGTTTGGTGTTGGTTAGTGTGTGAAACAAAGTGAATTCTTGTAAATTTTTTCATAAGCATTTATTTTGTGATTATAAAATTTTTTGGTTTTTAAAAAGTGTTTTACATGTGGTGTATGGTTTTTTATCAAAATGTTTGTGTGGTGCAGGTCACACAAAATTTTTTTATTTGAGTGTGTGCAATGTTGGAATGTGTTTTGGATGTATAAATAGATACTTTTGTAAACCATTTGACACACTTTTTCTATTTTTTTATAAACCATTTAAATGGATTATTAAATTAGTTCAATGGTGTGAAATGTGTTTTGAGAATATTTTAGTGTGTGTATTATTTAAAATGGCTTTAGTGTGACGAAAAGGTGGTTTTGTTGTATGTAGTTTCTTTTTTGGTTTGAGTATATGATTATGAAATATGACATGAACTCTGAACCACTTTAGCACAAATTGAAATCCTGGGTACTAGGTGGGAGGACTAAGACTAGTGTGCTTGTGATACAGATGTGGAATTCATTCGATCTCACTTAGCTAGATTTATGAATACAAAACTAACTTAACTATTGGAATATGTTTGAATACCACTAGGTTATAGATGCATTACCCTGCTAGTGGTTCAAGCAGGAGAATGTATGTTTCTGTGTTTCTATACAATTGTTCACCGAGACGCAATTTTCTATGGTCCCACTTCTTGCTAGTATCCTTAGGGCCTCTCCCAGGTTTTGTGCTCCTCCTCTTCTTTTCGTTCACCATCGACACATGATGTGACATTGGGGTTACCATGAAAACAGTTATTTGTGTGTGTGTTTTAATTTATGTTTTTTCCTTTAATTTTTTATATTGATTTTTTTTTATTGAAAATCGTTTTCACTAAAACTATTCGAGAATTTATTTATATTCATTTGTTAAACTTGTAATATTAATTTTCATATAATAATTATGCGTGGAATATTTTCTAGGTGACATCCTACTGGGATTTTGTCTAACACCCTATAAACCCCTTTAGGTGAATGTAGATCCTGTTTCTTTTGTATTCTAGGTTGAGGCATCGAGCATGGCTTGGGAGGTTCATGTTGTCAATGACATCCTCATTTTGGTTTGGTGAATGGGGCTTGAGGTTGTTGCATGCCATGTTTCTTCGATGTTTTCATTTGCATTTTTTTATATTTCCTTTAATGTAGTTCCTTCTAGGTTTTTTTTCAAGTTGTAAACATTTTTTTACCATAGATTAAGGTCCTATTTAGTTGTCTGTTTTGAGTTTTAATTGATTTTTCTTGTTTGTTGATTTCTATTTATTTATTCAGGTAAATCATTAAAAAGTTTTTCTTTGAAACCAAGGAACTTGTGCCAGCTCCTGGTGATCGAGAACACCATTAAGGTCTTACTACAGACTGGGTCGGGCGCTGGGTCAAATGGTGACCCAGCTTGGTTCGTGACATGAGAGGTTAAGTTCAAAATTGAACATATAAAAAAATATACCAATATTAAATAATCAATATTCCGGATCCATTATTGAACTAGATGAGATAAATAAGGAGCCTCAATCGAATCTGGATAAAGTCTTTAAATTCTAACGTGCTTCATCATAGGGTGGATGAGACCACTTTATTATGAAGGATAATAGAAAAATTAATCAGTTTATAGATTCTTCCTCACTCTATAAGATCACCATAATGAACATGCATCCCCTACCAATTAGTTATGAATTATTACTTCCAAAAAATCATGACTAGTATAGCTTTAGGGTGGATTTTTTTTAAATGTATCACTATATAAATATTATAAAGTAGGATTTATTCAAGGAAGCCTTCCACAGAAGGTATGTACACTATGTGTATATAATAATTCCACCTTTACTCACCAAGGATCATAAAATATTCATTTACCTAATGTATACATTCTATAAATATTACCATTAATATTTTACAGTATCAATTATCGATGATATTCATAGGTACCCTAAAATAATGGTGAAAATGAGTAACATTTGGGTACTATTCTATGCACATTGTGAAATGTGAAATTATTTTAAATGTTTTAAAACAATGAATTTTTACACAAAAATATTCCTTCTTTTGTCTAATAATCTATGGTGAGGATTTTTTTAAAAGTGGGGCCTCGGTCAAAGACCAAAGAACATTTTATTGAATAAAAGAGTTGAAAGGATTACAGGAGATGGAAAGAAGGTATTTTTTTACAATCTTTATCAAATAGCTGAAGTAAATCTGGGGGGAGGGTGTCCATCCATGTCATGGTCTGATGAACAACCTTGTTGGAAAGCGCATCAGCAATAGTGTTAGCCTATCTGAAGGTGTGCGTGGAAATGTAGTCGATTTCATGCAGAGAGTCCAGACACATCATCCAAAGATAAATCAAGGGCCAGGCAAGGTGAGGCACACCATTCCTAAAGGCCTAGACAATGGTGGTAGAATCACATTCAATCCATAGTTTCCTCCATCCTTTTTGAATGGAAAACTTGACCGCATGAATTACTCCCATCATCTCGGCCTCCAATGACGAAGTTATGCCGCAATTACTAAATAAACATCCATGACACATGCCAGCAGAATCTCTGAAAATGCCTCCACAGCTGGAAGATCAAGGATTTCCCTTTAAGGCACCATCCACCTTATCTTTGATCCATCCCGGCAATGGCGTTTCCCAGAAGACTTCAAAGGTGTGAAGAGGTTGGCGGTATATGCCATCAACCCGAAGCTTGTGCAAAATCTCCCAATCATCAACCGAGTTGTTTCAGTGAGATTTTTGTATCGATGTGTCTTCTCGAATCGCAATGAGGATCTGTGCTTTCCCTGTATTAAGATTTAATGAGAATTTATTGTGTAGAATATCATTTCTGTCATACCAGATCACATGTAAGAGCTCAGCAACAGCAGCTAGGAAAATGTTCTTAATTTTCTGAGAGGCTGGTCACTGAGCACAACATATAAGAAGGGTACAAATTGTGTCATGGGTATGCCATTTTCAATTAAAAATGTCAAAAATATATTTCCAAAGAGCAGAGGCTGTGGCACAAGATAGAAAAATATGGTTAGTGTCTTGCCTGTGTTGATTACATAGGTGACATTTAGAGCATAACTGGATTTCAAAAGATTGAAGGAAAACCTCAGTGGGCAATCTGTTATGAGAAATGCGCCAAATTTGAGTTAGTCTAGAAGGCTTAATCCACTTCTTATTGAATGAATTTAATCATTGGAAGCTGGATTCAGTTTAAAGAATGTTTTGCATATAAGAAATTTTTGAGTCTAGAATACCATTCAGATCAGGTTCCCAGACAGGAAAATCATCACAGTTAATAAAAGGATAGTTATCAATGATATAAGCAACATTTTCAGGAAGGTTATCCCTATGAGAATGCAGAACATCTTTAATAGTGTGATTAGTGTCCACTAGAGTGGAATTAGGGGTAAGCATCGAGGTCATAGGAACACCAGTCCAATTTTCAAGAAAAAAATTTATATTGGATTCAGTGCTCACGATCCATCTAGAGTTTTCCATAATCTTATGATAAGTGTACTTAATGGAAGGCCATATTGAGGAAGAGATATAATTGAGCCCCCCCCCCAATTTTGTAAATGACTATTCTTTTAAGAAAGTCAATAGCCTTTGAGTCAGCATTGACCAGTCTCCAAGTAAGTTTAGCTTCAATAGCATCATTAAACAACTCTATGTTTTTAATTCCAATACACCCCTTTTCCAATGGTTTGCAACAGGTTGCACAGGGAATGGTGACGTGTTTTCTCTGAAAGATACTTCGTTTCCAGATGATGTTCTTAATATAGGTGTTAATTATTTTGAGAGTACCAACATGACATTTATAAATCATAAGGGAGTAAACCATTTTGGATACAATGGCTGATTTGACCAAGCAGATTCTGCTAGTCATGGAGAGAGATTTGCCTTTCCAATTAGAGAGATGATTAATAATTTGATCCACTATGTTAGAAAAATAAATATTTTTTGGTCTTCCACAAATAATATCTACCCCCAAATATGTGAATGAGAATCAATCTTCTTTAATACCAAGATTATTGGTAATAGTGTATTTCCTTTGCGTGGAGAAGTTTTTACCAAAAAATTGTGCGATTTATGCCATGAAATGGCCTGAACCGAGACATTCTAATAGTGAGTAAGGTACTATTTAAGAACTTGGATATTTTTGGTCTCCTTAAAGAAACAAGTTGATGTCATCAACATATAAGAGGTGAGTAGGGACTCTCAGATTTCTGGCCGCATTTATAGGTTTATTCATGTTTTGATTTACCAAATGAGAGAGGAGCCTGCTGAGGTAATCTTCGGCAATTACAATTAAAATTTCCGAGAGCGGGTCACCTTGTCTTACCCCTTTTGTGCATTTAATGAATCCACTGGGGGTTCCATTGACCAAGACAGACAAAGATGCAGAGTTGATCAAAGTTTTTATTGTTTTGATATAGGTATAATTGAAGCCAAATCCTTCTAGAACCTTAAAAATAAAACTCCAGTCAATAGTATCAAAATCCTTCCTAATGTCATGTTTGATAGAAACATTTCCTCATATGGTAACTTTATTAAGACTATTGGAGCATTCAGAGGCGAGGCAGATACAGTCTTCTATAGACCTTCCCTTAATGAAGCCAAACTGATTCCAAGAAACAATTTTTTTACATATAGATGAATGTCTATTAGCAATAATTTTTGAAATGATTTTGAATAGAGTGTTTATCAGCGCAATAGGCCAAAATTGATGAATTTCTGACGCATTATCAACTTTGGGGATTAAAGTAAGAAATTGAGCATTTAGACCATGAGGGAGGAAGCCATTATTAAAGAAAGACTTCACAAGCTTACAGATATCTAGATGAATAGCATCCCAATGTTACTGAAAGAATTTTTTATTGAGCCCATCTAGACCAGGAGAACTTTTGGGTTTTAAACTAAAAACAGTGTCTCTAATTTCATGGTCCCAAGGGATACATATGAGGGATGAATTTTCAGTTTCATCCACCATCCTTGGAATGATGTCAGGTCGAAGATCAATATCTGTGTCCGGCCCATTAAAAATATTATGAAAATAATAAACAACATGGCTGGAAATAGTTTCCTCAGAGTCAATAATCACATCATTGTGAAGGAGTTTAGTAAGAGGTATATTGACCTTTCAAACCCTTTGTAGAGAATTATAGATTTTACTGTTTCTATATCCATCGGTTAACCATTTGGTTTTGATGACTTGTTTGCACATGTTATCTTTGAAAGTGAGAAGAGAATTGAGTTTTAAATATATGCTTATCTCAGTTTGAGGATCGATGTTAAAATCCAAGGCGGTATTATGATTTTGAATTTGATCCAACTCTTTTTCAAGAGGGGAGATATCAATGTCAATTTTCTTAGTTTTAGTTCTATACCAGCCCATTATGTCCTGTTTTAAAATTTTACGCTTAAACATGCAAGAAAAGGCATCCGGATGATGACTCATAGTATCCCAAACATTTTGGATAAGAGACACACATTCAGGATTTGTGGACCAAGCATTATTATATTTGAAAGAGAGAATAGGCTTGTATTTTTTAGAGTAAATACAAGCCAGAATAGGGTGGTGATCCGAGTTCAACCATGGTAGAGTGGTACAGGAGACATTATCCCATTTATCCAGAGCTTCCATATTAGCGAAATCTCTGTCCAGTTTACTAGAAACAACTTTATTATAATGCCACCTATACCAAGTATATTTGGAACCAGTCAAGTTGATTTATACAATTTTATTATCATCAATAGCACCTCTAAACTCTCTTGAAGAAATTGACAAATGAGTGGGACCAATTTTTTCATTGGAAGTGAGAATGGCATTGAAGTCACCCATCACAATCCAAGGGACATGAATATTATTATTTAACATAGACAGATCATGCCAAAGGGTTCTTATTTGTTGATGTCTGTTTTTGGTATAAATCATTGTACAGAATGAGTGTTTCCCTTCCTAGTATTAGTCACAGGTAATATGTTGCTCTGAACACAAAACAATATTCATGTTTTTTAGGAAAGTGTGATAAAAGGTCCATAGAGATTCAACCGAGGAGCCATCTTTGCAGGCTCCTAGAAAGACATAGTTAAGATCACATAAGTTCTTGAATTTAGGATTAAAGTTCATTTTTGGTTCTGAGATGGAGAAAATATTTGGTTTATGAGTGGTTAAGATCCTCTTAAGAACAAAAAAAGTATCAGAATTAGCGATACCCTCACAATTCCAAAATAGAATATTCATTTTAACTTGATTTTTGGGTTAGAGCCCTTTTTTTTGTTTTTTCCCGAACCTTTGTTCCCCTATGATCTTCTAACATCTTGAGAGGGGCATGGTTTGGGATTCTTGTCAATAAGGATAATACCCAAACTAGGAGAAGTGTCTTCATTTCTAGAAGCAGATGAAGTCTTCCCAGGGGCAGTGTGTGTAGTGTTTGTGATGTGAACAGTTGTTATTTTAGATTTCTGTTCTGAAACAGGAATCAAAGTAGCCTCCATTTCTGTCTTCTGAATAGTAGTGGGATAATTCAGTGTTGTAGAGGTTTATGTATCTACCCTATCCATTTTTAGAGGAGTATGGTGTGTAATGTACTTTTTAGTGGTTAAATGGGTAGAAGAGATGGGTTGTTTCAAAACAGTGTCTGCTTTCGAAGCAGGAGAAACAGACTAAACAGATTTCAGTGAAACAGTATTGCATGTTTCAGAATTCTGTTCTAAAACATAAACCAATACATCCTCTATAGATGTCTTTTGAGTAGTATCAGGAGTGTCCAATGTTGGTTCTGCATCTACCCTATCAATTTTAATAGGAGTTTGGTGTGAAGTGATCATGCCAGAAGTCAAATGGGGATAAGAGGTGTGTTGTTTCAAAAAATATTTTGTTTTCAAAGTAGTAGAAACAAATTGAACAGGTTCCAGTGAAACAGTATTGCATTTTACATCAGATTTCAGAAAATGAAGACATAAACTGGCAGTATTAGGGGGGATGCAGTTTCCTATGTCATTATGCATAATGATATTATGATGCGATTCAGTTGAAGAATGAGTATTGAACTAAATAGGCTGCTGAGTGAAAGGAAGTTGGGAAGTTACCAGACCCATACCAGAGCTTGAAAAGGGAATCTCATTCAAATCAGTCCCTCGATCAGTCCCACATTTAGTCCCCTGCATGACCATAGAGCCATCAGAAAAACCTACACAGTCCATTGAGTGAAGAAAAACCTCATCTTGTGCATCCGAGGTTGACTTCTTCTTTGGATCCATTTGAATTGGATCTGCACAATCACTTGAGCAAGGGTTATGCAATGTGTTGTTTTGAAAATCCATATTAGGGGGAGTGTTAGTCATAGTAGAAGTACTATTCAGATTCCCAGATTGCTCTGGAAGTTGTGAACTGTTGTACTGCTCCTTGGCTTTATCAATTGAGGGGTGACCCTACACATCCTGTAATGAGCCTTCATCATTTGCATGGTTATCAAAAGAAGAATTAGGATGATCAAAGATTGCAAAAACATCTGAGTAAATAAAATAATTACTGTTTTGACTATCCTATTCATTTACAAGTTCATCCCATGATTTCCCATGGTCAGTTTGTGCTTGTGTAATGGGTTTGGCAAACCATCTTTCAACTATTTTCATTGTTGTTTCCGGTTTATCAGGGGAATCATCTTTTCCCCTCTTATGATTTTTAACCTCTGTCCATTCAGAATAGGTTGCCTATGGTGGATGTTTATGAACAATCCTACAATTAAGAATTTAGTGTCCCATAATTTTTCAAAAATCACAGTATGGGGGCATCTTTTCATATTCAACATTCAGTATAGATTTATAATCACTATCATTGAAGGAAATATATTTGGGTTTCTTGTTTTCAAAATTCACTTCAATTAACACTCTAGAAAATAGTCCTAGTTCACCAATAAGTGTTCTCTGGTCAATTTTCAGTGGAATACCAATATATAATGCAAGATAATTTAGGATTTGAGGGTGCCAGAAGAACCAGTTCAAGTTGTGCAACCTTACCCATACTTGGGCAGTGTTGTTTTTGTGATTATTGGGATTGAATGAAAAATCACATTCTAAGAGTCGAAGTAGACCAGGTTTAAGATGAAGATTACCTATTTTCCACACTTTATTAAGGTCAGTTTGTGAGGTAAACATTATATGAAAATACCCTTTCCCCAAAGGCACCAATTTCCAATTGGTAAAACCCAATACCACAACAATGTGGGGATTCAGATCAGCATATGCCCAAGGTTTATCACTCTTGAGATATGATATACGACCCATAATGGAGTAATTATAGAGTTTAGATCTTTGTTGTAACACCTCCGGGTCAGCTTCCACAATGAAACTCCTATCATCGGCTTTTTGAATCCTTGACAGCTTCTGTACTTGAGGTTTTGAAGGATTGGAACCCGTCAAGGCTTCAAGAAAGGAGATTCCTCTCGTTCTGATACCTGATGCGATCGATGGCTCCATTTTTTCCGGGGCTTTGACCTCCGTTTACCTCTGTATTTCGACCTCATTTTTCTTCAGTGTTTCCACCTCCTCCTCATGTATCTCTCAGATCAGATCCAAGAACCGCATAGTTGGAATATTGAGACGAGGGTTAGTTAAACTTCCTCAGGTTTCGGCCAACAAGAGGTTGCGCAGAAGGGTTTCGCATACGAGAGCCCTTCCATTCCCCCATCCATCTAATCTACGGTGAGGATATATACATGTATCCTTTGAAAATAGAAAATATTAAATAATATTCCTTAAAATAAAATATATCAAATATTTATAATATCATCAAATTTTCTAGGTTCTATAGAATATTTTTGAGAAATGATTGATGAATGTCAAAAATACTATCCGAGGTCAAATAATATCGTGTAATGTCTTTATGGACTAATGAATTTGTGTGTAGATTTACGTAGAATATTTTTATCATTTCTCATGTAATAAGACTCCCTATATAAGGGGAATGACTTATAATCTACAATGATTCTTCAGTGATTTTTTTGATTGATTCCTCATGAAAATTGTTAATGTGATAAACTATACCTCTTATCAATTGATAGTTCCTGATAATAAATATCCTATAAATGATAAGGAGTTATATAAATTGAACAATGTATTAATTACACTATTATGAAAAAAACTTTATGGACAATAATTACATTTATATAGACCATAAGTTAGTATTGTATATATTTAATAATTAATAGATTAAAATAAATTAATGAAGTAGGTAATATATGATCTATGATTATGACTATATAATATATTACCAATATGGATGGTACAAAATGGGGATTTTTTGATTTGAAAGGATCTAGAAACCTATTCACTAATGAGGATAAAGAGAGATCTCTTATTCTTCAACATTAAAATTATATATTATGAAATAATATTGTATGGAACATCATCCTACTATTCCAGCAAAAGAACTCAATTGTCCATCCATTTAAATTTCTAGGAGACAAAATTAATTGATATGGAGCTGTATTGATTGGGGTTAATATATTTCATAGTAAAAGTTTGATAATGTTAAAATTATAAGGATAATATAATGTATATGTTTTCCATAAAAACTAAATCTATTTTTTGATCATTTAGATGATTCAATCACCCCATCTATATTTACTAATCATGGGAGAATGTTTATGTATAAATATCTATAGAAATAATTCTTTAGGTAAAATAAGAAGAGGTAAATTTCATTGTTTGTATGTTGATTCCTTTGAGGTTCACTATCGCATGTCACCACCCATAGTCGAACTGTTAGATCAGCCAATTGTTTCATCATTATGGAATGGAAAAAAAGTTAGGTCTGGATGAGATATGTCTATGGGTTTTATGGAACCATTTTTGATACATTATAGAAATGAATAAAATGATTTAATCAAAGGTCTCAATAGGATATCTAAAGCATATAACTCTTGATTTTTTTTGTATTTAATCACCTTATTGTCCACCACATATTTTTTTCAAACAAATAGGATTTCTTCACTAAATCTGTCACTATCATATTATTATGTAAAATATTAATGATACGTTATTTATAATTCCATAGTATATTTTATTATCGTTTAACCCAATTTTTTAGAGAACTGATCAAAAATCTTTGGATTAGGAGATGACTAATAATAATAATAATCCACCCAAGAAATTTTTCATATATGATAGAACCAATAATACAATAGTCATTATAAATTGATTATCTTCATTAAATTTCTATGGAATTTGGGATCATCACATTTCACTGGAAGAGTATTTATATAAAAACATATTTCAGTATTGGATTAAAAAAGAACTTTAAAAGGCTATGCATATTAATTCATGAAAGAATATGACATTTAGGGATGATGTTTTATAATTGAAAAATATAGGTCACTATATATTAAAAAATATTATATATAAGGTTTAATCCATTTTATATCATTTGAAATTTGGGTTAACTCAGTTGAAAACATACACCAGTATTCCTCATGAAGACATTTAGATAGAAGTTAGAGACAATTTTTTATTTTGTATTTTATAATTTAATAAATTCAATATTTTTTTGGATGATGGAAAAGTTGTGTCATAGAAAAATAAAAAAATTAAATATTCTTTATTTCATCAAAGTTCTGTCATATCAACTATCATGTAAATCTAACCTTTTTCAATTATATAATGTTTTCCTTGTATTCCCCTAAAGATATATATATGGGATCCATAAAATGCAATTATTATCAATGTGTTGTAATTGAATAATTTTCATTTAGATGTAGAGATGTTTGGGAGGATCATTGATTATTGACATATTGTTCATTGAATAATAAAAAGTCACATAATTAACATATTTTAGTAAAACTATATATTGGAATAGGTACCATGGTAAGACAAAACATTATGAAATAGAAGTACTCTCATAAAATTTATGTTTTTATTAAGAATTTCATTTGTGAAATATCTAAATGGGTAAATTATGTAGTTGGAGAAAATTATATATATATAATTCCAATTTTATATATTTTATCATAATAAAATTATTAATTTAGTATAGTAAAAAATATAAATAATATTTTTTTAATAAATAATAAAACTACATTCAGATAAAAGATAATAAGGAGGACATATAAAAACATAAATTAACATTGAATCATTTAATATGAAGATAAAATAAATTTCAGAATAACACATGCCCTGTAATGGTAATGATTTAGAGGATTTAATGACTATGTACAAAATCAAATTACTTCATCAATCATCATCAATATCTCTGATAATGTTCATTATACATAGTTCTATTCTTATAAATACATCAAATAAATTCATATTTCGTAACCATGGTAAATGATATATAAAAAATGCAGAGATAATATTGTTAGTTCGGGTAATCATCATAGATATTGATCAATGATCATAGGTTACAATAAGATTACAATAAGTTCATTTTAACATGATCAGATCTTATGATTTTTTTACAAAATTATTTAGATAAATTTAAATATTAATTTTGGCATTAATAATTTTCAAAAAAATTGAAAAATCATAAATGTGTGAATTTATCAAGAATTGATCATGATCTATAAGAACATATCATAATAATAACCAACTTGTCTGGGGAATAAACACATGACTATGAAATCATTTCATTTGTAATGGATCACATCCCAAAATATCGAAGTGGAATTAGGATAATCTCCATATCTATAATTTTCTTACTAAATTATAACACCCATAAAAAAAATATAACATGGTTTCTTATATTGAATTGTGTTTACTCCCTATTCTTGTACATATTATCTTATGAGATATCTATGTTAACTAATGTATTAGTGGTATTTAAATTTTATTGTTCTCCAATCACATACTGAAAACCTTACATATATGAACCAAAAAATAATATAATATAAATCAATTAGTACTATGATATTCATTTCATGGAAATTAATCTTATATTAAACCATCAATTAATCAAATAAAATTTTATTGAAAACAAACTCGTTTAATTATTATTTCTTCACATGTAACTAACATTTGGGATTGAAAATGGTTTTATAAAATCATCCTTAAATTTTAAAAAACAAAATCAAAAGAGAGAATAAATTTTTAAGTGATAATAATATCATATACCTATTAAGATATTAAAATCATAAAGGAAACTCATATAAATGAAAAATACCCTTAAAAGGGAATTTGGTCATTTCGTTGGATGTGGAGGAACTATCCCATTTTTCACTATCATTAAAAATATCGCATAATATTTATGAAAATAATTTAGACAAAAAAACAATAGAAACATATAATATAATCTACAATGAAATAAATAGTCAATACAGTTAGATTATATTGTATTTTATCTGTTAAAAACCATATTCCTTTAACACATACAGTAAAGAAATTAAATAATAATTTCTGAAAAAAAAAATATTATTTAATAAAATATGTAATGAATTTGAAATATGGTTTAAAATATATTAAAAATATATTTGGATCATATATAAAACATTCATTATATTATTCTAAATAAAATTTGCATAGAATAAAAATTTATTTGATAAATGAGTAAATGAGGATAAATGTTCATTGAATTATTTTCTAGATCATTTTATTTATCAATGGGAGTTAAGTATTACTATTACAAAAAAATTATATGAATAAAAATATTATAATAACATAGATATGGTTTAAAGTATAATATATATAAAATTTACTTAAATGAATATCTATAAAATAAAATCTTAAATTGAAATGATTTTATAACAAAAGACATTAAGTAATGTTTTAATTTATTTTTTATAAGTTCAGACAACCTGTATGATGAAATAATTTTTTTATATTTATTATTGAAATATATTATTTTATAAAAAAATAATTACTATTTAATTATAATTTTGTTTTATCATTTTAATATGAATTATTTGTTAAAATGAACATTTGAGTGAAAATTGTAGTTTTTACCTGCATGTTTTGGTTTGATAGTTCGCGTCTATTCTCCTTGATTAAGGATTAATAATATCAAGAATAATATTAAAGTAATCATTTCTAGATTTATTATTTAAATAATATTTTATAACCATTCATAAAATGTAGTGATGAAATATGAATTTAATTACTTTGTGTTTGGTTGTCAATATATACCAAGTGTGATGTTTTTCTACTTTTTAATGATTTATTGAATTAATTAAATGAATTAATGTCACATCAAGAATCATAATTATAACATATATACTCTTTTATTATATCCATATGTCTGTCCTTGTAATGTGCAATTGAAAAATGAATTACATAGCTTTGTAGAGGTAGTAGATCACATAAACGCATGAGAAATGTTATCAATTCCCAATGGAAGTGAAATATATTGAAAATGGAAAAGATATAAATATATTTATGTTATTAATTAAATATATTTTTTATGGTAAATTAAAATTTATAGGGGAAATGGATAATCAAACAAGAAATATATTGGTAAGAACACAAATATCTTCTTCAAGTAACATCATATGAAATGCATCATAGAGATTCATCGATGGTATTTTCTATAGAGAATAACATCAACGAAATATAATTATTTTTTATATAGTAATTGTAAATATAAATTTTGAGATAAATTGATCATTAATTTTTGATTAATTGAGTGGATCTTCCGAATTATAAATGATGTGGGTTCTAAACAATTAAATAATTTAATTATTGTAATTTATATAACTCTTATTGAAGTTATATATTCCCCAAATTAAAAATATTAAAATAAATGTAGTTGAATATTGGAATAACATATTCCAATTAAATATACTCATTATATTGGGATAATTAAAACATTATCCCTTAGTTTAACATCATTTTTATTTCTTTGGACCCTTATTACTGAAACAATATTTTTTCCTTTGTAAATATTCCTGATGGAAAAAATAAGTCAATCAAAAAACATTATATTCAATATCTTGACTAAAATATGGAATCCATTTTATTATATTGAATTTTTTTAGTGGTATAATTTTTTTATAAATATGTGAGAAAAATGAAAAAAATGATTTTTTTAAAAAAAATCATTTTTAAGAAAATAATAGAATTTTTCCCATTCATTTTTGACTAAAAATCATTAAATGAATGATAAAATTATTTATTAAATATAATATAAAATTATTTTTAAATAATTTATCAATATACATTAATTCATTTTCTTATTTTAAAGACATGTTAAATGCATGAAATATATTTTTATGAAAAACATCCATCTTTACCTTTAAATGAATATATCATAATTTATCACCTATTGATAACAATGGTTTTTTGAAATATGTAATAAGTAATTATAAAAAATTTAAATAATCCTATTTTTACCATCCAATCTTATCACTAGGAAATTAAATAAACATAAAATAATATTATATTGTGTTTTATTGAATTTTTTGTTGTGTATAAATATATGTATCAAAGAAAAAAATCATTTAAAGAGAAGTATATCATAAAATATTAGGGAATTTCAGTTAATCATAGTAAATCGATTCTAATTTAATTCGAAAATAATTAACATGAATATAAATATTTGTAAATTCTGAAACACCTAGGATTATCGAACTCAAAAATAATAAAAAATTTATACTGAAGGACAGTAATGTAATATTAATATTGAAAATCAATAATAATGAACCATTATGAAATTGAAGCAATTAAAAAAATGAATATAATAATATATATTTATAGGATTTAGAAAAAAATTATCACCACTTGAGATTTTTAATGTTGGGAATACATATATTATAATTTTATTTGGAGAATCACTATATAATATGATTATTTTTTAGAATTATTTATTATATATGGGAGAATTGATGAAATCACACATTAGAGTCATGCAATTTGATTCTTATTTTTTAGTTCATGGGTGCGAAGTAGAATTTTTGGGAATCATGGTTGACCATTGAAATGTTTAGATTTAACAAATGTTGCTTAAGGGAAACTACCTTTGTGAAAACATTCATGTTAGTAGAGATTAATAATAGTTTGATGTTACATGAGACACCATATTATCATACTACAATAGCACACCTTATCCATTGGGTGTGTGTCAATTTTATAATGTATTATATATCTTTTAATATTTATTATTAAATTTAAAATTTCATTTTTAAAAGAACATCGTAGTCTCTTAATAAAAAATATTATTATTATAAAATATAGTAAAATGATCATAAATTTAAAATAAATATGATATATATTGTTACATATACAAATAAAAAATGATTTATTAATAAAAAATATAAAATTTATAATATAATAATAATTTATGGTAAATTCATGATGATCAGTTAAATTATTTTATCATGAAATAGTATAGAAAATATAATTTATTTAAATAATAATGTTATTACCATTTTATAGTTTCTTTTAAACCCAATATTTTTATAAAACATTATCTCCTGATTTATAATATAAATTTACACATGGTAAAATATGAAACTATCATGAAGTATAATATCTTTGGGAATATTGTATAAAACCTATCAATATGATACATGGATATAAAAAAATTATTGAAAAAATATTTAACAAGATTCTAATATTCCATAGCTTGTAAATATTCATGGGATAACCTAGGGAGATAAATTAGAAAGGGATTAGATATAAAGACCAGTAGGGGAATTAAAAAATCATGACATAGCATCATATATTACATGTGATACTTGATGCAGAACATTGTAACATAAGAGGTGAGAATCATATTCATGATGAATAAGGCATCATAAAGCATGATATAAATATAAAAACATGGGATTGTGTGAAAATTATTAAACAGAACATAATAAACATAAACTAAGGTTAACCTCTAATTAATGATTACATATTTTTCTTGGGATATCCTCCCATTCACTTGACATGACATCTCCTGAGACTAAATAACTACCCTCGTACACTACAGTGCAATTTGTGTGCACCCATCATAAGAATTTCATGTGCATTGATGAGTGTACCACCAAGATAATATAACATAGGAATTCCATTCATCTCTATTAACGTTGAAATTATGTATTTTTGGTTATACAAATTAAATAAAAAAAGAATCATTATTACATATAGGTGAATAAACTTGAGTGTAAATTGGTATGAGAATTCACTTCAAAATTGTTTGGCATAAAAAATCACTATGGAATTTTAGCTTCCAAATTTTTGTACATAAAGTTTACTAAAATATTTTAATGAGACATAAATGGGAATTGAACATTTTGATATAAAAAGGAATGTATGATGGGTAGGGAAAAAATATATTCCAACATTAGTAATTGGGAATAAGATGGCATAAAATAAACACTATTTTTGGAATAAAGGTGAGATTGAGAAGATATCATACTATTTTTTCATAGTAATAACTTTGGTAAAGGATATAATGAAAGGGAATAAATGATATTGAAATTTTCCTATACATGGAAATTTTTTAATGAATTATTAGATAAAAATTTTAGATTGAAAATGCTAGATATAATGATGATTCTTGAGTTGAAAAGAAGGGAGAGTGGTACCTTATTAAATTTTTCCATACTAAAAACATTGGTAAAGGTTATAATAATAGATAATAAGTTATATATAATTTTAATAAAATAAATTGGAATGAAAAGATTCATTTATAAAATCTTTAATACATAACTTATTGATATTATAAATGATTAATACATAGTATATTATTAAATTTAGAGAAGTGAGATAATTGATCAATTACTTTGAGATGGTGATTCTAAAATATTGGGAGGAGCATCATGAGAAAATTGGGGAACCATGGGTAGGATATATAGAATGATTGGAATAGTAAGTTCGTGAAACATGGTTTTTAGTGAAGAGAAATGGGAGAATGGGATGTATTATATAGGAAATGAGAGGGGGGTTCTTTTTTTTTACTAAACATCAGTTTCAGACTCTATATAAAATTGTAATAAAAAAATATATTTCAACCCATTATATTATACTGTGGTTTATCGAGAAATATGATTGGTTTTAAATATTCTATATGTTTATGATCTAATTTCATTAAAATATTCCCATTTGTGATATGGATGTGAGTCATGCTCTTAAAGGAATGATTTCTAATCTAAAAATTTAATATCGGTTTTGGAGGATTCACAGAGTCTTTATAAAACTAATTGAATAAACTCCAAAACATATAATTTTAAAGGGGGAAAATTATTTGGTTTCATAAAAAACTTTCATACTATATTACATCACGTTTTAGTCATTATGGAGTTTTAATACATATAATATATTTTTAATATATATTATTTTAACACAATAATTTGATTTTCCTTGAAAATAATGAAAAATTCAGTGTTGGATAAGTTTTAAAATATAAATCTTAAAAAAATATTATTTTTATGAAAATAAATATATAAATATCTGAAATTAATTTTTTAAATATATTTACCCTTTTATTATATATTGTTGGATATTTTATAATAACAGTTCTATAACACTTATAAAAATTACATTTTCAATTCATAAAAATATTATATTATTTATTTTTAACATAAAATATGAAATAATAAATTTTTATTAAAATATAATTTCTAATAAATTATGAAACTATTCAAATAGAGTTTCTTGAGAGAAACTATATAATACAATATATTTATTTTCCCGTCTAAAATATCAAATTTTAATCAAATAATAATTTAATCATCTTTAAATTTAATTATTTTTTTTATAATATTAAAATATAAATAGAAATATTAATACTATTATTGTTACTTCTTTTAGTTCTTAATAAATTTTTTTACTCTTAATTAAACTATTAATGTTTTACCATGGAAATTAATATTTAATATGGTTACTATTCATATTGCCCCAAAATTAAGTTGACATTTTTTATTCATATGCACTATGATGATTCCAAATATGTAATATATTTTATCAAAATTAATTTATATATTATGATAAAATTTAATTTAAATAAAACCAATAAGTGGAAGGTAATTTTTCTTACCGAAGAAATGAATTATTAAAAGAAATTGTGATTTTTAAATCTATAAATTGTAGTCTTCATTATCTGAATTTCTATTAAAAAATATAGATATATAATGTAATGAATTAATTTAAATAATTAATTATTTGGGTTTATTTTAATAAATTATATCTAATAAACATTGTGAATCTAAAAAATGTATTTTGAAAAATTAGTTTTTAACCCCAAATAAAAACATATAAAAAAATATTGTAGAAAGATGATTTAAATTTAATTAATTGATTTTAATATAGTTTAATGACCATAATGTCACATTAAAAATAATAATATATTTTATGTTATTTAATTTAGAAAAATCAAAAAGTGGTTTACAGAGAAATTGTTCTTTTTCTTTATTTTCTAAAAAGAATTCCCAAAATATCCAAAAATTTTAATTCAATTAATTTTGATATGATGATTTAAAAATCATTTTCAATTTACCTGAAGAGTTTTTCTAATTGTTATACTTGTGAATTATAATTATTTTTCATAAAAAAGAATACAATTATTTTTTTAAGAAAACATATTTCCTAAATAATAAAATTAAATTACTAAAAATGATTTATTATTTAGTAAGTATATAATAATATTTTTTTATTATTGAATGAATATATGTTTATAAATACATTTAATTTTTTTCATATCTAAACATTGACGGGTAAGTTTATAACTGTTGTATTTTAATAAATTTTTTTTATGAGTGTTTTATATCTCACATACTATCAAACATAGATTTCAAATATAAAAATGTTGGGTGTGATATCATTCTCTTATTTAAAAAATTAAATCCTCCTAATTTTAACATGATCATGATAATAAATGTTTTTACACGTGAAAATAATCTTATATTAAACCTACATAATAAAAAATTTTAATAAAAAATACCCTTCTAATGAGTGATAGGAGAGTATATGGGTCATCACATAACTAGGTTTCCTAGAAAGGGAAGATTAGTTGGATGTCAAAATTTATACATAGAACAAAAGAACTAATCCCAAAAAAATTGAGTGTGATAGAAAATATGGTTAGGAAAAATTCAATGAAAAAAAATAATCAATCATTTTTTGGTGAAAATACCATCAATTCAGCTGATATTATCACAGTTTGAAATCATTTTTGTTTCATGATTCTATTCATAGAGTTATGGAATTCCATTATCAAATAGACTTTGAACATAAGAAAACACACATACAAAAAAATTATAATTTCACTCTTTAATAACGTTCAATTATAGAATCATATTAATTCCAAATTATTAGTATAGTTAATCACATAAATGGGAATTCATTAACATTAACATATAAATGAAATCTATTAATTACATTTTGAATTCATAAAATTCAATTTATGTTATAAATGATATATTTATTAACAGAATATTTTATGGTCATTTTCCCATTATAATTGTTTATAAAGAGATTCTGAAATTACCAAGGCATATCCACATAGATTATAAAACTAGGCATCAAGTAAGGCCCATTTTATGTTCTCTAGTTCCTAATTAGCTCTAGAATAATATGATGTTTTCAGTATTATTTCACTTAGGTAGATATTTTCTACCTCCATATAAACTTGTCACATCAAGGCATGGATTTGTTTTTATAAACACCACATTCTTTATAATTTACCAATATATAGGGATATTTTTCTATGTTTATTCTTATCCTGGATCCTTTTACTGGATATTTCATATTGTAATCCAATAAATAAATAGGACATTCTCATATAACAACTATGAAAACCCATATTTTTAATATAATTTATTAAATGATTCAATATATAAAGGAACACCTTATATAATCCCAAAGTAATTTGAAGTATAGAGTCTTTGGGAATTAGTTATATGACATAACAACATGATATATCGTTATAAAAAAAATTATTTAAATCTCTCTTAATAGTCATAAAATAAACAATATATTTTAAAACTACACAGGGTAATGTCTGGATATACCCAATATATGGGTGATTTTTATATCATATCATGAGAAGAAATTATTAATATCATATTTAAATGAAATTAATTGTATCATAGAAGAAACAAAATATGAAACAAATGTGGTGACAATGATAATCATCACCAACAAGGAATGATATAACATGACATCATAAAGAAAATATTGATATATGGATGAATTAATAATAATTAAATCATAAGAATAAGTCAAGTAAAACAACCAAGGAATAAAAAAATAACCTTATTAGGATCAAAACCCCTTAACCATACATGGAATATAATTAGACTAAAATATTAACAAATTAATTACAGCACTATCTTGGTGGACCCATCATAATCATATGATGTAGAAGAATAAGCGTGCCACATATACGATATAACATAAGAATGTTTTCACCTACATCAACCCCATTATTGAGGATTTTCGTGTATATATAAATAATTCCAAAATATAAGAATTATATGTAAAAATTGATTAATATAATAGACTTGAAATTGGTACAAGAATTCAATTCACAATAGTTTAACAAGAAAAATTGAAGTGAAAAGGGGATTGTAAAAAATTATGTAAAGATTAATAAAATTGTTTCATGAAAGGGAAATATGTCTCCCAAAATTTGAACATAAATTTTAATGATCGAGGGATTTGAAAACATATATCCATAAATTAGGAATTTGAAATCATAGGGCATAAGATAATGAATTGTTATGAATAATGGGGAGAAGGATATGAACTCTTTCGAAATTTTGTAAAAGTAATGGCTTTGGAAAAGGTTTTAAATTTAGGGAATAAATTATTCATAATATTATAAAAACATATTCATAATAAACTAACATTTATAAAGGTATAAACAAATAAATAATTTCTTTTTTGGAACCCAGATACAAACAAGGTTATTTAATGGAAAAGAAGAGAGGGAGTTATCCCTTACAAAATTTTGACATTATAACTACTTAAGTATAGGTTATGACAAGACAGGATAAATGAAAATTTATTATAATCAAAGTAGATAGATTTAAATGGTAAATTTATAATGGAATAAAGTCATAACTAGTAATTATTCAAAATTAAAAATACATAGAAGGTGATTGAAGAAGATAGAAGGCATGGAGTAATGAACCCTTACCTTGTGAAAGTGTTTCCGAATGCATGTATGGTTGTTCTTGATAGCTTAGGGGAACCATTGTAGGGATCTAGAGAGGAATGGGGCTATTAATTCCATTCTATACTATTTTTTACTTATGGTAAAACTGATATTGGGAGATTTTATATAGAAAAATAGATGGAGTGAAATATTATTTCCTAACCATAGATTTCAGACGATATACCATAATGTAATCAAAACTATATAACTGAACATGGGTTTAGCCAATGTTTTTTTATTAAATATGGATATTTATTATAAATTTATATTAATAAGAGCTGAAGTTATTAAAATATTACTCTTTTTTATGTGTAAGAGTGTCATGTTTTTAATGATATTTTTTTAAAACATAAAATACAATATTGGTTTTTCAGGATTGAAAATGTATTTATAAAATGAATCCAACAAAATAAAAAACACATTATTTTAATAGAGGAAGAATTATTTGATCCATGATTAATTTTAGGGAATATATTAAATAACTTTTTGTTATTATGATTTCATAATACATACCTTGTATATATACAAAATTTAATTTTTACTTGAAAATTCAATTTTTTTAGAATATTATTATTAACTAACCATGGGATAATTTGGATTTCTTGATAAAAAAATTATTTTTTATAACTAAATATATATTTATGAGAAATTAATGGAAATTTTTTTTATTTATTGAAAAATTAGGTTTTTGACTATAAAATTTTATTACATATATAAATATTACATTATCACTTCATAAAATTGTATTATTATTTATATTAAATTGATAAAATATTAGGTATATATTTTATTATAATATAATTTTTTCAAAATTCATGAATTAATATAAATGAGTGTCTTGATTGAAATTATATATTTCCCTGAATACTACTTTGGTGTTGACATAATAATTTTTTAAAAAATAATTATGCAATTATTTATATGTAACAAATAGAAAAATTATTTCTGTTATATTGAAATGAAATAGAGATATTTCTATTATTCTGATTACATTTTTATAGACTTTTTTTCAAAAATTACCCTTAGTTAATGTATTTTCTTATTATCATGGTAATTTATATACACTAGTTACAATTTTTATTGTCTAAAAATTATATTTAATTATATAAATATTAAAAATCAAAATATGGAATGAATTTCATATTAATATGTTAATAATTTTGGAAACGTATTATTCAAAATAAATTCTACAAGCGTGATGAAAAATGGTTTTGTGGAAAAATAAATTTTCCTGAAAATTTTGATTTGATTTTAATATAATAACTAGCAGTCTTTATTCTATAAATCCAAATTCATAAATAATTTACTAAAATATAAAATTATATATAAATAATTATCATTAGGGGTTAATTTAATTAATTATTATCGATAAATATTTTTTATTTCAAAACAATTTTCCAAAATTGCATTTTTTAGCACAAAACCTTAACATATAATAAAAACTATAATAAAGATCATTTAAATGTAAAAAATTTGGATTAAATATTTCAAATTAGAATTTATGTTTTATTAAAATTATATTATAATAATAATATGATTCTAAAATTACATAAATTATCGAAAAAATAGATTATTACAAAGTCATTATTTTTCACCATTGAATGAATAATAATTCTTTTGCAGCATCTCATAAAATCTAAAATTTTATTAAAACAAATATGAATATTTAAAAAAATATTTTCATATTATATATTAAATTTTGAATATTTTAAAGAAATTATGAGTAAAATTTTCAGTAAAGTGAAATAAATATTATTTTTGATGAAAATATATTATTTGAATAATAAAATTATAATGATAAAAATGGAGTGATTATTTAATATTAATTAATTAGTATATTTATATTTATTTTGAAATATTATTATGTTTCATAATTTAGTGAATCATAGTAATACACTCAAATTTAATGTATAGAAAAATAATAGCAATATTTAAATGCTCATGGTTTGTTTTCATTTAGTGATGCATATCACATACACTATGGAGCATAGTTTTCAATTTTTCTTAAAAAAATATATGGGCATTACAGAATCTGAGGAAATTTTAATGAGGGGTAAAAATTATATTTTCTCATAACAACTATTAATTCATTAAATTTAAAATTTATGATATTTTTAATGTTATTTTTATTTTGTAAATATAATTTCATGTTGTAATTATTAATTGGGTAATTTTTAATTTTGTTATAATATATATAAATTTTGAGGTATAAAAGAATATGGAATTAATATATGGTAAGTATAATGAAATTACAGTATCTTAATGTGAAGTAAGTAAGAATGTAACTGTTTTTCTGGACCTAAAATAGAGTTAATCATTAAAATATGCTATATTGAAGAAATTATATTTATTAAAAAACTAATAATGGACCTTACAATTCCCAAATAAATCTTTTTATATTGTTAAACAACATTCACTATAAACATAACTCACAATAACATCCTATATGAATTTAGTTTTTTTAGGTTCTTGATCATTTAATATTAATTTATACAACTCCTTGGAAATTTCTACTAGGGAAAACCAATAGAAGAAAAATTGTTTTTTATTTTTAATAAATATGGTGAGAAAAGAAAATGTTTTGAAATTAATAAACAATACCATATTTTTTCTATAAATAAAAAACCCATTCTCTCATTAATATCCACTCAGAATCCATGAGGCATGAATTAATACACATTTTCACACTTTTCTTATATCTAATGGTGTTTCTACTATTCCATGGAGTTGACACCTAGATTAAAAAAGAAACTTATTAATTTAATTCTTATTACCCTCCTCATAACTAAAACATAATTTATAAAACGAAGTTTTATTTCTATTTGGATATGATCTCATGTGTTAGATATCATCCCTTTCTTCTGTATGATTCCTTATTTAGTCGGAAGTAACTACTATCACATTAATATATTCTATAATCTATTATGTTCTACAATTTTTATTCTAGGATAATGCATTCATTTTACATTACATTCTATTATGTTATGAATAACCAACCCTATTTTAATTTAACTATATTAAAAGAGATCTAAGTATTCATTATTTATTGGGGAAATCCATGTATGAAACCCAGTATTGTTACTATGGTATTGATATGCTCAAATACTCTCTTATGTAATATGATATAATTTCCACACATAATTTTATAAATTATAATTTTATTCCATTATTGTGTCCCAATTCATCTACAAATGTTTTAATCTCATAAGAATCCATTTATGGATGATTGGTGGTTATCCTAATAAATATTGTATATTTCTCCATAATTATTATCTTTGACTTATTATTATGTTGTCACCTTTAATCTTCCAATTGTATTATTATCATATCCTAATATTTTCTGTTCCTTAATTCCTTGCGAGTATGTATGATTCAAACCGCTTTGTATTATATAGATATTCCTCTTAATGTAAAATAATTATTGACTATAGTGATATTATTTGATTATTCCCTTAATGATATTTATATCATACAATTTTATTTTTATATATTATGAATATCTGATGTAGTATTAATACAATAATGTAAACCATGGCCCATTTTGGAGGATTAAATAATTTTGGTTTATTATATTTCACAATAATGTTTTATATATATAATTTTCTAATACATTAATCCAATCAATTTTATATGATTTTATTATATAAAAAATTAAAAAATATCATGATAGAATGATTATTATAAATATAGGTTTTTGTAGTAACTATATTTTAATTATTTATAAAATATATTCAATATTGTTAGGAGAATAATAGAATGATTCAACTTTTATTTGAAAATAATTAGATGAAAACATACCTAATAAATTTTCCCTTCCACTTATATAATCAACATGATTGAGTTTACAAATTACAGGGAGGGATTTAGAATATACTATATGTACTTTTCTTGTTAATGAGTTCACCATTACTTCATATATATTAATTTTATAACAAGATAAATGAGATGTATAAATGTCTAACTGATATTGGAAAGAATTTAAAATAAATTAACTATGTTTTAAAATATATATGTGACCATATAAGTACATCAGTTAGTAAAAAATATATTATTACAATCCATTCGTTAAGAATTTTTTTTTTCATATTATTAGAAAATTATAAAATATCAATATCTAAAAAATCATGTATTTTTAACTAATAGTGATTTTTTTAATATATGAAAAACATCATAATATATAACATATCTCCATTATCTAAAATAATTATTTATATTAGAAACAATTTTATATATCACATAATGTTGTTATTTTATATATTGGGGAATTAGAAACATTATAAGTGGTGGGATCAAATTCCCAGTTAGGGTAATCATATTTGATGACAACCACATATCAGAAGTGATCATAGAATTATCATTTGATAATAATTAGGATATATAAGATTATAATAACCAATTATTCATATAACAAAATAAATGATTAATTTTATAATGATTTTTATTATATATTACATGAATCAAATAGTCTAGAAAGATATTAAAAATAATGAATAACCATGAGATATTTATATTAGAAAAAATTAAGAAAAAATAATAACATGTCATGATAAAAAGTTCAAATATATTGCACAACCATAAGCATAGGAAATTAAAACATATATTACCACGTATCACAATGTATGTCCTTGTATGGATCAGTATTCACTATATTATCTGAATTGGAGGTTCGTGCTTTACTAAAATAATTACATTAATGGAACAAATAATCAAAATATGTTTCCCTCTATTTAATGATATATAAAACCTTAATCATTGAATTATATCATGGTTTACGACCCTGCCGATCTTCATACATACTTTTGTGTGAAATATAAAACTATATCATAATAAACTCTTGGGAATAAATTTGAATTCATATCACTTTGAAATTTAATTATATAACTATAATATAAATAACACCATTAATAATTATATAACGATATACCTCTGAAAAAATCTATATCCAATAACATTTAAAATCATTCATGTTAAATAACATTTCACTAGTATAATAAATCAGTTAATATATAAACCACATAGATAAATATATATATATTTATGTAAAATAATTTCCAATTGAATCAATTTAATTCATTTAAGAGCACACATTTTAATCAAAGGAATTAAAAATATTTTATTCATATATAATGGAAATGGAAAATGTAATATTTATACAATAATGATTTTTTGGAATTAAATAAGATTTTATGGATCACTCTTCCAAGATAGAGAATAATTACAAATATATATATAGTTAATAAAGGGGATTAATTAGTTAGAATAAAGTACTCCATCAAGAATAATATATTTCAATGTATAATCATTTATATGGGAAAATAATTTTTAGGATCTTCCAAAATATACACTTTGGAAGTAATAAATTCAATTAACATCTTAGAATAATATTCCATGATTTATATTATAAAAATACTATAGAATAAAGTTTTGTTAGAATCCCAAGAAATATAAAGGTATTAGGTTTTATAAAATCAATATATTGGGGAAATTATGATTTCACATAAATGTGAAATATAAAAGTGATTTTGGAATAAATTTTTAATATTATCAAAAAAGGAACAAGTTAGGGGTTCTTCAAATGGTATTTTTAAAAAGGTGAATAAAAAAATCAGTTAAATTTAATTTTATATTAAAAAATTCAGTAAAATATATTTTAATGCATTAAATTTGATCAAAATTACCATGATTTGTAAGTTATGTCCTTTTATACGAAAGGATGGGAAATTATTTTTCAATTTTTGAAATTTCATTGTTTAAAACCAACATTATAAAAAGTGTAAATATTTTCTTTCTCAATATAGGGGTTTTAAAATATTGTTGTCACAATATATGACATATAATTAGTTTTACTCTAATTATGGAGAAAATTATCAAGAGGGTATTATATGTACAAGGAGAGGACAATTTCATTAAAGTGGAAGATAATTATTATAAATAATTAAATACTTTGGTGAAAGTTTATTTATGAAGGAAAATTTTTGGAAGTAAATGATCTATTTTCCTCAATATGAGAAAAATAAAGAACCATTAATTAAAATCATATTGTTTGAGAAATGGCCGTTGGAATAAATATGTTCTAGAATAATACTTGCAATGGTATTTTATAATTCATTAATATTACAATTATACATTTAATTCCATTTCTATATATCAATGATATCATTTTATGGAAATCAAATATGTTAGATAAGGGAGGCGTTAGACCAAACCTACATACATATCTTATTTATTTTTTCATAATTGAAAATGGAAATAATGTTCCTTTATTGTTAATTTATTATAATAATAAATATGTATACATTTCTTTTTATGATACTATTTTATGATGGTGAAATAGATGTTGTGGATGAACATGTGTAAAAAAAGATATAGAAATGAGAAATTAATGGTAAGAAATTTGTACCACCATTCTAGGATTATCTCTATTGTAATTGAGGTTAAACTATTTTGAGAATGTATATTATGAATACTATATCTTCTAAAAAGTGTGAAATATTTTTTAATTGATTTTTGGGATGATTTTTTCTGATCTATAGGGGTTTTCTTATGTTGGGATTTGAGAAGAGGATATAATCTTTTATATGTTAAAAGGGATGATATTTTTGTATATATCAATATCATTAATATTATGGGAAGTCACTATCCTGATTTTTGGTTAAAATTTTAAGAATAAAATGGACTGGAAAAGTGGTATTTTAGAATAAGTACATAACAATAAATTCAAATTAATTATTAAAACATGATTGAATTATTTTACTCTTACGTTTTTCTTTTTTATCATTTTAGCTATTAGTTCCATAACTTGTTTTAAACAAACAAAATTTTCTGTTATACAATAAAATAAAATTAACTATTTTATATAATATGGCTTCTCAAAGTGAAAATATTATAATCATTTAATATATATAAATTTATAATATAATTATTTATTATTTTTAACTAATAATTATAAAATATATAAAAACATTTTTATTGAGATAAATAGTACGTACTTTCTAAAAAAATAATTTTATATTTGTAAATTAAAATAAATATTTTAAATATTTAATATAACACATAAAATATATATATTTTTAAAAAAAATTCATAACATTCAATATAATTTTGTAAACAAATAATTCAATAAGAAGCACAGCTTTTGATAAATCGTATATTTCACTATTCACATAACAGAACAATTGTTTTAAAAATTGAAAATAACAAATCCTAAGAGAATATTTAAATTATTAATCAAAAATGGCTATATTATGTTCAATATATAATTCTGAAAATTTATCAAAGGTATTATAACTAAAAATAAATTATATATACAAAAACTTATTTTAATAAAAAAGTTACCTTTATATAATTAATGTGTCTTCCATATAAATTTATATAGATTTATAAAAAATTTATATTTAAAAATTTATTTATAAATATATATATTACCTACTATACTATGACTTAAAATATGATAAATTGAATTAATTAACTTTCAAAAAAATCAACTATAATTAATTCAATATGTATCCTTTTTAAAATATCAATCATTTAAAATTAAAATATTTATTTAAAATATATAAATATTATCTTTTTTCTACAAATTTTTATAGTAATCATGTAATTATAATTTATCAGTGTTCAAATTTTTCATGTGTTGTGTTATTTTATTATTTATTGTATAGAAGATATTGAATATAGTATATATATATATATATAAAGGGACCAGAATATACCCCCCCCCCCACCCCACTTTCAAAAAAGTAACAATTTCATTATGGTTTTCATGTATGTGTGGTTTTTGGGAGAAGATTGGGATAGGATATGAAGACTTTTGGACATTTAATGGGGATTTTACAAAGGTGTATAGTTTCATTAGGGTCAGTGGAAAGCAAACAACACCTATATGGAACCTTGCAAGGTAAAACATGGGATTCTGGTTAAGCATAAGGTGGGGCCCACGTTTTGGCTAGACCATGCAACCACTAGGGAGAAACAATAAAAACATGTACATATTACATTTGAATGGTTGGTTTATGTATTTTCTAACCATCCAACCAAAATATTTGTGGTTATTTTTTGGGAAGAGTTTGACAAACATTTATGCACGGTTTTCCAAACCATTTGACTAACCATGCACGTTGTAAAAATTTGATCATAGAAGTGTATCTAACTGAGGATTAGCTCTAATCTCACATTTTTCCTCTGTTTCGTCTCTAACATGGTATTTCTTCCTCTAAATGGTTTTGGTTTCTTCCCCCATCAATTTAAATCCAATCCTAAGGCTTTTCTGGTTGAGTTAAATCACCATTCCCTTGGTAAGTCTCCTTCTGTTTTATATTTTCATATTTTTTATTAGATCTAATTTCATCCCTCCATTAGTTACATTGATCGAATATGTTGCAGAACGATATACTTTTTTTCTAATCATGGTTAGTTTTTTCCTTCTTCTATGTTAGGGGAATTTTTCTAAGGTGGGTTTTTTGAGATTCAACCCAATTTTGTGAGTGTTTTCGTATCATTATTCATTTTTTAATAAATTCCAAGGTCATTTTCTTCAAAATAGACAATTTTTATTAGAACATGAATGATTAGTCTGACATTGATTATTTTGTTTAAATTTAATTTTTAATCATTACAAACATTATTAATTAATATATTCTTTAGTGACGACTTATATAATTGTAAAAAATCGGTGTTTTAGTTAATTGTGAATTTGGTAACATGGTTTTTAAATGTTGTTTTTTAAAATGGTTGTCTTGTTTTGATGCATATAAAATTATTTTCAATAAAGTGATAGTTTTATTAAAATGGTATGAATGAGATGGTTTTTGTAATGTGGTAGGGTTAAATGTTTAAGAAAGATTTTAATAGAATGGTTAAATGTCATGATGATAAACCATCAAAGGGATGGGTTATGGACATGATGTTACACCATCAGTGGTAACCCAATTCTCAAAAGGCTTTCTGTGTTTCTGTGTGGTTATGTGAAATGGAATGTTTTATGCTAATATGGAAATGGAGAAATGGTTAAATGTATTTTTTTCGAAACATTCGTTGAAATTAGTTTTGTGTGAGAATTTTTTTATATTGTTGTTGTTTTAAATTATGATACAACCAATATTAAAATTTTCAATATAAAATTTATTATATAAATATCATAACTTGTTATGACCTAGTGGCGTGAGTAGGGGAGTCATTTGGGGAAATGAGAGTGAGGTTCATTACACACCCCTTCTTTGGCACTATATTGATTTTTATTGATATTTCTTATCAGGATACATGTAATGGATAAACAGTGCACTTAATTAGTTGTGCATATTGATACTTGGGCATGAAGTTATAGTTGATGTTTGAATTTTGTGTTTTTGGGGTCATTGATCTTTGTAGTTATTTCTTCCACTGTGTACCTTGATATTGGTAGTCTTCCACTATGGTACTATTTTATAGCTGATGTTGATATCAACTGTATTTAATCGACTTGTTTTACATTGTCTTCATGCATATTGTTGTGATTTTTGGTTATATAATATTTTGTTGGGTTGGTTAATTCACAAAGTGTAAACTATCCCCTAATGGTATTGAAGCCCTTAACATTTATATCAAGCCTTTGGTGCCATGGGGATGTATCTTATGGCCAAGTAACATTCCACTGCCCCTCAATCCAATGAGGTGGTGTATGATGTTACATGTTGTATCAGTCTTGGTCAGTCCAAATATCATTTAACATTATTTGGTCCTTGACTTAGAAATGATATTAGTTATTTTACCCATTCTCGTCAATTTTTTCGGTCACAGAGTTGAAATTCAGTTTTGTCTGATTCTTTCGTTGGGTTTTTAGAAAGGTGTTGTATTATCGATACATGAAATATACAAGAAACATAATACATAACTATATATTTTATGTTGAACATCATGTTACCAAGGAGTTGGACACCTATGTGTTTTGGATACTCTTATAGGAATTGTAATCTCATTTTCATGGGATTATCTAATGAGATAAACTTGACATGTATTTTATGAATTAATTCCCCCTAGGAGTAAAAATTTTATTTTATGTAATGTTTTATTAGTGGTTGAAAACATATATATTTTTTAAAATAATTGAAATTATTTGTCTAAAGTGAGATTTCCAAAAATTAATGGTTCTACTGTTTTGAAAATAATTTTTTTTTTCAAAATTATTGAATATTTTTCAAAAATGGTATAACATGAAAATAATGAATTTTGTATTTCAAAGTTGGATTTTATGGTGTGGTAGAATTTGAAATTTTTATTAATTATGTTCTTAGAGATTGAGACACATCACATTATTCTATTTTTAAAAAATGGAACACAGTAGTCTTCGAAAAACTATCAAGAGTAAGCTAATGAGAATGTTGTTTCACCTAGGCCATAACTAAACTAATGGATCGTTAAATGAATCATCAACATTTTTCTGGTTTTGGATATAAAAAACTAAAGAGATAAACCATGTCATGGGGATCATTATGTTTAGTTCTAGAAATAGAATCCACCCTTCCTTCTGGGTGATTTAGAACCATAAAAGGATGTGGGTGGATGAATAGAATGAATTGAATATTTTATTTCCTAGGATCACCTATAGAGATGAATTCCAATTTAGGGATTTATATGTAGGAGGATCATACATTCTAATGATTGGATTAAATATTTCAAGCTAAACTGGACCATGGCCTTTCTTGGATGGATTTTGAAAAAAAATACACAAAAATTTATACCTTGATATATTTAGGGTTGGATGGATAACATACTATTTCATCCACAACTAGGAGAGTGACACAATTATAGACTATGATGATAAATTTATGAATTCCTTTTTCTTTATGGTTGAAGTGGATTCTAAAGCATCAATTAAGGAACAAATTTTTGAATTGGTACCAAGACAAAGGATTCTATTAAATATTTCAGCTCTTTATTTAATTAACTATATAGATATTGTTAATATATAAATTGTTGAATAAAGAGACATCTCATGATTTATAGGTGGATGGATTATTTTGATACTTATGAGAAATAATGTAAATTCTAATTTTGGGGGTAAGTAGAAGAGGGAAACATGTTTCCAAGATAGTATGATGGATTAGAATCCAATAGATGGGTCTATAAATATTCCTCCAAGACCCAAGAGAATTACAAGACGTTTCTAATGTGGTTCATTGGATCACATGTGGAGAGATAGTACAACACCACCTATATAATGACAAAATTGCATCTAGATTGGCCATCTTCATCTATGTTATCAAGTTTTGCCAAGGTATGGTGTTCAAAATACATCTCATGTGTCCCCGACATCATTTTCATTGACCTAAATATAGTATAAGAATACAGCTAGTTTGTATAATATATCTATATATAGTGATTATAATAATATGATGAATTTTTTGTTAGGAAAATATCAACAAAGTAATAACAAACAATATGTAGTGAGTACGAAATTATATAGAGATGAGAAGGTTATTGTGGATAATCAGTCTTGACCAGCGATAGTGTGAGGAATGATTATTTTGAATTCAACCATTACGCAAGATTTGTTTAATATTTTTGCATAATATTCCTTTATTTATTATCATGTTGTTGATTTTCTTGGTTTATATATTGAGATAATGCCTTGTTTTTTGAAATCATAAACTCATATCTGTCAAATAGATTAATAATCCATTGCATCTAAAGAATGTTATATAACTATTTAGGAAGAATATTTGATATGATATTTCTATGTGCTTGATATGGATATCTTTGAAATAATCCTAGGTTGGGATTTGGTAGACTATATTGAAGGCTCACATACACTATTATACATGTTAATTTTGTTTCACGAGTAATGAATACATTGATAATATCTTTATAGGGGACCATAACGTTAATGTAAGTACAATGAAAATTTAGGAACTAGTAGCTGGAATGACCTAGTACCATTTGTAGTGTTCACATTGGCATTTATAGAAGAGATCGAGGAGAGCAATTTTACAATAGTTGTATATCAGTTTCCATATATTTTTCCAATAAATTTGTTAGGGTTTCCATGGTCACAATAATTGGTGTTTACTACTGATATCTTTGTAGGGAATGGTCCCAATTTGATTTATTCTTAAATGATGGAACTAATATAATTATGGAACTATAATTGTAGTTGGATTACATTCAAAGTAATGGGTTAATTCAGATGAGAACATCGTTGTGGGAATAACTAGAATTTATTTGTCAAAAATTCTAGAATAAACTCATTGATTATAAATAAATATTTTAAGAATAACAATGTTATGATAAAGAACCTCTAACTATTTCAATGCATTGATGATCTATTCGATCATGTGGGGTATCTCAGTGGTTATCCAAGAATATCTTCTAATCAAGATACCACCAATTGAATTTTTGGAAGGAGGATATTGAGAAAGAATATTTTGTAAGTTGATATGGCCATTTTGGAAATTTGGTTATGCCTTTTAGTAATAGGAATGAACTATAAGGCTCTATAGATTTGATGAATCTCAAATTTAAATGATATTTGGATTATATTTTGGTGGTTTTGTGGATGAAAAATTTGTGTATTAAAAAACAAGGACTGATCATTAAAAATAATTGGTTATAGTGATGAGATTCATTAGATATTATTGTTGGGTGACTGTGGATCAAATCACAATATGGAGTCATTTAATAACTATTCGTGAATCTTATATAGTGGTGGTATTTCTCAAAAATATATATCTATGAAGTGGTAAGGAGGCATGTCATACCCATTTCAATAGTTTCATATAAAGATATGAGGTTTACATATCATTTCTATAAATCCATACAAAATCCATTTGGACTCAGTTTACCAAGTATATGGTGTATCATCCACAAATATTTGGGAAATTTGAAAGGATGATACAAAAGTTATAAGACATGTTGTGGGAATTTGAAATGGATTTAGGTGGCTCATGTTTAGAGAACAAACCATTAGTGTAGTTCTCATAAAATAAAATTTATCAGGCCTTGATACATATGGATCATTTTTAATAATATAATGGGTGTCAATGTTTTTATCCACTTTTATAGGTGGAAATGTGTGAGACTTCCCCGACAGGTAAAAGAATTTTAAAAAAAATAATAGATATGATTAAGCTGATCAGATAAGGATTATGATGGCAAAGAATCCTCATAAATATTATAGAGATCATGATATATGGCAATTTTCATACAAGGAAAGTGATAATGGATTCATGACAATCTATCCAAGGCATGGACATCACTGTTTTTGGATTATGGGAATGTTATCTCATTAATATAGAGACCATTTAGAGATACATGATCTGATTGGTGAGGTGACATATCGGTTGGCATTTCTACTACAGTTATATGTTTTGAATGATGTGTTTCATGTATCTGAGTTCAGAAAGTATCAATATGATCCTCACCATGTGATTCAATGTGATAACATTTTCCTAGATCCAGATGATTCATTGGTTCGTATCTCAATTCATATTTATGATAGGTAAGAGAAAGTCTTTCATGGTAAATGAATTGGTCAAGTTCTTGTGTTGTGGAAACATGGTTAGATTCTAGAAGAGTCTTGGGAATGATAAATGTAAATGGTCAAGAAATTTCCCTTAATATTTCAGGGAAATGATGGTTTTTACATTTCAAGGATGGAAATTCCAATGGTGGGGAGAATACATCACCCCCTATTTCAACTAAGTAACCATTTATCTGTGATTTTTAAGTATATAACTTGGGTGGGTGAAGTTCGCAGTGGTTTGGAATACATTTGAGATTTTTTGGGGCCTTTTAAAAAGGTTTATATTTTGAGAATGATTAAAAGAAACACCAATAATCCAATAGGAAACTATGTAATATGAATCATGGGCTTTTGAGTAGGAATATAGTCAGGCACACTTTTCAGTGAGATAGTGCATCCAATAAAGAAAAAACAATAAAAAGTCAGATAAATGACTTTTTAATCATTGGAGGATGGTTTTTCTAAAATGTGGTCTAACTATCTAGGTATCTTATTTTGACTTATTCTTGCACATGGTAAGAGAATTTTTTTCCAAAAAATGTTACTATCCTTGAGATATTTAAATACATGATCCTGAAAAATTGGATTTCTGTTGATATTAGTTCTAAAAACCTCATTTTTTCTATAATTTTGTATTAAATGAATTTTTCCTCACTAATGGATGTGGTGTGTAACACCCATATTTATTATGAAATATTTAAATAATATTTTATTATTCCGTATATTTATTTTAATACAATCATGAGTATAAACAAATTTTAATATTCCCTTAATATAAAATTACCGTTACAGCCAAACTGTTAGGTTAACAGGAATAATGATAACTAACTTATAAAAATGCATTATAAAAAATATAAATGAATTAGATATTTGTATTTTAGAGTGAATTACTTTTGGTAATGAAGTTAATAAGATATATATGTGTTATATAGTTAATAAAATATTTTTTATTTTTATTAAATGGATATTTTAGTCATAGGTTATTATTAAAACCCTATTTGATGTATTTTTTTTAAAAAATGTTTATTTTACACCTTTGAATGGAAAACCCATTTAAATTAAGATTATGAAACATTAAAACTTTTTTATGAAAACATAAAAATGATATTTTGAATTGGTGTATGAAAAATTACATTTACTAAATATTTGATATTTTTCTTATAACTTCCATATTTTGAGGAATAGTAAAAAAATGCTAAATTTTAATTAAAAACAAATTTTTCCATTAAGATATTTACGTAATTAAAATATAATATTTAATTTTTTTAAATAATAATCAAAATAAAACTTTAACAATTAATTTAATGTATTTTATTATCATTAATTTTACATTGAATTCATATGATAAAATATTTAAATCTTTTGCAATTTTTTAACTTGTAAAACCCATTTTCTCAATAATGGGATTAATTTTGAATTTATTACTGAATCTTCTGTGTTTTGAATAATGAAAAATTGATAACAGATTTGGAATTATTAGGACCAAATTATGTTAATATTATCCTTTTAAATCTGGGTATTATGAATAGTAACTTTGATAATTATTTTTATTACTATGGTTAAAGGTGAATCAGATAATTAACGGTTAAACTAATATTATAAAATTACCTTAAAACCTGTAAAAATATTATTTTATGATTAAATTATACTCATATAATATATTTTTCAAAATTTAATCCCTTTATCTTCACTTACCTATGAAAATGACATAAATGTAACAAAAACTAATGAAATGGACAAAGTGTCATAATATCTTTTAATATTTGTGTGTTACTTTTAATATTTGGATTAGTAGATTATATAATAAACTATATATAGTCTCAAGAAAGTTAAATTAATTTCACACATCATATAAAATTATGTATAATTTTTAATGATTAAATAATTACTAGTAAATATGAAACAATAGTGAGGAAGAAATTATTTAATTAATAGAAATATCAAATAAATGGTTTTAAAATGTTAAATGAAATATCATAGTTACTAATTACTAATCTCCATGAAATTTAAGGTTTAATATGACATTTTAGGAGTGTATTTAATAGGTTGGCCGAAATTTATCTAATTTTTTAATTTTATTTAATGTCGAATAAATGAATAGTGTCAAAATTGACACTATTGAGATTTTATGAACCTAACATTTTATTAAATTATTTAAAAATTAAAAAAATTAAAAATTAAAAAGGGATAATTATAGGGTTTAAAATATCATATAATATCCATTTATGTTCAATTAACAACAAATATGTAAATATTCATTACCATTAAATTTTTAGAATGTTATCACTAAAATTAAACATTAATAGAATAACAAAGGGTCAATTAAAATGATAAGGTTTAAATTGAAAAAATAAGTTGTTCAAATTTTTTTGGATGATGATACTAAAACCTTATATCTTCTAATCACCAAATTAGGGGTACTTTGAGGTTTTTGGGTAGGGTTTGATTTTATTATAAATTAACATTTTTCATGGTTTCTTAAAGTGTCATTCTCCTCTCTTATAAAATGACAACAACAACATCTCCTCTTCAATAATTTTTCGGACATAATTCTCAGCCATCCCCTTCCCATTTCTATTCTCAAATTCCCTAGTAATATTCTGGAGGTTCTGGTCTTCTCAAAAGACCATCTCTAGTGCCCTATGTGGAAATTCAAAGGATGCACGTCGAGCAAGAGGTAATCTCATTTACCGATTCTGTCTAGTTTCTATCTTTTTCTACATCCACTTATTTAGTTTTATCATTATAAAATAATAAATTCAATATCACTCATATAGTTATATGTTATTATAAATTTTAAACAACACTATTTCACCTTCTATCGATCCTATGAAAAAATGAAATCACCGCAAAAGTGTACGTACGACTAACCATCTCCATGTCGTAGTGTAATCTATTTTTACCCACAACCTTACATGGATTGGTATTATTGTGTAAATAAAACCTATATATAAATAAAATAAAATTTTACTAATATTGAGATAGTATACATCATACACTTCAATACCATTCAACAATTTGGAGAATGATATCATCCCTCGTGCGTATGTACTACTTACTATCTCCACAGTGTGATATGATTAATTCTACATGGTTTTCATTAAATCATGTTTATATAAATTAATTGAATGAATAAATATGATATATATTATACTAATACCATAATGTAAATTATATAAATGTAACCTAAAAAAGAAGAATAAGAACTTATCTGACAAAATATATGTATGAACATAAAGCAGTTAATATCTGCATATAGAGTAACAATGAAATGTTACTAACAAACAGATAAAAAATTGATCATAAATATTATAATAAAAATTATTAGGATTCTATAATAAATCCATGAAATTATTTTAAACATTTTATAGGATGTTCAAGTACATACGATGCATATCAGAGCTAAGGTAAGGGATAACTTTTCTAATCTCATTTATATCCAAGATTTTTTATTCGTAAGTATTTAATGGGGTTATAGTTATCATCCATATCATTGTTTTCTAAGAAACAATTTTAATTTTAGTCCATGTATTTTAAAGTCATTTTTACCCTTTTTTTACATTTACCACATGGTATATAAGGAATATTTATTTTTCATACCATACAAGGTACTTTGTTTTACTTTTATGGAAAAAGTATGATGAGAATGTTTTTTTAACTGTTACGGAATGAATGGATTTTTACTCTATCATAGAGAATTATTTCCATGAAGTATCTTTATAATTTTTTATTTTTATTTTCAATTTGCTTATTTTCTTTTAAAAATTCATGAAATATTGAGAAAAGAAAATGTTTTTTAAGATAAAAGGATACTTTCCTCAATAACTATGTTCTAGTGTTTTATCAAAATTATTTTCCAGCTAAGATGATATGGGGTCATGATTCTAACCAAATTATTTCATGGATTTGATTAAGTTATGATGGAATTATTGTTATGATGTCCTTTTATAATATATGGATTATGTTATAATGGCATGATGTTAATAAATCCCATTTTATTACATGGGTTATGTTATGATGTATGATTTATGTTTTTGTGACACACATAAATATGGTTTTATAATGAAATAGGTGGGACATATATATTGCTCCAATGAATTGAGTAATGATTTTTATCTCATGATATAAACATGTCTGCAATTACAAGTGAATTTGGATCAGTGATACATGACTGAAATAAGGAGTGAACTCGGTTCAGTAATTGACTTTGTCTACTATGAGGGTCTTGGTAATTAGCCTTGACTATTATGAAATGATATTATATTCTTAAGTGTATATTCTAAAATGTTTCATGTATTATGTTATGAATATTGGGATTATATTAGACTTATATGATTTATCCCATGACATGATATTATGATCTTTAATGCAGGATAATATTTTCAAATGTTATGTTTTTAGGAATATGATATGATTGATATTTCATTTTGTACCCTTAAGGAGTATTCGATCTCACCCTATCATATGTTTCTTTTCCCTAGACATGAAGAAGTGTATTAAATATGATATTGAAAAAATTATTCTAGTTATGATGAAATAAATAGGAGACAACATAGTTGCTTTATGAACCATTTGATTATGTCTCCCAGTTTATAAAGACATTATACCTATATGGTCCTGTCATGGTTTTGATATACGTTGTAATAAATATATTTCAATTCTGAAGAAATAAAAATGTATGTAATGTATGGCTATTTATAGTTGGTATTAGATGAAATGTATAGTTAACCTTTGGAAACTGAGATGTGAATGCCTTAGTAAGAACCTTAAAGATATGTCAAAGTATATGATACAATCCTAGTGTTTTAGAAATGAACACGAATAGTCTAGGATAAAACATAAATATTCTTAATTTGAAATTTCATTGTTGATTATGTGGTCTTCCTATTATAATTAATTTTTCTCACACTATGCTTCATGTTTTTAGTCAATAGATGGAAAAAGACGGAATCGTTTTAATGCTAAATGTGATGGGAAACTAAATGAGTGTCCCCCTGAGCATCCAAATGTTATGGGAGATGGAATGAAATATCTTGTATCCCATCTCACACAACTTTCCCTAGCTATGAATCATGCCGGACTTCCAAATGAGGAATGTTGGGAGCAACACTCTATTGAATCCTTTATGAGGTAGCATCCACATTCATTCAGTGGGTCTTCTGATCCATTAATGTATGAACAATGGATCAAAACCACTGAAATTTTATTTTCAATCTTACAATGCTCTGAACAAGAGATAGTCATCATAGAAGTATATTATTTGGAAGGTGAAGGTGATAAATGGAGGAATCTTATCAAGAATATAACTCTATGAGATGAAATTGAGTAAATGGAATGGGATGAGTCAAGGAATTATTTTTCAATAATTACATTTCTATAATTTCTTTAACAAAGATGGGGACGGAGTTTCTTGAACTAAAGAAAAATGATGATGTATTCATTGTTACCTAGGAAAGAAATTTTTCAAGACATTCATGGTACGCTTCCGAAATTATTATCCAACCTGGGAGTACGATCGATCAATTCTTTAGTGGCATAAAACCAAGTCTACAAAGTCCATTATCCATAAGGGACATCAGTAGACATGAGTAAATTGTTTGATTTTCTCTCAAGGTTGAGATGGAGATGAGATTAACCCATTTGTCATGTGGGTTTTATAAGAAGAGGAAAATGGAATTCAAAGGAAAATATAAAGACCACAGTGAAAAGAGGGTGATTTTTCCCTTATGCTCAAAGTGTGAAATGAAACATGGAGGGAATTGTCTTAAAGGGGAAAGAAAATTTTTTATGAGTTGAAAATAAGGTCATCAAGAAATTAAAGCTGAATTGCTAGAAAAATAATGTCTAATGATGCAAACAAAGAATTGTGGGAAGTCACATTTTATATTCCAGATCAACCTATGATTATCTATCGATGCAATGATGAATATAACCTTCCTGTAAAAATTTATTCCATCTTATGGGTCCTGATTCCAATAAATGAATGTTATTTATCTCAAATGGTTGGCGATAAACTCACAATTGAGAATACCCACACTTTATGGGATTTTGATGATGTCATTCTAAAATAATTTCTAGGGCTTCCACCAAAATAGGAAGATGAGTTTTTAATAGAACTCATACAGGGTTCTATGCCTATTTCAAGGAAACCTTATATAATGACCCCAATTGAGTTGTAGGAATTTATGAAGCAACTCCATAAGAATTTTGAAAATGGATTCATACTCCCTAGTGCATCACCAAAGGGAGAACATATTATATTTCTTTAGAATAAAGATGGATCAATGAGACCCTATATTGATTATCACGAAATTAATAAGATCACTATTAATAACAAATATCCTCTCCCACACATTGATTACTTATTTTACCAAATACGAAGAGCCCAATACTTTTCAAAGATTGATCTTTGTTCAGGATATCATCAATTAAAGGTCAAAGTGAGGATATAGAAACGAAGACATTACAAACAATGTATGGAAACTATGAATTTTTAGTGATGCCTTTTGGTCTTACTAATGACCTTGCAATCTTCATGGATATAATGAATAGTCTTTGTAGACTATATTGATCGGTTTGTGGTAGTCTTAATTGAAGATATTATTTTCTATTCAAATATAAAGGAAGAACATGATTATCACTTCATTATTTTATTGAATACCCTAATAAATGAGAATATTTATGAAAAATTTAGCATGTGTGAGTTTTTCCTTCAAAAAGTTTCATTTTTGGGTCAAATAATCTCAAGAGAGGGGATATCTATGGATCCAACAAAATATGTGGTTATTGTAGGATGGTCGAGACCAACAACATCAATTGAGATCTGAAGTTTTATTGGTTTAGTTAGATATTATTGACTTTTTGTGAATGAATTTTCACGGTTATCTAATCCACTCACCATGTTGACTCAGAAAGGGGTTATGTTCGTTTAGACGGATGAATGTGAAGATAATTTCAATGATCTAAAAAGAAGGTTAGCTAGTGCACCTTTACTCACACAACAATGTAGTAGAGAATGTTTTTTGATCTATAGTGATGCATCCATGAAGGGGATGGGGTTTTCTTTCACTTAAAATGATATGGTGATAGATTATGCCTCACGATTGTTGAAATTCCATGAGAATAATTACCCAACTCATGATTTGGAGTTAGCTTTTGTAAACTTTTCATTGAAAATGAAGAGGCATTATCTTTATGTTGAAAGGTGTGATATTTATACTAATCATAAAAGTTTAATATATATTTTCCAACAAAATGAGTTGAATAGGCACCAAAGAATATGGTTGGATTTCATTAATGATTACAACTTCTAAATACATTATCACCCTAGAGAAGTGAACAATGTGGCAGATGCTTTTAGTTGAAAAGACCACGGTAGATTATCCATGATGATGATCACAAAAGATCTAAAATCAATGGATTTACAAAGGATAGATATTTAAATTTTAATGTAAGGAAAGAAATATTATCTTTCTCGAATAAATGTTCAACTATCTATACATGTGAAGATTAAAGAGGCGCATAAGGAAGATGCAGAGTTACAAAAGACGGTGAGAAATGATCTTGAATTCAACCTTGATGGTGATGAAATAATAAAGTTCAGGTAATAGATTTTTATTCCTCCCATACCAGAATTAAAAATGAATTATATGATAAGGCACATAGTTCTTCATTCTATATTCACCCTGGAATAAGGTAGTTGTATAGGGACCTAAAAGTGTAGTTATGGTGGGATGGCATGAAAAGTGATGTCATAGAATATGTCTCTTAATGCTTGATTTTTAAGAATGTTAAGGCTAAAAGGCAGAAGGCTAAGGTGATGTTACAACCATTACAGATACCAGAATGGAAATGGTAAAACATCATTATAGACATTGTCATCAGACTTCCCAAAAAATCCAAAGTCAATAATTATATCCTGGTTAGAGTTGATCGTCTTATGAATTAGGCACAATTCATTGTTATTAAATAGGATTTATCTATTGATTAGATTATCCAGATATATGTAAAGGAAGTGGTAAAATTTAATGGAGTACCACTTTCCATTATATTCGATCGGGATCTGAGGTTTACCTCAATGTAATGGCCAAGTGTTCAGCATACTCTAAATGTAGAGTTAAATTTCAGACCTACTTATCATCATCAAGCAGAATGCCTGTTTGGGAGGACAATTCAAACTCTGGAAGACAAGTTAAGAGATTTATCTATGTATTTCAAAGATAGTTGGGATTAAAACCTACTATTGGTTAAATCTTCTTCAATAATATCTTCCACTGCAATATTCAGATGGCTTTTTATTAATCCATTTATATAAATAAGTTCAGAACTATAACTTGTTAGGATGAAGATGGGGAATGAAATCTATTAGGACCTAATCTTGTTAATGAAATAGAAGAAAAGGTTAGATCTATTCGAAGAAACCTAAGAGAAGTTGAGAGTCAAAAAAAAAGTTATGTTGACACCCGAAGAAAAGACCTATATTTTGAAGTGGGTGATATGGTGTTCTTACAAATATTTTCTAGGAAGAGAGTAATGAGATTTGGATTGAAGGGAAAGCTGAGCCCTAGGTATTTCAGTCCATTTGAAACATTGTATTGTCTTGGGATGGTTGCGTACCAATTGGCACTTAAACCAAATCTCTCTCAAGTTCAGGATGTGTTCCAAGTATCTCTCTAGGGAAATTACATACCCAATCCTTCACATGTACCATGCTCAGAAGTAGTACCGCTGGAGTAAGATATTTCTTACAAAGAAAAACTGATAGAGATTCTGGATCGTATAAAAAAAGTTCTACGAAACAAGACCACTCACTTGGTTAAAGATTTATAGAGGAACCACCAATTTTAAAAAGCTACATGCGATCTTCAAGATATGATTAACGAGAGGTATCCTCATCTATTTGTTTCCATGTGACGAATTTTGAGGGAGAAATTCAATTTAAGGGGGGTTGAATGTAAATCCCATATGTTTTATGAAATATTTAAACAGTTTTTTATTCTTCATTATCTTTCTTTGCACAAAAATCACAAGTTTAAAAAAATTGTGAAATGCCCTTAATATAAAATTACAACCATAGCCTAGCCGTTTGGTTAGCGGGAATAATTATAACGGACTTATGAAGATCCATTATGAAAACATAAATCAATTAGATATTTTGATTTTAGATTGAATTACATTTGGTAATGAAATAAATAATATATATGTGTGTGTTATATACTTAATAAAATATTTTTGATATTCATTCAATGGATATTTTAGTCATATGTTATGAATAAAACCCTATTTGGTGTGTTTTTTAAGAAAAGGATAATTTTTCATCTTTGAATGGAGAACCCATTTTAAATAATAATTTTTACACATTAATAATATTTATATTAAACCATAAACATATTATTTTGAAGCCGGGTATAAAAATTTACTTTGGATAAATTTTTGATTTTTTTCAGGCAACTTTCATATTTTGATGAATTCTAAAAATACGGTAAATTTTAATTAAAAATAACTTTTTCCTTGAGATAATTTATTTGGTTAAAATAAAATATTTAATGGTTTTAAAGTATAAATAGAATATATTTCTACCATTTAATATAATTTATGCCTTTATCATTAATTTTACATTGAATTATGGGTAAATACATTTCAATGTTTTGCAATGTATTGACTTTTATAACCCATTTTCTCAAAAATGTGATTTATTTTAAATTAATTGTAAAACACTAGTGTTTAGAATTTTGAAAAATGGATTACATATTTGTAATCATTTTGTGCAAATTTTGTTAATAGGCTAATTTTATTTTTGGGCATTATGAAATGTAACTTTGGTAGTTAATTTTATTAACAATGTTAAAGGTGAATCTAGTAATTAAGGGTGAAAATAATACTATAAAATTAAACAAACATGTATAAAAATCTAATTGGATGATTAAATTAGACCCTTATCATATATTTTTTGAAATGGAATCATTTTATGGCCACTTACAAATGAAAATGAAATGAATGTATTAAAAACTATTGAAACAGACTGAGTGTCACAAGCTCTTTTCATATAATTTTATTAATTTTAATATATGGATAAATATGAGATAAAATATAATATATATAGTATCTAGAAATATAAAATAATTACCCAGATCGTAAAAATTTATTTATAATTTTTTTATTTTAAATAATTTTCTATTAATGATGACACAATAGTGAGGTAGAAATTATTTTATTAATCGAAATTTCAAATAAATGGTTTCAAAAAGGATAAAAGAAATGTCATATAAACTAATTATTGTTCTCCATGACTATTATAGGTTACTATGAAATTTATTTAGTGTATTTTATATTGTTTTTGAATTTATCTTGTGAATTTAATTTAATGTCTAATAAATGAAAAGTGTAAAAATTGACACTATTGAGATTTTACAAACATAATATTTTATTAAATTATTTAAAACTAATAAAAATAATTAAAAATTACAAAGTTTTAAATATATAGTACAAAATATCATAATGTTTTAATTTATTATAAATTAACACCACCTATGTATATATTCATTTCCATTAAATATTTAGAATGTTATTACCAAAATTAAACATAGTAGAATATGTAATAGTCAATTAAAAGATAAGGTTTACATTGACAAAATTATTTTTAAAAAAATTATTTGTTGTTGGTATTAATACCCTACATCTTATCATCTTATAATTAGGTACACATTGGAGGTTTTTGGTTAGGATCAGATTTTATTATAAATTAATATTTCTTAGAGTTTCCTATAGTGCCCCTCTCCTCTCATATAAAGGGAAACCACCTCCCTCTCCACTTCACTCTATTTTGAGCCTTCATTATAGGAAAAAACCTTCCCATTACACTCCTAAACATCATTAGTAACATTATAGAGGTGATGGTCTTCAAAAAAGACCAACTACAATTCCCTAAGTGGAAATTCAGATGAAGAACGTCGAGGAAGAGGTAATCTCTTCAAAAGATTCATTCATGTTTATTTCTCCTTCTACATCCTCTTATTTAGTTGTTTAATTATAAAATAATAACATAAGTATCACAAATATAATGATATGTTATTATAAATATGAAACAACCCTATTTAACCTTCTATCTATCCTATGAAAAAAGGATATCACTGCGCGTGTGTATGTATGGCTTACCGTCTCAACGATGTGGTGTATTCTTTTTTTCACCACCACCTTATGTGGATGGGTATAATGGTGTAAATAATTCAACTATATGAATAATATAACATTATACTAATTCTGAGATATAATACGCCATCCGCTTTAATTTCATTCCTCAATTACTGGAATGATATAGTCACTCGTGTGTATGTACGGCTTACCATCTCCATGATGCGATGTGATTCACTAAAAATGATACTAATTAAACAATTATTATATAAATTAATTTATTGAATAAATATGATATATATTATACTAATAAAATGATTTAAATGATATAACTATATCCTAAAAATAGGTACAATAACTTATCTATCAAAACATATGTAAGAACAAAATGCTTTTAATATCCGAATAATGAGTTACAATGTAATGATACTAACAAACGGATACAAATATGATCATAAATGTTATAATAAAAATTATTATGAATCTATAATAAATCCATATCATTATTTAAATCATTATACAAGAGGTTCTGATACATACGATGTATATCAGACATAATGTAAGGGATAACTTTTCCAATCATGTTTTTATCCAAAATTGTTTATTCCTAAGTATTTACTAGGGTTATATTTATCATCCATGTCCATGTTTTATAAAAATATTTTCATAAAATGTTTAATATTCATCCATGTTTGTTTAAATTCATTTTTACCCTTTTTTTAAATTTACCACATGGTATGTAAGGAATCTTTATTTTGTTTACCTTTCAAGGTACTTTTGGACATTTCCGTAAAATGTACAACCAGAATGTTTTTTTAACATATAAAACATGAAAAGATTTTTAATCATTCACAGATAATTAGTTCCATGAATCTTACTTTAATTTTTTTCAAGTTTATATTTAATTAACTTCTTTTCGTTTAAAATTACACGAAATATTGAGAAAATAAAATGTCTATGAAGAATAAAGGATATTTTCATCACGAATTAAGTTAAAGTGTTTTATCAAAATTATTTTCCTTCTAAGATGATGTAGGGTTACTTTTCTATCCATATTATTACATTTATTTGATTGTTTTAGGATGGAAATAGTTATATTATGTTCTTTAATCTTATATGGATTGTGTTATGATGGCATGATGTTTATAAATCTCATTTTATTACATGGGTTATGATCTGATGTATGATTTATGTTCTTAGGGAAAACATAAGAATGATTTCATTATGAGATGGATGGGACCTATATATCCCTCCAATGCATTGGTTATAGATTTATATATCATGAGATAGACATGGATGGAATGGAATGTGAATCTAGTTCAGTGATAAATGACTAGAATGAGGAGAGAACTTAGATCTGTAATGGACATTGTCTGCTATGATGGTCTTAGAAATGAGGATTGACTAATATGAAATTATTTTCTATGCTTATGTGTGTATGCCACAATGTTGCATGTCTTATGTTATGATTAATGGGATTACATTTCCCTTCTATGATTTATCCCATGGCATGATATTATGATATCTTATGTAAGATAACATTTTTAAATGTTATGATCTTATGAATATGATATGATTGATATTTATTTTTTTACCCTCAATGTGCTTTTGAGATCACCCTTTCATATGTTTCTTTTTTCCAGTTCTAGAAGAAGGTTATTATGTATGATATTCTAAAAAAATTCTAGTTATGATGAAATAAACTGGAGACAACATAGATTCTTTATGAACCAGTTGTTTATGATTCCATGTTTCTAAAAACATAATACATATATGGTCCTCTCATGGTTTTGTAATATTATGTAATAAATATACATCAATTATGATTTAATAACAATGTATATAATGTATGATTTATCATTTTGTGTCTTCCACCATAAATATATAGCCAATATGAAGGCTTCTTTTTGGGCATTGATGCCTATTTTCCTTCAGAAGTCACCTTTTATGGTAGTTTTAATATTTTCTCTCAGATATACTTTATTTCTTCTCTTTGTTTATTATATCTAGTATATTTTGGACAAGTCTGTGTTTTTAATCTAATATTGTTTATTTTTTTCCTCTTTGATGTCATGGGAATAGATCTTATGTTTAATTTTTTAGATTCACCCCAATTGTTTTGGTCTTTTTGTGTCATTCATCATTTCATCATATTTACCAAGGTAGGTGGATTAAATCAGGAATCGTATTTTATAAACAAGAAGTTTTAGTTAATAATTTGTTGTTTTAATTGAGATTAATTTTGAAGTCATTATGTAATTGATTTATGGAATCCTTCCTTTGTGTGGATTTATAGAATTTTAAAAATTGGTTGTTTTGGTAAAATGTAAATTTGGTAAAATGAATTTATAAATAATGATTTCAAAAATTGTTTTCTAGTTCTGATATAGGGAAAAGTGATTTTAGTAAAGGATATTTTTATGTAAATAGATGGAAAATTATATTTTATCATGTGGTGTAATAAATGGTTAAGTGTGAGATGAATGGGATGGATAATGGTCATGAATTACCACTATTCAAGGGATGTTTTATGGTCATAAATATCCACTATCAATGGTAAATCAAATATTTCATGGACGGGTGTGTGCGTGTGAGGTTATGTGAAATGGAACGAGTTACACTAATATATAAATGTATAATTGGTAAAAAAAAATTGGTTACTTTATTTATAATTCGTTTTTTATGAATAATGTTGTTCTATGTCAATTGTTTTACAATCTAATAGAAATTGATTTCATTTGTATAATATAGTTTTTAATATAAATTTTCTAACATGGTCTATCCTAGTGGTTTGAGTAGTGATGTAATTTGTGGAAATCCTTCTATTTTTTATTAGTCATCAATGATTTTGAACATTGGTGATTTTTAGATATTGATAATCGAGATATTAGTAATGGTAATGAATCAAATGTAATTAGTGGTGCCTAATGATTCTTGGAAATGGATTTGGAGTTAAATCATGGTGTTTCTGTCTTTTGAGTCTTTGAGCTTTTTATATTTGTATTCCACTATGTACTTTGATATTGGTAGTCTACCACTATGTGTCTTTGTTTTAGTTAATTTTTATATCAATGGTATTACATTGAGTTGTTTATTTTTAGTTCAAATATCATGCAGTGGTTTCTGTTTATGGACAATTTGGTTGGGTTGATTTATTCTCCAAGGGAAATCATCCCAAAATGGTATTGACTCCCTTGTAATTTATTTCTAGCATTTGACACCTCAGGGAGGATTCTTAAGGCCATGTATCATTCCACCACCTCCTCAGGCCAATAAGGATGGGTGAATGTTACACAGAATCTCAATTTCTTGCATTCTATCCTTCATAAAAATTTTCCTCCTCACTATATTATTTACTACACACTGATGTATGTAGGGGAGTCTAGTCCATACGTATACAAAATTCATGATATAGCCTATTATGTGAAATATAACATATTCTCTTAAGTTATACTTATTTAAATTTTAATACTCAATAATATATAAACATTTATTCAATCATGTAAAGAAATATGTAAATACACTAATTACATATTATTTAATAAGTATGTTTCCCCAACCCATTATAATAAAAAATACATTAATCCATTGAGAAATAATTTATTCTTCCAGAAAAATATCTCTTATATTAAATCACTACGTTATAATTTCACACTGTAGTGTAAATATATTATTAACCCAAAATGATATAATCATAAAAAATATCATTAATTACATTTTCATTAAATAAGAACTCAGTTATATGGAAACAAATACATCGTTTTTAACATTTCAAAAAATATATAAGTACTTTTTTACATCAAAATCAATCGTATATTAAACCAAATTGTTATTCAATCACTAATTATATATTATATAATAATTGACCCCCAAAATGTCACATTATCATAAAATTACTATTGAAGCATGTTGATACAATTTAAAATTATTTTCAATTCTTTAAATGAAAAACTCCAAAAAAATTCTTACTTGATTCACATATTGCCCATAACATTAATAAAAATATTATACAATATCATAGATTAATACCAATCACACTAGTAAATATCTAATATAATATTAATATGATTTTAATTAAGATATAAACCACAATATACGAGGTAGGAGAATGAAACAAACTTTCTTAAATCTTAAAAACATATTATAAAATATCTAAAATGTATGTATATTGGAAATCTAGTTATAATTCGTTGTTGGTCCTATATTAATACCTTTATGTATTTTATTTGGTGATACCTTTTCAATTAAATAATTAAAAAATGAATATAATAATATTATAATTATTATTATTGAATTATCATATGAAAATGAATTCTCGAACCAAATATTTATTCTAAATGGAATCATTCATATCATCCTATGATAATTTCGTCACAGATACGCCACACTTGGTTCATGCTATAACTATATTGGCTCTATATATGATACATTAAGTTGTTTTCTATCATATTTATTAACTAAATCAATTAATGTAATTATGGAAAAATGTAATTAATAATGGATATTAAAGATAATATTATTGATTATAAAAAAATATCACGAGAGTTTCAATATTTGGGAGAAATACTAGGCCCACTCATAATGCAGTAGAGTAATGATAAATTCAATGCTTGAGAAGGTTTTTTAGTGTATAACCCCTAGGTGTATCTATGTTTTATCCAAATACACAATCATATATCCATGTATGGATTTAATTTTATAAATAATAATATAATTAAAACTTTACCAAAATATATAGATTTCATCATATAGAAATATTTAACCATTAGATATAACAGTAGATTTCTTACTAATTTCCTTTTATCCAAATCCACAATATATTAACTATTCCAACAAAAAACATAAATGGCCATCAATGTCTTTAAAATTGCATTCATCCATAATATATCATCATTTAATTAGTGTTATAGCTCATAATTTTTTATCAGGAATGAATATATAAATATAAAAAGATAACTAAACCTTACACTGTTACTAACTATGGAGACCAATGTATATTACAACCTAATTACATAAGTTAATGATTTTTTTTGTATCATACAATGAGAAGATATTTCAAGTATATAGGTTTATTGAATTAGTAAAAATCATTATCTAAAAAACAATTTCATTTTTAAATAATTGGTTATTTTTTCACTATATTAGATACTCTAGGTAATTTGGGTGATAATACATATATTAAATCATTTGGAGATAGTCAGGGGAGGATGAAGAAACTGGAGAGTACTACCTCATGAAAATAACAAAGAAACCCTAACAAAGGATATCATTCCTTCATGAAAGTAATTTATAGGGGAGATTATTTTTTATATTCAATATTATTCAGTGAATATAGTACTAATTAAACCAAAATGATTTCGATACTGACGCCTCTTATATATTTTCCTTATAAATGAAGAAGTATAACTAGTTTTTTCATACCTATGTTTTTTATGTGTTGGAAAGATCATCATGCATAGACCCTCATTCCTTTTACATAGAATGTTTTTGAAAGATATTGTATTTACTTTCACACATGTTCAAATTTAAAACACATCACATATGGTTTTCTAATTCTCATAAGAAAATTAATACAATCATATTTTTATAATATGATTTTGGTCGTTTAGTGGATGTTCAATGAATATATTAATGTGGCCCCAAAATTTTTCCTTGATCATGATCCTCCCATTCCCACTATATTGATAGGATTCAATTATTCTCCATTGAATTTATTTGTATAGGAATACAAATTTTCTATCATTAGTTTAATCTGAAAACCCTTGAATCTTGACATTTCCATTGATAAATTTTCTCAAACTTCGGTAGATAGATTTTTCATATAAATCAACACATCTAAATCATTATTAAAACACATTTGGATTCAAAATGATTATTTGGGATTTTTATAAAAAAAATTCATTGAAAATTTTCCATCCTTACGTAGTAAATATATTAAAATTGTACACTCCACAAATTAATGTGGATTAAGGAAAAATATTACACCCCCATGAAACATAAAATATCCATTTTGAAGGAAAATAGTGAACATACATGAAAGAATATTACTTCCATGAAATATTATACGGTTGTTAAGGGTGCAGAGATGATTATGGATGGGCCTTATACATCTCATATTCCACATAATAATATTTCAATACAGGTGGATTTGGTATATAATGCTAAATCTATTAATACTGACAAAGAGAATACTCATAGGACTGAGTAATTTAATTATGTGACTCCAAGAGATTATCAATCCCAAAAAAGTAAGATAATCGTGTCCTCTCTAATTATTGTGATTCCTCTCATAATACTCTTGATAGGACATTCTAGATTTAGGAGGCCTTCTTAAATGAATGTCCCTAGAATGATAAAAAACAAATGGTTGAATCAGATGGTTTTATTACTTTGACTCCCAGGAAGAAACAAAAATTTTGAGATTACTCAAACCATGGGAGGGAAATTTATAAGAGATCCCTTGAGACCACTTTGAATGAAAAAATAGTCAATCCCACAAAACCCATGGATACTGAAGGTGTATCCTGGATTGACGAATTTTCATTAGATATCAATGATTTTTTAGTGGAGGACCTAGTATTGAGAGATATCATTTAGCAAATAAAGATTTTGGGAGAATATCTAGACTATTGGTTGGATGAGAATGATGCAGTTTCTTTTATGAAGTACAAGGATAGTGAAGATTCTATGGAGACATACCTCAAAATAAAAAAAATATAATGTTCACTATGTTGGAGGCCAAATTTGATCAAAATCATTATTTTGTCGTTAAATAAATTCTATGGGAATAATTCCATTTTATTTTCCCCCTTTTTTAGGTGACCATGCTGGACTATCTCCTTAAATATGTTCCATATTAGCCATAATTTCTTAATTTGAATCTAATTTCTAAATCCTTTTGGAATATTTGGATTTAATTTTTTTGTTATGAATTTTCATTTACTATGGATGGGATCAGTGTGGGTTTGGATGAATTTTTTGTTGAATGAAGTTTGTATGATTAAACTCACTCTTATTTCTTATAACTTTTTTTATTTGCTATATTTTTTGGATCATTGAATGAAGAATATTGTAAGGGTATTTGCTGAATTTTAGCTACAAAAATATCTCATCATAGCAAGATATGTAAGATTTATTAGTGTATACCTATTGTTTTTAACTTGTTTTTTAGGAAATTGTTTGTGATTTTTTTATTCTTACTAGAACAGATCTTTCGGTTTTCTCTTGTGTTCTAGTTAAATACATTACATGGGAAACATAAAAATGAAAATTTTAGATGAACAACATCTATAATTGTATGAGTCCTATATTAGCTACTAATATCAGGGTTTTTGAGGGTTGTTTTATTTCTCAACCATTCATTTCCCCTTTTTGTTTCTAATATGTAGTGTAGATAGTGTTTATCTTCTCCATGTAGCATCTTCGGGTTGAGTTTGTCTGTTGAGATGGATCTCATGGATCAGGATCATATTTTTTAGATAGATTATGTTATGAAGTGATAATAATGCTAGAATTACTCTTGATTTGACTTTAAATAGTTTTCATCAGTCATTGATGAATGTGATCACATACATAATACTATTAAATAATTGTGGAAATTGAAAAATATTTGTGTTAATGTATTAAATTTCCATGTTATTGTTCTTGGGTTTTTTCACATGCTATGAATGATTCTTGTATGAATGAGTTATAACAATTTTTGAGGCCACTACACTATTAAAATAGATGTATACATGTCCGTATTCCACATTGACATGTGAAAAAATGTTGAAAATAATATTTCACTATTAAAATAGTTGGAGGAATTATCATAATGGAAATTATGGTGAGAGGAAGGTATTCCTGGTCCATTTTTATTTTAAATCTATCCATTTGGTTGTTCTCTAGTGTATTATTATCACATCAGTTAATCTTATTATATTCCACGTTCATTACACCTCATGTAAACATTTTACCCTTTTATGTTTTAATAAATTTTTGAGAAGTGTGGGTTGGGTTTCCAAATCACACTTCATTCTATTTAAAACCCTATAAGATAAACTAATTAATCCATAAAATTTATTCAACATATCCCACAAATAAAATTGATGTGAATGATTTTTAGATATTACATACCATTAATATTTATATAACCCAGGGAAGTGGAAACTTTATAATGAGTGATCTTAGATGCACATTAATGGTAAACATGCGAGATATAAATATAGATATCATTAGTACTAATAAGATGTGTGTATATATATATATTATCATCATACATAAGACAATAATATCCAACAAAACAATAATCAAAACCCAAGATTGATGAAATAAATCATTTAATTAAATAGGACTTGAATAAAAGAGTTTGAAAACTAATTATAATAATCAAATCCATTTGAGAGTAATATAGGAATTATAATAAGCACTATATAATGGAAAATATTCTAATAAAACATTGAGATATTTAAATAATATATATATATATAAATCATGAAAAAGTGAATAAGGTATGATAACATATTTCCATTATTGGATTTCGATTCAATCACCTATTTTACATGGTGGATATGTAATTACTCTCTTATTTTTCAAGGAGGATCCGGTTATTGATTTCCATTATCTACTGACATATAAAAACTTATCCAATTCATTGGAGTATGATATATATATTCCCACATTCCATCATCAATAAATATGTGTTCAAAATAAAATCATATCCTAAATAACTCATTTTATGAATACATGATTCATGACACATTCATTATAAATCTTACAATAAAACATTCATAATTACATAAATAATAATATCATTATATAAAAATGGAAGAATAATTGGATATTGAAATACATAAAGTATAATTATTGTTAAAAAATAAATATATATATTAAATAATTTGATATTTACACAACATTGATAATGGGTATACAATTATTTCAACAATTTTCCAATCAATTTTTCTATGTAATCATAGTGAACACCCTTCAGAAAATGGAATTAAAATGAAGTTATTCATAAAGGAAATGAATTGGAATAAAATTTTTGTTATACACAGAAGTTGACTTATAATATCAAAGGTAGTGATGGATCCTCACTAAAATTAGAATAGAAATTACATAATCCATAAAGATAATGAATTTTCATTGAATATTTTGAATAATATCTGTAATAATTTTAATGAAATTTTAATAAAAGTGATTATATGGTAAAATATTTTTAGAATATTTATAAGAATATATTATTAAATATTGAAATATCTATACTAATTTGCAATCATTTTCAATGATTTATTTTATAAGAAAAGGGGGACATGAGATCATTTTAAATACATGAAATAATAGAGTTATAGTTTCATTTAAAATTACAATTATTAATGAACTATATTCCACATTTAATGAAAATCGTAATGGAAATTAAGAATTTATTTCGAAAATAATCAGAAAAGGTCGATGATCTTGAACATTTAAATACGTATTTTAAAAAATCTAAAGAGATAACTATAAATAATGCATAATTTATAAAAGCATACACAAATAATATAAATCAAATAAAATAAAAGATATAAAAATATTTATTGGTGGATGATAAATTGTTTGGATAAAACGATTTAAAATATTTTAAAATATTCTAAAATACCCTTGTTGAAATCCCACATAAAAAAAGTGTAACAAAAATTGATTTTTTAAATGTAGAAATTGAATATGTAGGTTACATGAGATAACTCATAATATGTATTCCAATTGTAATGGATATTTTTTTTCGGGAATGAATCATTGGGATAATAATGGTAAACAATCATTATAGTTGATGTCAATTATTCTAAAAAATGATATTCATTTGAGAATGACGATTGATCAAGGTAAATGAGATGAAATAAATGTTAATCTTACGATGTTTAGTTAAAAAAATTACCACCATATAAAACATTACAACCAAATATTTTATACATGAAATAATGAAGTTGAAGAATAATCATTTCAAATCAAGGAAGGGAGTTGAATTAAAAAACTCTTATGGAAATGATAAAATAAAAATAAAAATAACACGAGAGAGTTACTGTTAAATAGATTTTAAAATTTCTTGAGATGATATATAGAAATTATTATTGAGGGATATAGAGATTTTAATACATTATATAAAATCATATATGTTATGAAACATCAATCATGACTTATGGAATAAAAAATAGTGACGATGAAGCCTTACCAAAATCATTTATTCCATGAAGTATCCCATCATTAAATATAACAGACATAAGTATCATAATAAAATTGTTTATGTATGGAACCCTATAATAGTAGATTAGCACAAATGTCTTATTTACCATATTATCTTAACAATCAAGGAATTAAATCCTGAATGACCTATTTTTTTAGTCTTGGTAAAATTGAAACATATATGATTTACAGAATAAATTTGATAAAAAAATTACTACATAATTTTTTCATAAATAACATTATTCTATCTAGTATATCATTACATGTGTATCATAGTACAAGTCAAATATTCCTAAAAAATTCCAAATAATGTAAGATAAAATTGATCAGTAAGGGTTTTTACATAAAATATAATGATGAATATATAATAACAGTAAATGTGTAAGAATATATAACTAAAAACACATTCCATGTAATCAAAAAACATAGAGGTAAGTGAATCAATAAATATTTTCAATTAAAATATACCATCTATAATGATCAATTTTAAAAATAATAAATCTAGAAAAACATTCCATTTGATCAATAACAAGAATATCATTATTGGATAATGCATAATCAATACAGCAAGGTAAATAATTGAAATCACATTCCATTTAATCAACAAATGAGAATGAAATTCATCTCGAGATAATATCATTTTGAAAAAGTCATGGATAATAATCATAAAATTCATAATGTAGGAAATGTTTAATTATTGGATGTTATGAACATAGGATCATGATACCTTTCCTTCATGACCTTTTATAAGACATTTTAAAAATAGAGGGAATGAACACAATTAGTTTAGCCAACTAATTTTAAGAAAGCTTATGGATTACCCTCAAGAGACTACCTATTCATTGAGGGGACATCTTTAAAATGGACCCACCCATGTCTTCATGTGAAAATAGTTTTATATATATTTTATAATCATATTAATTCAGAAGAAAATTTCATTGTCATTAAATATGATTATTGAGTTGGGAACACAAATTTCTAAACATTTCCCACAAAAATCAGTTAAAAATAAATTTATAAAACCATATGTATAATAGATAAATGATATAAGTAATAAACATATCGGTTATAAATTATATAGATATTTATGAGAAATTTTATGATCACAGGATGTATAATAATTAAAGGGAATGTTATTGATTGAAATATGAATGAACGAAGTTAATTTCAACACATTCCTAGGTCACATTGATCATAATTCATTCATAGAAATAATAAAGATGGTATGAATACATTATATACCCATTTGAGTAATAATAAATGCTTATTGTTGTTAATGAATTTAAAAATAATAATAATTTATTTAAAATAAGTCTTGATGAAAATATATTTACCATTTTAAATTTTTATGATTCAAAATAAACTTTTACTAAATTTTTTTAATATACATATTATTCGAAATAACCTATGAAAATTAAAGAATAAAAATTATAAAATTTTACAGGTCATGATTGCTAGAAATATTTTTCATGTTGTACATGATAAAATAATGACTCATTTTACATTATCGGTAAATCACAACTAAAACTTTTATGAATATAAAATAAATATTCCATTACATTGTATTGAATAAATGAAAATGGGTAAAATATTATTTTAAAATATTTTATAATGGGGTCAAATAATCTTTAATCGAATTATAGAAAACATGGTTATTGTAGAAAGTAGTATTCCATTCAAAGGGAGAAATGAAGTAATATTCTCTTAAAAACATTTTCTCAGTTATTTTATGTACCAATGGGTAGTAAATTAATAAAATTAATTTAATATATCATTAAAAAATATTGGAAGATAAATTGATATGTTTTTATTAAAAAATGAACAAATAATTTCAATTAACAATGTTCAAGAATAAAAAATCTCGATGAGAATGGGATTGGGAAATAAACCATTACAAGGATCATAACATTAAAGTGAGAGTTATTAAATGAATCGGTTAAGTGTATACACTATAAATCAAATTAAACCATGGTGAATTAAATACCAATTAATGTTAAATCATTACACATATAGTCAACAAATATCAATGATAATGTAAAAGTAATATAACCCAATGAAACGAAATGGAGTTTTGAAAATATTTATGACATGGTAACACGTACGTCAAATAATACTTGAGAAAATAATTAATATTATAACTTAAAAAATCATTAATTATTAATATTTGAATATATTATATGTCCCCACTAGTTTATATACACCCTATAAAAGAAATTAGGTGAATAAAATTAAAATATGCACCAATGAAATGAAATTAAGACAAAGTCACTTCCCCAATGGTAATAATCAATACAATCCTAATTGGACGAAATTATAAAAAATAAATCCTAAAAAAACATGAAGTATTATGTATTGTGATATTTCAAGGGAAATGGGTGGGGTTTATTCACCTTATAAATGAAATTCGTTCATAACATGCAAATATTCTCAATGAAATAAAATTAGAGAAGAATCCCACACGTCACGCTTCAGTTTGGGTTTTCATGATTTAACCCTCTATATAGTGGTTTTAAAATGTTATTAATTTATCAAGTAACCATATTAAAATTTAAAATAACATTTATGATCATTTTATAAAATCTTATCACCCCTTTGTTAACCATATTTCATTATTTTCAATATTTAGGGTGTTAATGACCTTATTTTCTCATTCATACATTATTATGAACATTAAGGTGATTAATCATATTATATAGTACCATCGTCAATAGAATAATAATCATGAAATTATTATCAAATTTATACATTAATTATTCATTTAAAACCAATCATTACATACTTCTCTTGAAAAAAGAAGTATGTTACGATCATGTAGACGATAAGCCAAACATACGCTTCAGTAACGTTTCAATTTTTCCAAGAAAATAATGGAATGGTTTTCATTTATTTATTATATATAATGAATGATAATATTATCATAAGTATAGTATTATTTAATTATATATATATAATCCATGTGGTGTGGTGATTAAAAGAGGGTAACATCACTTCATAAAGGTGGTTTTCCACAAATACATGAGCAACGTTCTCATCGATAATTGAGTGAAAATTTAAGAAAGAAATAAATTTATTATATTTAAATAATTATTTATAGTTTATTAATATCATAATTATATATATATATATATTATATTTATTATAATTACACTTATTAATTCTAAAAAAAATATTAATGAAAAATGAATCACTTCACAACGCTTGGTAGTAGCCTGTCGTACACATGAGCAACATGAACATATCCCATATGGAATTGAATGTAAAAAATATATATTATATAATGAATAAATATGAATAATTATGTTATAAATATCATATATATTTATTAAATCCACCATCATACCCAATAGTGAGAAGTGATAATAGAAAATAGAATGAGATTGGTTCGTGATGTGGTAGTATGTCGTGCACATGAATGAGGATTTCATGACACATTTGATGGAAGTGGGGATGGTATTAGCTCATATTTTAAATGACCCATGTAGGACCATTTTAATTACTAAGTAGGGTAGGGTTGAATTATTTATATATCTTATTTTAGTGTTACCTTTTTTAACAACCTTCATCTCCTTTTTAATAGATAAATTTTTTATTAAAAACAAACATTTAACCAAATATAAAATATCACAAGTATTTATGTATTTAAATACTAAATATGAATCAGTATTCATTGGAAGGGTTTGTAAATAATCCAATACCACAATATCTATTAGAATATAATCCTTTTTATATGGTTAGAGAAAGTATGAAATATATTTTAACTTTAAATTCACTGTGGTGAAGAATATTAAGGCTTGTGATTATTCTAGAATAAATATTTAAATATGTTTTTAAAATATGTTTAGAAAATATAACAATAAGTTTTATTACTTATTCACTATTCTAAATCGACAAACAAGACTTGTGATAATTAATAAAATATTTAATCACATTCTTACATAACAATAGACAATAAATTATTCATTCGATATCATATGAGAATTATATCAATCAATATAACATATTTATCATTCTGTATTGTCTATCCAAAAATGATACTACCATGAAACAATTCAGAACATATACTTGACTATCTTTTTTTACAATGTAAATGAAAACCTTCCTATATCTACTATATTCATTCATTTAGTGTTTTTCCAATTCTTTTATAAGATCCAATTAATATTATGATTTTGTGCATGATAAAAAAATTTCTATAATAACATCACATTCTCCTCCATCAGTATACTCCTCCGTAAGCAATTACCATCTCACAATTCTAGCCAAATAATTTTTATGATGATTTTTCTAGTTTTTCTTATGTCCAACAAAGATGTAGTGTATACAATATTTGTGAACATTAACTATACCTTTGTAAATTTTGATTTCACCCCATTATACAGATGTGATAAGAAAATGTATAAACATGATTTTATTTTCCCATATAATGAATTATCATATTTCTAACCTTCAACAAATAATTTTATCTTTTTATTTGAGAATATATACTCTTACTAATTTTTATTTTTAATATTCGAAACATCTTCAATCTTCATAACTCTTCTAAAAATCACAACGTCTAAAAAATATTTTTTAACTCTAGTCATCATTATTATTAAATCACTCAACATTCTTTATGGTTTGTCTATAGAATATATTTCAATTACAACCCATATCATCCCCTCTATCTTTTCTCAAGTCATCATATCCAATTTCATGATGCACTATATTTGAAGAATTATCAGTGTCAAATACTCATCTAATAGATTAGTGTCATTAAAATTATAAATGGATCAGTTTCATAATATTTTCTAATATATTAGTGTAAAAAATTATTCTAATTAACTATTTTAAACAACTCCTATGATGGACCATTTCTAAAAACCCTTCTGATGGACCAGTTTTAGTGACTCTTCATGTGGACTCGTGTAAAAAAATATTATGAATGCTAAAATTGAAATACACTTCTAATGAATTTTTTTCAACAGCAATTAATATGAATAACCATTAATTATAGTCCCTTGGATTAACATTGTATTATTTGTGTAGTATTTTTGTTCTTTGTATGATGGGAAATTGAATCTTATTCTTTATAGGTGTCCAACACTAGTCTTATGGATCATTGATTGCATGTATTACTATATCAAAGAAAAACTTTGTAACAACACGTCAACTAACTGTTATATGATTAGATCAATCCAATAAAAAAATATATCTATTTATACAAAATTTAGCCTTCTAAGAACATATGAATCCGAATCATATTTCTTCAATTATATTAACCCAAAAAACATCAATTAGGAGACTCTGAAAATTGGAACATCTCATTTATTCTTCGAAATTATGATCATATAATAAATTTTTCATGATGTATATTAATATTAATTAATATCATTATATCCTCAAATATTATGTCAAACATATCCATTAATATTATATGACTGAAACACCACCCCACTCAATCCAAAAAATATTTATTAAAAAAATGAAATGTGTGAAAACATGAAAATATAGAATAAAATTATAACTAAATAAAAAATATATTCAATTTATTATGAAAACTTAGTTTTATCATCTCTATTTAAAATAAATTGTCTGATCACTATGAATTAAAAATTGAGTTTATTTTTTGAAATACAATAAATGAAAAATCTTCTAGAAAAAGTCTTTTGAACAAAAACTCCATACAATAGGGTCCAATCAACCCCTCCCCCTTTGTTTTTGTCAACAATGATACATCAATAACTTAAAACTAGTAAAGTCATAAAATGTATAACTTATCAATAATAATAATCCCAAGTGAATGATCATAATTTTAGAAATAACATTCATTGAATATAAAATACATATTTTACACAATTAGTGACCTAGGAGAAATATTCATGAAACTCTATCATTCCATCTCTTAATAACATGTAAAAATTAAAATCTCATAACACTTGAAATATATAAAATGAAAAATAATTCCACCATGCATTGAAAAAAACAATTAAATTCGTTCACACATTTACATAATGATATCGCAACATTCCCCTTTTAATAATTCCATAAATAGACATCATTTTATTATATATTTCATGAAATACCAATGGATTGATTTATGAGACCACATTTTTCTCCCCCATGACATCACTATCAAAATACAAGATGAGTTTGTGAATGAAACATATATGACCAACTCAGAGACAAAATGGTTGGGATCCCATGTTTGACATCTGTTTTTTGGAAAGATTCCTCATGAAAATTTTTTGTGAATATTTCATCAACATTTTCTATTGTAGGAAAATATTACAACTTTAGTTCATTCTTCTCCACATGCTCTTTTATGAAGAAATGTTTGATATAAATATTATTTGAATATGAAACTTATACTAGATAATTAGTGATATTTAAAGAACATTTATAACAAAAATTTAAACGAAGAGGTAACTTTATATAAAATGAGAATGTCTTCCAACAGATTTTTCATCCACATAGGTTTCATTGTCTCTTGAGTGGAGAATAAATATTTCAATTCATTGATGCTAAGGGTAGGAAAACAATTCCTTTTATTATAAAAACACACAAAACGTCCTCTTGTAAAGAGAAATCCAATATATTTACATCTTTTATCATCCATGATTCCATCCAAATAAAAAATTTATATTTAAAAAATAAAATTTTCTTGAGATATAATATTTTTTTAAAAATTATGTACATAATTTATATATCAGAGAAATAATTTTCCTACCAATATAAGATGTTATTTAAGATAATTTTTTAATCCTGAAGATAAGGTAAAAAAAGAAAAAATTTCTAGTCTTGTGGAATCTAGATACCTCAAACTTCTAATCATCTTCCAAAATTCCTTATAATCCACTTACATTTCCCTCTCCAACTTCAAAAAGAAATCACACTAAAATTTATGTGAAAACTCGTTTTTAATTTTATTTGAAATTTTATTATAACTTTCATAGAATAATTTTCTTGACATAGAAAAATATATTTCGTAATTTTTGGGACATATAAGAATATAAAATAATTAATTTCACCATCAAATGACATTTCAAATAACATATGTATCTCTTTACAAAACATTTCAAAAGTAATTTCGACATTCTCAGTAATGATAATATCAATAACATAAATAATTCTAATAAAATTGATCTCTTGATATTCATTGATGTAAATATTACTATAAAAACATTCATTCAAAATGTTCAACATCATTTATTATGAATAAAATTTACAATACCGATCTCTCAAAGAATTCAAAAACCCATTAAATATCTTCTTTAAAATACATACATATATTTAAACTCTTATAGCTACAAATCCATAGATTTGTTTGACATAAACATCTTCATTTTGTTCTGAACTGAGAAAAATATGATTTCAGATCAATTTGAAAAAATCTATAACTAATGTGTGACGATATATATAGAATGATTATAATTGTTTCTCACCTCAAAATTGGAGAAAATACTCAACAAAATCAATGCCTTCAAATTTTGAATAACATTTTATATAGAATAATTTATTAATTATTATAACATCATTGTATTCCATTACCTTGTATAGAAACATCCACATTGTAACAATAATATTTGTATTATTTTCCTTCGGAATAATTTCTCAATTATCATTTTTCTTATTACATTTCAACTCTTCATTCATATCATTTATCCAGTACTAATAATCAAATGATTCATTAACATATTTCAAATAAAATTTTTTCTAAAAGGATGTATGTGAAATATAAATTGATGTAATTCTTCATTGAATTTTTTTTATTATGAAAAATGATGTTTTGAACACCTAAATATTTCCTCATCCATGAATGAGATGTTTGACTTTACTCTTAATTGGTAAAAATAGTTGTCTCAGAATATTCTATTTTCAGGGAATCACCATTGTTTGATATTGTTTTCTTATTTCTCAAACACAAATAACTCATCATCCTAAAATTAATTATATATATGTGTAATTGAAATTTATTATACATATTTTTGAAGAACATTTATTTTATATGAATAAAAAATATTCCCTATTAATTTTTTGAGACATCTATATCTTTTAACATTATGATGATTTACTCAAAAAATTATAAGTAAACTTCTTTGATAAAATTTTTACATGTTGTCCCATTTTGATTTTTATGATGTGGTGAACCCAAAATACCCATATGTTTTTCCATCTTTAATATCATTATTGATCATTTTTTCACAATAAATTTACAAAAAAGGGCCGTATAAACATTGATTGTGAATGTAAATTGCATTATTCACCACTTTCCTCAAGAAATGGTGAGAAATACCATGATTGATCAATATATTACATCCAACATCCACCAAACTTCTATGATTTAATTAAAAAACATCATTTATCAATGGGGTGAGATGTTCACAAAAATCTTGACATATACTTTTTTACAACATAATATTCAAATTCGTAATTTTTTTGTTCACCATCATTATCTATTTGCATCTTCTTCAGTGAATATCCAAATTCCTTTTCAGATATTCTCCAAAACCTCTTAAAAATATCATTGATTTTGTTTTATATATAAATTAAATATTACATGTAATATTAGTTAATAAATACATGAAAGAAATTTATTAATAATCTGTAAATGTTGATTGTTTGATCATTGGACCACATATATGAAAATGAACTAGTTCAAGGAATGGAGTTCATTGAATATCAACATTATTATGAATTGAGTTTTTAATTGTCCAACATATGTAACTAAAACCATCTCTTAGATTTTTATAATTAAAAATACCATAAAAACCATCTCCTTTTATTATCATTCCCATATTCTTCAAACACATATGTCTAAAAATTTCATGCCATTATCAATTTTCATTAATCGTGCTTGGATAAATAAAAATTTTAATATCAACAAATTGATTCAATTTTCTCCATGTATGTTGGCCTTTGATAAACAATTTCCCATCATAAATTATTATAAAAAAATACATCATTTCATAAAACAATTATATTACAACTATTACAATGTTCTGAATCACTTAACATGTTTTTTCCATCCTTTAAAAAACATGTATTTTTTGAATTTTATTTATTCTTCACTAATAAAATAGTATCTAAATCCATTAATTTTGTGAGAATTTTCGTTACAATAATTCACTATTACTTATTTAAAAAAATTCCAATTATTCAAAAAATTCAAATCATCTATCATATTTGATAACCACATATTTCCCATAAGTAAGGGTTATTATCCATTTTCTTGTTTTAGAGAATTTTCTATAATATGGGATTTCTCCCTTTATTTTAATTCTCATGTTGATTTAGATAATTTTTACAGAAAATTTTTGCCTAGATAAAAAAGGATATCCTTTTTCAAAATGTCTTGGTTTTTCACATCATTCATAAATAGCTTCCAATGGTTGGAATATATTTTCAATATTCATTCCATCCTTCAAAGGACTCCTTCTTTTAGTGTATTTTCTCCCCCTGATATTTTCCTTCTAGTTATGCATAATATTATGGATGTTTCTTGATTGAAAAAATATGTTTTTAGGGTCAAATTAATCAAAATACCAATAATATCCACAGAAATAATATTTTCCCTACTATTCATACTACATGTAGTTGTTAACAAGTCTTTAAATAATTTTATTTACTTTCACATTAACACTTTTTTTGTCATATGTTCTACTAAATTTGGAAATTTTATTAATAAACATTGATTGCACACCAACATTAATAGATTTTCTTGTATTAGAAAAATTTGATTTAGATATTTCGATTTTCATAGAGAAGTGGCCCCACATTTTCAATATTAAAACTTCTTGACATGATTTCTGGGGACATAATATTATTTATTGGGGGGAGGTTGTACCATCTCATTAAATTTAGTTCATGAATTTTTTTATGACTTATCATATATTCCTATTTCATTGCCTGGGTAGGGCTGAGAAGGAGTTGAGAGGATATCTATATTGGTTAATTTAGAGTTCTTTTATAATTTTCAGCATTAAACCTCTAGTTATGTATCTTAGTAAGGATATATATGTTGTGTAATATGTTTACATTCCGTAAAAATTATATAATAATAATAAATTAGTTTTTAACATAAGGATATGAGTATTTGTGTGTTTATGAGTTGTTTAATTACACAACGTCTAGTTAGGTTACACAACCTATAAGGACCGAAAATTTCATTTTGAAACAGGATACTCAAATGAAATGCATATTTCCTCTTCTCTAGAAATACTTTATCTTGAACTACTTCTATACCAAGAGATTTTAGATCCCTCAAACCCTTCCAGATCATTTCATTCCATGATTGATCATTGTTGAATTTGCAGTGTGACTCTCTGTGTAAGTATTCTCTCTATCCCTCTATATCGTTCTCTTTCCCTCTTTGGATTTTGATAGATCATATTAAGATTAAGGGGTTTAAAAAAAAATTTAATATCTTTTCTATAATTCTATCCTAGATCTTTTACACCTCCACTCTTGTAAGTTGGTTTCATAGTGGGAATTGTGTTTCTTTGAAAAAGGTATGGATTCAGTTTTTACTGGACAATTTAATTAAACCTGAGTTTCTTGATTTAAATTAAATTGTTTGATTTCAATTCAATTTCATGAAATTTATTTTAATTTATTTATTAAATATACAATTCCATTAAATTCAGGGATTTATGATTGAATTGGAAAAAATTGGGGAAACCCCCAATTTCAATTTTGTGGAGTGTGTTTGTGAAATTTGATAGAATTTAGTGAAATATAAATAGATAAATTTTAAATGAGAAACTGATGTCTAGGATTTAATTGAGATAAATAGATTATAATGGGTCTTATAAAATTACATTGGTTTTATCTTGGGAAATGAATAATTTGACTAAAAACACAAGTATTTGTTTTAAAATAGAAATTGTAATATTTATATCGAATAATTGGATACAATGAATTTTAAGATATCTTAAAATATATTTCCCATAATTTATTTATATTTCAGCATATGAAATACTTGGTAGTTATATTTTTATTGGGCTATAACTCCTCTAATGATTTACAAATAAAAAAATTGAAGTTCACATCACTGATGGGATGTTGATAAGTCCTATTTGGTTAGTATTAAAGGGGAAAATGTATACCATATTTCCATGATTCCCCTTTGAGTGTGTCAGGAGCCTGTAACATGGAACTGTTGTACCTTTTGGAACATGACCATGTTTCTCATTGTATGTATTTGAAACAAATTAAAATGTTTTGTAAAAAAATTACTCATTCTTTAGGAATTTTTATGAACTATTTTGTATTAAAACCATATTTAGACATTGGTTTATACTATTTCAATACTCTAAAATTTAAATCATGATTTATTTTAATATAATTTTGAAATTCCATACATAATTATTTAAAATATAGTACTCTTATTTTGGTTAATTAAATATTGGAATATTATTGTGGAAACCATAGTGAGACCCTGGTAGCCATTTAGATCACACCCTATTGTTGAATTTTTCAATTTTTTATATTATATATTTATAAGATCATGTATGGGTAAGGTACTCATTAGAGGTTGTAGGGAATGTTTCACCTCAAGAATAGAGAGTTGTGTCCACTGTTGATCGATATTTTTTTCTCTTTTATGGTGCATTAATGTAGTACTTGGGGGTTTTTATGCATGTTTGAATTCCCATATAGTTCTCTATGTGGAGTTTCTTTTGTATACATTCGGTCTTTTTTATCATTCATCTGAAATGTTTTTGGCACATTAATTACCCATTTAATTTAGTAAAATACCATGTGCTAGTCTCCGACCCATTGGGATTTGGAATACCCATCAGGCCTTGTCAGTTTCAGCTCAGTTAATGGGTTACTAGGGTACCTGGGAAGGGATATGACATTCGAAAATATATTAATCCAATTAAAATCATCAATTTTATTATAAATATTTTATGATTACATTTTTTGATCCTTTGTAGTATTACACTTCTCGAATAATCACCAATACTATAAATATAGTATTTAAAATTTGTAACTCACAACATAATATTAGAGAACTTTTACGAGATATTTTCTAACTCTCCCCCTTCACCTTCATCCTTATAAAAATTTATTCATTTTGATTATATAATTTATCTTGTGATTTATTAAAATTACCAATCTCTTCCAGATTGTTATAGTTCACTTAAAAAACAATTTTTGGTTGTTAAATGAAGAACATTCATTTTTCAACATCATAAATACACTTTCACGTTTTAAAATTTTTCGAAGACATTAACTTGACTATATTTTCTGAGTATATTATAACATAGTATTTTCTTCATAACTACTAATTTTATAAAAACTCCTACTTAAGATTAATAAAATTTCCAATAAAAGTTATTTTCCTACAAATAAGTTAGTAAACCTTTAAGAATCAACTTGAATATTAGCATCATATTCATCCTTAAACAATAAAATCATATTTAATATTTGTATATCTTTTTATCAATTTCCATAGGATAAGATTTACATTTTTCAACATGTTTCATTACGTATATTTCCATATTTCTACTATCTTCGTCACATTCTCCTCCTTCATTTCATAGAAGAAAAGTATTAAGAAAATTATCGATAACTCCATAAACAAATAGATTTAGTGGAATGTTCCCTTTGTTCATTATCAAGTGTTTTTGTATGATTTTTGAAGAAAATAATAATAATAATAAATGTTACTATTGGAACCATAATATTTAATCCAAGTAATTTAATAAAAAAAATTACCATGGGAATGAAACTGATCACAAAAGGTCCAAAAAACAATCAATGGGGTCTTCCTCGCGATGCTCCCTCTTGGAGGTCTCCCCCCACTGTGGCCACACCAAAGAATGAGGTAGATGCCTCTGCATATCTATTGAGCACTGTGATTGTGTTAAATATTGGTGGTGGATGGCTCCGTGAGTCCAATATCCCATGCCTCTTCATGGAGATCATTTTTTCATCCTTGTGAACCTCCAAGCATTACGAGACACATTTTCCTATAAATAAATGCCTCCACCCACATGAAAACTATCACTACCCCAACCTTTCGACTTCCAAACAACCATTTCTCGAAGAAAATGTGGACTATAAACTTGAGAAAAAAATGAATAACCCTAGATTCTAAAAATCACAAAACACACATTCCCATGTTCTTACATACCCCTTCCAATGACTGGGATTCCCTTCAGGAAGGGCCACAACCTTCATGGCGGATGAAGTCCCTCCAGGGTACTTGAGGATTCGTGAATCATTAATAGTTTGAGAATAACTCCCTTTGTAGATCATGTCATTATGAAATAGGTCAGTGGCCCTAATTTTGGGAACTCCTATCTTCATGAACCACCTAATATGCATAATGAACATATGCTCCATGAAGAACCTCTCAAGAAGGCCCCCTATATCATGAGACACAATCTCATGTGGTCATCCAGGCTTATACATAGTAACATTTTGGTCCCTCATGTGGTGTTCCTTATTTAATTTCCTTTACATTTTCATTTCAACATAGGTATGATCAAGTACATTTAATAACATCATTGTTACTCTATAAGAAACCCCACAATTGAACACTCCTCCACCTAACTCAATTACAAAATTATTGATGTCTTCACATCCCTGAGTATGGGTTCTAATTTGATATGTTAGTCCAATGGGTGTGGAGTGAGTTCCCGCATGTATGAGCTACAAGATGTTAAACTACCAAGAACCAGTATCCTCATCACATTACATTAAACTATGATTTATACATGTTTGGAAATTATACGAAGATCGTAAAGGGGATGGGAAATGAGAACATTTTTATTCCCACCATCTCAATCTTCCATCTCTCCCCCTTTGGGATTTTTTTCCATTTGTGCCTCGAGTAGTCTCCATGAATTCCCCGACACACCTCGATAGGGTTATCTCTTTACTACCGACATGGAATGAGATCATCATCACATTGGATGAGGACTTCCTCATATATAAGTACATAATACTTGGGATTATTCCATGTGTAAGACCCATTACATACTTTTCTTACATATAATTCATGATGTGAACATCTTGTCTACTACTTCCACTTATTTCTAACACCAATAATGACACACATCGGAATAGAGGTTAGTAGTTTCCATAGAACCCATCTCCCGTCTAGCTTCAATGCGTAATCCCCAAACAATTATCCATACATATTAAGTGGGTCCTACAATGTGTATTCTAAATTTTGTTCATTAGAAGCCTCTATGAATTTCAATCATAGTCAAAGGTAAACATCAGTTCCCCCTCCTAGGGGTGATCCTCCCTGATCCACCCTCATTGGTGTCCAAGTCAGTCTTCATATGGACCTCATCCATAGGTATAAGCCTTAAAAGCTCTTCCGGAACTACGTGGTCTTTTTCCGCTATATCCCAAACATGGTAGGTATAAATCCTCTTTATTTTCAAAGAATATCATCCATATCCACCCTGATCCCCTCTATGTCATATTCCAAGTAAGATCATGACCTTTACTTGGGAGACCATATCTCTTTCAGTCCCATTGGGCATCCATCATGGAGTTATCCCAAACATCCACTATCATATACCACTGACCATGCGTAAGCACCGAATAACCAAAATACATCAGTTATGATCTATATATTCTAAATAGGGTATATTAGAAGCCTCTATGAGGTTCAATCCCAAACATTGGTAGGCCATGGTTCCCTCCACATAGGTTGCACCTCCTAGTTATCATTATAGAACATCGTTCATTCCCATCCATGATTTTCCATCGAGCCCCTATATCTCGAGAGGTTCATTCAACACCTAGATGATACATCTCATTTGGGTTCACCTAGGCAACGTTAATGTGTAATCACCACACCACATAACATTGATCCCACTTCAGGTGTTACTCCCAATGCCTCTATCAGAACTACATGGTAATTGATTCCCAACCAAATCGGATATATAGAAAACCTCTCTGAGGTTAAAACTAACACCCTCATCTTCATGTAGATTCACCCTTCATCCTTAGTGTATGCTATTAAAATTCATCTGTTACCCGAACTATGTAGAATTTGATTCCAAACCAACTGGGATTCATAGGAAACCACCTTGAGGATCAAGTCCAAACCTGTAATCATCATATAGAATCACACTTGTCCATACAGTATGACCTCAATCATTATGGGATACCCGAACTATGTGGACTCTGATTCCTAAAAAACTAGGATATATAAGAAACCTTAATGAGGATCAGGCCTAGAAACATCAACAACCAATACATTCTATCTATTTCTATAATTTAATTTTGACCTATCTTGAATCTTATCAGGGCCTATACATCTTAGTGGAATCATGAAATCCTTCTAGGCAATATTTTTGCATAAGCCCCACCTATATCATTGCTGCTCCCAGTAGAACCCTAGTAGCTACTATCAAGTCTCCCCCACCATTTTCTTCATCACCTCACACATATCCCAGTGGGCTCACATCGTCAATATGGGTTTTCTCACAATGTAATCCCTTTTGATCCACATATTCTCTTCTCCTATCAGCATTCTAACATTATCTATGCATAATCCCCACAAAATCAAACCTAAATAAATCCTCTTGCGATGGGAAGCCTCAGTATATAAGCTCAAGTCCATCAAATGAAATACATGGGTTTTTATACATGTATTCTAAATAGGGTATTAAGGAAAAGTCTAAGAGGTTCAATCCCAACCAATGTTAAACCTTTGTGTCCCCATCATTGGGGTAAATCTCTATGATCCACCATCAGCGATGTCTAATCAGCCTTAACGGTGTGAAACCTTCCATTTATTGGACACACCATCCTAGGGTCCATCCTCCTTAGGGGTTCTATTACATCCACCCAATAAACTTTCCAGGTTCCCCCTACTATGGGTTTACCTATTTGATCAACCCTCACAAGTGTTCTGATGAATTCAATCCATATTTTCATTACGTTAAACACACGACCCTCTATCTTCGCTAGATGTTAAGTTCTTTGACATCCATGTGTTAAACAAGGGACACCTGAGGAAATCCTCAGAAGACATTCCTATGGAATAAAATATCCCACACTCTACATGGGATCACTTAATTTTCCAAACACTTGATAAGCCATCACATGAGGAACAATACTAGTTTACAAATGTTCCAGAGTCAACATGTTCTCATGATTCCCAAAGTGCCTACTCCCCTGAATGAAGGTTTCTACTATGACATGACTCATTGTATTGTAAATTCAACAGGGTTGTAATTAACCTACATCCATAAAAATATCTCCCCAAAAATGAATTTAATAGACAACAACATTCTCTATAAGGGAGACCTGGACTTGGAAATGAATTCAATGGAGGAATTCATGGATCTAGAGATCAGAATCACATTATCCTCTTCAAATCATGGAGAAGACATAACTGAAGCAGTGATGAATGTTTCCTAACATTGTAATGTTGTACTGATGGGTAAAATGCACCATAAATGATAAAAAAACATGGCCCAGAAAGATCTCCTGGTGGAATGTGTCAAAAAAATGGTGAAACCAATGTGAAACCCTTTTCATCATATGTGGATTAGTAGAATTAGAGATATCATCATGTAATCATGTCACTAGATTTATCTATTCAGTACTAGGTCCTTCTATGAAAATAGTAGTCATGTCATGGAACTCACTATAATTCTTGTTAGTTAATTTTGGGGATTCTGGTTTGCAACCTCACTAGCATTGAAGTCTTTCTTCATCCTTGTAAGGCTAAATGAAAATATTAAATTGGGAATTTTATTCATAATATCCTTACTGACTATTGAATAATCCAGATTTATAGGACAGAATATACATGAAGACCAATATCCTCCCACTTGTAGATATAGGGGTTAGAGAAATGTCAATGAGGAAATCTAGAAAACTCAGACACTGCCACTATATCATCCATGACCACAGCTATCGAGCCCCCACGCCCCATATCATCTTCATAAATTTTACATAGGAGGTATATTAACACTCTTGTACAACAATATGATAAATTTGGGACATTCCAAGCAGGTACATGGCTCTCCAATACATGGAGGCTTTTATGCCTCGATATCACAAACACCCCAAGGGCTGTGCATGGAGCCACTACTCCCAACTCCAACATCAAACCGCTTAGGGGGCCTCTCCCCAGACCGTTTATACGAATCACTCCCCAATGCTGATTAGGTTAGCGATATCCCAGTTGTCCTAGTAGAGAGAACTTTCTAGGATCCTCCACGCAGGGTTCCTACCAGGTCTAATCAATTCCACCAACCAATACATTAGGAATACGAACATGTTGTATACACCCATGTTCCACTGACACCAATCTAGATAACCCGACGCCAACATCGGGAACAAGCTCAAAAAAATTCCTATTTAGGGGAATCATCTTCTACACCTTCATTGGCCCATTCCACCCCTGTTTATTCCATGATATCCATGTAACTACAGAGTAGGGACTCATTAATTTCTTATCTGGATTGAGACCTCTACGTCACCTTGGGTAGGCTTGGTTGCCTTTTTTTATCCACCCATCCAAAAACCATCACGTGTCGACCCGTGAGGATGAGATCCTATATATAGTCACACCCCCAAACAATTTTGATAAAGAGTGGTGGTACTACCTACTCCATCAGTCATCATCATGGAGGCCCTCCCCGTGTATCTAAAATCAGTATAAGTAGATGTCCTCCTCATCTTGTCAAAATCTATCAGGAAGGTCCTCCCAGTTCATATAAATCCCAATAAAGAGGACCACCCCATGTCACTGGTTATCAATGCAAGGGTTTTCCTCATGGTATCCCTAGCACAAGATGATGTCCTCCCAAATCCATCACCCATCAAAGATGTGGTCCTTCCTGCATCATAATCATAAAAAAATATCATCCCCCTTCCCAATATGATCAATACTAAGGTCTTATTCATTATACCAAAACCAACCATCGTAGAGGTCCTCCTCATGCCACAATAATCCAACATGGAGTTCCTCCATATGTGCTCACTAGCTCCTGTGGAGATCCTCCCCACTAAAGTAATCACAATCACAAAATTCTACCCCGAGTATCCAGTATATAGTACAAAGGTCTTCCCCATTCCCATTACACATGACATGGAGGTCCTCCCCATGTACCATTTTACATATTCCCAAGTGCTTCTAAAACCTCATTAGACCAAAGTTATGTTCCTCCTCACTCTGAAACTCGACATGAAGATCCTACCAATATTCTCAGCTGCTCCAGTAGAGCTTACCCCTACTCTGATACTCACAACCGTGGAGTTCCTTCCCATGCATCTAGATAATAGTATAGAGGTCCTCCCCATGTCCGATTTTATATATTCTTAACTTCTCCTCGCACATCATCTCACCAAAGTAGTGGTCCTCTCTGCTCTAATACCTAACATGGAGCTCCACCCCATGTTCTCACCAGATCTCCTAATGGTCATCCCCACTCTCACAACAGCCCCAGTGGATTTTATTCCCTCTTTGAGAAAAATAAATATGGATACCCTCTCCAAATACCATCAATCTCGGGTAGAGGTCATGTCTGATCAAACGCCAACCTGCACAAAGTCCCTCCCCATACTTATGATTTAGACTTCCTTGAAGAGCCGTACTAGGGTAGAAGGGTGAACAATCTCCACTGAAATAACAACTCTGAGAAGAGACATGTTATTGTGAATCCATCACTATTTTTAGATTCTAAAGATTAATGTGAATCAATGATAGATCCTTCACTCCAATCCTCTACACCAAAGTCTCGATTTAGAGCATGACAAGTGATTTTCATCATCTAGAATGGAGTGATGCTCTAGATTCTTGAATCCATCCATAGGTACATACTGGAGGAGAATGTTTTGTCTTCCTCCCAAGGTCATTCTATGCATTCATCTCTATCATCTCCTGACACATTATTTATCTCAATAAAAGAATATGGAGAGTTATTTTGTGTCATGGTAGATGAAAAACACCGACCATACTAATCACCATAATCCACTGACTTCTCATTTAAGATTGTGGTCAATACAACATCATACAATGAAAACTTGATTCTATTGGTAACACATTTATGAGATAACATAGTATAAAGAGGCATGCCATATTGTGTATTGTTTTCTCAGACACCCAGTTCACCACTGCAATGGTCTATATTATTGTTGTTCCGAGTTCCTCATCCACCACTATTTAAAGAATGGAGAAACCAAGAGCTGGATACTTCTTATGGATAGAGATTTTTGTTGGAAACACATGCAGTATATCAGTTTTACAAGATGTTCTAGCTGATCATACTCTCAAATTTTACATTTTGAAGCCTCTCACCCAAGACAAGGTTGTTAGTTTTCGTTGGGTCATTTGGGATACCCAATTCTACATCCATAGTTTTCAATTAGAGTACTCAATGATATAGGAGAATTGTGACAACATCTGGAAGCAGTATCTCATGGATGAGTTAGTAGTTTTTCATGTGGCTCATCACTCTACATTTCATATTTATCACCAGACCCTTCAACAATGATCTGTTCAGAGCATCACTATGATCCATAGAATTATAGAATAGGAAACCCCAGATGTACATATCTGTGGTTGTGGATATTATGTAGTTATATACTTTAGTCCAATCCTATGGGTTCCAGAGCTATTGGAGGACATTGAGGATATTCCTATAGGACCTATTATAGTATACATGTTTTTCCCTAATATACACATGGAAGGGAACATATGCGCAGGGTATGAGGGAGAGAACCTAGCCTCTTGTGGGACACAACATATTTTGGATACACAGGGGTCATCACTCGAAAGCAAAGGTAGCAACATGGCTTTGAAGATCACTCTGACTAATTGACATCCGATAAAAATATCATCAATGCTATAGAAAATATCATTACTTCTAAGCCCTCTGACCCATCTGGTGCAGCACATGAGATTGAAGTTGATCAATCTATGGCCTCTATGCTTTGGAATATTATAGATCAATTTAGTATAATCAATAATATCAATGATGAAAACATTGAAGAGTGTCGTCCACACTACTGTGATCCATGTTACAATCATATCCCTCCTCTATAGGGCCATAGGAGAAACCACATATCCTCCTTGGCTAGTTTCCTCCTGTCAATATCGACAATCACATGCATCCCTATAGTGAAATCATAGCCTATCAAAAGTGACAAAGTTATCTATCATAAAATCCTCCTGAGCTGCATGAGTATCCTCTCTATGACATATCTGAGGTCATTCCACTAGCATCTCCTCATGTCGTTTCTTAGTTCGTTCCTTCAGTATATCTACAAGAAACTATGAAAGATGTTGAGCCTACCTACCATGTTGATGATCAATTTAATTCATTATTGCTTAGGGATACTTGTAGAGATATTAATCCCTTCCTTAATGATCTAATAGCGTCTCTCACAACCTTCATTGAAGAACATGAGACCAGATAGCTAGTGATCCTACTTGTTGGAAAGCCATATCTAGCATGGGTTAATGACATGTAAGAACCCCAAGATTTTTGGAGTCACACATTCATCCATTTCAATGAGGTGAGTGACCCTCTACATATTATATCCCACTCATGCCAAGGTGTAGTCCCATTCAATTAATTCTAGAGTCACAAGAGGCCTTCATGTTCCGATGTTTTTTTTAGACATTGGAAGGGCTTGTGTTAGTCTTTTATAGTCAGCTACCCATTGATTATATCTCTATTTGGTAATATAATCACATGATGTTTATTTATAATTTCATCTCTACCATTCACATGATCAAAATAACCAACCTCTTCATGTGTAGTAAACAACAAGTTGAGTTATTCAAATACTTTTTCACCAGGTGGAAATGCCTCAAATGTTCACTTGACATTCCCTTAACTCAAGAACAACTGCTAGCATTGTGATTGGGTAACATCAAGATGGAATTGGTCTCATCCCTCATCACATATAATTTCCCATGAATGTTTTAGGATTTTTCATACAAGGCTCAGTGCCTTGTGGAATCATTCCAGTAAGTTAGGCAGGCACTCCCATATCCAACCCTAGATTCTACAAGAAGAGCTTCCAAGGTAGAGAATATTATCATCACATGAATAGAGGGACCTAAGATGGTAGGGTTATTACTGGAAGATTATAATCCATAGCTTCACCAGGTTATAAATCCTCAGGTCTAGCCTAGGAGTAGAGAATCAGTTTTTTCTTTATTAGATATTGAAATATTTCTAAATATTATTTTAGAGCTAGAAGTTGAGACGATGGTTGATTATGAGGCCTGATGTGCACAGAAATAATTTTATAAAAATATTAAAAATAGTTTTATTGTGCATGAATTGTTAATTAATGAATCTCGGATAAATCATATTATGTTCATTGAATAAAAAGTCCAGGATGACGGTTGGATTTAGAATGTGGGGTTTTTCCTAGGAACAACATAAAATGAGTTAGTGTGGGGCGTTCATACCTCTCACTCATTGGTGGTGCATTTAATTTATTTAATGAATTAAATTATATAATTACATAATTTTCATTAAACCCCGTAAATGGATTTCAATAAATTGTTTAGGGGTGTTGAAATTCATGAAACTATTTTTTTGATGATGACTTCATATCCTCTCATTTCCCAATGGGGAACACTGAATGAGGAAAGAACGACAGATCAATGGATCGAGAAGTATAAAAACACGATTGATCCTTTTCCTTCATTAGTGAACATGTTCATTCCCAATGATGTAACCAAAATATATGTAGAACTTGTATTTTTTTACACCATGGATTATATTTCATGAATGTTGATATTTATTTCATCAATTTTAACCCTTGTTTTCAATATTTTCATGAGCCCATGTACTCAAATTTAATACTGTTTATCCCATGATATAACCCCACTTCCCCAATATTGATCAAAAGATAGTAACTATTGACCAATTATGTTTAAAAAAATTGATATTTGTGCCTTTATACCATATTATTTTGTGTGTTACTTGGGGAACCACTTCGAATCATTCTTCATCAATTTTTGGTTGACCCATGCTCTCTCCGGCACCTAGATTCAGATAGAATTTTCGGATTAAAAATTAAAATGAAGGAGATTCAAAAACATAGAAATGAACTAATGTTAGGATGGTGAATATCATGATTTAGTGAAAATTAGATGATGATGACAGTCATGGTGGAATGCAAGAAGATCCAAACAAACCTTCATTTCCTCATGTGACTGATTCGTGATGAAAGACGATGAGTTTTCATGATATTTGTCCAGATCAACTATTTTTTAAGCCTAATCAGGTGAATTTATCTCGAGTTCAAGCAGAATTTGAAGTGGTGGATCAAATCATAGATTCTACTGAAAATCCTGTCTACATACTATGTTCTATGACAGATGCATTACATGTGTCCCCTCTTAGCAGAGACGCTAGGGATTCAAGGAATATAAGGATGACACGGTGTGTACTCTCCTTGACATGTCATGTAATAAATTTCCATATGATATGATCCATTTGATGGAACACATATCTTGGCACACTCCTAGTGTCGAGCACCCAGACAAGGGTCGGCTACCTGGGAATCATCTAGTTTGTGGAAACACACCAAGTACTAGAGTACACAAACACGGGGTCTGAGTACATGGACATGGAAAAATGACACAGCTCCAGTCCCCAGATACATAGAACACATCAGGTTTTCCTCCTACATGGCGTGCTCTACTACATGGGATGGGACACCTGTTCAGTCTGAGACATGAATTTGCAGTAAAGAGTGGCCACACTCCATGCCCCCCTCCCACATGTTGTGTACTATTTTAGCTCCCATGAGAAATATTCAATCATGTGCATCTCCTTATTTTGATTTTAAATTTAATCCTATGAGATTCCTATCCTACGATTTTTTTGTGTTCAATGTGATGGTTCCCTCGAAATGAGATTTTGAGGTATGATATTTATGTTATAGGTTTGAAACATACAGAGATGACACCTAATGATGGAAGGGATCAAACATGCTTACCCGAAAAAATCTCAACTGACCCACTAGAAGGGCTTGGTAGTGTGGTCCCCGAAGACCTCTCAGGATGAACCTTTAGTAGGATTTGTGTAGTGTAGTCCCCGATGATTCCAGGATGAATCTCCAAAAGGGATAGGTAGGGTAGTCCCCAATGACCTTCAGGGATGACCCTCTAGTAGGATCTATGTAGTGTAGTCCCCAAAAAAATTTGATGACCCCCCTATTATGACGGGTTGTGTAGTCCCCAACAACATTCCAGAATGACCCTCTAGTAGGATTTGGGTAGTTTAGTCCACGGTGATTCTAGGTTGAACCCCTGTTTGGTTGGGTAGTGTAGTACACAAAGACCTTTCAGAATAATCTTCCAGCATGTCTATGCAGTGTAGTGCCTTATGACCTTTCAAAGAAGACCCTTGACTATGTCGAATAGTGTCAGGGCATGATTCGACTTACCGACTGACACTAGAGATAGAGAGGTGATTTATCCACCAATATGTGTTCTTGTGACACATCCTAAAACCATATGTTTGAGTCAATTCCACCCAAATAGGATAGTATTGAGGTGTGGTGATTTGGTCCCTTTTTCCATGAAATCCCTGGGTAGGGACTTGAGGTGTTGGAAATTGTAGTAGACACTAACTTGGAACTATTGGCAACTCCAATTATTGGGATGAGCTGTTAGATGAAGATCACCTTACACTCTGATTTTTGATTCATAGACTAAGAATATATATATATATATATATATATATATATATACCCATCCCACAAAATTATCCACTCCTTGGGTTTTCGTTACTCTCCATCTAAGAGAGTCAAGGATGCATAGGGTAAGACATGTGATATTCATTTCTAGATCATCCGGGTTCGACGAGTATACTTTACTACAATAGGTAGTGATGAATCAATAGGGGTTAACCTCATCACTTTTTTGATCTCTTTGTTCTTGGATGAGCCTACTTTTACACTCTTGTTGGGTTGAGCTGCACTATTTTCGTCCCCTTTTATTGTACCTTGTTTCATATACCACATCACTTTGGTTGTTTCTTTTACTAATCCCCCATGAACTCTATGGGGTTTTCTAATGGGTCTGTATGCACTCACCCCTTAATTTGTTCTTCCCAAAATGTGTCATGTATTTTACAAAAGATAAATATGTCTATCGTGATCTCAAGGATGATTAGGGATACATGCTGTGTGGACCAAGTATGGTGCTCATGGTTGGGATACAGAAGCGGGGCTCTCTATGCTCTTACTCATTTCAAGTTGTCTTTAAAATTGAACAATTTTCTAGTTTGGAGTGTGTTTTTACCCATTACATTTTAGTATTATATACCGTACAATTGAACTACCTATAGTTTCATGAATTTTTATGTTACATTTACTCAGTTTAACCTTTTTATACATTATCTATGATTTTTTCCCTTGATTCAGTTGCCTGATTGTGTATAGGTTCTTAAGAAAAGGCCTCCTAGATATTTTTTCCATAGCCACTTGTCACAAACCCCAGGCATGTGGAGGCGGTCAAGGGTTAGTTACAGCTCAAGCCCTATATGTGGTCAGGTCACGATAGATTGTTATCAAGAGAATGAGATGAGTTCATGGTGTATTGTGACACATCAGTATCTAGTATCAATTGCATGTTGATACAATGACAGGCAGTCCTCACAAAAGATTTGAGGCAGTTTACACCCCATGAGAATAACAATTTGAATAATGATATAGATATTGCAATGATAGTCTATGATTTGAGGATATGGAGGCACTAGCTTCAGGGGAATAACATTTTGGTATACACAGACCACCAGAGTCTCATGTATATCTTCACTCAGAGTGACGTAAACCTAAGGCATCAATTTTGTTCAGAGTTCTTATAGGACAACGTCTTCAAGATAGTCTATACTCTATGGAAAGGGAATGTTGTAGCAGATGGATCTAGAAGTAATGACCATGATCACCTAGTTCTAGGAGCATTAGAGAATGTTTCTTCACGATATCTAACCCTAATGGGGCATGAGGGAATATTTTTCTAATTGTCGATCGTGTTGACATCTATTCGCCATGGCTGTGTGAAAGTTTCTTAATTGGGAGACATCGATTGCATGGTTATGTGTGATAAAATATCACTAGCGACACAGTATATGGATATAGTGGAGGAGGGATATCATTATATCTTTTTCCAAGGGTAAACAAAGGTTCCAGTTGTGATGTGGGAGGAAGTGATGTGGGAGTTCCACACTTCTCCTGCAGTTTTATATCATAGTGTGGGGAAGATGTATACAGATATTTTGTGTCATATTTTGTGGTCCGACATGAGATGAATTGTAGATGAGTTCACCTCACAATGTGTTACTTTCCAGAATGTGAAGAATGGGAACTAGGTCCTGGAAGGATTGTTGCATTCACTTAAAGTCCCTGCGTGAAAATTTGATGGCATGTCTATAAACATTTTCACAGGACTTCCATGCACAATGAAGGTCCATGATGCCATCTATGTGATAGTAGACTGACTCCTAATGTTAGATAACATTCTTTCTATAAGGAAGAGAGTTAAGTTAAGAGTTTGGGGTAGTAGTATATACAATAGATCATCCTCCTTTAAGGGGTACACTCAACTATTTTCTATGACCTTGATGCTTGGTCCATGTTCAGAATGTGGAGAGGCATATATGAGGTGTTCGAGACCCATCATTGGATGTGTACAGTAATTCACCCATTGACTGATGCGTAGACTAAGAACACTATCTAGGGGATACAGGATATGATGACTGTATGTGTATGGGATTTCAACTGGTGTTGGGATGACCACCTAGCCTTGGTGGAGTTTGTGTATAATAATAGTTACCACTATAACATCATCATGGATCCTTTTGAGGAACTTTAATAGATACCATATATATTACCTTTGTGTTGGACATAGATTGGAGAGTCCTCTCTTATAGGATCAGAGCTGGTTTAGGTGCTGACAGAGAAGGTGTGGGTCATCCATGAACCGATGAAGATGACCTAGAGCATACAGAATTCCTACAAAGATCACTGTCATAGGACCTTGGAGTTTGATAAGGGAGATGTCATCTCTATGAGAGTCTCCCAACAACATGGAATACATTATTTTGGGTAGGGAAGCAAGTTATCCCTGAGGTTCTTCAGGAAGTTTAAGGTCGCCAAAAGTGTGGGTGAGGTTGACAACAACAATTCCTTACCCCCAAGGCTGGAGTAGGTCCATGAAGACTTTCATGTGTTGCAACTGAGGAGATACATGCATGACCACACAAATGTTATTGAATGGGGAGAGATGTACATCGAGGATGGATCCACCATTGTGGATTACCTAGAGGGGATTGAGTACCAATAGGAGAGGACCCTGAAAAGATGTCTCATCCCTCTATTATTAGTGTTTTGGTGGCACATAAACATATAGAAAATCTATTGGGAGTGAGAGAGGAATATACAAACTCATTATCCCGATATTTTTATTTATTTTAACATTTTGGGAAAAAAATCTTTAAGGATGGAATGGTGTAGTGAACTGGTTTATATCTTATATGAAATTGAAAAATTTCTAAATATTTTTGTAGAGGTCAGCACTGAGATGGCGTGGGATTCCGAGGCCTAGTGTGTTAGAATTAAATTTATAAAAATATTTAATATATATTATATTTTGTATTGGGGGATAATTAATGAAAATCAGATAACTCTTAAATCATTGATCGGATCGGAAATATAGGAACATGGTAGGGTCCAAAACACAATGGTTTCCATAAGCGTGACAAAAAACCAGTCAACGCTAGTCTTTCAAACCCCTCACTTGTTTATTGTGCATTTAAGTGATTAAATGAATGAATTAATTTAATTATTTAATTGCATTTTAACCTAATAAATTAAATTAAATACATTTTAAGGGCTTTTTAACCTCATAACCATATTTTTTACAATGATGAATTCCCCTCCTCTCCATTCCCATTAGAGAATGATGAATGATGACTGAAAAATAAAGCCCTGAATCTAGATAGATCAAGATACAAGAGATCCTCGTACTTCCTTGGAAAACATGTTCTTCACCAATGATTCAACCAAAAAATAGGTAGGAATCATCGTTAATGTTTTTATACAACGGGTTAAATTTTGAGCATGTACATAATTAGATCATAAATTTCTATTTTTTTCAACCTCTTCATGAGACAATGTACCTGAATTTCATAATGGTTATCCAATGTTCTAATCCCATTTACCCACTCTCAATCGATGACCATGAAAACAAGGTCGATGATGTTTAAAAAATTGTATTTTGTTGTTTTTATCCCATATTCCTTTGTGTATTCACTGAGGAATCCTATTTAACCCTTATTCAATAATTTTGGGCTATCTAAGCATGATTGGGTACCAAGATTCAGATTGAATTTTTTGATTGAAAATAGAATTATGGGTGACTCACTGATATTGAAATGGCATGATGATTGGATGATTAATTTAATGGTTTTGAAAAAAAATTAAATGCAGGTAGAAGATGTTCCAGTGTGCAGAATATCCAAAAAATGCTCATTTATGAACTAAAACAATTCGCGACGACCAATGATATGTTTCTACGTAATTCGGTTAGGTATGGTGTTTTTGGAGTTGAATCAAGAGGCATCAGACATGGATGAAGTATATTTTTAAGAGAAATAAATAAATTATTATTATTTTGAATAACTAAACTACATGCCATGTACAAGGAATAACACATGGTGTATAGCCCCCCCGGAGGCAACACTAGGGTTTCAGGAAGATAAGGATGACATGGCTTATACTCTCCATGACACATCATACACTACCATTTTGTGTGTGGTGGGCCATGTAATGTAACACATGCCAAGGAACACACAATTCATTGAGAACATAGACATTGTTTGGGCACACATGAGGAATCCTATGTGGGCGAACACAATGCATACCAGAGTACATGACGACGGGGTCTGAGTACATGGACACAAACATCCGACACGACCCATGTCCCTGGATAAATGGAATATGTTGTGTATTCCACCTAAACAGAATTCACTAGTACATGGGATGAGAACCATGTATATCCATAGATACGTCTTGGTATTAAAGATGGGACACAGGCTTTGTGGGCCCCCTAACACATCATGTATTTTTTGCGCTCCCATGAAAAATATTCATTCCACCATATCTCATTTGTTTGAATATGGATTTCGACATGTGATATATCTTTAATCGACATTTTTTAATGTAGAACATTATTCTTCCCTCATATGAGGCTTTTGAGATATGATGTGGATGTTTTGGGTATGGCATGTGTAGAGACGACACCCGATGAAGGTAGCAATCATACGGGCTTACTAGAACAATTCTGGTCTAAACCTCCAATAGGGTTTGGCAGTGTAGCCCCTGATGATCCTATGAGATGACCCTCCACTAGAAACTACGTAGTTTAGTCACCGATGATTATGGGATGACCCCCAGTTGGATTGGGTAGTGTATTCCCATATGATTCTAGGCTCACCCTCTAGCATGCCTGGGTTGTGTAGTCCCATATGAACTTCCAAGATGAACCTTCAGTAGGATATGGGTAGTGTTTCCCCAAATGATTATACAATGACCCTCCAATTGTGCTAGGTATTGTAGTCCCTGATGACCTTACAGGTTGGCCTACTAGTATGATCTGGATAGTGTAGTCCCCAACAATTCTGGGATGACCATCCAACTGGGATTTCTAGTGTAGTTTGGGATGACCATCTAGGCTTGCCCACTAACTGGGCTAGGTAGTGTATTACCCAATGAACTTATAGGAAAAACTATTGGTTATATTTCATAGTGGAATGGCATGATTTACTTAACTATTAACCCATGATAAATAGGTCACATTCATCCACTGAGATGTATTCTAGTGAAACGACCTAAGACCACGTGGTCATGTTAGTGACACCCAAAGTGGATATTATATGTGTGTGGTGATTTCATCCCCTTTGACTTGTGACTCCTGAGTAGATAGTTAATGTTTTAGGCATCGTAGATGACTCTACCTTGGAACTAATAGCTACTCATCTTCTTGGATCGATATGTGTGATGAAGATCCCCTTACTCCCTCATTTTGGATTCATTGTTTGAGAATATATATAGGTATATATTCTTTTATAGAACCCATTCCATGGGTCTTGTTCACTCCTATTCCAAGAAAGTTCAATGTGTGCAGGAAATGGAATGTACTTTTTGTGTCTATCTCTTCATGTTTAGAAGGATCTATATTGTGTATATGGGTAGAAAAAACATGAAGAGCGGTTCACCACATCACCATTTTGAGCTCCTTGTGTTTAGATGATCCTACATCCAACTTATCATTGTATTGAGGTACACTATTTCCATTCATTATTATTGTCCATTGTTCTATATACTACATCACTTTGTTTGTATCTCTTACTACTCCCCCTTCTTTCATCGAGGCATTATATGGGGTATGTATATACTCACCACTGTATGGGATTTCCCCAACACATGTCATATCTTTTGCAGACATTGTATTGATTGATTGCGATATCTGGGGAGCAAAGTGATCTTGGTTGGATGGACCACATATAATGGTCGGGGTTGAGATACATGAGTGGGGATCTCTTAGCTGTTACTCATTTACAGTTGTATTTAGGTTGTAAATAGATTCTCATTTAGCATGTGTTTTCCCCTTTACATTTTAGTATTCACTACCATACCTTTGTAGTGTCAAGCGTTTCATGATTTTTTATGTTACATTATAGCATGTGATCCTTTTTTTGGATTTTCCTCTAAACATTTTCATTATGTTGGTTGCGTTCTTGTATAAAGGTTCTTAGGAAAAGGTATTGCTGACCATCTTGTACCTTCAGTGCTTATCACAAACCCTTGGCCTATGGAGGTAATCTTGGGATAGTTATAGCTTGAACCCCATAATGGGTCTATTTTTGACACTCTAGCTCTACATCATCAATCATGGAATTGGTAAGAGTAACCGTGTAATTCCCCACTCCCTCCTAGGAATGAAAATCATGTTCCATCCCCTCGCTAGGCCCTAGACCCTCATTCGAGAAATGCTCCTAGAGATCTTATTCTTGACATAAGAAATCAAAACTACTCATTTATGATGCTCATGTTTCTAGTTACTTTCAGTGTTCCTTGGATCATGGAATTTTGATGTTACAATAATGAAGGGAGCCTTTGGAGTCTGATCTCACTGATCGCCCTGAATACATCCATTATCATTGAATCCTTGGACATCATGTGATTCTTTATGTTGAGGGGATGGATATAGAATAAGGTTGATAAAAATGTATAAAATTTGGTTCCTTCCCCTAAACAAGTCTAACATATTCATTAAAGGCCTTACATAGACAATAAAATTTAATGGAAGTAGGTCTTTAGTGGCGGGTCTCAAAATGATGACAACAGGATGCATCATAAGTTAGTTACTCATTCCCATGATATCATTCATACCCATTTGAATCAGCTCAAGTATAATTATGTCATCTTAAATCCTCTATTTTCATCTTATAATCCACATCTTATCCTTATAATTCTTATAATAGAAGGTTCCACAAGCATAGGGGAAACAAAATCCACCCACTACAGTCGAAGCCGTCTTGCACTGTCGACGACTCCATGCCACCAGAAGTGGGAATCACCACAGAATTAACTCATTATTAGATGAACCATCAGGTAATTTTATGGATTATTCCTTGGTAATTACTATTGAGTAGGTGGATCCTTAAAATGATTCTCAGTGTTGACTAGTGTCATCCAGGCCCAACTAATGTTCCTGGTTGACACCATTGTTGATAGGGCTACATATATGTTAATCATCATATTTCATAGGCCATTGATTCTATACAAGACATGAACACTATTGAGACCATAGAATGTTATCATTATATAGCTCAGAATGAACATTCATCTCATCTCATCTTGTTAGATTCAATTCTACCACTGTTTGTGCTGCTCGAACAGGAAAAGCTGATGTTGCCGCATAGTGGTCAATCAGGTCCATATGTGGCTAGACCTCAATCATCTGATAGTAGGTTAAAAGTAATTTTTTTCTCAACTAGTGAATAATTGGATATCCCCAATACTATCAATAATCCACTAGTTTTACCAGTAACTCCCATCATATCTCCTTCCAAAGAAAAACCTCATGCTATCAGAAATGTATGCATAACATTGAAGTATAATGTTCTTAATAACCTTTCCATAATTCATAAAATGATATCAAACAATAAGGATCCTTGTATATCATAAAATATGCATGAATCCTAGATTCCTTAAAGAGACCCCTCTAGTTTTTGATAGAGGTAGTGGCTATCGATGCATTCCATACTGATGAAGTTGACCGAGCATAATGGCACACCATCATCTCAATCTCATTAGAAGTTGAATTATCCCATGAATAGGGGAACATCCAACCAATTGAATATCATTATCCAGTTCAATGGCATGGAATTATCCCTTTTTCTAGTAAATATCATTTCCAGGATCAATCGCATTCCAAATCAGATGCTCTAAAAGATGGGATTGACATAGGTAGATCTATGTCCTACTGACCAAAATTTTAAATTCTATAATAAGAACGACCATAGGCTTTTTAAAATAGTTTAACTAAAACCCCAATTAATTGGGAAAAATAAAATCACAAATTTTTGGTCATCTCGAAGGATACTGCCTATAATATGGGTGGACACTGTCTCTATATGCACATAACAGTTCACTCTTCATATCGCCAACGTCATGAGTAATCCCTCAATGGTTTAGTGGGTGTAACCCATGGTGGTGTATCACCCTTTTTTGCAAGTGAATCATTCTAGATGGACATCGACTATTACAAGAACAAGGAAAAAAGGGTTCATACCAATGGGGTTGAGCACAAAACCACTATGGTCGACCCATGAAGAATAATGGATGATGCTTTCGTCCTCTAAATTAATTGGTTTGAGGCCATATACCCTGACCTCAGACACAACATTTTTGTTTCTAAATATAGTGGAGAGCACGTTTCTGGGTACAAGGAATTATGGAAGATTGCTTCTTAATCAAACATGGATCAAGCTTAAGTGATACATGAACCCCTTGTTACAACCCGAGATTTTATTTGAATTGTTATTTTTAATTTCATTGATGTTGTGTGTTGTACGTTGCATAAAAATTAGCTTCTTCTATATGCAACAACATATTATCATACAGTATACGCAACACTACTCTTGGCTCATGTTACACACAATTTCAAGTTCGTTTTGTATAAATTATTCTATGAAACATTATGTATAGATTTTATTTAATGTGTAAATGAAATATGTTTTGATTATGTTATATGCAACAAAAAATGGAGCTTGCACTACATGAAACCTTGACTTGGCTTGCATTACATGCAATTGCGACCATCCTTGATAGCATGTGTAATACGCAATACCGGGGTTCACTAAACAATGATATATTGTTATAATATTTTTATGAACTAGCCTTTATGAATAGTAGTATCTACATTTTTAATTTTATGACATTATAATTCATCTTACACATTATATATAACATGGTATGAGAACAAAATAAATTTTTCGGGTAAAATAATTATTTTTAAAAAAATGCAGTTTTGCCGCCTTTTGAAGGCGCACCCACATTAAAATTAGCTTTTGACATGTTAATAAGTTCAATTTGAAAAAATAAAACTCTTATTTATAATCAGAATATAAAACTTTTCTTTGGGTAAATTTTTTATATTTTTCTGATAACTTTCAAATTTTAATGAATAGTAAAAACACGATATTTTTTAATTAAAAACATATTTTTTCATCGCAATAATTTATATGGTTAAATTATAATATTTAATTGTTTTAATGTATAAATAGAATATAGTTTTACCATTTAATATAATTTATGTCATTACCATTATTTTTACATTGAATTCAGAGGTAAAAACATTTCAATCTTTGGCAATGTTTTAACTTTTAAAACTAGTTTTCTTAACAACGGGATTAATTTTAAATTAATTACTACAACTTATGTGTTTTTAATTTTGAAAAATTTATTCCATATTTCAATTAAATGGGTTCAAATTATGTTAATTGGTTACTTTTTTTTGATATTATGAATAGTAACTATGGAACTTTTTATTTACTATAGTTAAATGTAAATCGGGTAATTACAGGTAAAAATATGATTATAAAATTACCCTAATAGCTGCCAAAATTCTATTGGATGACTAAAAGTCAACCCATAAAACCTAACGGTCGTAATAGATTCATTTTATGGACTTTTAACCATGAAAATAATTTAATTATTATTAAAACAAAAGAAAGTGACAACATGTCACTCTCTTAAATCTTATAAGTATAATAATTTTAATTTAGTGATAAACTTCATGAAACTTAAAAATTTAATAGTCTCAAGAAATAAAATAAAATTATTTATTTCATTTTAATTTATTTTGAATTTTTAGGTATTAAATAATTATCATTAAAGGTGACACAATAGTGATGTTGAAATTATTTTATTGATGGAAATATCAAATAAATGGTTTTATAAATATTATATGAACTATTTAATGTGCTCCACTAATTTTATAGATAAATATGACATGTTATGAATCTATTAAAGAATTTAGTTATAACACATCTTCTATGAGGATATTATTTAAATTCAAATAATTGAATAGTGTCCAAATTGACACTATTGTTATTTTATAAAAATAACATAATATAAATTTTTTAAAAAATCAGAAAAATATTTAACAATTATAAATTAAAATTTATATGGTCTAAAACGTCATAAATAATCCATTTATGAATAATTAAAAACACATAAGTAATTATTTATTACAATTTAAAATTTAGAATCTTATAACCACAAATACAATTCAATAGATTAAATAAGGATATATCAAGTAGATGATGTTTAAAATAAATTACCAACATGTGTAAATTTTATTGTTTGATGAAATTACAACCCTATCTCATCTATGTTCGGATTTGAGTCATTTTGGAAGTTTTTAAGTGGGTTTTGAATTTATTATAAAATAATATTTTTGATGGTTCCAAAGGTGTTGGTCTCCTTCCATATAAAAGGGAACCTCCTCCCTCTTCTCTTTACACAATTTTGATCCTTCAAGCTCGGCCAAACCCTACCAATGTTCCTTATAAACTTCCATAGAAACATTATAGAGGTTATTTTCTCCTCAAAATACCAACTCTAGTGCCCTGAGAGGAGGCTAAGAAGAGGCACGTCAAAGAAGAGGTAATATACTTCACTGATTCTTTCTGATTTGTTTATTCTTCTAATTCTTCTTCTTTATTTTTTCATAATAAATTAATAACATAAAGATCACGCATATACTTATATGTTATTATAAATATGAAACAACCATATTTCATCTTATATCCATCCTACGGAAAACGAAATCACTGCGCGTGCGTACGTACAGAATACAGTCTTCACGCTATGGTTTAATCTGTTCTCCACCAACACCATACTTGGATGTGTATAATGGTTTAAATAAATAACTATATATTATTATTTTAAAGTGATATTTATTTTGAAATATTATACATAAAATTCCGCGATCATGGGAATGATATAATCGCTCGTGCGTACGTACGGACTACCGTCTCCACGAATGTGATGAGATTCATTTTCCATGATTAACCATTCAATTATGATGGTAAAGTATATATAATAAATAATCCTGAAATATTTTACATAACAATTATACTGGATTTATGTACATATAATTTTCATTTACTTAATTCCATTTAATTCAATAAGGAAACGAAAACAGCGTTCATCCGTACGTACGACCTACCGTCTCCATGAACAGTGTATTTCATTCTCTTTATCGATCTATAATATATATTTATATGCTGAATATATATTATATATAAATAAATTTTTACATTCTGGAATTAATTAAATCAGGATATAAGTAATATTATCAAGAACAACATGTTGAAACACGTACGATAAATGAAACGATTTTACCCAAAACGCTGCATTAACATGGAATTTACAAAATAATGGGTAATATGAAGTCATAAGTGAACCATATATGATATCATAACAATGAATATGATTCGGTAATAAGTAGATGACATTATTCAAATAATTATACAGGAGTTTCGGACACATACAAAGCATATCAGACATAAGGTAAGGGATAACTTTTCCAATCACGTTTTTATCTGAGATTATTTATTTGTAAATATTTACTAGGGTTATATATATCATCCATGTCCATGTTTTCTAAAAATGGTTTCATGTATGTTTAAAGTCTTTTTACCCATTTTTGACTTTTACTACATGGTATGTAAGGAATCTTTTCTTTTACCACACGAGGTACATTTTGACTTTTCCAACAAAAGTACAAGGAGAATGTTTTTTAAATTATACGGCATGAACTGATTTTTACGGTCTCAAAATGCCTTATTTTCACGAATATTTCTCTACAATATTTCTGGCCTATTTTCAAAAAAAAATATTTTTCTTTAAAATTTTCCTGACATTTTGTGAAAAGAAAATGATTTTGAAGAAGAAAGGATATTTTCCTCAAAAATTCATTTCAAGTGTTTTATCAAAAACATTTTCTATATAAGATGACATTATTTCATATGTGTATGTTTCAAGTATAATGTCTCTATGATTTATATGGATTAACTTTTCTTATGATTAAATGATATCAATTTGATTTATATGGATTATGTTATGATGGAATGATATTTATGAAACCCATTTTATTCATTGGGTTATGATGAATGATTTATGTTTATTTTGGGTCATAAGTAAGAATAATTTCATTATGAGATGGGTGGGACCTATATCTCCCTCTAAAGAATTGGTTAAATATTTATATAACATGAGATATACATGGATGGATTGGGAAGTAAATCCGGTTCAGTGATATAGGACTAGAATGAGGAGTGAACTCGATTCAGAAAGAGACATTGTCCACTAAGATGGTCTTGGCAGCAATGCCTTAGCTACTATAGAAATCATATCATGTGATTAATGGTTTGGAACAATTATATGATTTATTCCCATGCAATTTCATTATGATTGATGTTCCATTATGATATATACCTTTCGTACTGCCATGTTTTATTGCATTGCTAATGATTTTGATGTTTAAACATTATGTTCATGTTTTTAAGTTCAAATATATATGGTTTGTTTTATTTTCTCCATGCTTACCCTTACTGATAATTTGAGATCACCATTTATATGTTTTATTTTCCTTAGGATATAAAGATAGATTCTAGGTATGAAAAAAACGGGGGAGATCTTTATTACAACATATAGTAATACTTACGAATAAACAATCTCAGATAAAAACGAGATTGGAAAAGTTATCCCTTATCTTATGTCTGATATGCTTCGTATGTATCTGAACCTCATATATAATGATTTAAATAATTTCATTGACTTATTATAGAATCATTTTCATTGTTATGATATCATATATGGTTCACTTATGACTTTATATTACCCGTTTCTTTGTAAATTCCATGTTAAAGCAGCGTTTTGGGTAAAATCGTTTCATTTATTATACATGTTTTAACATGTTATTCTTGATATTATTACTTATATCCTGATTTACATAATTCTATAATGTAAAAAATTATTTATATATAATATATATTTTGAATATAAATATATATGGTAGATCAATAATTGGAATGAAATACACTGTGCATGGAGACAGTAGGTCACATGTACGCATGAACACTGTTTTCGTTTCCTTATTGAATTAAATGGAATTAAGTTAATGAAACATATATATAAATAAATATAGTATCAATATTATGTAATATATTTAATTATTATTTATTATATAAACTTTATAAGCATACTTTAATGGTTAATCATGGAAAATGAATTTCATCGCGTTCGTGGAGACGGTAGTCCGTACGTACGCACGAGTGATGATATCGTTCCCATAATTATTTAATAGAATTGGAGTGGATGATATAATATCTCAGATTTGTATGATGTTATAATTACCATATATAGTTTTTATTTACACTAATATACCCATCCAAGTATGGTGGTGTTGGAAAAATATATTACACCACAGCGTGGAGACGGTATTCCGTACGTACGCACGCGTGGTGATTTCATTTTCCGTAGGATGGATAAAAGGTGAAATGGTTTTGTTTAATATTTATAATAACATATCAGTATATTATTGATACGGATGTTATTACTTTTTAATGATACAAATCAAGAATAATATGTTTAAGAAGAAAGAAACTTGAAAGAATCGGTAGAAGAGATTACCTCTTCTTCGACGCACCTCTTTTAAGCTTCCTCTTAAGGCACTAGAGTTGCTCTATTGAGAAGAACTGAACCTCTAGAATGTTGCTATAGAATTTTAGGAATGAAATGGGAAGGGGTTGGCCAATATTGAAGTCTCAATGTTGTGTAAATAGGAGAGGTAGGAGGTTCCCTTTTATAAGGGAGGAGAGGGGAACCTTTGGAATTATAAGAAATATTAATTTATAATAAATTCAAACCCCACATAAAAACATTCAAAATTAATCAAATAAGAATATTAGATTATATAGGGTTCTAATCTCATCAACCAATAAAATTTAGACATGTTTTTTATTTATTTTAAACATTATCAACTTGATTTATCCTTATTTAATCTATTTAATTTTATTTGTGGTAATATGATTCTAAATTTTAAATTGTTATATATTATTACTTATGAGTTGTGAATTATACATAATTAGATAATTTATTACATTATCAACCATATAAATTTTAATTTATAATTTTTAAACATTTTTGTAATTTTTAATCAATTTTATATTATCAAATTTATATAAAATAACAATTGTGTCAATTTTGACACTATTCATTTATTTGAATTTAAATAAAATCCTCACGGAAGATATGTTCGAAATAAATGATTGAATAGATTCATAACATGCCATATTTATCTAAAAAATTAGTGGAGACCCATATCTTGATGTACATAAACATTACATTACTTTTGAGGAATACTTAATAAAGAACAAAAATAGACAGCAAAAGACCGTAACAATTTAGTATCATTGGAAACCTGGAACATAATCTTCTAATCTTGGTGAAAGATCTTCAATATCTCCCATAAAGATATTTCCTTTTTTTACCTAAAATTATTATTTATATCCTAGGGAAAATAAAACATATAAAGGGTGATCTCAAATGCTCAGTAAGGGTAAGCAAGGAAAAAATAAAACAAACCATATACATTTGAACTTCAAAACATGAACATAATGTTTAAACATCAAAATCCTGAGTTGTGAAATTAATCATGGTAGTACATAAGGAATTGATCATAAAGGAACATAAATCATGATAAAATATCATGGGAATAAAACATGTAATTTTGGAAACCATTATGCACATGATATGATTTCCATAGTAGCCAAGGCATTGTTTCCAAGACCATCTTAGTGGACAAAGTCCCATTACAAATCAAGTTCACTCCTTGTTCTAGTCCTGTATCACTGAACCAGATTAACATACTATTCCATCCATGTCTATCTCATGAGATATAATTCATTACCCAATGAATTAGAGGGAGATATAGGTCCCACCCATCTCATAATGAACTCATTGTTACTTGTGCCACAAAATAAACAGAAATCATTCATCAAAACCCAAAGAATAAAATGAGTTTCATAAACATAATCCCATCATAATGTAATCCATATAAATCAAATGGATATCATTTCATCATAAGAAAATTGAAAACCATGTAAATCATAGAGACAATATACTTGAAACATACACATATGAAAGAATGTCATCTTAGATGGAAAATTGTTTTGATAAATTACATGAAATGAATTCTTGAGGAAAATGTCATTTCTTATAAAAAACAGTTTTTTTAAAAAAATTCCATGAAATTTTAAAAGAAAATTTTTTTTTTTTCAAAACAGTCATGAAATCTTGTAGATTAACCTTCATGAAAATAAGGCATTATGAGACCGTAAAAATCAGTTCATGCCGTATAAGTTAAAAAAACATTTTACCCGTACTTTTGTCGGAAAAGTCAAAAAGTACCTTGTATGGTAAACAAAAGATTCCTTACATACCATGTAGTAACAGTAAAAAAATGTGTAAAAATGAGTTTAAACATACATGAAACAATTTTTAGAAAACAGGGACACGAATGATAAATATAACCCCAGTTAATACTTACAAATAAACAATCTCGGATAAAAACGAGATTGGAAAAGTTATCCATTACCTTATTTCCAATATGCTACGTATGTATCCGAAACTCATGTATAATGATTTAAATAATTTCATTGACTTATTATAGAATCGTATTAATTGTTATGATATCATATATGGTTCAGTTTTGACTTTATGTTACCCGTTCTTTTGTAAATTCCATGTTAAAGCCTCGTTTTGGGTAAAATAATTTCATTTATTATACGTGTTTCGACATGTTGTTCATGATATTATTACTTATATAATGATTTACATAATTAGAAAATGTAAAACATGATTTATATATAATATATATTCATCATATAAATATATATGATAGATCGATAAATGGAATGAAATACACCGTTCATGGAGACGGTCGGTCGTACGTACGCATGGACGTTGTTTTCGTTTACTAATTGAATTAAAAGGAATTAAGTAAATTAAACATATATGTACATAAGTCCAGTATCATTATTATGTAATATATTTCATGATTATTTATTATATATAATTTATAATCATACTTTAATGGTTAATCATGGAAAATGAATCTCATCGTGTTCGTGGAGACGGTAGTCCGTACGTACGCACGAGCGATGATGTCATTCAATGATCGTGGAATTGTATTGAAGTGTATGTATAATATTTCAGAATCAATATCAATTTATAATAATCATACATAGTTATTTATTTACACCATTATACCCATCCAAGTAAGGTGGGGGTGGAAAATATATTACACCACGACGTGGGGACGGTATTCTGTACCTACGCAAGCGCAATGATTTTGTATTCCGTAGGATGGATGGAAGATGAAATAGGGTTGTTTCATATTTATAATAAATTATCATTATATTAATGATAATATTGTTATTAATTTATTATGAAACAAACAAAGAAGAATAAGTAGAAGAAGAAATAAATTGGAAGGAATCGGTAAATGATATTACCTCTTCTTTGTCACACCTCTTCTTAACCTTCTATTAGGGCACTAGATTTGGTCTTTTGAGGAGACAAGAACTTCTCTAATGTGTTATGGGAAGTTTAGAAGGTAAACTGGCAGGGATTGGCCGAGCTTGATGGCTCAAAATTGTGTAAAGAGAAGAGGGAGGAGGTGCCCTTTTATATGGGAGGAGAGGGGCACATTTGGAAACCTCAAAAATATTAATTTATAATAAATTCAAACCCCACTTGAAAACATCAAAAATGACTCAAATCCGAAATTAGTTGAGATAGGGTTGTAATATAATCAACCAATAAAATTTATAAAAGTTGGTAATTTTTTTTAAACCAGATCAACTTGATTTATCATTATTTAATCTATTTAATTTTATTTGTGTTTATAAGATTCTAAATTTTAAATTGATATAAATAAATACTTATGTGTTGTGAATTTTCCATAATTGGATTATTTATGACATTTTCGACCATATAAATGTTAATTTATAATTGTTAAATATTTTTGTAGCTTTTAAACAATTTTAAATTATATTATTTTTATAAAATAAAAATAGTGTCAATTTAGACACTATTCATTTATTAGAATTTAAATAAAATCACTAAAAAACATATGTTCCAAATAAAAGCTTTAATATATTCATAAAATATCATATTTATCATGAAAATAAGTGGAGATCATTAAATAGTTAATATAATATTTATCGTAATATTTTTAAAACCATTTATTTGATATTTCAATCAATAAAATAATTTCAACATCACTAGTGTGTCACCTTTAATGATAATTATTTAATCCCTAAAAATTATAAATAAATTCAAATTATTTAGATAATTTTATTAGCTTTCTGTAGAATATTCATGTTTAACATTTCATGATGTTTATCACTAAATTAAAATTATTATACTTATAAGATTTAAGAGAGTGACATGTTGTCACTTTCTTTGATTTTTAATAATAATTAAATTATTTTCAATGTAAAAAGACCATAAAATGAATCTATTCTGACCCATAGGTGATATGGGTGGACTTTTAGTCATCCAATAAAATTTTGGCAGGTGTTAGGGTAATTTTATAATCTTATTTTTACCCTTAATTACCTGATTTACCTTTAACCACAGTAAATAAAAATTACCATAGTCACTATTCATAATATCAAAAAAAAGTTACTTATTAACATAATTTGGACCCACTGAATTAAAATATGGAATCCATTTTTCAAAATTCAATGTACAGAAGTTGCAGTAATTAATTTAAAATTAATCCCGTTGTTTAGAAAAAGAGTTTTAAAAGTTAAAACATTGCCAAAGATTGAAATGTTTTTACCTATGAATTCAATGTAAAATTAATGGTAATGAAGTTCATTATATTAAATGGTAAAAATATATTCTATTTATTTTTTTAAACCATTAAATATTATAATTTATCCATATAAATTATTGCGATGAAAAAAGTTGTTTTTAATTAAAAAATAGCGTGTTTTTACTATTCATTAAAATATAAAAGTTATCAGAGTAATATATAAAATGTATCCAAAGTAAATTTTTATATCCTGATTCCAATGAAGAATTTTATTTTGTCAAATTAAACTTGTAAACATGTCAAAAACTAAATTTAATGTGGGTGCGCCATCAAAAGGTGGCAAAATTGCATTTTTTGAAAAATACTTATTTTACCCGAAAACTTTATTTTGTTCTCATACCATGTTATGTAAAATGTGTAAGATTAATTATAATGTAATAAAATTAAAAATGTAGATACTAATATTCATACTGGCTAGTTCATAATAATATTATATCAATATATCATTGTTTAGAGAAACTCGGTTTTGCGTACTACACATGCTATTGAGGAAGGTCGTGATTACGTGTAATACAATCCAAGTCAAGGTTTCATGTATGGAAAGCTCCCTTTGTTGTTGCTTTTAACATAATCAAAACTTCTTTCATTTATACTTTAAATAAAATCTATACATAATGTAACGTAGAATAATTTCTACAAAATGAACATGAAATTGTGTGTAACACGGGCCAAGAATAGTGTTGCGTATACTGCAAGCTAATATGGTGTTGCATATAGCACAAGATAATTTTGGTGTAGCGTAAACCACAAGACATCAATGAAATTAAAAAGAATAATTCTCATAAAATCTCAGGTTGTAACATTTTACCCCCCTTAAAATGAATTTCTCCCTCGAAATTCATCGGGGTTATAAATCATTTATTACTTGAAAGTTTCATTCCTAGAAACCCACATCATAAAAAGAAATACTAAAAATTAATTTTAAAAAGTTAATTATGAAACATAACGGTTACCCTAATTAACTCATCACTGGGTTTCAACATAGGAGAACATATGTAAAAATATGGATATGGAAGATAAATCTAACCATCAAGTTATGATGGAGAGTGGTAGAGAACATGGATATTAAAAAGCCAACAATCACAAATACATAAATTTGTGATGATCTAAGGCATCATCTAATTCATCATATATAAGAGTACTGCGACAACATTTTTGGTTTTCAAGATCATTTCCCAAATGTTGATGAATTTTTTAATTAAAATAAATACTTACTTGATTTTGATAAAATCTTACTGTTGTTTTTGCCTTGAACAGTTTCCACTTCATCTCTTAAAGAAATGAAGATGAATTTGTCTTCCGTGAAGTATTAGCAGATCATGTGATAGAATGATAGGTCATTCCATCTGTCTCAAACATAAGTTAGAAAAATTTATATACATAAGTCCATCTATGGTGAGATTAATCGGACATAGTTCCAAAATGGACTTATACTCAATATATCATCATGCTTAATAAAATAAATCTAGTTTCTACTAACCAGGTACTTCCTGTAGGCTAGTGGTAGGCGATAAAGGCATGTCACACTTCGGTTGTGGGTTCGATTCTAGCTAACCTGTCCGACACGATGGGTTTTCGCCCATCCTATGGGTTGTTATTTTTTTAAAACTATACTATTATACCATAACAAAAAGTTCTATCCTTAATCAATAATATATGATGTCAAACTTAATCTATTTCAATCTTTAGGTTCATCAAAAATACTTCTGTCCAATCTCATAGTATAAATTAAATTATTACTAGAAAGGTCATCTACCAAGCATTGAATACAATTATTTATCTCTCGTATATCATAAGATATATATATATCTTGTTGGTCACATTCCAAAAATTTCAATTCCTTAATCATGTATTCTCTTGCAAAATGAATACCCATTCAACCTTAGTGAAAACATAAATACTTTCAAAAGTTATCTCTTTTCACATACCAAAATCCAAAAATTCTATATTCTCAAACCATGATATAACTTTGTCCTTATATCAGTCATGAGCTCATTATTACTATCAAACATTTAATTTTCTCCTTATCCCTTCATTATGCGCATATAATATTCCTTCAAAAATATCTCAAACACTTTCCATGGTTACTGGTACCATAAAATTATTGAAAACCACAATAGAATAATACATAAATATTTCAATATTCCATGATACTATATACAACATTATTTTGGAATCCCATTACATAAACACTTAATCATTCCACCATATCATTTTCATAATCAACATCACCAATAGTGATCACATGTGACTTCCCTTTGACATTTTCCTTAAGTGGTTTCTCATTTCTATTATCATTAACCCTTGGATTAGGTAATTTATTAGAATAATTCCCCATTTCCTTACACTTGAAGCATTGAAGTGTTGGTGGAGCATTCTCTATCGTCTTTTCTCTATTCACACCATTAGCTACCTTTTTCCCATTACTTCGATACTCAACTACGCAATGACCTTATTTTCCACACTTAAAACATCTTCTAGTACATTTTAGGCAATCTCCACCATGCTTCTTTCCACACATTGAGCATAAAGGAACATTCATCTTCTCTTCACTAGTGTTCTGAGATTTCTCCTTGAACTCCATCATTCATTTCTTGTAAAAACCATGAGATGGATATGTAACACCAACTTCCATTATTACCTTGACAGCAAAACACACAATTTCTTCATAGCTACTAAAGTCTCTTATATCTAATTCCCTTCAAAGACTTGGTTTTAAGCCACTGAAGAATTGATCAATTTTACTTTCAAGTGGGATGATAAAGCCATATGCATACCTTGCAGGCCTTGTAAAATTTGATTCGTATATACCAACAGATTCATCATCCTTTTGCTTAAGCTCAAGTAAATCCTTCTCTATATTTTTTCAAAGAATACGAGGGAAGTACTTATTGGAAAACGAGTTCTTAAACTCGTTCCATTCCCTGGATTCAGATTTATCTTAGGGCCTTCTAATCTTAATTAGAGTCCACCACTGGTCTGCTTCACCTTCTAAAAGGTAAACAGCTAAGGTGACTTTTTCATGTTCTGAACAGCGAAGTATGGAAAATATCTTTTCAATGGTACTAATCCATTGTTCATCAACAAGTGGTTCAGAAGACCCATTGAATGAAGGTGGATGTTTCCTCATGAAGGACTCAATAGAATATTGTTCCCTTATCTTCTCATTCGGATGTCCAGAATGATTCATAGCTTGTGTAAGTATAGAAAAAATATTTTTCCCTCCATCTCCCATAATATTGGTTTGTTCCGAAGGAAAATCATTGCATTTCCCATTACATTGGTCAACACAGTTCATTCGGGTTCCATCCATCGTCAAAAACCCCAAAAAAATATTGTAAGAGGCAAAAATCATGCTAGGAAAACAACATAATAAAGGGGAAGTAACTTCGATATATAACATCTTAGGTTTAATTCTAATATCGTTACTGTAATTCTATGACTATAACCTATACTTATACTTAACTCTAGGTACATCCCTAGACATACCTTAGAAATATCTCTAGGGATCTCACTAAAGTTTTTGCATTCTAGTTTCCAAAGGTTAACTAAACCTTTCCTCTAATACCAACTGTAGATACCCATATATTTATTTACATAGACATTACATTACTTTTTTGAAATACTAAATACATAACAAAAATAGACACTAATGGACTGTAATAGTTTAGGGTCTTTGGAAACATGGAACATAATCATCTAATCCTGATGAAATATCTTCAACATCTCCCATAAAGATCTTACCTTGTTTTACCTAAAAACATTCTTTATATCCTGGGGAAAAGAAAACATATAAAGGGTGAGCTCAAATGCTCAGTAAGGGTAATCATGGATCAAATAAAACATACCATGTACATTTGAACCTCAAAACATGAACATAAAGTTTAAACATCAAAATCTTGAGTTGTGAAATAAATCTTGGTAGTACGAAAGACATAGATCATAAAGGAACATCCATCATGATAAAATAGAATGGTAATAAAACATGTAATTGTGGCAACCATTACGAACATGATATGACTTTCATAGTAGCGAATGCATTGCTGCCAATACCATCTTAGTGGACAAAGTCCCTTTCTAAATCGAGTTAACTCCTTGTTCCAGACCTGTATCACTGAATGAGATTAACTTACTGTTCCAGCCATGTCTATCTCATGAGATATAAATCATTAACCAATGCATTGGAGGGATATATAGGTCACACCCATCTCATAATGAAATCATTATTACTTATGCCACAAAATGAATATAAATCATTCATCAAAACCCAAAGAATAAAATTGGTTTCATAAGCATAATCCCATCATAATGTAATCCATATAAAAAAATGGATATCATTTCAACATAAGAAAAGTGAAAACCATGTAAATCATAGATACATTATACATGAAACAAACACATATGAAATAATGTCATCTTAGATGGAAAATGGTTTTGATAAAACACTTGAAATGAATTCTTGAGGAAAATATCCATACTTATTTAAAAATCATTTTCTTTTCACAAAATGCCATGAAATTTTAAAAGAAAATGATTTTGTAGAGAATTTTCATGAAATCTTGTATAGTAAGCTTCATGAAAATAAGGCGTTATGAGACCGTAAAAATCATTTAATGTAGTATAAGTTAAAAAACATTGTCCTCGTACTTTTTTCGGAAAAGTCAAAAAGTACCTCGTATGGAAAACAAAATATTCCATACATACCATGTAGTAAAAACCAAAAATGGGTAAAAAGGACATTAAACATACGTGAAACCATTTTTAGAAAACCTGGAAATGGATGATAAATATTACACCAGTAAATACTTACGAATAAACAATCTCAGATAAAAACAAGATTGGAAAAGTTATCCCTTACCTTATGTATGATATGCTTTGTATGTATCCAAACCTCCTGTATAATGATTTAAATAATGTCATTGACTTATTACATAATCATATTAATCGTTATGGTATCATATATGGTTCACTTATGAATTTATATTTCCCGTTATTTTGTAAATTCCATGTTGAAACAGCGTTTTTGGTAAAATCGTTTCATTTATCGTACATGTTTCGACATGTTGTTCTTGATATTATTACTTATATCATGATTTAATTAATTCCAGAATGTAAAACATGACTTATATATAATATATATTCAGCATATAAATATATATGATAGATTGATAAATGTAATCAAATACACCGTTCATGGAGACGGTAGGCCGTACGTACGCATAAATACTGTTTTCGTTTCCTTATTCAATTAAATGGAATTAAGTAAATGAAACATATATTTATATAAATCCAGTATCATTATTATGTAATATATTTCATGAAAATTTATTATTTATACATTATAATCATACTTGAATGGTTAATCATGGAAAATGAATCTCATCACGTTAGTGGAGACGGTAGTCCGTACGTATGCACGAGCGATGATATCATTCCCATGATCATGGAATTTTATTGAAGTGTATGTATAATATATCAGAATAAATATCACTTTACAATAATCATATATAGTTATTTATTTACACCATTATACCCATCCAAGTAAGGTGGTGGTCTAAAACAGATTACAACATTGCGTGGAGACGGTATTCCGTACATACGCACGCATGATGATTTCTTTTTTTGTAGGATGGATAGAAAATGAAATAGGGTTGTTTAATATTTATAATAACATATAATTATAGTAGTGATACATATGTTATTAATTTACTATGAAACAAATAAATAAGAAGAAATGGAAGAAGAAATAAATTGGAATGAATCGGTAAAGGAAATTGCATCTTCTTTGACGCTCCTCTTCTTAACCTTCTCTTAGGGCACTAGATTTGATCTTTTGAGGAGACCAGAACCTCTATAATATTTCTAGTGAAGTTGATAAGGGAAATAAGAAGGGTTTGGTCGAGCCTGTATGCTCAAAATTGTGTAAAGTGAAGAGGTAGGAGGTTCCCTTTTATAAGGGAGGAGAGGGGCATCTTTGGAAACCTCAAAAATATTAATTTATAATAAATTCAAACCCCACATAAAAACTTTCAAAATTACTCAAATCCGAACTTAAATGACATATGGTTGTAATCGGATCAACCAATAAAATATATACAAGTTGGTAATTTATTGTAAACATTATCAACATGATTTATCCTTATTAAATCTATTTAATTTTATTTGTGGTTATAAGATTCTAAATTTTAAATTGTTATAAATAATTACTTATGTTTTGTTAATTGTCCATAATTGAATTATTTATGAAATTTTAGACCATATAAATTTTAATTTATAATTTTTAAATATTTTTTTTATTTTTAATCAATTTTATATTATGTTATTTTTATAAAATAACAATAGTGTCAATTTTGACACTATTCGTTTATTTGAATTTAAATAAAATCCATACCAAAGATATGTATGAAATAAAAGCTTTAATGGATTCCCAACATGTCATATTTATCTATAAAATTAGTTGATCACATTAAATAGTTCATATAATAATTATTTTAATATTTTTAAAACCTTTTATTTCATATTTTAATCAATAAAATAATTTCAAGACCACTATTGTGTCACCTTTAATGATAATTATTTAATCTCTAAAAATTATAAATAAATTCACATGATGTATATAATTTTATTATCTTTCTTGATACTATTCATGTTCAAAGTTTCATGAAGTTTATCACTAAATTAAAATTATTATACTTATAATATTTAAGAGAGACATGTTGTCACTTTCTTTGGTTTTAATAATAATTAAATTATTTTCATAGTCAAAAGTCCATAAAATGATTCCATTCCGACCCTTAGGTGATATGGGTATACTTTTAGTCATCCAATATAATTTTTTCAGGTGTTAGGGTAATTTTATAATCTTATTTTTACCCTTAATTACCCGATTTACGTTTAACTACAGTAAATAAAAATTACCGTAGTTACTATTAATAATAAAAAATATATATATAAAAGTAACCTATTGACATAATTTGGACCCACTGAATACAAATATGGGATCCATTTTTCAAAATTCAAAACACAGAAGTTGCATAAATTAATTTAAAATTAATCCCGTTGTTAAGAAAATGGGTTTTAATTGTTAAAACATTGCCAAAGATTGAAATATTTTACCTATGAATTCAATGTAAAATTAATGGTAATGAAATAAATTATATTAAATGGTAAAAATATATTCTATTTAAACTGTAAAACCATTCAATATTATAATTTAACCATATAAATTATTGTGATGAAAAAATTTGTTTTAAATTAAAAAATAGTGTGTTTTTACTATTCATTAAAATATGAAAGTTATCAGAATAATATGAAAAATTTATCCAATGTAAATTTTTATATCCTGATTCCAAATAAAAATTTTATTTTGTCAAATTGAACTTATTAACATGTCAGAAACGAAATTTAATGTGGGTGCGCCATCAAAAGGCGGCAAAACTGCATTTCTTTAAAAAATAATTATTTTACCCGAAACAATTATTTTGTTCTCATACCATGTTATATAAAATGTGTAAGATGAATTATAATGTCATAAAATTTAAAATTAAGATACTACTATTCATAACGTCTAGTTCATAACAATATTATATCAATATATCGTTGTTTAGTGAAACCCGCTATTGCGTACTACACATGCTATCGAGGAAGGTCGTGATTGCGTGTAATGCAAGCCAAGTCAAGGTTGCGTGTAGTGAAAGATCCCTTTGTTGTTGCGTGTAACATAATCAAAACTTATTTCATTTATAAATTAATTAAAATCTATATATAATGTTGCATAGAATAATTTCTACAAAACGAACTTGAAATTGTGTGTAACACGAGTCAGTAATAGTGTTGCATATACTGCAAGCTAATATGGTGTTGGGTATAGCACAAGCTAATTTTGGTGTAGCGTACAACACAATACATCATTGAAATTAAAAAGAACAATTCTCATAAATTCTCAGGTTGTTACATTTAAATATTTCGAAAAAGGGGGGAAGAGGTAACGTGGGAATTGTTATATCTGAGATTCTTATATCCATGTACCAATATAAAATCATAACACTTACAAAAAATATAAAGGAATGAAAATATTCCCACATTTCAATCACAATATATTACTTAAATATATTGACATAACAAATCCAATTTCAAAACCATTTTCAATACCAAAATACATAAAAGAGTGTATGGTATTTAATTTCATTTAAAAACATTACGGCTTGTTAAGGAATCCAAAGATCAAATAATACTCGTGGGGGCGGAAAAGGTTGTTTTCACCACTTATGTTAAAAGAAACATTTCTTTTTTTCGTTTAGTAAAATTCTTCATAGAAAATGATTCCCTTCTGAAAATTCAAGGTTGTTTATATAGCTTATAAAATAAAGTCATGTATTAAAACAAAATATGCCTCAATGAAAGGAGATTGAGACGAAGTCCCTTTCCTCGTGTCTGACTTGACTCGATCGTTCTTTAAACTCTTGAATAATAAACTAAAGTTAATTTTTACTTTCTTAAGAACCTTTTTTAAGTTTATTATTTCTTTTATATCACTTATTACCATGTTATAAACATTATGCCATCATTTATGTTGATAACGTTCATTTTCTCGATATTTGGTACTTGAGTAAAAACTGAACACCTTATATTTACATGTTATCCATGTGGTCAAAAGTTCATTATATCCAGAATGATATTCATGATTTGGATATCGTATATATCGTATATATCTAGAATATACATGTTTTTATAACAGTACATAACATTTAGAGATAATAAATGAAATGCACCGATCATGGAGACTGTAAGCCGAACGTATGCATGAACGCTACTTTAATTTCAATTTCATATTTTAATGGAAATAAAACATAATTATAAATACTTATATTATAATTCCAGTATAATATCATATATAATATCATTAAATCCATCCTTTATACATCCCATAAAAGGAATTAACGAATCACTTCACTTTGAGGGGGCGGTAGTCCGCACTTCCTTAAATGAGATTATCGTATTTACCCACTATGGAAACCATAAAGGTGTGATATAAATGGGAAGTACAGAAGCATAAGGAAATCATAAAAATAATATATATCATATATAAATATAGTTCCATCATAATTCCCACCAGGAGAGGCGGTAAGATGTAATTGAACAACCCTCATTTTGTGAAGCCTTAGTTTTCCATCCACAGAAACATTATGTTCTTCAACCATTAGATGGATGTGTGTGAAAGTGTAGTTCAAATACTTCTCATAACAACATCCTAATATATTGAGGATATTGGTTTTGTTACAAAAGAAATGAATAAAAAGAGTTATGGGTTGGATAAATAAAATAAAAGATAACAATTTAAGAGATACTGTTACCTTTAATTTGGGTAACTCCCTTTGGTTTGAACCAAAGGACTTCTTGAAGTTCCCTCTGCCTAAGGTAATGTAACGCCCCGACCCCAGCTACCCAGAGTCGGTGCATTAATTACATAACATTGGCATGATCACAAGAAAGATCAAATCCCGAAAGACCGATTGGTTTAGTATCCTTGGAAACACTAGATATAATCATAAAGTTTTACATTACATTTCAAAGTGAAAAACTACTACAACAACAAAGTCTTCATATCCACACTATTAACCCCTCATAATATCCCTGCAAGTCATTCATAATTTACTTCTTCACTACCTGGGAAAAATAAAACATAGAAAAGGGGTGAGCTCAAATGCCCAGTAAGGATAACAATATAGAGGAAACTTTCATAAATAAAAATAAACATTTAAGGCAATGTATAACTAAAACAAAAGCCTTTTAAACTTGAACATTTAACATAGTATGGCATAAATAAAATGAAATAATTCCATTTACTTATTCACATGGATATTCTACTAATCGAATAATCACATGCAAAAATCAATAACCACTTTCATAATGTTGGAATGCATAATGCCAGACTATCATAACCACATAGCCAAGGCCTCGTGCCAAGACTACAAATAAGATTTTGTCAAGGCCTTGTGCCAAGACACTAGTTTGTCTCATGAGACCTACCGATGCATCGAGGAGCTATAGCGGGCTCCACCTGTCACTTATTAAGTCCAATGCATTCCCATATGAAAAGGTTTAAACATAACCTAAACATTCGTATTAAAACTAGCATACGAAATGTCAATAATTTCACCATAAACTATGAATGGTATAAAAATAGCACATCCACAGTCAAGCATATCACAAAACCTTCAATACAATATAGAAGTTTTGTATCATAAAAAATCAACTTCAAATAATCTTAAAATCCATCAAAGGATGTTGACATAGATAAAATCAAAATTCTTTTTAAAGAAGTATCTCCTTTTATTTTGAAATCATTTAAGATCCATATAAAATAAAACATTTTCTTTGAAAATATTCTTATAAGCTTGTAAGGAAAGCTTTGAAGATTTTATAACGGCGTAAAATAACCGCACCCGCCGTATAAGTTAAAAAAAACATTCTTACCTCAATTCTGTCGAAAAGGTTAAAAAGGACCTTGTTTTGAAAACGACGGAAAGATTCCTTTATAAACCTCTTATAAAAAGTCAAAAAAGGGTATAAATGACTTTAACCCATATTCTTGTAAATAGTAAAAATGTTTTGAAATACATTTTTAAGAAACATGGATGTGGATGATAAAGAGATCCCAGTAGATTATTACATATAAACAACCTCGGATAATGAAGAGATTGTGAAATAACCCTTACCTTGTACTTTTCCTTGGTTGGGGTAGGTTAACCTCCTGTATAATGGTGAAATAGTTGTTATTAAATTATACAAGAATCATATATATTAATATGATATCATATATGATCTTTTAACATTGATTTGTTAATAATATCTTAGAATTATCGTCGTTTCGGGAGTTAACTTACTCATTTTCTTTTATATGTTTTGTTACATAAGCCATGGTTGTTGTATCTTATTCATATCCAGAATGATATACAGTCCATAAACATCATTTTTAAATCATCAAATGATAATTATACTTGAATGGATACGATGGAGAATGAATCTCATCGCGTTCGTGGAGACGGTAGTCCGTACGTACGCACGAGCGACAATATCATTCTTTTGATATTAAAATAATATATAAATGGATGGTATATCATATATACAGAATCATTAACATGTTATATTTATTATTTACATGAGTTACACATCATTATTATACCCATCCAAATAATATTATATTGAATAACAATTACACCACGACGTGGAGACGGTAAGCCGTACGTACGCACGTATGGTGACATGTTATTCAAAGGGTGGATAGAATACTGAATATGATTGTACCATATTTATAATAACATCACAGTATATGTGAGATACTGGAGTTATTATTTCAGAATGGTAAGAACAAAGGAAGAAGAAGTGGAAGAAGAAATGAACTTAGAAAAGGGTGGTGAAATCATTACCTCTTCTTCGGGTTCTTCCTTTTGATTTGATCAAAAGGGCTCCTTAGGTTGGCTTTCTGATCAAACTAAGGCCTCTAGGTTGTATTGAGGGATGTTGGGAGAGTATTTGGGCAGAGTTTGGCCGAACCAAAAGGCTTTGAAGGTGTGAAGAAATGAGAAGGAGGAGTGCCCTTTTATAAGAGGGGTGAGGGGCACCTTTGGAAAAGCTAGAAATATTAATTTATAATAAATTCATATTTGGTTTCTAAAGGCTCCAAAGTTGACTATTCAAAGGATGAGGTGGGGATAGGTCGAAAACAACTCATCCAATAGAATTTAGACAGTTTTGGGTACTTATATTAACCTTATCTTTAAGTATTAACTCTAAGTTAATTAGTTTCACTTTTACAATGTCTCTTTGTATTTTATATATTATGGTTAATAAACTTACTATATACATCCAAGCGACCCCCAAGTGGTCCATTAATGATTAACCTATCATAATATAAGTCTCTTGGCCGAACCTTAGATTTTTAGGAATTTAATATCAATTAATAATATAATATTTGTTTTAAGAACTCTTTTATGTCAATTTTGACACTATTCAATAGTTGATTTTTGTGAAACTCATAACAGATTGATTACTTCGAACAAAGTCCATTAAATCAATCCTAATATATCATATTAGCCTAGAAAATTAGTTTAATTCATTAAAAGTTTCATATTATATTTATTTGGGTATTTATAATATCAATTATTTTAATTTTTCACTATTATATTAATTACTGCATCATCATTGTGTCATAAATAAAATAACTTATTTAATGTCTAAAAATTATAAATAAAATATCATTATGTAGGAAATAACTTTATCTTTCTAATGAATATTTATAATCGAAAATCCAACATGTATAACCCTATATAAAATTTTTGTTCTAAAAGATATATGCTTGTGTCATTTTTTGTATTCATTTTGACTTAATTAAAATAAAGTGTCATTATCACTTACAAGTGGATCCATGGGGTCCCGAAATAGACCCAAAGATGCCCATGGTCGACCATGTATCAACCAATAGGGTTAAGACACGTTTTAGGGTAATTTAGTATTATTATAATATTATTTTTTTAACCCTTATTTACCGGATTTACCCTTTAACCATGGTAAATAAAATATTTACCGCAGTAATTATTCAAAATGTGTAAAAATAAAAGTTACCTATTTACACAATTTGAAAATCCTGATTCCAAATATGGAATCCATTTTCCTAAATTCAAAACACAGAAGTGGCAGAAATTAATTTAAAATTAATTCCCGCTGTCAAAACAAAAAGCGTGTTTTTAAGAGATAATAACTATCAAAAGATTGACACTTGTTTATGTTCGGTTTAATTGTAAAATTATGTCCAATGATAAACATTAAATTGAATGGTAAAAATATATTCTAAATATACTTTAAAACCACTCAAATTCATAATTTATCACTATTAATTATTTTGATTAAAATAGTTGTTTTTAATTAAAATTTAGAAATTTTCACTATTCATCAAAATATGAAAGTTATCGGAAATGTACCAAAATTTCACCCTAGGCTAATTTTGATATTCCGAATCCAAAAATGAAGTCCATTTTGAAATATAGAATATATATGATTTCAAAAAGTAGGTATTACTATTCACAACGGCTAGTTTAATTAGTTGTGGTGTGTGTTAGAACTCGAGGTTGCGTACAACACACGCTATCGCATTATTCGAAGGGAAACGTACCGTAGAAGCTTGGGGTGTTACATTCTCCCCTCCTTCAAATAATTGCGTCCTCGCAATTTCTAGGGTATTACTGCATAAAAAGACTCGGGTGGTTCTTCATCATAAGTTCCTCGGGTTCCCACGTTGCCTCTTCCATCTTATGATTTCTCCACAAAACTTTTACCAGACGCGTCGTCCGGTTTCTCAGTACTTGTTCTCTTGTATCAAGAATCCAGACGGGCTCTTCGCAATAAGACAGATCGGGTTCCAGTTCTAATTCCTCATAGGTGAGTACATGCGTTGGGTCAGGCATGTATTTTCTCAACAGAGATACGTGGAACACATCGTGAACTTTGGAGAGACTTGGCGGCATTGCCAATCGGTAAGCTACAGCCCCAATTCGTTCTAGAATTTCGAAAGGTCCGATGTACCTGGGACTCAATTTACCTTTCTTACCAAAACGTATGACTCCCTTCCACGGAGATACCTTTAGGAAAACATGATCACCGACTTGAAATTCCAAATCCTTCCTTCGATTATCGGCATAGCTCTTCTGCCTACTTTGAGCTGCTTTGATGTGATTTTGGATTACCTTTACCTTTTCCATCGTTTCCTCCACCAGTTCTAGACCTACAAGTTTTCTTTCACCGACGTCATCCCAACAGGTTGGTGTACGACATCTCTTTCCGTATAACGCTTCATATGGTGCCATCTGAATACTCGAATGGAAGCTATTGTTATAGGAAAATTCTACCAGAGGTAAATATTGATCCCACATACCCTGAAAGTCAAGTGAGCAAGATCTCAACTTGTCTTTTAAGGTTTGAATAGTCCGTTCTGATTGTCCGTCTGTCTGAGGGTGGTAAGCAGTGCTCAAATGAAGTTCAGTATCCAGGGATTCTTGAAGACTTTTCCAAAACCTTGAAGTAAAACGGGGATCACGATCCGAAACAATTGATAGGGGTACTCCATGAAGTCTCACAACTTCATTAATGTATAGTCTTGCTAGACGTTCCAGGGGTAGATCTTCTCTTATAGCAAGAAAATGTGCTGACTTGGTAAGACGATCAACAATAACCCATATTGCATCGTTCCTTCTAGGAGTCTTTGGTAGCCCCATGACAAAGTCCATTGTAATATTGTCCCATTTCCACTCCGGTATGGGAAGCGGTTGCATGACTCCTCCAGGCTGTTGCCTTCCAGCTTTCACTTGTTGACAAACCATACATCTTGACACAAAATCAGAAATCTCCCTCTTCATGTTGTCCCACCAAAAATGTTCCTTCAAATCTCTATACATTTTGGTGCTCCCAGGGTGTATAGAGAAATTGGAACTATGAGCATCATCCAGTAATTCCCTTTTTAGATCAGGTATATTGGGAACACAAAGTCTCTTCCCGAATTTCAAAATTCCATCTTCATACACAAAGTCTCTCAATCTCCCATCATTCACAGCTTTAATCTTCTTTTGGAATTCGTCATCATCGGTCTGAGAACTCTTAATCCTTTCTAGTAAAGATGGTTTGGCAACCATTTGAAAAAGCATTGATGTTTCACCTTCCCTGGTTATTCCCATGTCCATTTTCACTAGATCCATGAAAATTGGATCCCTTTCAATTCTCATATTGTTCAAAACTCCATGGTCTTTTCTACTCAAAGCATCTGCCACCTTGTTTGCCTTCCCCGGGTGGTAGTGTATCGTACAATCATAATCCTTGAGTAATTCAAGCCATCTCCTTTGCCTCATGTTGAGTTCTTTTTGTGAGAAAATATACTTCAAACTCTTGTGATCAGTATAAATCTCACATTTTTCACCATAGAGGTAGTGCCTCCATATCTTCAAAGCAAAGATCACAGCTGCTAACTCAAGATCATGAGTAGGATAGTTTTGTTCATGAATTTTCAACTATCGTGATGCATAGGCAATAACTCTATCATTCTGCATAAGGACACAGCCAAGTCCTTTCTTTGATGCATCACTATAAATAACGAACCCATCATTCCCTGATGGTAGAGTCAATATAGGAGCATTGACTAATCTTCTCTTCAGTTCTTCGAAACATTCTTCACACTCTTTTGTCCAAACAAATTTAACCCCTTTACGCGTGAGCTTCGTTAATGGGTTAGCCAATCGGGCAAAATTCTGGACGAAACGTCGATAATAACCTGCCAAACCAATAAAACTACGTACCTCAGTTATACTCGTAGGTGCTGGCCATTCTTGGATTGCCTTGGTCTTAGAAGGATCAACAGAGATTCCATCTTTAGAGACAATATGGCCAAGAAAAGAAATCTCCTGAAGCCAGAATTCACACTTGCTAAACTTTCCATATAATTCATGCCTCCTCAGAGTCTTCAAGATAATGCGCAAGTGATTTTCATGATCTTTGTAGGTTTTGGAGTATACCAAGATATCATCAATAAATACCACCACAAATTCATCGAGATGCTCCTTGAAAACTCTATTCATCAGATCCATGAATACAGAGGGTGCATTAGTCAATCCAAACGGCATTACAGTAAACTCGTAATGCCCGTACCTGGTTCGAAATGCTGTTTTCGGAATGTCTTCCTTCTTTACACACAACTGATGGTATCCAGATCGAAGGTCAATCTTTGAAAAGTATTGAGCTCCATGCAGTTGGTCAAATAAATCATCAATACGAGGTAGGGGATACTTGTTCTTTATCGTTATAGCATTGATCTCCCTGTAGTCGATACATAACCTCATAGATCCATCTTTCTTTTTAACAAAAAGAACAGGGGCTCCCCATGGAGAAACACTAGGGCGAATAAATCCCTTATTACTCAATTCCTCTAGTTGTTTCTTTAGTTCGACTAACTCTACAGTGGCCATTCTATAAGGGGTCTTCGATATAGGCCTTGATCCAGGAATCAAATCAATGGAAAACTCAACTTCTCGTTCTGGAGGATGTCCAGGTAAATCTTCCGGAAATACATCTACAAATTCTTTCACACCAGGTACACCCTCTATTTGAACATTCCTTTCCTCACCGATAGTTACTTCATTCTCTTCCTCCCCAATAATTGAATTAAGTTGAGCTACTGGGGGTGGGTCTAAATAAGAATTAGGTGGTGACGATTCTGCTCTAAAAATAGGGTGTTCCTTATCATTATCATCAAGAATCGTAACCTCTTTCTTCTTATAATAAATCTTCGCATCACAGTCCGAAAGCCAGTCCATACCGAGGATTATATCAAACTCAATCATAGGTATGACGATGAAATCAGCAGATAAAGAAAATTTATGTGCTCTAATGGGGACTGATTCACAAAACTTTGTTGCAACGATACTTCCCTTAGGAGTTTTAACTAACAACTCCCTTATTAAATCAAATTGGAAATATCTAATTTTCTTAGCAAACTGGGAAGATATGAAACAATGCGATGATCCAGAATCAAATAATGCATTTTCTAAACTTGAGGAAACCATTAAATTACCTGCCACCACGTCTTTCGGAGTTTCTACCTCAGCAGTAGTGATAGCATAAGCCTGGCCTTGATCCCTTGGCCTTTTCTGAGGTAAGTTCTCCTGACGCTTAGGACATGCATTTGCATAATGCCCCATCTCCCTGCAATTGTAGCACTGAACGTTGGTAGCTTCCTTCTTCCCCTTGCAATCATGAGCTTGGTGGCCTTTTTCACCACACTTGTAACAGACTCCCATTCCCTTCAGGCAAGCACCGGGGTGTTTCTTCCCGCACTTACCACAAGATGGATATTCAACCTTTCCCTTCTTCCCCTTATTTCCATTCCCAGATTGATCAGCAGGTCTCTTCTTCTCTTGCTTTGATTTAAAGTCATAAGACTTAGAGAATTCCTTTCCGGTCTTGATAGCACATGAGACAATGTCTTCGTACGATGAAAAGGATTGTGAGACTAATGCTCGACGGAGAAATGGTTTTAACCCATCAAAGAAACGATCAATCTTACTTCTTGGGTTGCGAATATAATCTCCAGCATACCTCGCTAACCTTGTAAAGTTAGCCTCATACTTTGTGACATTCTCATCCTCCTTTTGTCTCAGACTCAGAAATTGCCTTTCCATATCTGCTCGATGGTCGCGTGGAAAGTATTTTTCTAAAAACAGATCTTTGAACTCCCTCCATTCCATGTTTGATACTTCATCATCTTCCTTCATGTTTTGAATCAATGACCACCATTGATCAGCATCTCCAGTGAGGCGGTAAACTGCCATGGTAACTTTTTCCCTTTCACTACTCCCCAAAGCCTGAAATATTTTCTCTAGGGAAAATATCCATTGCTCAGCTACTAAGGGATTTGTACTTCCATTGAACGTTGGTGGTTGTTGTCTCATGAATCGATCTAACATTGATCCTCCACGCTGCGGATCAGGGTGCTCCATACGGGTAAGGTTATTATTCATAACCTGAGTAAGTTGTCCCAGTACGGTGATTAGCTGATCAGCACCAGTTGCATCACCAGCCCCACTATAATTATCTTGAGCAGGAGGGCAATCCCTACATGGAGTGCGTGCATTGATACTGTTTCCATTTCTTCCACTAGGCGACATTTCTAAACAATGGCATAAACTAGATCAGTTTATGAATCAAAATACATAATCCCATACTTATAAAACACTTAACATAAATTGAACTATCTATGGATATAATCCATAATCATAAAAATGTTTTTCTTTGATGATGTATATACTCATAAACCCTTCATAATGATTTGTAAAGATAATGAGAGTTATCCTAAGCATATCCCCCGGGAGTGTCGTAACCAAGAGTGCAGCAAGGCCCGTTGTCGTGCACCAGTTCCCGTTCGAGTCTAGCTCAAAGCGGTGTTTTCGGGTTTTACCCCTAGGTACATCTGTGCCAGAGCCGCCTCTACCTGCTCGTATCCAGACAGGGATGTATTGCTCGGAAAACTCACAAAATTTCTACAATACCAAAATTCTAGTAAGTTCTTCTATACTAATCCTCAAAGTTCATCTTAAGTCTACGTGCTCTAATCAGAGTTTATCTAAATCTAGCATCCAAGGTTTGTACTAAACTTCCTCTGATACCAACTGTAACGCCCCGACCCCAGCTACCCAGAGTCAGTGCATTAATTACATAACATTGGCATGATCACAAGAAAGATCAAATCCCGAAAGACCGATTGGTTTAGTATCCTTGGAAACACTAGATATAATCATAAAGTTTTACATTACATTTCAAAGTGAAAAACTACTACAACAACAAAGTCTTCATATCCACACTATTAACCCCTCATAATATCCCTGCAAGTCATTCATAATTTACTTCTTCACTACCTGGGAAAAATAAAACATAGAAAAGGGGTGAGCTCAAATGCCCAGTAAGGATAACAATATGGAGGAAACTTTCATAAATAAAAATAAACATTTAAGGCAATGTATAACTAAAACAAAAGCCTTTTAAACTTGAACATTTAACATAGTATGGCATAAATAAAATGAAATAATGCCATTTACTTATTCACATGGATATTCTACTAATCGAATAATCACATGCAAAAATCAATAACCACTTTCATAATGTTGGAATGCATAATGCCAGACTATCATAACCACATAGCCAAGGCCTCGTGCCAAGACTACAAATAAGATTTTGTCAAGGCCTTGTGCCAAGACACTAGTTTGTCTCATGAGACCTACCGATGCATCGAGGAGCTATAGCGGGCTCCACCCGTCACTTATTAAGTCCAATGCATTCCCATATGAAAAGGTTTAAACATAACCTAAACATTCGTATTAAAACTAGCATACGAAATGTCAATAATTTCACCATAAACTATGAATGGTATAAAAATAGCACATCCACAGTCAAGCATATCACAAAACCTTCAATACAATATAGATGTTTTGTATCATAATAAATCAACTTCAAATAATCTTAAAATCCATCAAAGGATGTTGACATAGATGAAATCAAAATTCTTTTTAAAGAAGTATCTCCTTTTATTTTGAAATCATTTAAGATCCATATAAAATAAAACATTTTCTTTGAAAATATTCTTATAAGCTTGTAAGGAAAGCTTTGAAGATTTTATAACGGCGTAAAATAACCGCACCCGCCGTATAAGTTAAAAAAAACATTCTTACCTCAATTCTGTCGAAAAGGTTAAAAAGGACCTTGTTTTGAAAACGACGGAAAGATTCCTTTATAAACCTCTTATAAAAAGTCAAAAAAGGGTATAAATGACTTTAACCCATATTCTTGTAAATAGTAAAAATGTTTTGAAATACATTTTTAAGAAACATGGATGTGGATGATAAAGAGATCCCAGTAGATTATTACATATAAACAACCTCGGATAATGAAGAGATTGTGAAATAACCCTTACCTTGTACTTTTCCTTGGTTGGGGTAGGTTAACCTCCTATATAATGGTGAAATAGTTGTTATTAAATTATACAAGAATCATATATATTAATATGATATCATATATGATCTTTTAACATTGATTTGTTAATAATATCTTAGAATTATCGTCGTTTCGGGAGTTAACTTACTCATTTTCTTTTATATGTTTTGTTACATAAGCCATGGTTGTTGTATCTTATTCATATCCAGAATGATATACAGTCCATAAACATCATTTTTAAATCATCAAATGATAATTATACTTGAATGGATACGATGGAGAATGAATCTCATCGCGTTCGTGGAGACGGTAGTCTGTACGTACGCACGAGCGACAATATCATTCTTTTGATATTAAAATAATATATAAATGGATGTTATATCATATATACAGAATCATTAACATGTTATATTTATTATTTACATGAGTTACACATCATTATTATACCCATCCAAATAATATTATATTGAATAACAATTACACCACGACGTGGAGACGGTAAGCCGTACGTACGCACGTATGGTGACATGTTATTCAAAGGGTGGATAGAATACTGAATATGATTGTACCATATTTATAATAACATCACAGTATATGTGAGATACTGGAGTTATTATTTCAGAATGGTAAGAACAAAGGAAGAAGAAGTGGAAGAAGAAATGAACTTAGAAAAGGGTGGTGAAATCATTACCTCTTCTTCGGGTTCTTCCTTTTGATTTGATCAAAAGGGCTCCTTAGGTTGGCTTTCTGATCAAACTAAGGCCTCTAGGTTGTATTGAGGGATGTTGGGAGAGTATTTGGGCAGAGTTTGGCCGAACCAAAAGGCTTTGAAGGTGTGAAGAAATGAGAAGGAGGAGTGCCCTTTTATAAGAGGGGTGAGGGGCACCTTTGGAAAAGCTAGAAATATTAATTAATAATAAATTCATATTCGGTTTCTAAAGGCTCCAAAGTTGACTATTCAAAGGATGAGGTGGGGATAGGTCGAAAACAACTCATCCAATAGAATTTAGACAGTTTTGGGTACTTATATTAACCTTATCTTTAAGTATTAACTCTAAGTTAATTAGTTTCACTTTTACAATGTCTCTTTGTATTTTATATATTATGGTTAATAAACTTACTATATACATCCAAGCGACCCCCAAGTGGTCCATTAATGATTAACCTATCATAATATAAGTCTCTTGGCCGAACCTTAGATTTTTAGGAATTTAATATCAATTAATAATATAATATTTGTTTTAAGAACTCTTTTATGTCAATTTTGACACTATTCAACAGTTGATTTTTGTGAAACTCATAACAGATTGATTACTTCGAAAAAAGTCCATTAAATCAATCCTAATATATCATATTAGCCTATAAAATTAGTTTAATTCATTAAAAGTTTCATATTATATTTATTTGGGTATTTATAATATCAATTATTTTAATTTTTCACTATTATATTAATTACTGCATCATCATTGTGTCATAAATAAAATAATTTATTTAATGTCTAAAATTTATAAATAAAATATCATTATGTAGGAAATATTTTTATCTTTCTAATGAATATTTATAATCGAAAATCCAACATGTATAACCCTATGTAAAAATTTTTGTTCTAAAAGATATATGCTTGTGTCATTTTTTGTATTCATTTTGACTTAATTAAAATAAAGTGTCATTATCACTTACAAGTGGATCCATGGGGTCCCAAAATAGACCCAAAGATGCCCATGGTCGACCATGTATCAACCAATAGGGTTAAGACACGTTTTAGGGTAATTTAGTATTATTATAATATTATTTTTTTAACCCTTATTTACCGGATTTACCCTTTAACCATGGTAAATAAAATATTTACCGCAGTAATTATTCAAAATGTGTAAAAATAAAAGTTACCTATTTACACAATTTGAACATCCTGATTCCAAATATGGAATCCATTTTCCTAAATTCAAAACACAGAAGTGGCAGAAATTAATTTAAAATTAATTCCCGCTGTCAAAACAAAAAGCGTGTTTTTAAGAGATAATAACTATCAAAAGATTGACACTTGTTTATGTTCGGTTTAATTGTAAAATTATGTCCAATGATAAACATTAAATTGAATGGTAAAAATATATTCTAAATATACTTTAAAACCACTCAAATTCATAATTTATCACTATTAATTATTTTGATTAAAAAAGTTGTTTTTAATTAAAATTTAGAAATTTTCACTATTCATCAAAATATGAAAGTTATCCGAAATGTACCAAAATTTCACCCTAGGCTAATTTTGATATTCCGAATCCAAAAATGAAGTCCATTTTGAAATATAGAATATATATGATTTCAAAAAGTAGGTATTACTATTCACAACGGCTAGTTTAATTAGTTGTGGTGTGTGTTAGAACTCGAGGTTGCGTACAACACACGCTATCGCATTATTCGAAGGGAAACGTACCGTAGAAGCTTGGGGTGTTACAGGTAAGGATTCTAGGTGGAGGAGAGGGACGTTGGGAGCTTAATTGGGTAGAGTTTGGTCGAGCCAAATGTCTTGAAAGGTGTGAGTAATTGGTTAGAAGTTGTCTCTATTTATAAGGGAGAGGAGGGGCTCTTTAAGAAATTGTGAAAACGTTATTTTATTATATAATTATATTCGGTTTCTAATGGTCCAAGAATAATTATAGTCGAAGATAAGATGACTCGTATTAGAAATAAAATCATACAATTAGAATTTGAAATGTTTTGGATAATATTTTAATCATTATAATATTATTTATTTAATCATTTATTACTGAGATAAATACTGCATCATTATTGTATCGTAGATAATTTAATTTAATTTATGTCTAAAAATTAAAAAAAATACCACGATGTAGGAAATATTTTTAGAGTTCCAATGAATATTTATAGTCGAAATGATAATGTAACACCCCGAGATTTTATGAAAAATATTCTTTTTAATTTCATTAATGTCTTGTGTTGTATACTACACCAAAAGGAGCTTGCACAACACGCATCCCTGACATGCCTTTCATTACATGAAATAAAGACCTTCCTCGATAACGTGTGTAGTACGTAGTACCGAGTTTCACTAAACGAGATATTATTATAATATTATTATGAACTGGACGTTATGAATAGTAATACCCATTTTTTGAAATTTTATAAATTTTATCGTTCAAAATGGACTTCATTTTTGGATTCGTAATATCGAAATCAGATTAGGGAGAAATTTTGGTACTTTTCAGATAACATTCATATTCTGATGAATAGTGAAAATTACTAAATTTTAATTAAAAACAACTTCTTTAATAGAAATAATCAATATTGATAAATAATTCTTTTGAGTGGTTTTAAAGTATATTTAGAATATATTTTTACCATTTAATACAATTCTTGTCATTGGATGTAATTTCACATTTTAACCAGACATAAACAAGTGTCAATCTTTTGATAGTAATTATATTATCTCTTAAAAACACGCTATTTGTTTTGACGAAAGGATTTAATTTTTTAATTAATTAATACAACTGATATGTTTTGAATTTTGTAACATAGACAACATTTTTGAATTCATAATAACAAATATAGCATAGGCCTAATTTTTGGTATTTTTCTAGAAACTTTCATTTTTTGATGAATAGTGAAACCCCTAAGTGGTAGTTAAAAACTGAAATTTTCATAAAACATAATTTTACCGTTTTTGTGAGTGGAATTTAGAAAATCCAAGAGAAACGGTTAATATCAAGGACTAAAATGTGGTACAATGAGTTGAAAATATTTTTTGGTGAATAGTAATTTTTTACTTTTATTTACCACGGTTAAAAGTAAATAAGATAATTAAGGGTAAAAATGATATTATTATTACCCTAACACATGTCCTAATTCTATTGGATAAGTTTAATTCAACCAAAAACAACCTTAGGAATAAAATATGACCATTAAGTCCCACATGGATTAGTTTAGGACATTTAATATTAATTTATTTAAAGAAGGGTTAAAATAGTTAAAATCAATGTTTAATAAGTAAATAATTTTTAATATAGGGTTATACATAAGATAAATTCGACTATAAATATTCATTATAAATCTAAAAATATTTCCTACATAATGGTATTTGATTTATTATTTTTAGACCTTAAATATTTTAATTTACTTGTGACCCAAAGATGATGCAGTAAGTATCTTATTAATGAAATATTGACATAATTGATGTTATAAATACCCAAATGAATGTAATTTGAGACTTTTTATGAATTACAATAATTCTATAGGTTAATATGACATGTTAGTATTGATTTAGTTAACGTTTTTCGAACTAATCATTCTTTTATGATTTTCACAAAAATCAATTACCAAATAGTGTCAAAATTGACATAAAAGAGTTTTTAAAAGAAATATTATATTAGTAAATTTTTTTTATTCCAAAAAATCTATGGTTTGGCAAAAGGACTTATATAAGGTTATATATATTAATAATATAAAACTTGGGGTTCGTTTGGCTTGTTATAGTAATTTTATTAACCTTATAGTGTAAGAAAACAAGAAGACATGGTAAAAGTAAAATTATTTAACTTAAGGTTAAATCTAAATGATAAGATTAAAATAGAATAACAAACTTTTCTAAATTATATTGGATGAGACTATTTCGACCCATTCCCACATTAGCTTCTAAATAACTCAATTTGGAGCTACTAAAAACCCAATATGGCTTTATAATAAAATAATATTTTTTGTTTTTCCAAAGGTGCCCCTCTCCTCCCTTATAAAAGGGCACCACCTCCCTCTCTTCCTCACACCACTTTGAGCCTTCATGCTCAGACAACCCCTACCAAATTATGTTCTCCACTTCCATTGAAACATCTTAGAGGTTCTGTTATTCTTCAAAGACCAATTTTAGTGCCCTAAGATGAGGTCTCAAAGAGGGGCTTCAAAGAAGAGGTAATGTCTGTTTCCGATTCTTTCAACTTTATTTATTCTTCCACTTATTATTCATTATTTGTTTCATTATGAAGTAATAACATCAGTATAAATCATATACGGATATGTTATTATAATTATGAAACAACCTTATTTCACCATCTATCCGTCCTACGGAAAATGAAATCACCATGCGTGCGTACGTACAGAATACCGTCTCTACGCCGGGGTGAAATCTGTTATTCCACCAACACCTTACATGGATGGGTATAATGTGTGTAAAGAATAACTATATATGGTTATTATAACATCATAATGATTCTGATATATTATACCATCCAGTCCAATTATATTCAATAATTATGGGAACGATATCATCGCTCGTGCATACGTACGGACTATCGTCTCCACGATGCGATTAGATTCATTCTCCATGTAAACCATACATGAATGATCATAAAGTTTATATAATGAATAATAATGAAATATAAGAAATAATAATGCTACTAGATTTATGTATATATATATGTATGTCAACTATTTAGTTTCATTCAATTCAATAAGGAAACGAAAACAGCGTTCATGCGTTCGTACGGCCTACCTCTCCATGAATGGTGTATTTCATTCCTTTCATTGATCTATAATATATATATGTATATGATGAATATATATTTTATATAAATCATGTTTTACATTCTAGAATTATGTAAATCAGGATATAAGTGTTAATATCAAGAATGACAAGTCGAAACACATACGATAAATGAAATGATTTTACCCAAAACGTTGTTTTAACATGGAATTTACAAAAGAACGGGTAATATAAAGTCATAAGTGAAACATATATGATATCATAAAAATGAATATGATTCTGTAATAAGTTAATGACATTATTTAAATCATTATACAGGAGGTTCGGATACGTATGAAGCATATCAGACCTAAGGTAAGGGATAATTTTGCAAATCTCATTTTTATCCGAGATTGCTTATTCCTAAGTATTTACTGGGGTTATTGCTATCATCCTTGCCCATGTTTTATAAACGTTTATTCATGTATGTTTAAATTGCTTTTTACCCATTTTTACTTTTACCCCATATTGTGGAAGGAATCTTTATTTTATTTACCCTACAAGGTACTTTTTGACTTTTCTGACAAAAGTACGAGAAAAATGTTTTTTTAACGTATACGGCATAAAATGATTTTGGCGGTTTTATAAAGCCTTATTTACATGAAGATTCCTCCAAAATATTTCATGACTATTTTCAAAAAAATATCTTTCTTTTAAAGTTTTATGACATTTTGTGAAAAGAAATTGATTCTGATGATGAAATGACATTTTCTTCTAGAATTCATTTCAAGTGTTATATCAAAACCATTTTCCATCTAAGATGATATTAATTCATATGTGTATGTTTCAAATATAATGTCTCTATGATTTAAATGGTTTCACTTTTCTTATGATGAAATTTCCATTTGTTTTATATGTATTATGAAATGATGGGATGATGTTTATTAAAAACATTTTATTTTTTGTGTTATGATGAATGTTATAAGTTTATTTTGTAGCAAAAGTAAGAATTATTTCATTATAAGATGGGTTGGACCTATATCTCCCTCAAATTAATTGGGTAAAGATTTTATATCTCGTGAGATAGACATGGCTGGAACGGTAGGTTAAACCGGTTCAGTGAAACAGGAATGAAACGAGGAATGAACTCGGTTCAGAAATAGACTTTGTCCACTAAGATAGTCTTGGAAATGAGTCTTGACTAATTAGAAATGATTCTCCATGATTATGTGTGTATGCCACAAAGATTCATGTTTTAAGTTATAATTATTTTGATTACATTTCACTACCATGATTTATCCCATGTTATGAAATTTTGATCTCTTTTGCAGGGTAAGATTTCTAAACTGTTATGTTCTTATGGTTATGATGTGATTGATATTTCTTTTGTTTACCCTTACTGAGCATTTTATCTCAACCTTTATATGTTTTCTTTTCCCCAGGATATAGAGAAATGTTTTAGGTAAGAAAACAAAAGGGGAAGATCTTTATGGTAGATGTTTAAGATCTCTCATCATGATTAGAAGATTACGTTCCATGTTTCCAAAGACACTAAACTATTACGGTCCTTGTGAGTCTGTTTTTATTATGTATTAAGTATTTTAAAAAAGTAATGTATTGTCCATGTACGTCAAGATTTGGGTCTCTACAGTTGGTATCAGAGGAAAGGTTTAGTCAACCTTTGGAAACTAGGATGTGAAAACGTTAGTGAGATCCCTAGAAATTTTCCTAAGGTAGGTCTAGGGATGCCCCTAAGGATAAGTATACGTATAGGATATAGTCGTGAATTAAGGTAACAATATTAGAATTAAACCTAAGATGTTAGATATTGAAGGTACTTCCCCTTTATTATGTTGTTTTCCCAAGCATGATTTTTTCCTCTCACACTATTCTTTTTGGGTTTTAGATGATGGCTGGAACCCGAAAGAACCATGTTGATCAATGCAACGGACAATGCAGTTATTTTCCTCCTGAACAAACAAATGTTATGGGACATGGAGTTCAAAATCTTATTGATATACTTACACAAGCTATGAATCATTCTGGACTTCCAAATGAGCAGAGAAGGGAACAATATTCTATTGAGTCCTTAATGAGGCAGCGTCCACCTTCTTTCAATGGGTCTTCTGATCCAATTTTTGCTGAACAATGGATCAGTACCACTGAAAAGATATTTTCAGTTCTTCAATGATCTGAACATGATAAAGTCATCATATCAGTATATTGTTTGGAAGGTGAAGCTAATCAATGGTGGAATTTTATCAAGAATACGAGGCCAAGAGATGAAATTGACTCCATGGAATGGGACGAGTTCAAGAAGTTATTTTTCAAAAAGTACATCCCTCGTATTCTTCGAACAAAGATAGAGAAGGAGTTTCTTGAACTAAAGCAAAAGGATAATGAATCTGTTGGTATATACGAAGTGAATTTTACAAGGATTTCAAGGTATGCATCTGGCATGATCATCCAACCTGAAAGTAAAGTTGATCGATTCTTTCGTGGCTTAAAACCAAATCTTTGAAGGGCATTATCTATAAAAGACTTCAGTAGCTATGAAGAAATTGTGCGTTGTGATATCAAGGTAGAAATGGAAGTTGGTGTTACTTATCCATCTCATAGTTTTGACAAGAAACTAAAGATGGAGTTCAAGGATAAATATTCGAATAATGGTGAAAAGAAGATGAATGTTTCCTTATGCTCAAAGTGTGGAAAGATGCATGGTGGAGATTGTATTAAAGGGACTAGAAAATGATTTAAGTGTGGAAAAGAAGGCCATCGAGAAGTGGAGTGTCAATGTAATTGAAAAAGGGTTGCTAATGATGTGAATAAAGAATAGACTGCAGAGAACACACCACCAACACTTCAATGCTTCAAGTACAAGTAAATGGGGTATTATGCTAATAAATGCCCTAATCCAAGGGTTAGTGATGATCGAAATGAGCAACCACTTAAGGAAAAAGACAAAGGGAAGTCACATGAGATCACTATTGGCGATGTTGAATATGACAACGATGTGGTGGAATTATTAAGTGTTTATGTAATGCTATTCCAAAATAATGTTTTATATAGTATCGTGGAATATTAGAATATTTATGTATTGGTCTATTGTAGTTTTCAATAATTTTATGGTACCAGTAACCATAGAAAGTGATTGAGATATTTTTGGAAAAAAGATGATATGAGCATAATGAAGGGATAAAGAGAAAATGAAATGTTTGATAGTATTCATGAGCTCATGAATGATAAAGGAAATAGTTATATCATGGTTTGAGTATATAAAATTTAGGGGTTTTGGTATGTGGAAAGAGTTAACTTTTAACAGCACTCATGTTTTCACTAGGATTCAATGGGTATTCATTTTTCAAAAGAATACATGATTAAGGCCTTCGAATGTTTAGAATGTGACCAACAGGACATATCTTATGATATATGGGGATCAACGATGGCATTAACATGCTTTTTATATGAAATCTCTAGTAATCATTTTCACTATAATATGAGAGTGGACTGTAGTATTATGTATAAGCCTAAATATTGGAATGGATTATATTGGACATAAGTTAGTATTGATTAAGGATAGATGTTTTTTGGATATTATTGATGGTATGTTATAGTAATTTTAGAAAAAGGAAAACCTACAGGATGGGCGATAGCCCATCACGTCGGACAAGGCTATGGGAATCTAACCCACAACCGAAGTGCGACTGGCCTTTATCGCCTACCACAGGCCTACAAGAAGTCCTTGTTTAGTAGAAACTAGTTTTATTATATTATGCAGTATGATATATGAAGTATAAGTCCATTTTAGGAACCATATATGATTAATCTCACTATAGATGGACTTATGTATTTTTGATAACTTTTATAACCTTTTGTTTGAGACAGATTGAATGACCCATCATTCTATCGCATGATCTGCTAACACTTCACGAATGAAAAATTCAACTTCATTTCATTAATAGGTGAAGTGGAAATTGTCCAAATAACGACCAACGGTGAGACTGTACCAAAATCACGAAAGTATTTCTTCTAATTCCAATTTCATCAACTATAGGGAAATGATATTGAAAACCAAAAAAATTGTCCTAGTGCCCTTATATCCGATGAATTAGATGGTACCTTAGATCATCAAAAATATATGGCTTTTTGATTGATGTCTTTTTCATAGCCATGTTCTCTACCACTCTCCATCAAAACATGATGGTCAAATTTCTCCTCCATATCCATATTTTCACCTATGTTATCCTATGTGGAAACCTAGTGATGAGTTAATTTGGGTAACCATTACGTTTCATACTATAGTTTTTAAAGCCAAGTTTTGGTATTCATTTTTATGATGTGGGTTTATATTAAAGAAAATTTCAAGTAGTAAACCATTTATAAACCCGATGAATTTCGAGGGTGAAATTCATTTTAAGGGGGTAGAATGTAACACCCCGAGATTTTATGAAAAATATTCATTCTAATTTCATTAATGTCTTGTGTTGTGCACTACACCAAAAGAATCTTGCACAACATTAATTCTTGAATTGCCTTTAATTACAACCAATAAAGACCTTCCTCGAAAATGTGTGTAGTACGCAGTACCGAGTCTCACTAAATGAGATATTATTATAATATTATTATGAACTAGCTGTTATGAATAGTAATACCCATTTTTTGAAATTTTATAAATTTTATCATTCAAAATGGACTTCATTTTTGGATTCGGAATATCGAAATTAGCTTAGGGTGAAATTTTGGTACTTTTCGGATAACTTTCATATTCTGATGAATAGTGAAAATTACTAAATTTTAATTAAAAACAACTTTTTTAATATAAATAATTAATAGTTATAAGTTATTATTTTGAGTGGTTTTAAATTATATTTAGAATATATTTTTACCATTTAATAAAATTTTGTTCATTGGATGTAATTTCACATTTTAACCAGACATAAACAAGTGTCAATCTTTTGATAGTTATTATCTCTTAAAAACACGCAATTTGTTTTGATGATGGGAATTAATATTTAAATTAATTAATGAAATTAATATGTTTTTAATTTTGTAAAATAGACATCATTTTTGAATTCATAAAATCAAATATTTATTAGGCCTAATTTTTGGTATTTTTCTGGGAACTTTCATTTTTTTATGAATAGTGAAACCACTAAGTGGTAGTTAAAAAAATGAATTTTTCATAAAACTTAATTTTACCGCTTTTGTGAGTGGAATTTCAAAAATACGAGACACACGGTTAATATCAAGGACTTAAATGTGGTTCAATGAGATGAAAATATTTTTTTTGTGAATAGTAACTTTTTACTTTTATTTACAACGGTTAAAAGTAAATAGGATAATTAAGGGTAAAAATGATATTATTATTACCATAACACATGTCCTAATTCTATTGGATAAGTGTTATTCGACCAAAAACAACCTTAGGAATAAAATATTACTATTTAGGCCAACATGGATTAGATTAGGACATTTAATATTAATTTATTTAAAGAACGGTTAAAATAAGTAAAATCAAAGTATAATAAGTAAATCATTTTTAATATAGGGTTATACATAAGATAAATTAGACTATAAATATTCATGAGAAAGCTAAAAATATTTCATACATAATGGTAATTTATTTATAATTTTTAGACATTAAATATTTTAATTTATTTATGCCACAAAGATGATGCACTAATTATCTTATTAATGAAATATTGACATAATTGATGTTATAAATACCCAAATAAATGTAATTTGAGACTTTTTATGAATTAAACTAATTTAATAGGTTAATATGACATGTTAGTATTAATTTAGTTAACGTTTTTAGAACTAATAATTCTGTTATGATTTTTACAAAAATAAATTACCAAATAGTGTCAAAATTGATATAAAAGGGTTTTTAAAACAAATATTATATTATTAATTGTTATTGTATTCCTAAAAATATATGGTTCGGCCAAATGACTTATATGAGGTTATATATATTAATAATAAACAACTTTGGGTTCTTTTGGCTTGTTATAATAAGTTTATTAACTTTATAGTGTAAGGAAACAAGAAGACACGGTAAAAGTAAAATTATTTAACTTATGTTTAAATTTAAATGATAAGGTTAAAATAGAAACCTACACTTGTATAAATTCTATTTGATGAGAGCCTTTCGACCCATTACCACCTTATAATCGAAATAACTCAATTTGGATCTATTAAAAACCCAATATGACTTTATAATAAAATAATATTTTTAGTTTTTCTAAAGGTGCCCCTCTCCTCCCTTATAAAAGGGTACCTCCTCCCTCTCTTCCTCACACCACTATGAGCCTTCAAGATTGGACAAACCCGTCCAAATTCTCTTCTACACTTCCATAGACACATTATAGAGGTTATGGTCTTCTTTAAAGACCAATTTTAGTGCCCTAAGAGGAGGTCTCAAAGAGGCGCTTCAAAGAAGAGGTAATGTCCGTTACCGATTCTTTCAACTTTATTTATTCTTCCACTTCTTATTATTTAGTTGTTTCATTATGATGTAATAAAATCCATATAACTCATATACTGATATTTTATTATAATTATTAAAAAACCCAATTTCACCATCTATCCATCCTACGAAAAACGAAATCACCACGCATGTGTACGTACCGAATACCGTCTCCACGTCGTGGTGAAATCTGTTATTCCACCAACACCTTACATGGATGGGTATAATGTGTGTAAAGAATAACTATATATGATTATTATAACATATTAAATATTCTGATATATTATACCATCCACTCCAATTAAATTCAATAATTATGGGAACAATATCATCGATCGTACGTACGTACGGACTACCGTCTCCACGATGCGATGAGATTCATTCTCAATGTTAACCATACAAGAATGATCATAAAGTTTATATGATGAATAATAATGAAATATATTAAATAATAATGCTACTGGATTTATGTATATATATGTATGTCATCTATTTAGTTTCATTCAATTCAATAAGGAAACGAAAACAGCGTTCATGCGAACGTATGACCTACCGTCTCCATGAACGGTGTATTTCATTCCTTTTATCGATCTATAATATAATATGTATATGATGAATATATATTATATATAAATCATTTTTTACATTATGAAATTATGTAAATCAGGATATAAGTATTAATAGAAAGAACGACAATCGAAACACATACGATAAATGAAATGATTTTACCCAAAACGCTGCTTTAACATGGAATTTACAAAAGAACGGGTAATATAAAGTCATTAGTGAAACATATATTATATCATAACAATGAATATGATTCTGTAATAAGTCAATGACATTATTTAAATCATTATACAGGAGGTTCAGATACGTACGAAGCATATCGGACCTAAGGTAAGGGATAATTTTGCAAATCTCATTTTTATCCGAGATTGCTTATTCGTAAGTATTTACTGGGGTTTTTTCTATCATCCATGTCCATGTTTTATAAAAGTGTATTCATGTATTTTTAAAGTCCTTTTTACCAATTTTGTCTTTTACCACATGGTATGGAAGGAATCTTTATTTTATTTACCCTACAAGGTACTTTTTGACTTTTCCGACAAAAGTACGAGAAAAATGTTTTTTTAACGTATACGACATAAAAGGATTTTTACGGTTTTATAAAGCCTTATTTTCATGAATCTTACTACCAATGATTTCATGACTATTTTCAACAAAAAAATTTCTTTTAAAATTTCATGACATTTTGTGAAAAGAAATTGATTTTGAAGAAGAAAGGATATTTTCTTCAATAATTCATTTCAAGTGTTTTATCAAAACCATTGTCCATCTAAGATGACATTACTTCATATGTGTATGTTTCAAATATAATTTCTCTATGATTTACATGGTTTCACTTTTCTTATGATGAAATTTCCATTTGTCTTATATGTATTATGAAATGATGGGATGATGTTTATGAAAACCATTTTATTCTTTGGGTTATGATGAATGTTATAAGTTTATTTTGTGGCAAAATTAATTATGATTTCATTATGAGATGGGTGGGACCTATATCTCCCTCCAATGAATGGGGTAAAGATTTTATATCTCATGAGATAGACATGGATGGAACGGCAGGTTAAATAGGTTCAGTGAAATAGGACTAAAACGAGGAATGAACTCAATTCAGAAATGGACTTTTTCCACAAAGATAGTCTTGGAAAAGAGTCTTGACTAAAAATAAATGATTCTCTATTATTATGTGTGTATGATACAAAGCTTCATGTTTTATGTTTTGATTATTGCGATTACATTTCACTACAATGATTTATCCCACGTTAAGAAATTTTGATCTCTTTTGCAGGGTAAGATTTACAAAATGTTATGTTCTTATGAATATGATGTGATTGATATTTATTTTGTTTACCCATAACAAGCATTTGAGCTCACCCTTTATATGTTTTCTTTTCCCCAGGATATAGAGAAATGTTTTAGGTAAGAAAAAAAGGGGAAGAACTTTATGGGAGATGTTGAAGATCTTTCACCACGATTAGAAGATTACGTTCCGAGTTTCCAAAGACACTAAACTATTACGGTCCTTGTGTGTCTGTTTTTGTTATGTATTAGGTATTACACAAAAGTAATGTATTTCATTGTATGTCAAACTTTGGGTCTCTACAGATAATTTATATAACCCTTTATAAAAATTAATTTACTAAAAGATATTTGCTTTTGTCATTTTGCCTACACTTTATGTTAATTAATCTAAATTGTCATTATCACTCCCAAGTGGCTCAATGGGATCCCAATATCGACCCAAAGATGCCCATAGTCGTAAATGACTCAACCAATATGTTTTGGACAAGTGTTAAGGTAATTATTAATTATTATAATATTCATTTTACCTTAAATTACCATATTTACCTTTAACCGCGGTAAATAAAAGTCAAAAGTTACTATTCACCAAAAAATTATTTTCAGCTTAATGAAAAAAATTTTACTTCTTGATAACAAACATGTATGTCAGATTTTTTAAATTAAATTCAAAGAAGAGGTAAAATTTCATTTAGATGAAAAAGTCAATTTTTTTAACTACCACTAAGTGGTTTCACTATTCATCAAAAATTGAAGTTTTTCCGAAAAATACCAAAAAATCAGCCTAAGATATATTTGATATTCTGAATTAAAAATTGATTTCTATTTTTTCAAATTCAAAAAATATATGTGGCATTAATTATTTTTCAAATTATTTCTCGTTATCAAAACAAATAGCGTGTTTTTAGGAAACAAAAACTATCAAAAGATTTATTCTTGTTTATGTTCAATTACAAAGTGAAATTAATTCCAATGACCATCATTGGGTAAAATGGTAAAAATATATTTTAATTTCACTTTAAAACCAATTAAAAAGATAATCTAACCATATAAGTAAATTAGATCAAAACATAGTTTTGAATTAAAATACAATTTTTCACTATTCATTAAAAAATGAACTTTATCGGAAAAATTCCAAAAAATTTACACAAAGTAAATTTTGATGTCCCCATTCTAAAGAATGATTTTATTTGGTCATATAGAATGTATTAATTTTACCAAAACAAGATTTAAAAAGGGTTATCCATTAAAAGGCGGTAAATCGGCCTTTAAACATAAATTATGCTTAAAATTAGATTCATTTATATTTTAAACTTCTATAATTTTATTGGATACATGTAAATATATTTAACAATCATGTATAATCATATTGTAGTTAGTTTTATTCATTCACTCTAATACAATGTGTAGGAGTTAACTACCATTTAAAATAATAATATTATATTATTAGTGTGCAACGTAAGATTCTAAAGAAACCCGTTGTTGCGTATTAGGTACGCTATCGAACATAGAAACCCCTTTAAATTAAAATTAATATTTAATTCAAAAATATTAATAAATATAAAATATGTCTTATTCTTCATTTACATGGGATGTTACATCCTTCCCCCCTTTTAGAAATTCTGTCCTTGCAATTTTTATTCACTTATCAAAATAATTGGGGGTATTTATCCCTCATAGAATTTTCAGATTCCCATGTTGCCTCTTAAACAAAATGGTTTTTCCACAAAACCTTTACCTGGTGAATTTCCTTATTCCACAACAACTGCTCTCTATGGTCAAGAATCTGAACTAGTTGTTCTTCATAAGAAATATTCTCATCCAACTGAACTACCTATGAGCTCAAAACATGAGATGGATCTGTAATATACATTCTAAACAATGAAACATGAAAAACATTGTGTACCTTGGATAAAATTGGAGGTAAATCTACTCTATAGGCAACTGATCCAACTTTCTCTAGAATTTCATATGGTCCAATAAATCTCTGACTTAACTTTCTCTTCTTACCAAAACGCATCACACATTTCCATGGAGAAACTTTGAGAAAGACATGATCACCTACCTCAAAAGAAAGATCATTCCTCTGGTTATCTGTGTAAATTTTCTGTCTTCTCTGAGCAGTTCTCATGTGCTTTTGAATCAACCAAACTTTCACTGCAACCTCTTCTACAAATTCTGGTCCCATCAGATTCCTTTCACCTACTTCATCCCAAAAAGCTGGAATATGACAACGCTTTCCATATATTGCCTCAAATGGAGCTATCTGTATACTGGAATGAAAAATTTTATTATAAGAAAATTCAACCAAATAATGTTGTTGGTCCCAAATTCCCTGATAATCCATCAAGCAAGCACGTAACATATCCTCCAATGTCTGAATTTTTTGTTCTAATTTCCTATCTTATTATGGGTGAAAAGCTGTATTAATGTTTAATTCAGTACCCAATGACTTTTGAAGGCCTTTCCAAAAGTTAGAAGTAAACCTTGGATCATGATCAGATACAATGGAGAGGGAAACTCCATGTAATCTTACTATCTCTTTAACATACAACCGATAAAGTTGATCTAGAGACAAAGTATCTCAAATAGAAAGTAAATGAGCAGATTTAGTCAATCGATCAACTATAACCCATATTTCATTATTACCTAGAGATGTCTTTGGTAATCCCATAATGAATTCCATGGATATATTTTCCCATTTCCACTTTGGCACTAGTAGAGGTTGAAGCATTCCTTTCGGTAACTACCGACTTGCTTTAACCTGCTAACAAGTCAAACACTTCACAGTAAAATCAGCAATATCTCTTTCCATTCCATCCCACTAGTAATACTCTCGAAGATCTCTGCACATCTTAGTACTACCAGGATGAACTGAAAACATGGAACTATGAGTTTCATATAACAACTCATTCTGCATCTGGTAATCACAAGGCACACATAATCTCTTTCCAAATCACAAAACACAATCATTATAAACGTTAAAATCAGGAAACTTACACTTCTAAACCAACACTACCTTTTTATGCAACTCACTGTCTTCTTTCTGCAGTTGATTTATTTTGTCTGATAGAGATGATCTCAATGACACCTGAAACAAAACAGAAGAAATTCCTGCACCAAAAACATCTATGCCAAAGTTCATCAAATCAAAAATCAAAGGATCTCGTTCCAAATGCATCATGGTTAATGAACCATTACCTTTTCGACTCAAAGCATCAGGCACTTTATTTTCTCTTCCCAGATTGTAATGGATCTTCCAATCATAATCCTTGATTAATTGCAACCATCTCCTATGTCTCAGGTTCTATTATTTCTGAGTGAATATATACTTAAAACTTTTGTGATCAGTATATATTTCAAACATCACTCCATACAAATGATTCCTCCAAATTATTAAAGCAAAAAACAACAACTGCTAATTCCAAATCATGTGTAGGGTAATTTAACTCATGTGGTTCCAACTGACGTGAAGCATAAGCAATTACCTGATCATTTTTCATTAGTACAAAACCCAGTCCTTTCAATGAAACATCACTGTAGATAAAAAACTCACCATTTCAAGAAAGAAGATCCAAAACTAGAGGATTCACAAATCATCTTTTCAATTCCTGAAAACAATCATCACATTCTTTTTTCCAGATGAACTTAACACCTTTTTGAGTTAACATAGTCATTGGACTGGATAACCATGAAAACTTTTCAACAAACCTCATGTAATAACCTTCCAAACCAACAAAACTATGAATATTGGTTGTATTTGTGGGTTAGGGCAATTCATCAACAACTTTCGTTTTAGCCGGATCAACAATTATGCCATTTATTGAAATAATGTGTCCAAGGAAAGAAATTTTTTGTAGCCAAAACTCACACTTGCTGAATTTCCCAAAAAAAATATTTTCTTTTACGGTTTTCAAGACAACCCTTAAATAAATATCATGATCCACTTTACTTTTAGAATGAACCAAAATATCATAAATGTGCACAACCACAAACTTATCAAAGAACTCACGGAAGATTCTATTGATAAGATCCATGAATACAGCAGGTGCATTTGTTAACCCAAAAGGCATAACTACAAATTCCTAATGGCCATATCTAGTACGAAACATGGTCTTCGGAATGTGTGCTTTTTTTACTTTCAACTGATGGTACCCCGACCTCAAATCAATCTTTGAAAAATACTGAGCTCCCTGGATATGATCAAAAAAATCAACGATATGAGGCAAAAGATAGTTGTTCTTAATAGTAATGTTATTCAATGCTCTATAATCAATGAAAAGTCTCATTGAAACATCTTTTCTTTTAACAAACAAGACAGGAGCACCCCATGGTGATGTGCTAGGTCGAATAAAACCTTTATATAATAAATCCTGCAATTTATTCTTTAATTCTAAAAGTTCAATTTGAGCCATTATATAAGGGGGTTTTGAAATTGTCTTAGCATCAGGAACTAAGTCAACAGTAAAATCAACTTCTCTATCAGGTATAATACAAGGAAACTCATCAGAAAAAACATCAAGGTACTCATTTACCACTGGCATGTCATTAATATGAATAGTTCCTTTGTTTTCAACCATATGTTCAAGGTAACATTAATTTCCATCTTTTACGAGATTCTCAGCTTCATGATACGTTATCAACAGCAAGGGGTCATTATTTATACAAATTGAAAATCATTCTAAAAAGAAACCTCATTAGCTCTGTATTCAATCATAGCATGATAAATAGAAATCCAATCCATGCCCAATATAACATCAATCTCTACTAGAGGCAAAACAATATGGTTTGTAGGTAGATTCTTTCCGCACATAAGGACATGATTATTATTATGTTTTCTTTTAATCTCAACATTTCCTTCAGGTTTTTTAACCGTAAGTTCTCTATTCATATATTGATATGGAATTCCAAATTTATAAGAAAAATTCTCAAAAATAAAAGAGTGTGTAGACCCTAAATCAAACAACACATTGGCATAATATGAAAAAAAAACAATGAAACCTAATACAACTTCATTTGATGGCCCAACATCTGTATAAGTAGTTGAAAAAGATTTCACCACCCCTTTTTTGCTTGTAGTATGGGTACTTTCCTTCATTTGAGTTATTTATTGGACACTCATTTGCAAAATGACCCATTTCATTTCACTTAAAACATCTTCCCAATGTATTTTTATTGACTGCTTGATCATCTACCTTACAGTTACGAGAAATATGAGTAGACTTACCACACCAGAAGCACTTTCTAGACATTGATAAACATTATCCAGGATGATTTTTACCACACCTCTCAAAAGATAGATATTTAGTTTTCTTACCACCAGGATTCATTGATAAATTATTCCCCTTTGCATGCCAACCGGACCTCTTATTCTGTTGTTTGTCAAAGAACACTTGATCATCGGCAAACTCTATTTCCACCTTCTCCGCCCATCGAACAAGGTTTTCATAACTCTTGAACTCATGAGAGGCTAACACTCTTTAATATAGTGGCTTCAGTCCTGAGTAAAATTGATTTATCTTACTATCAAGATCTCAGATGATATTTGGTGCATACCTTGCCAGTCGAGTGAACTTCACTTCATAAGCAGCCACTAAGTTATCATCCTTCCTCAATTCTAGGAATTTTTTTTCCATCCTAATACGAACCACCTTAGTAAAATATTTCCCAAGAAACAAACCATTGAATTCATCTAAATCAAAAGCATCAATCTCCTCACTATCCCTGATATATTTCACCATCGACCACCACTGATCAGCTTCACCTTCAAAACGGTAAACAACAAGACTAACCTTTTGATGTTCTGAACAACCCATGACATAAAAAAATCTTTTCCAATGCTTTAATCCACCCTTTAGCTAGAATGGGGTCGGATGATCCTCTGAATGATGGGGGATTTTGACTCATGAAATGATCCACTGCTGACATGTTCCTCTGTGGTTGATCTGGCTGATCTCATACATGGATACCAGCACCATTTATAGCCTGATTCAATTATTCCATCACTGTAACAAACTATTCAGTTCCGATTCCGACCATCTCAGGTTGCTGATTTAGAAGGTTGTCTTCCTCCTGATGTCGTCCCAACATAGCTACCCTGTTTATTCTGCGAAAAACCATTCCAAACAAATAAATATCTTAGGCGAAGCAACATGGTTATCTGTAAATGCTAAATGATATCAATATTAACATAAATTACATTATGGACATTAATTTAACAATGCCCTAACTCCTAATGTTATCTAAACAGGCCTCTGATTATAGAGCGTTGAATAAAATTACTATTAAGAACACGTATCTTTTTCCTCATATCGATTATTTTTTTGATCATCTCTAAGGAGCTCAGTATTTTTCAAAGATTGATTTGAGTTTGGGGTACCATCAGTTGAAAGTAAAGGAAGCAAAAATTCTAAAGACCGTGTTTCATACTAGATATGGCCATTATGAATTTGTAGTTATGCCTTTTGGGTTAACCAATTCACTTGATGAATTCATGGATATTATGAATATAATTTTCCAGGAGTTATTGGATAATTTTTTGGTTTTGATCATTGATGATATTTTGGTTTATTCTAAAAGTATATAGGAGTATGAAATTCATTTAAGGGCTGTCTTGCAAACCTTAAAATAAAAGAAATTGTTTGGGAATTTCAGAAAATGTGAGTTTTGGATACAACAAATTTCTTTCCTTGGTCACATTATTTCAAAAAATGGCATTACTGTTGATCCTGCAAAAATGAATGTTGTTGATGAAATGCGAAGACCCACAAATATAACTAAGATTCGTAGTTTTCTTGGTTTGTAAGGTTATTACCATAGGTTTGCTGAAAAGTTTGCACGGTTGTCTAGTTAAATGACTAAGTTAACTCGAAAAGGTGTTAAGTTCATATAGACATAAGAATGTGATGATTGTTTTCAGTAATTGAGAATAAGATTGGTGACTGCTCCAGTTTTGGCACTACCTTCTAGAAATGGTAAGTCTGTTATCTACAGTGATGCTTCGTTGAAAGGACTGGGTTGTGTCCTAATGCAAAATGATCAGGTAATTGCTTATTTTTCATGTCATTTGAAACCACATGAGTTAAATTACCCTACACATGATTTGGAATTAGTTGTTGTTGTTTTTTCTTTAAAAATTTAGAGGCATCATTTGTATGAAGTGTAGTGTGAAATATATACTGATCACAAAAGTTTGAAGTATATAATCCCTAAGAAATAATTGAACCCGAGACAGAGGAGATGGTTGGAATTAATCAATGATTATGGTTGCACGATCCATTACCATACAGGAAAAGAAAATAAAGTGGTTGATGCTTTGAGTCGAAAAAGTAATGCTTCATTAACCATGTTATGTTTGGAACAAGATACTTTGGTTTTTGATTTGATGATATTTGGCATAGATTTTTTTGTTGAGATAAATTCTTCTATTTTTTTTCATGTGGCAGTGAGATCATCTCTATCAGACAGAATAAAGCAAGCGCAGAAAGAAGACAATGAGTTGCATAAAAAGGTAGTGTTGGTTCAGAAGGGTAAGTTGCCTGATTTTAATGTTGATAATGATTGTGTTTTGAGATTTGGAAAGAGATTATGTGTGACTTGTGATTCCTAGTTGAAGAATGAGTTGTTATGTGAAGCTCAAAATTCCCCATTTTCAGTTCATCCTAGTAGTACTATGATGTACAAAGATATTTGGAAGTATTACTGGTGGGATGGAATGAAAAGATATATTGCTTATTTTACTATGAAGTGTTTGACTTGTCTGCAGGTTGAAGTAGAGTGGCAGTTACCGAAAAGAATACTTCAGCCTCTACCAGTTCTCAAGTGGAAATGGGAAGATGTATCCATGGACATCGTTGTTGGATTAAAAAAGACATCTTGAGGTAATAATGCAATCTAGGTTATAGTTGATCGATTGACTAAATGTTCTCATTTCATTCCTATTCAAAATGTAATAGTATAAGTGTTCGATGTGCGGACAATGGTAGTATTGAATGGTTTTAATTATTCTCATTTCCTTTGCCTAAGATATTTTTATGTTCAGAATGGTTTAGAGAATTTCATGAGGCATGATTGCTGATTTGGAAGGTTGTCTTCCTCCTGATGTCATCCCAACATAGCTGCCCTATTTCCTCTATGGAAACCCATTCTGAACATTGAAATATTTTAGGCGAAGGAAACGATACCAACTATAAGGACCCAGCCTTAAACCTTGCTTAATATTGAATTAAATTAATAATTCACATTTAGGATCATTTCATGTTTATATTTTTTTAGAGAATTATGACATAACTATTACATTTCAAAATGTTACATAGTAGACACTTCTACACAATTTCCATTTTTTACTAAACACGTACTCTTGAAAAAAAAGATCCATGTCTAGTTCCATGTTTAAGATAGCATGACTTTTCATTGATCCCATCCTTGAACCTATTCCAAATTATGTCATGTGAAAAACATTTCAAAAACATGGGATGAGCATAAAAAAACTTAGTAAGGGATACACAAAGAACGAAAACAATTACTTTTTTCAAAACAACAAGAAAACCATGAATACTTTAACATAAGTAATAATTTCCACCTTTATGAAGTAGTAAATACTCTTCACTGAATAAAAGATCATTACTTACCCTTTTATAACCAAAATATTTCCAAAAATCCCATATAATGAACACATAACATATAAAGGTAACATGGGACATAAACATACTTCAATGGAATAACCATAATGTCGACTTCCACACATATCACTAAATGGAATATCCATACGGCCAAATTCCATACCCAATTCATTGGAGGTTATAACGTAATCACCCGTCCTAGTATTCACGGCACCACCTGCCATTTGATTTATCACATAACCACCCGTCAAATGTCTAAGTACTAATATAAAATCATAACACATAAAAAAATATAAAGCAAGGAAAACATTTCCAAATTTCTATCACTATATATTACATAAATATATTGACATAAAAAATCCATTTTCAATAACAAAATACATAAAAGAGTATATGGTATTTATTTTCTTTTAAAAACATTACGGCTTGTTAAAGAAGACAAAGATCAAATAATACTCGTCACGGTGAAAAAGGTCTTTGTCACCACTTATGTTAAAAGAAACATTCCTTTTTGTTGTTTAGTAAAACGATTCTTAGAAAAATATTCCCTTTTCAAAAGTCAAGGTTGTTTATATAGCGTATAAATTAATGTCGTGTATTAAAACAAAATATGCCTCAATGAAAGGAGATTGAGACGAAGTCCCTTACCTCATGACTGACTTGACTCATTCGTTCTTTAATATCCTGAATAATAAACTAAAGTTAATTTCATCTTTCTTAAGAACCTTTTTCAAGTCTATTATTCTTTATATATCACTTATTACCATGTTATAACCATTATTCAATCATTTAAGTTAATAACGTTTATTTTGTCGATATTTGGTACTTGAGTAAAAAATGAACAACTTATATTTACAAGTTGTCAATGTGGTAAATGTTTCATTATATCCAGAATGATATTTATGATTTGGATATCATATATATCATATATATCCATAATATACTTGTTTTTATAATTGTACATAACATTTAGAGGTATGAAATGAAATGCACCATTAATGAAGACGGTAAGCCGTACGTACGCAAGAACACTACTTTCATTTATATTTCTTATTTTAATGGAAATAAAACATAATGATACATAGGTATATTATAATTACAGTATAATATCATATATAATATCATTAACTCCATTCTTTATACATCTCACATAAGGCATTAACGAATCACATCACTTTGTGGGGGCTGTAGTCCGCACTTCCTCAAATGAAATTATCGTATTTACCCACTATGGAAACCATAAAGGTGTGCTATAAATGGTAATTACAGAAGAATAAAGAAATAATAAACATATTATGTATCATATATAAATATAGTTCCATCATAATGGCCACCCTGATAGGCGGTAAAATGTAATTGAACTATCATCGTTTCATGAGGCCTTAGTTTTCCATCCACATAAACATTATGTTCATCACCCATTAGATGGATGTGTGTGTAAGTGTAGTTATAATCCTTCTCATAAAAATATCTTAGTATATTGAGGATACTAGTGTTGTTACAAAAGAAATGAATTAAAAGAGTTTATGGGTTGGAGAAGTAAAATAAAAGAAAACAATTTAAGAGAAACATTTACCTTTAATTTGGGTAACTCTCTTTGGTTTGAACCAAATGACTTCTTTAAGTTTCTTCTGCCTAATGTAACGCCTCTAGGAAGAGTATAGGGATGTTGGGAGATTAATTGGGATGATTTTGGATGAGAAAAATGGCTTGAGAGGTGTGAGGAATTGGTTAGAAGTGGTCTCTATTAATAAGGGAGAGGAGGGGCTCTTTTAGAAAGTTTGAAAACTTTATTTTATAATATAATTATTTTCGGTTTATAATGGACCAAAAATCATTATAGTAGAAGATAAAGTGCCTCATATTCGAAATTAAATCATCATATAAGTATTGGACATGTTTTGGATAATATTATAGTCATTATAATCTTATTTATTGAAATCATTTATTAATGAGGTAAATACTACAACGTTATTGTATCATAAATAATTTAATTTATTTGATGTTTAAAAATTATAAAAAAGATACCACGATGTAGGAAATAATTTTATAATTCCAATTAATATTTATAGTAGAAATGATAATTTATATATCCCCTTCTAAAAATTAATTTACTAAAAGATATTTTCTTTTGTCATTTTTTCCTTTACTTTAAGTTAATTAATCTAAATTTTCATTATCACTCCCCAGTGGCTCAATGGGGTCCCAAAATCGACCTAAAGATGCCCATGGTCATAAATAACTCAAAAAATATGTTTGGAAAAGTGTTAAGGTACTTTTTATTTATTATAATATTATTTTTAGCATTAATTACCCTATTTACCTTTAATCGCGATAAATAAAAGTCAAAAGTTATTATTCACCAAAAATTGATGTTTTTTCTGAAAATTACCAAAACATTAGCCGAAGATATATTTTATATTCCAAATTAAAAAATTATTTCTATTTTACCAAATTCAAACCATATAAGTGGCATCAATTAATTTTAAAATTAATTCTCGTTATCAAAACAAATAGCGTGTTTTTAAGAAACAATAACTATCAAAAGATTGATACTTGTTTATGTTTATTTTTGAGGTGAAATTAATTACGATGACCAAAATTGGATTAAATGGTAAAAATGTATTTTAATATCACTTTAAAATCAACTAAATAGATAATCTAACCATATAAATAAATTAGATCAAAACATAGTTTTGAATTAAAATACAATATTTGTACTATTCATTAAAAATAAACTTTATCAGAAAAATTCCAAAAAAATACACAAAGTAAATTTTGATGTCCCCATTCTAAATAAGGATTTTATATGGTCATATAGAATTTATTCAAGTGACCAAAACTAGATTTAAAAAGGGTTATCCAGTAAAAGGCGGTAAATCGGCCTTTAAATGTTAATTATGCTTCAAATTAGATTCATTCATATTTTAAGACTCTAACTTTTTATTGGATAAATATAAATACATATTACAATCATGTAAAATCATATTGTAGTTATTTTTGTTCATTAACTATAATACAACGGCTAGGATTTAACTACCATTTAAAATAATAATATTATATTATTATTGTGCAACGTACGATTCAAAAGAAAACCGTTGTTGCATATCGAGAATGCTATCGAACATAGCAACCCCTTTAAAGTAAAATTAATATTTAATCAAAAAATATTAATAGATATGAAATATGTCTTATTCTTCATTTACCTGGGATGTTACATCCATCCCCCTTTTGGGAATTGCGTCCCCACAATTTTTATTCACTTATCATAATAAGTGCGGGTATTTATCCCTCATAGCGTTTTCATATTCCCACGATGCCTCTTCAACCATATGGTTTTCCACAAAACATTTACCTGGTGAATTACCTTATTCCACAACACCTGCTCTCTATGGTCAAGAATTTGAACAGGTTGCTCTTCATAAGAGAGAAACATTGAAGTATATATTAACTCAGATTGAAGCATACTTTAGATACATGGTTATTAAATCAGAATTGAAGCATAGTTATTACAACATATAAAAATCTCATATATTTATCATGATTGATGTTCCTTTATGGTCTATGCATTACGTACTACCATGATTTATTTCACAACTCAAGATTTTGATGTTTAAACATTACTTTCATGTTTTGAAGTTCAAATGTATATGGTTTGTTTTATTTTCACCATGATTACCCTTACTGAGCATTTGATCTCACACTTTATATTTTTTCTTCTCCCTAGGATATAAAGAAAGGTTTTAGGTAAAAAAATGGAAGATCCTTATGGGAGATGTTGAAGATCATTCACCAAGATTAGAAGATTATGTTCCAAGTTTCCAAAGACACTGAACTATTATGGTCCTTTGGTGTATGTTTTTTTTATGTATTAAGTATTCCGCAAATAAAATGTAACGTCTATGTACGTCAAGATATTGGTCTCTACAGTTGGTATCATAGGAGAGGTTTAGTTAACCTTTGGAAACTAGGATTCGAAATCTTTAGTGAGATCCCTAGAGATATTTCTAAGGTATGTCTCAGGATGTCCCTATGGTTAATTATAACTATAGGTTATAGAGCTAGAATTACGGTAACGATATTAGAATTAATCCTAAGATGTTAGATATTGAAGGTACTCCCCCTTTATTATGTTGTTTTTCTAGCATGATTTTTGCCTCTTACACTATTATTTTTGGGTTTTAGACGATGGCTGGATCTCGAAGGAACTGTGTTGATCAATGTAATGGGCAGTGCAATGATTGTCCTCCTAAACAAACAAATGTTATGGGAGATGGAGTGAAAAATCTTATTTCTATACTTACACAAGCTCTGAATCATTCTAGACTTCTGAATGAATAGAGAAGGGAACAATTTTCTATTGAGTCTTTCATGAGGAAACGTCCACCTTCTTTCAATGGGTCTTCTCATCCACTTGTTGCTGAACAATGGATCACTACCATTGAAAAGATATTTTCCATACTTCGCTGTTCAGAACAAGAAAAAGTCATTTTAGATGTTTACCGTTTAGAAGGAGAAGCTGACTAGTGGTGGAATCTAATTAAGAATACAAGTCCCCAAGATGAAATTGGATCCATGTAATGGAATGAGTTTGAGAACATGTTTTTAAATATGTACATCCCTCGTATTCCTCGAACAAATATGGAGAAGTAGTTCCTTGAGCTTAAGCAAAAGGATGATGACACTGTTGGTATATACGAAGCAAATTTTACAAGGCTTGCAAGGTATGCATCTGGATTTATCATCCAACCTAAAAGTAAAGTTGATCGATTCTTCAGTGTCTTAAAAACAAGTCTTCGAAGGGAATTAGCTATAAGAGACATCAGTAGATATCAAGAAATTTTTCGTTGTGCTATCATGTTTGAAATGGATGTTCCTGTTACATATCCATCTAATGGTTTTGACAAGAAACGAAATATGGAGTTCAAGGAGAAATATCAGAACAATGGTGAAAAGAAGATGAATGTTTCTTTATGATCAATGTGTGGGAAGAAGCCTAGTGGAGATTGCCTAAAAGGTACTTGAAAATGTTTTAAGTGTGGAAAAGAAGGTCATCAAGAAGTTAAGTGTCGAAGTAATGGAAAAAAGGCAGCTAATGATGTGAATAGAGAAAATACTACAGATAACGCCCCACCAACATTTCAATGTATCAATTGCAAGTAAATGGGGAATTATGATAATCAATACCCTAATCCAAGGGTTAATGATGATCGACATGAGCATCCACTTAAGGAAAAGGACAAAGAGAAGTCACTTGCGATCACTATTGGCGATGTTGAATATGACAACGATGTGGTGGAAAGATTAAGTGTTTATGTAATGGGATTCCAAAATAATGTTGTATATAGTATCATTGAATTTTTTAATATTTATGTATTAGTATATTTTGGTTTTAAATAATTATATAGTACTGGTAACCATGTAAAGTGATTGAGATATTTTTGGAAGGAAGATGATATGCGCATAATGAAGGGATAAGGAGAAAATGAAATGTCTGATAGTAATAATGTGCTCATGACTGATATAAGGACAAAGTTATATCATGGTTTGAGTATATAGAATTTCGGGATTTTGGTATGTGGAAAGAGTTAACTTTTGACAGAATTTATGTTTTCACTAAGGTTCAATGGGTATTTATTCTTCAAGAGAATACATGATTACAAAATTCATATGTTTGGAATGTGACCAACAAGATATATATATCTTATCATATACTTGAGATAAATGATTGTATTCAATTCATTTTAGATGACCTTTCTATTAATTGTATTATTTATACTATGATATTAGACAGAAGTATTTTGGATAAACCAAAAGATTGGGATAGATTATGTTCGACATCAAATAGTATTGTTTAAGGCTAGGACTTTTTGTTATGTTATAATACTATAGTTTTAAAAAAAGTACAACCCATAGGACGGGAGACAACCCATCACGTCAGACAATGTTGCGGGAATAGAACCCACAACTGATGTGTGACAGGCCTTTATCTCCTACCACTGGCCTAAAATAAGTCCCTGGTTAGTAGAAACTAGATTTATTTTATTAAGCAGGATGATAGATAGATTATAAGTCCATTTTGGTACTATATCCAATTAATCTCAACATAGAAGGAATTATTTATATAGCATTTTCTAACTTATGTTTGAGATAGATGGAATGACCTATCATTCTATCGCATGATCTACTAATACTTCACAGAAGACAAATTCAACTTCATTTCTTTTAGGAGATGATGTGGAAATTGTTCAAGTCACAAACAACAGTAAGATTGAATCAAAATCAAGTAAGTATTTATTTCAATTCAAAAATTCATCAACATTAGGGAAATGATCATTAAAACCAAAAATGTTGTCCTAGTGCTCTTATATCTGATGAATCAGATGGTACCTTAGATCATCAAAAATTTTGGGATTTGTGATTGTTGGCTTTTTCATAGCCATGTTCTCTACCACTCTCCATCAGAACATGATGGTTAGATTTCTCTTCCATATCCATATTTTCACCTATGTTCATCTATGTTGAAACCCAAGCATGAGTTAATTTTGGTAATCATTATGTTTCATAATTCGCTTTTCAAAATTAAATTTTAGTATTCCTTTTTTACGATGTGGGTTTCTATGAAAAAAAACTTTCAAGTAGTATACAATTTATAACCCCGAAAAATTTCGAGGGAGAAATTCATTTTAAGGGAGGTAGAATCTATCAATACCAGATTTTAGGAGAATTATTATTTTAAATTTCATTGATGTCTTTTGTTGTACGCTACACCAAAAGTTTCATGTGCTATACACAATACTATATTTGCTTGCAGTATACGCAACACTATTCTTAGCTCATGTTACACACAATTTCATGTTCGTTAAGTATAAATTATTCAACACAACATTATGTATAGATATTATTAAATGGATAAAAGAAATAAGTTTTGATTATGTTATACACTACAATAAAGTGATCTTTCACTTCACGCAACCTTGACTTGGCTTGCATTACATGCAATCACAACCATCCTCAATAGCGTGTGCAGTATGCAATAACGGGTTTCAATATACAACGATATATAGTTATAATATTATTATGAACTAGCCGTTATGAATAATAGTATCTACATTTTTAATTTTATGTAATTATAATTTATCTTACACATTTTATATAACATGGTATGAGAAAAAAATAAATTTTTCGGGTAAAATAAGTATTTTTCAAAAAATGTAGTTTTGCAGCTTTTTTATGGCGCACCCACATTGAATTTAGTTTTTGACATGTTTATAAGTTCAATTTGACAAAATAAAATTCTTCTTTGGAATCAGGATATAAAAATTTACTTTTTATACATTTATCATATTATTCTGATAACTTTTATATTTTAATGAATAGTAAAAACACACTATTTTTAATTAAAAACAACTTTTTTCCTCACAATAATATATATGGTTAAATTATAATGTTGAATGGATTTAAAGTATAAATATAATATATTTTTACCATTAAATATAATGTATGTCATTACCATTAATTTTACATTGAATTCAGAGGTAAAAACATTTTAATCTTCGACAATGTTTTAACTTTTAAAACACGTTTTCTTAACAACGAGATTAATATTAAATTAGTTTCTGAAAATTCTGTGTTTTGTATTTTCAAAAATGGGTTACATATTTGAATTTAGTGGGTCCAAATTATGCAAATTGGTTATATTTATTTATTTTCTATTTATTTGATATTATGAATAGTAACTACGATAATTTTTATTTACTGTAGTTAAAGGTAAATTGGGTAATTAAGGGTAAACATAAGATTATAAAATTATCCTAACACCTGCCAAAACTCTATTGGATGACTAAAAGTAGACCCATATCACCTAAGTGTCGGAATAGATTCATTTTATGGAATTTTGACTTTGAAAATAATTTAATTATTATTAAAACAAAAGAAAGTGACAACATGTCACTCTCTTAAATCGTATAAGTATAATAATTTTAATTTAGGGATAATCATCATGAAACATCGAACATGAATAGTCTCTGGAAAGATAATAACATTATCCACATCATGTGAATTTATTTAGAATTTTTATGGATTAAATAATTATTATTAAAGGTGACACAATAGTGATGTTGAAATTATTTTATTGATTGAAATATCAAATAAATGGTTTTATAAATACTAAAATAAATATTATATAAATTGTTCAATGTTCTCCAATAATTTTCCAGAAAAATATGATTTGTTATGAATCTATTAAAGCATTTATTTATAACATAGCTTTTGTGAGGATTTTATTTAAATTCAAATAAATGAATAGTGTCAGAATTGACACTATTGTTATTTTATAAAAATAACATAATATAAAAGTGTTTAAAAATCACAAAAATATTTAACAATCATAAATTAAGATTTATATGGTCTAAAAGTTCATAAATAATCCAATTTTGGACAATTCACAACACATAAGTAATTATTTATAACTATTTAAAATTTAGAATCTTATAACCATAAATAAAATTAAATAGATTAAATAAGGATAAATCAAGTTTATAATGTTTAAAATAAATTACCAACATGTCTAAATTTTATTTGTTGATTATATTACAACCCTATATCATCTAAGTTCCGATTTGAGTCATCTTGGAAGTTTTTAAGTGGGTTGTAAATTTATTATAAATATATATTTTTGAGGCTTCCAAATGTGCCCCTCTCCTCCCTTATAAAAGGGAACCTCCTCCCACTTCTATTTACACAATTTGGAGCCTTCACGCTCGGCCAAACCCTGCCCATTTCCTTCTCAACATCCCTAGAAACATTATAGAGGTTCTGGTCCCCTCAAAAGACCAACTCTAGTGCCCTAGGAGGAGGCTAAGAAGTGGCACATCAAAGAAGAGGTAATATGCTTTACCGATTCTTTCCAATTTATTTCTTCTTCTACTTATCCTTTTTAATTTGTTTCATAATAAATTAATAACATCAGTATCACTCATATATTTATATGTTATTATAAATATTAAACAACCCTATTTCATCTTCTATACATTCTATGGAAAATGAAATCATCGCGTGTGCGTACGTACGGAATATCGTCTCCACTCCCTGGTGTAATCTGTTTTCCACCACCACCTTACATGGATGGGTATAATGGTGTAAATAAATAAATATATATGATTATTGTAAAGTGATATTGATTCTAGAATATTATACATACACTTCAATGCAATTCCATGATCATGGGAATGATATCATCGCAACTGCGTACGTACGGACTACCGTCTCCAAGAACGCGATGAGATTCATTTTCCATGATTAACCATTCAAGAATTACTATAAAGTATATATAATAAATAATCATGAAATATATTACATAATAATGATACTAGGTTTATGTACATATATGTTTCATTTACTTACTTCCATTAAATTCAATAAGGAAACGAAAACAGCGTTCATGCGTACGTACGGCCTACCGTCTCCATGAACGGTGTATTTCATTCCATTTATCGATCTATCATATATATTTATATGATTAATATATATTATATATAAATCATGTTTTACATTCTGGAATTAATTAAATCAGGATATAAGTAATAATATTAAGAACAACATGTCGAAACACGTATGATAAATGAAACGATTTTACCCAAAACGCTGCTTTAACATTGAATTTAAAAAAGAACGGGTAATATAAAGTAATAAGTGAACCATATATGATATCATATCAATGAATAAGATTTTTTAATATGTCAATGAGATTATTTAAATAATTATACAAGAGGTTCGGATACATACGAAGAATATCAGACATAAGGTAAGGGATAACTTTTCCAATCTTGTTTTTATCCAAGATTGTTTATTCATAAGTATTTACTGGGGTTATATTTATCATCCATGTGCCTGTTTTCCAAAACTGGTTTCACGTATGTTTAAAGTCCTTTTACCCATTTTTTACTTTTACTAAATGGTATGTAAGGAATCTTTTCTTTACCATACAAGGTACTTTTTTAATTTTCCGAAAAAAGTACGAGGATAATGTATTTTTTAACTTATACGACATGAACTGATTTTTACGGTCTCATAACGCCTTATTTTCATGAATATTTCTCTTTAATATTTCATGAATATTTTCAAAAAAAATCATTTTATTTTAAAATTTCATGGAATTTTGTGAGAAGAAATTGAATTTTAAGAAGAAAGGATATTTTCCTCAAAAATTCATTTCTAGTGGTTAATCAAAACCATTTTCCATCTAAGATAACATTATTTCATATGTGTATGTTTCAAGTATAATGTCTCTATGATTTATATGGTTTTCACTTTTCTTATGATGAAATTATATCCATTTTTTTATATGGATTACACTATTATGGGATTATGCTTATGAAACCAATTTTAGTCTTGGGGTTTTGATGAATGATTTATGTTTATTTTGTAGCACAAGTAAGAATGATTTCATTATGAAATGGGTGCAACCTATATCTCCCTCTAATGAATTGGGTTATGATTTATATCCCATGAGATAGACATGGCTGTAATGGTATGTTAATCAGGTTTAGTGATACAGGACTGGAACGAGGAGTGAACTCGATTCAGAAAGGGACATTGTCCACTAATATGGTCTTGGCATCAATGTCGTGGCTACTATAGAAATCATATGATGTGCTTAATGGTTTCCACAATTACATGTTTTATGCCCATGCTATTTTATCATGATTTATGTTCCTTTATGATCTATGCCTTACGTACTACCAAGATTTATTTCACAACTCACGATTTTGATTTTTAAACATTATATTCATGTTTTGAATTTCAAATGTATATAGATTGTTTTATTTTCTCCATGCTTACCCTTACTGAGCATTTGAGATCACCCTTTATATGTTTTCCTTTCCCAATGATATAAATAAATGTTTTAGGTAAAAAAAAGGAAGATCTTTATGGGATATGTTGAAGATCTTTCACTAAGATTACAAGATTATGTTCCATGTTTTCAAAGGCACTAAACTATTACGGTCCTTTGGTGTCTGTTTTTGTTATGTATTAAGTATTCCACAAAAGTAATGTAATGTCTATGTATGTCAAGATATGGGTCTCTACACCCCTTATCACTAAACTTTTTCAGGATGTTCACCCCATGAAAATATTTGTATACTATACATGCATGTTTTGTCGATCCGGTTAGAACCGACACTGGATGACATTCCCCTGCTACATTAAAATTTTCAAGCATGGACCCCATGGTCTAATTCCTAATAGAATCAGGTATAAATCTATTGTTTCCATGGTTTAATCAATGAATGTGTACCCTAGTTGGGATTCTATATCCGACCAAGCCAGAACCAGTGTTCCCCTAGGATCCATTGGATTGGATAAATAACCTTCTATCATCAATTTCTCTACCTCAAATGATGAATTTGATTTGAAAGATGCACCTATTGCATTCGGATAGAGTGTATCCACCCTTGATGATGTTTTGGTGTCTTTGAATCTTGGTATCGAGGATGATATAAGGATGACACTGATCAGTATGGCAATTACAACAGAGGAACAATAATAGAATATGAATTTTTTTAAAGTAGTGTCATTATGTATTTTCTTGGGTTTTTGAATATATTATAGGATTATATGCCAAGTTCACTAAATGCTATCATGGACTCTTGGTTAATCATTGAGGCCTCAAATATTCTCCCAGAAAGATGAACCCCACTCATGGCACTATGATCAAGGATGATGTTGATAAGCTGAACAAAGAACACTTTTTGATGTAAGAAAAATACCCCAGATAGTTATACAAAATTGTTCCCGTCATAAAGAAGAATAAACATAATAGATTCATATTTTAATTCTACGATCTAATTTTCATGATTTGGATATCATATATATCATATATATCTAGAATATACATGTTTTTATAATTGCACATAACATTTAGAGGTATGAAATGAAATGCACTGTTCATGGAGACGGTAAGCCGTGTGTACGCATGAACGCTACTTTCATTTCTATTTCTTATTTTAATGGAAATAAAACATAATGATACATAGATATATTATAATTCCAGTATAATATCATATATAATATCATTAACACCATCCTTTATACATCCCACATAAGGCATTAACAAATCACATCACTTTGAGGGGGCGGTAGTCCGCACTTCCTCAAATGAAATTAACTTATTTACCCACTATGGAAACCATAAAGGTGTGAAATAAATGGTATGTACAGAAAAATAAAGAAATCATAAACATAATATGTATCATATATAAATATATTTCCGTTATAATGGCCACCCTAAGAGGCAGTAAGATGTAATTGAATAGTCATCGTTTCGTGAGGCCTTAGTTTTCCATCCACAGAAACATTATGTTAATCACCCATTAGATAAGTGTGTGTGTAAGTGTAGTTAGAATAGTTCTCATAAAAATATACTAGTATATTGAGGATACTATTGTTATTACAAAAGAAAAAAAATAAAAGAGTTTAGGGGTTTGGATAAGTAAAATAAAAGAAAACAACTTAAGAGAAACTTTTACCTTTAATTTGGGTAACCCTCTTTGGTTTGAACCAAATGACTTCTTGAAGTTCCATATGCCTAATGTAAGGCCTATAAGAGGAGGAGATGGATGTTGGGAAATTAATTGGGTAGAGTTTGGATGAGACAAATGGCTTGAGAGGTGTGAGGAATTGGTTAGAAGTGGTCTCTATTTATAAGGGAGAGGATGGACTCTTTTAGAAAGTGTGAAAACATTATTTTATAATATAATTATATTATGTTTTTAATGACCAATAATCATTATAGTAGAAGATAAGATGACTCATATTCAAAATAAAATCATCCTATCAGTATTGGACACGTTTTGGATAATATTTTAATCATTATAATCTTATTTATTTAAATCATTTATTAGTGAGGTAAATACTACATCGTTATTGTATCATAAATAATTTAATTTATTTGATGTCTAAAAATTATAAAAAAAATACCAAGATGTAGCAAATCGTTTTAGATTTCCAATTAATATTTATATTAGAAATTATAATTTATATATCACCTTCTGAAAATTAATTTACTAAAAGATATGTGCTTTTGTCATTTTTGCCTTTACTTTAAGTTAATTAATCTAAATTGTCATTACCACTCCCCAGTGGCTCAATGGGGTCCCAAAATCGACCTAAAGATGACCATGGTCATAAATGACTCAACCAATATGGTTAGACAAGTGTTAAGGTAATTTGGATTTATTATAATATTATTTTTAGCATTAATTACCCTATTTACCTTTAACCGCGATAAATAAAAGTCAAAAGTTATTATTCACCAAAAATTGAAGTTTTTTCGATAAATACAAAAAAATTTACCAAAGATATATTTTATATTCTGAATTATAAAATTATTTCTATTTTTCCAAATTCAAAACATAGAAGTGGAATTAATTATTTTTAAAATTAATTAATGTTATCAAAATAAATAGCGTGTGTTTATGAAACAATAACTATCAAAAGACTAATACTTGTTATTGTTGATTTTCAAAGTGAAATTAATTCCAATGACCAAAATTGGATTAAATTGTAAAAATATATATTAATATCACTTTAAAACCAATTAAAAAGATAATCTAACCATATAAATAAATTAGATCAAAACATAGTTTTGAATTAAAATACAATATTTGCACTATTCATTAAAAAATGAACTTTATCGGAAAAATTCCAAAAAATTACACAAAGTAAATTTTGATGTCCCCATTCTAAAGAAGGATTTTATTTGGTCATATTGAATGTATTAAAGTGACCAGAAAGATATTTAAAATGGGTTCCCTCTTAAAAGGCGGTAAATTGGCCTTTAAACGTTAATTATGATTAAAATTAGATTCATTCATATTTTAAGCCTCTAACTTTTTATTGGATAAATGTAAAGACATTTGACGATAATGTACAATCATATTGTAGTTAGTTTTGTTCATTCACTCAAATTAAATAGCTAAGAGTTAACTACCATTTAAAATAATAATATTATATTATTATTGTGCAACGTAAGATTCCAAAGAAACCTGTCGTTGCATATGGGGTATGCTATCGAACATAGCAGCCCCTTTAAAGTAAAATTAATATTTAATCAAAAAATATTAATAGATATGAAATATGTCTTATTCTTCATTTACCTAGGATTTTACATCCATCCCCCCTTTTGGGAATTGCATCCCCACAATTTTTATTCACTTATCGAAATAAGTGGGGGTATTTATCTCTCATAGCATTTTCATATTCCCACGTTGCCTATTCAACCATATGGTTTTTCCACAAAACATTTACCTGGTGAATTACCTTATTCTGCAACACCTTCTCTCTATGGTCAAGAATCTGAACAGGTTGTTCTTCATAAGATAGAAACATTGAAGTATATTTTCCCTCAGATTGAATCATACTTTAGATACATGATTAGTACATCAGAATTGAAGCATAGTTATTACAACATATAATAATCTTTGATATTTATCATGATTGATGTCCCTTTATGATCTCTGCCTTTCGTACTGCCAAGATTTATTTCACCACTCAAGATTTTGATGTTTAAACTTTATGTTCATGTTTTGAAGTTCAAATGTATACGGTTTGTTTTATTTTCACCATGATTAACCTTACTAATCATTTGATCTCACACTTTATATGTTTTCTTTTCACTAGGATATAAAAAAAGGTTTTTGGTAAAAAAGGGATGATCTTAATGGGAGATGTTGGAGATCTTTCACCAAGATTAGAATATTATGTTCCATATTTCCAAAGACACTAAACTATTACGGTCCTTTGGGGTCTGTTTTTTTATGTATTAAGTATTCCGCAAATGTAATGTAATGTCTATGTACGTCAAGATATGGGTCTCTACATTTGGTATCATAGGAAGGATTTAGTTAACCTTTGGAAACTAATATTCGAAATATTTAGTGAGATCCCTAGATATATTTCTGAGGTATATCTCGGGATGTCTCTATGGTTAAGTATAAGTATAGGTTATAGTGCTAGAATTACGGTAAAGATATTAGAATTAAACCTAAGATGTTAGATTTTGAAGGTACTCCCCCAATATTATGTTGTTTTCCTAGCATGATTTTTCCACTTACACTATTATTTTTGGGTTTTAGATGATGGATGGAACCCGAAAAAACCATATTGATCAATGTAATGGGCAGTGCAATGATTTTCCTCTTAAACAAACAATTGTTATGGGAGATGGAGTGAAAAAACTTATTGCTATACTTACACAAGGTATGAATAATTATGGACTTCCGAATGAGAAGATAAGGGAACAATTTTTTATTGAGCCCTTCATGAGGAAATATCCACCTTCGTTCAATGGGTCTTCTCATCCACTTGTTGCTGAACAATGGATCATTACCATTGAAAAGATATTTTCCATACTTCACTATTCAGAACAGGAAAAAGTCATTTTAGATGTTTACCCTTTAGAAAGAGAAGCAGACCAGTGGTGGACTCTAATTAAGAATACAAGGCCCCACGATGAAATTGGATCCATGGATGGAACGAGTTTGAGAACATGTTTTTAAATAAGTACTTCCCTCGTATTCCTAGAACAATGATGGAGAAGGAGTTCCTTGAGCTTAAGAAAAAGGTTGATGAATCTGTTGGTAAATATAAAGCAAATTTTACAAGGCTTGCAAGATATGCATCTGGATTTATCATCCAACATAAAAGTAAAGTTGACCAATTCTTCAGTGGCATAAAACCAAGTCATCGAATCGAATTAGCTATAAGAGACTTCAGTAGATATGAATAAATTTTGCGTTGTGCTATCAAGGTAGAAATGGAATTTGGTGTTACATATCCATCTCATGGTTTTGACAAGAAACGAAAGATGGAGTTCAAGGAGAAATATCAGAACAATGGTGAAAAGAAGATGAATATTTCTTTATGCTCAAAGTGTGGTAAGAATCATGGTATAGATTTCCTAAAAGGTACAGGAAAATGTTTTAAGTGTGGAAAAGAAGGTCATCATGCAGTTGAGTGTCGAAGTAATGGAAAAAAGGTAGCTAATGATGTGAATAGAGAAAAGACTTCAGAGAACGCTCCACCAACACTTCAATGCATCAATTTCAAGTAAATGGGGAATTATGATAATCCATACCCTAATCCAAGGGTTAATGATAATCGACATGAGAAACCACTTAATGAAAAGGACAAAGGGAAGTCACATGTGATCACTATTGGAGATGTTGAATATGACAACGATGTGGTGGAAAGATTAAGTGTTTATGTAATGGGATTACAAAATAATGTTGTATATAGTATCATTGAATTTTGTAATATTTATGTATTAGTATATTGTGGTTTTCAATAATTATATTGTACCGGTAACCATGTAAAGTGATTGAGATATTTTTTGAAGGAAGATGATATGCGCATAATGAAGGGATAAGGAGAAAATGAAATGTTTGATAGTAATAATGATCTCATGACTGATATAAGGAAAAATTTATATTATGGTTTGAGTATATAGAATTTTTGGATTTTGGTATGTGGAAAGAGTTAACTTTTGATGGCATTTATGTTTTCACTAAGGTTCAATGGGTATTCATTCTTCATGAGAATTCATGATTAAGGAATTCACATGTTTGGAATGTGACCAACAAGATATATATATCTTATGATATACAAGAGATAAATTATTGTATTCAATGATTGGTATATGACCTTTATAGAAATTGATTTATTTATACTATGAGATTGGATAGATGTATTTTGGATAATCCAAATGATTTGAATTGATTAAGTTAGACATCAGATAGTATTGTTTAAGGCTAGGACTTTTTGTTATGTTATAACAGTATAGTTTTAAAAAAAGTACAACCTATAGGACGGGCGACAACCTGTCACATCAGAAGAGGTTGCGGGAATAAAACCCACAACTAAAGTGTGACAGGCCTTTATCGCCTACCACTGGCCTATAAGAAGTCCCTGGTTAGTAGAAACTAGTTTTATTTTATTAAGCAGAATGATAGATAGATTATAAGTCCATTTTGGAACCATATCCAATTAATCTCACCATAGATGGGCTTATGTATATAACTTTTTCTAACTTATGTTTGAGATAGATGGGATGACCTATCATTCTATAGCACGATCTTCTAATACTTCATAGAAGACAAATTCAACTTCATTTATTTAAGAGATGAAGTGGAAATTGATCAAGGAACAAACAACAGTAAGATTGTATCAAAATCAAGTAAGTATTTATTTCAATTCCAAAATTCATCAGCATTAGGGAAATGATCTTGAAAACAAAAAATGTTGTCCTAATGCTCTTATATCTGATGAATCAGATGGTACCTTAGATCATCACAAATTTAGGGATTTGTGATTGTTGGATTTTTCATAGCCATGTTCTCTACCACTCTCTATCAGAACATGGTGGTTATATTTCTCTTCCATATCCATATTTTCACCTATGTTATACTATGTTAAAACCCAGTGATGAGTTAATTTGGGTAATCATTATGTTTCATAATTCACATTTTAAAATTAAATTTTAGTATTACCTTTTTAAGATGTGGTTTCTATGAAAGAAACTTTCAAGTAGTAAACGATTTATAAGCCCAAAAAATTTGAGGGCTAAATTCATTTTAAGTGAGGTAAAATGTATCAAACCCATATTTTATAAGAATTATTATTTTTAATTTCAATGATGTATTTTGTTATACGCTACAACAAAATTAGCTTGTTCTATACGCAACTCTCTATTAGCTTGCAGTATACGCAACACTATTCTTAGCTCATGTTACACACAATTTCATTTTCATTTAGTAGAAATTATTCAATGTGACATTATGTATTGATTTTATTTAATGTATAAATGAAATAAGTTTTGATTTTGTTATACACAACAACAAATGGATCTTTCACTATACTCAACCTTGACTTGGCATGCATTACACGCAATCACAACCATCCTCAATAGTGTGTGTAATATGCAATACCAAGTTTCACTATACAACGATATGTTCTTATAATATTATTATGAACTGGCCTTTATGAATATTAGTATCTAAATTTTGAATTTTATGTCATTATAATCCATCTTACACATTTAATATAAAATGGTATGAGAACAAAATAAATTTTTTGGGTAAAATAAGTATTTTTAAAAAAATGCAGTTTTGACGCTTTTTGATGGAGCACCCACATTAAATTTAGTTTTTGACATGTTTATAAGTTCAATTTGAAAAAATAAAATTATTCTTTGGAATCAAGATATAAAAATTTACTTTGTATAAACTTCTCATATTATTCTGATAACTTTCATATTTTAATGAATAGTAAAAACACACTATTTTTAATTAAAAACAACTTTTTTCCTCGCAAAACTTTATATGGATAAATTATAATATTGAATGGTATTAAAGTATAAATAGAATATATTTTTACCATTAAATATAATTTATGTCATTACCATTAATTTTACATTGAATTAATAGGTAAAAACATTTCAATCTTCGACAATGTTTTAACTTTTAAACCCCGTTTTCCTAACAACGGGATTAATTTTAAATTAATTACTGAAAATTATGTGTTTTGTATTATGAAAAATGGATTCCATATTTGAATTCAGTGGGTCCAAATTATGTTAATTGTTTAATTTTATTTATTTTTTATTTCTTTTGATATTATGAATAGTACCTACGGTAATTTTTATTTATAGTAGTTAAAGGTAAATTGGGTAATTAAGGGTAAATATAAGATTATAAAATAACCCTAAAACCTTCAAAAATTATATAGGATGACCAAAAGTCGACCCATATCACCTAAATGTCGGAATAGATTCATTTTATTGAATTTTGACTTTGAACATATTTTAATTATTATTAAAACCAAAGAATGTGACAACATGTCACTCTCTTAAATCTTATAAGTATAATAATTTTAATTTAGTGATAAACATCATGAAACATAGAAAATGAATAGTCTCCTGAAAGATAATAACATTATCTACATCATGTGAATTTATTTAGAATTTTTAGAGATTAAATAATTATTATTAAATGTGACACAATAGTGATGTTGAAATTATTTTATTGATTGAAATATCAAATAAATGGTTTTATAAATATTAAAATAAATATTATATAAACTGTTTAATGTTCCCCAATAATTTTCTAGATAAATATGACATGTTATAAATCTATTAAATCATTTATTTCTAACATGTATTCTTTGAGGAATTTATTTAAATTCAAATAAATGAATAGTGTCAGAATTGACACTATTGTTATTTTATAAAAATAACATAATATAAAAGTGTTTAAAAATCACAAAATTTTTTATAAATCATAACATAAGATTTAAATGGTCTAATATTTGATAAATAATCCAATTATGGACAATCCAAAACACATAAGTAATTATTTATAACAATTTAAAATTTATAATCTTATAATCACAAATAAAATTAAATAGATTAAATAAAGATAAATAAAGTTGATAATGTTTAAAATAAATTACCAACATGTCTAAATTTTATTTTTTGATTATATTACAACCCTATATCATCTAAGTTCGTATTTGAGTCATTTTAGAAGTTTTTAGGTGGGTTTTAAATTTATTATAAATATATATTTTTGAGGTTTCCAAAGGTGCCTCTCTCCTCCCTTATAAAAGGGAACCTCCTCCCACTTCCCTTTACACAATTTGGAGTTTTCAAGCTCAGAAAACCCCTACCCATTTCCCTTGTCAACTTCCCTAGAAACATTTTAGAGGTTCGGGTCCCCTCAAAAGACCAAGTCTAGTGCCCTAAGAGGAGGCTAAGAAGAGGCGCGTCAAAGAAGAGGTAATATCCTTTACTGATTCTTTCCAATTTATTTCTTCTTCTACTTATCATTTTTAATTTTCTTCATAATATATTAATAAAAACAGTATCACTCATATATGTATATGTTATTATAAATATTAAACAACCCTATTTCATCTTCTATCCATTCAATGGAAAATGAAATCACCGCGCTTGCGTACGTACGGAATACCATCTCCACGCCCTGGTGTAATCTGTTTTCCTCCACCACCTTACTTGGATGGGTATAATGGTGTAAATAAATAACTATATATGATTATTTTCAAGTGATATTAATTCTGAAATATTATACATACACTTCAATACAATTCCACGATCATGGTAATGATATCATCGCAACTGCGTACGTATGGACTACCGTCTCCACGAATGCGATGAGATTCATTTTCCATGATTAACCATTAAAGAATGACTATAAAGTATATATAATAAAAAATCATGAAATATATTACATAATAATGATACTGGGTTTATGTATATATATGTTTCATTTACTTAATTCCATTTAATTCAATAAGGAAAAAAAACAGCGTTCATGCATACGTACGGCCTACCGTCTCCATGAACGGTGTACTTCATTCCGTTTATCGATCTATCATATATATTTATATGCTGGATATATATTATAAATAAATCATGTTTTACATTATGGAATTAATTAAATCAGGATATAAGTAATAATATTAAGAACAACATGTCGAAACACGTATGATAAATGAAAAGATTTTACCCAAAATGCTGCTTTAACATGGAATTTACTAAATAATGGGTAATATAAAGTCATAAGTGAACCATATATGATATCATATCAATGAATAATATTTTTTAATATGTCAATGAGATTATTTAAATCACTATACAAGAGGTTCAGATACATACGAAGCATATCAGACATAAGGTAAGGGATAACTTTTCCAATCTCATTTTTATCCAAGATTGTTTATTTGTGAGTATTTACTGGGGTTATATTTATCATCCATGTAACTATTTTCTAAAAATGGTTTCATGTGTGTTTAATGTCATTTTTACCCATTTGTGACTTTTAATACATGGTATGTAATGAATCTTTTGTTTACCATACAAGGTACTTTTGGAATTTTCCGACAAAAGTACGAGGAGAATGTTTTTTTAACTTATATGGCATGAACTGATTTTTACGGTCTCATAACGCCTTATTTTCATGAATATTTGTCTAAAATATTTCATGAATATTTTCAACAAATCCTTTTCTTTTAAAATTTCATGGAATTTTTTGAGAAGATATTGATTTTTAAGAAGAAAGGATATTTTCATCAAGAAATCATTTCTAGTGGTTAATAAAAACCATTTTCCATCTAAGATGACATTATTTCATATGTGTATGTTTCAAGTATAATGCCTCTATAATTTACATGGTTTTCAATTTTCTTATAATGAAATTATATCCACTTGTTTTATATGGATTACACTATGATGGGATTATGCTTATGAAACCCATTTTAGTCTTGGGGTTTTGATGAATGATTTATGTTTATTTTGTAGCACAGGTAAAAATGATTTCATTATGAGATGGTTGTGACCTATATATCCCTCCAATGCATTGGGTAAATATTTATATCCCATGATATATATAAGGCTGTAATGGTATGTTAATCTGGTTCAGTGATACTAGACTAGAATGAGGAGTGAACTCGATTTAGAAAGGGACTTTGTCCACTAAGATGATCTTGGTAGCAATGCCTTGGCTAATATGGGAATCATTTCATGTGCTTAATGGTTTCCACAATTACATGTTTTATTCCCAGTCACTTTGATCATGATTGATGTTCCTTTATGATCTATTCCTTATGTACTACCTATATTTATTTCACAACTCATGATTTTGATGTTTAAACATTATATTCATGTTTTGAATTTCAAATTTATATGGATTGTTTTATTTTCTCCATGCTTACCCTTAATGACCATTTGATCTCACCCTTTATATTTTTTCTTTTCCCAATGATATAAAGAAATGTTTTAGGTAAAAAATGCAATGATCTTTATGGGAGATGTTGAAGATCTTTCACCAAGATTACAAGATTATGTTCCAAGTTTCCAAAGGCACTAAACTATTACGGTCCTTTGGTGTCTGTTTCTGTTATGTATTATGTATTCCTCAAAAGTAATGTAATGTCTATGTACATCAATATATGGGTCTCTACACCCCTTATACCTATCATCTTTCAGGATGTTCCCCCCATGAAAATGTTGTATACCATACATACATGTTCTGTCAATCCGGTTAGAACCGACACGGGATGACATTCCCCAACTACATTAAAATTGTCAAGCATAGACCCCATGGTCGAATGCCTAATAGAATTAGGTAGAAATATATTGTTTCCTTGGTTTCATTAATTAATGTGTATCCTAGTGGGGATTCTATATCCGACCAAGCTAGAACCAGTGTTCCCCTAGGATCCATTGGATTGGATAAATAACCTCCTCTCATCGATTCCTCTACCTCAAATGATGAATTTGATTTGAAAAATGCACCTATTGCATTCAGATACGGTGTCTACAGCCTTGATGATGATTTGGTTTCCGTGAATCAGGGTATCGAGGAAGATCTAAGGATGACACTGATCGGTATGGAAATTACAACAGAGGAACAATAATAGAATATGAATTTTTTAAAGTAGTGTCATTATGTATTTTCATGGGGTTTTGAATATACTATATGATTATATGCCTAGGTCACTAAATTCTATCTTGGTCTCTTGGTGAATCATTGCGGCCTCAAATAGTCTCCTAGAAAGATGAACCCCACTCATGGCACTATGATCGAGGACGATGTTGATAAGCTCAACAAAGCCCACTTTTTAATGTAAGTAAAATACACCAGATAGTTATACAAAATTGTTCCCATCATAAAGAAAAATAAACATATTAGATTCATATTTGAATTTTAGGCTCTAGTTTTCATGATTTGGATTTCATATATATCATATATATCCAGAATATACATTTTTATAATTGTACATAACATTTAGAGGTATGAAATTAAATGCACCGTTCATGGAGACGGTAAGCCGTACGTACGCATGAACGCTACTTTCATTTCTATTTCTTATTTTAATGGAAATAAAAAATAATGATACATAGGTATATTATAATTCCATTATAATATCATATATAATATCATTAACTTCATCCTTCATACATCCCACATAAGGAATTAACGAATCACATCACTTTGAGGGGGCGGTAGTCCGCACTTCCTCAAATGAAATTATCATATTTACCCACTATGGAAACCATAAAGGTGTGATATAAAAGGGAAGTACAGACAAATAAAGAAATAATGAACATAATATGTATCATATATAAATATAGTTTTATCATAATGTCCACCCTGAGAGGCGGTAAGATGTAATTGAACAATCATTGTTTCGTGAGGCCTTAGTTTTCCATCCAAAGAAACATTATGTTAATCACCCATTAGATGGATGTGTGTGTAAGTTTAGTTAAAATAATTCTCATAACAATATCCTAGTATATTTAGGATACTGGTGTTGTTACAAAAGAAAGGAATTAAAAGGGTTCAGGGGTTGGAGAAGTAAAATAAAAGAAAACAATTTAAGAGAAACTTTTACCTTTAATTTGGGTAACTCTCTTTGGTTTGAACCAAATGACTTCTGGAAGTTCCATCTTACTTATGTAAGGAATATAGGAGTGGGAGAGGGATGTTGGGAGATTAATTGGACAGAGTTTGGATGGGAAAAATGTCTTGAGAGGTGTGAGTAATTGGATAGAAGTGGTCTCTATTTATAAGGGAGAGGAGGGGCTCTTTTTGAAAGTGTGAAAACATTATTTTATAATATAATTATATTCAGTTTTTAATGGACCAATAATCATTATAGTAGAAGATAAGATGACTCATAATCGAAATAAAATCATCCAATCAGTATTGGACACGTTTTGGATAATATTTTAATCATTATAATCTTATTTATTTAAATCATTTATTAATGAGGTAAATACTACATCGTTATTGTATAATAAATAATTTAATTTATTTGATGTCTAAAAATTATAAAAAAAATACCATGATTTAGGAAATCATTTTAGCTTTCCAATAAATATTATAGTATAATTGATAACTTATATATCCCCTTCTAAAAATTAATTTACTAAAATATATTTTCTTTTGTCATGTTTGCCTTTACTTTACGTTAATTAATCTAAATTGTCATTATCACTTCCCAGTGGCTCAATGGGGTCCCAAAATCGACCCAAAGATGCCCATGGTCAAAAATGACTCAACCAATATGGTTGGACAAGTGTTAATGTAATTTTTATTTATTATAATATTCATTTTATCATGAATTAACCTATTTACCTTTAACCGCGATAAATAAAAGTCAAAGGTTATTATTCACCAAAAATTGATGTTTTTTCAAAAAATACCAAAAAATTAGCCAAAGCTATATTTTATATTCCGAATTAAAAAATTATTTCTATTTTTCCAAATTCAAAACATAGAATTGGCATTAATTAATTTTAAAATTAATTCCTGTTATCAAAACAAATAGCATGTTTTTAAGAAACAATAACTATCTAAATATTTATACTTGTTTATGTTCATTTTCAATGTGAAATTAATTCCAATGAACAAAATTGGATTAAATGGTAAAAATATATTTTAATATAACTTTAAAATAAATTAAAAAGATAATCTAACCATATAAATAAATTAGATCAAAACATATTTTTAAATTAAAATACAATATTTCCACTATTCATTAAAAATGATCTTTATCAGAAGAATTCAAAAAAATTTACACCAAGTAAATTTTGATGTCCCCTTTATAAAGAAGGATTTTATTTGGTCATATAGAATGTTTTAATGTGACCAAATCTAGATTTAAAAATGGTTCGCCATTAAATGGAAGTAAATCGGCCTTTAAACATTAATTATGATTAAAGTTAGATTCATTCATATTTTAAGCCTCTAACTTTTTGTTGGATAAATGTAAATACATTTAACAATCATGTACAATCATATTGTAGTTAGTTTTTTTTTATTCACTCCAATACAATGGCTAGGAGTTAACTACCATTTAAAATAATAATATTATATTATTATTGTGCAACGTAAGATTCCAAAGAAACCATGTTGTTGCATATCGGGTATGCTATCTAACATAGAAACCCCTTTAAAGTAAAATTAATATTTAATCAAAAGATATTAATAGATATGAAATATGTATTGTTCTTCAATTGCATGGGATGTTACATCCATATCCCCTTTTGGGAATTGCATCCCCACAATTTTTATTCACTTATCAAAATAAGTGGGGGTATTTATCCCTCATAGCATTTTCATATTCCCACATTGCCTCTTCAACCATATGGTTTTTTCACAAAACATTTACCTGGTGAATTACCTTATTCCGCAACACCTGCTCTCTACGGTCAAGAATCTGAAAACAGGTTGTTCTTCATAAGAGAGAAACATTGAAGTATATATTCACTCAGATTGAAGCATACTTTAGATGCATGGTTATTACATCATAATTGAAGCATATTTATTACAACATATAACAATCTCGGATATTTATCATGATTGATGTTCCTTTATGATCTATGCCTTTTGTTCTGCCAAGATTTATTTCACAACTCAAGATTTTGATGTTTAAACATTATGTTCATGTTTTGAAGTTCAAATGTATATGGTTTGTTTTATTTCCACCATGCATACCCTTACTGAGCATTTGATCTCACAATTAATATGTTTTTTTCCATAGGATATAAAGAAAGGTTTTAGGTAAAAAAGGGAAGATATTTATGGGAGATGTTGAAGATCTTTCACCAAGATTAGAATATTATGTTCCATGTTTCCAAAGACACTAAACTATTATGGTCCTTTAGTGTCTGTTTTTGTTATGTATTAAGTATTCTGAAAATGTAATGTAATGTCTATGTACGTAATGATATGGGTCTCTAAAGTTGGTATCATAGGAAAGGTTTAGTTAACCTTTGGAAACTAGTATTTGAAATCTTTATTGAGATCCCTAGATATATTTCTAAGGTATGTCTTGGGATGTCCCTAAGGTTAAGTATAAGTATAGGTTATAGTGCTATAATTATGGTATTGATATTAGAATTAAACCTAATATGTTAGATATTGACGGTACTCCCCCATTATTATATTTTTTTCCTATCATTATTTTTGCCTCTTACACTATTCCTTTTGGGTTTTAGATGATGGCTGGAACCCAAAGGAACCGTGTTGATCAATGTAATGGGCAGTGAAATGATTGTCCTCCTAAACAATCAAATGTTAGGGTAGATGGAGTGAAAAATATTATTTCAATACTTACACAATCTATGAATCATTCTGGACTTCCGAATGGGCATAGAAGGGAACAATTTTCTATTGACTCCTTCATCACGAAACGTCCACCTTCTTTCAATGGGTATTCTCATCCACTTGTTGCAGAATGATGGATTAGTACCATTGAAAAGATATTTTCCATACTTCGCTGTTTAGAACATGAAAAAGTTATTTAAGATGTTTACCATTTAGAAGGAGAAGCAGACCAGTGGTGGACTCTAATTAAAAATACCAGGCCCCAAGATGAAATTGGATCCATGGAATGGAACAAGATTGAGAACATGTTTTTAAATAAGTAATTCCCTCTTATTCCTCGAACAAAGATGGAGAAGGAGTTCTTTGAGCTTATGCAAAAGGATGAAGAATCTATTGGTATATACGAAGAAAATTTTACAAGGCTTGCAAGGTATGCATCGGTCTTTATCATCCAACCTAAAAGTAAAGTTGATCAATTCTTCAGTGGCTTAAAACCAAGTCTTCGAAGGGAATTAGCTATAAGATACTTTAGTAGACATGAAGAAATTTTCCGTTGTGCTATCAAGGTAGAAATGAAAGTTGGTGTTACATATACATCTCATGGTTTTGACAAGAAACGAAAGATGGAGTTCAAGGAGAAGTCTTAGAACAACGGTGAAAAGAATATTAATGTTTCTTTATTCTCAATGTGTGGGAAGACGCATGGTGGAGATTTCCTAAAAGGTACTAGAAAATGTTTTAAGTGTGGAAAAGAAGGTCATCGAACAGTTGAGTGTCGAAGTAATGGGAAAAAGGTAGCTAATGATTTGAATAGAGAAAAGACTACAGAGAACGCTCCACCAACACATCAATGCATCAACTGCTAGTAAATGGGGAATTATGATAATCAATACCCTAATCCAAGGGTTAATGATTATCTACATGAGCAACCAATTAATGAAAATGACAAAGGGAAGTCACATGCGATCGTTATTGGCGATGTTGAATATGAAAACAATGTGGTGGAATGATTAAGTGTTTATGTAATGGGATTCCGAAATAATGTTTTATATAGTATCATTGAATTTTGGGATATTTATGTATTAGGCTATTGTGGTTTTCAATAATTATATGGTACTGGTAACCATGTAAAGTGATTGAGATATTTTTAGAAGGAAGATGATGTGCGCATAATGAAGGGATAAGGAGAAAATGAAATGTTTGATAGTAATAATGAGCTAATGACTGATGTAAGGACAAAGTTATATCATGGTTTGAGTATATAGATTTTTTGTATTTTGGTATGTGGAAAGAGTTAACTTTTGTCAGCATTTATGTTTTCACTAAGGTTCAATGGGTATTCATTCTTCAAGAGAATACATGATTAAGGAATTCACATGTTTGTAATGTGACCAACACGATATATATATCTTATGATATACAAGAGATAAATGATTGTATTCAATGCATGGTAGATGACCTTTCTAGTAATTGTATTATTTATACTATGAGATTGGATAGAATTATTTTGGATAAACCAAAAGACTGGAATAGATTATGTTTGACATCAGATAGTATTGTTTAAGGCTAGGACTTTTTGTTATGTTATAATAGTATAGTTTTAAAAAAAGGACAACCTATAGGATGGGCGACAACCCATCACGTCAGACAAGGTTGCAGGAATAGAACTCACAACTGAAGTCTGACAGGACTTTATCGCCTACCACTAGCCTACAAGACATCCCTGGTTAGTAGAAACTAGTTTTATTTTATTAATAAGGATGATAGATAGATTATAAGTCCATTTTGGAACCATTTCCAATTAATCTCACTATAGATGGACTTATGTATATAAATTTTTCAAACTTATGTTTGAGATAGATGGAATGACCTATCATTCTATCGCATGATCTGCTAATACTTCACATAAGCCAAATTCAACTTCATTTATTTAAGAGATGAATTGGAAATTGTTCATGGCACAAACAACAGTAAGATTGTATCAAAATCAAGTAAGTATTTATTTAAATTCAAAAATTCATCAACATTAGGGAAATGATCTTGAAAACCAAAAATTTTGTCTTAGTGATCTTATATCTGATGAATCAGATGGTACCTTAGATCATCACAAATTTTGGGATTTGTGATTGTTGGTTTTTTCATAGCCATGTTCTCTAGCACTCTCCATCAGAACATGATGGTTACATTTCTCTTCCATATCCATATATTCACCTTCGTTCTCCTATGTTGAAACCCAGCGATGAGTTAATTTGGGTAATCATTATGTTTCATAATTCACTTTTAAAAATTAAATTTTAGTATTCTTTTTTTACGATGTGGGTTTCTATGAAAGAAACATTCAAGTAGTAAACGATGTATAACCCCGAAGAATTTCGAGGGTGAAATTAATTTTAAGGGAGGTAGAATGTATCAAACCCAGATTTTATGAGAATTATTATTTTTAATTTCATTGATGTCTTGTGTTGTACGCTACACCAAAATTATCTTGTGCTATATGCAACACCATATTAGCTTGCAGTATACGCAACAAAATTCTTAGCTCGTGTTACACACAATTTCAAGTTCGTTTAGTAGAAATTATTCAACGCGACATTATGTATAGATTTTATTTAATGTATAAATTAAATAATTTTTGATTATGTTATACACAAAAATAAAGGGATCTTTCACTACACACAACCTTGACTTGGCTTTCATTACACGCAATCACAACCATCCTCAATATCATGTGTCGTATGAAATACCAGGTTTCACTATAAAACGATATATTTTTATAATATGATTATGAACTCGCCGTTATGAATATTAGTTTCTACATTTTGAATTTTATGGCATTATAATCCATCTTACACATTTTATATAACATGGTATGAGAACAAAATAAATTTTTTCGGGTAAAATAAGTATTTTTAAAAAAATGAAGTTTTGCCGCTTTTTGATGGTGCACCCACATTAAATTTAGTTTTTACATGTTTATAAGTTCAATTTGAAAAAATAAAATTCTTCTTTTAAATTAGGATATAAAAATTTACTTTGTATAAATTTTTCGTATAATTCTGATAACTTTCATATTTTAATGAATAGTAAAAACACACTATTTTTAATTAAAAACAACTTTTTTCCTCGCAATATTTTATATGGTTAAATTATAATATTGAATGTTTTTAAAGTATAAATAGAATATATTTTTACCATTTAATATAATGTATGTCATTAACAATAATTTTAAATTGAATTCATAGATAAAAACATTTCAATCTTCGACAATGTTTTAACTTTTAAAACCTGTTTTCTTAACAATGGGATTAATTTTAAATTAATTACTGTAAATTCTGTTGTTTTTATTTTGAAAAATTTATTCCATATTTGAATTAATTGGGTCCATATTATGTTAATAGGTTAATTTTTTTTATTTTTTATTTTTTTGATATTATGAATAGTAACTACGGTAATTCTTATTTACTGTAGTTAAAGGTAAATTGGGTAATTAAGGGTAAACATAAGATTATAAAATTACCCTAACACCTGAAAAAATTCTATTGGATGACTAAAAGTATACCCATATCACCTAAGTGTCCGAATAGATTCATTTTATGGACTTTTGACTTTGAAAATAATTTAATTATTATTAAAACCCAAGAAAGTGACAACATGTCACTCTCTTAACTACTATAAGTATAATAATTTTAATTTAGTGATAAAGTTCATGAAACGTAAAACATGAATAGTCTCCTGAAATCTAATAACATTATCTACATCATGTTAATTTATTTATAATTTTTAGGGATTACATAATTATTATTAAAGGTGACACAATAGTGATGTTGAAATTATTTTATTGATTGAAATATCAAATAAATGGTTTTATAAATATTAAAATAAATATTATATAAACTGTTTAATGTTATCCAATAATTTTATAGATATATATGAAATGTTATGAATCTATTAAAGCATTTAGTTCTAACATTTCTTGTGTGGGGATTTTATTTAAATTCAAATAAATGAATAGTGTCATAATTTACACTATTGTTATTTTATAGAAATAACATAATATAAAAGAGTTTAAAAATCACAAAAATATTTAACAATAATAACTTAATGTTTATATGGTCTAAAATTGCATAAATAATTTAATTATGGACAATTCACAACACATAAGTAATTATTTATAAAAATTTAAAATTTAGAATATTATAACCAAAAATAAAATTAAATATATTAAATAAGGATAAATCAAGTTGATAATGTTTAAAATAAGTTACCAACATGTCTAAATTTTATTTGATGTTTATATTACATCCCTATATCATCTAAGTTCGTATTTGAGTCATTTTGGAAGTTTTTATGTGGGTTTTGGATTTATTATAAATTTATATTTTTGAGGTTTCCAAAGGTGCCCCTCTCCTCCCTTATAAAAGGGAACCTCCTCCCACATCTCTTTACACAATTTGGATCCTTCACGCTCAGAAAACCCCTGCCCATTTCCCTTCTCAACTTCCCTAGAAACATTATAGAGGTTCTAGTCCCCTCAAAAGTCCAACTCTAGTGCCCTAAGAGGAGGCTAAGAAGAGGCGCGTCAAAGAAGGGGTAATATCCTTTACCGATTCTTTCCAATTTATTTCTTCTTCTACTTCTTCTATTTTATTTGTTTCATAATAAATTAATAAAATCTGTATCACTTATATATGTATATATTATTATAAATATTAAATAACCCTATTTCATCTTCTATCCATTCTACGGAAAACGAAATCACCGCACGTGCGTACACACGGAATACCCTCTCCACGCCCGGGTGTAATCGGTTTTCCACCACCACCTTACATGTATGGGTATAATGGTGTAAATAAATAACTATATATGATTATTTTAAATTTATATTTATTATGAAATATTATACATACACTTCAATACAATTCCACGATCATGGGAATGATATCATCGCAACTACGTACATACGGACTACCGTCTCCACGAACGTGATGAGATTAATTTTCCATGATTAACCATTCAAGAATGACTATAAAGTATATATAATAAATAATCATGAAATATATTACATAATAATACTATGTTTATGTACATATAAGTCTCATTTACATAATTCCATTTAATTCAATAAGTTAACGAAAACAGCGTTCATGCGTACGTATGGCCTACCGTATTCATGAAAGGTGTATTTAATTCCATTTATAGATCTATCATATATATTTATATGCTGAATATATATTATATATAAATAATGTTTTAAATTCTATAATTATGTAAATCGGGATATAAGTAATAATATTAAGAACAACATGTCGAAACATGTATGATAAATGAAACGATTTTACCCAAAACGCTGCTTTAACATGGAATTTACAAAAGAACGGGTAATATAAAGTCATAAGTGAACCATATATGATTTCATAACAATGAATAATATTTTTTAATATGTCAATGATATTATTTAAATCATTATACAAGAGTTTCAGATACATACGAATCAGATCATACATAAGGTAAGGGATAACTTTTCTAATCTCATTTTTTATCCAAGATTGTTTATTCGTAAGTATTTACTGGGGTTATATTTATCATCCATGTGCCTGTTTTCTAAAAATTGTTTCATGTATGTTTAAAGTCCTTCTTACCCATTTTTACTTTTTCTAAATGGTATTTATGTAATATTTTGTTTACCATAAAAGATACTTTTTGAATTTTTTGAGAAAAGTACGAGGAGAATGTTTTTTTAACTTATACTGCATGAACTTATATTTACGGTCTCATAACGCCTTATTTTCATGAATATTTCTCGACAAGATTTCATGACAATTTTCAACAAAATTCTTTTTCTTTTAAAATTTCATGGCATTTTGTGAGAAGAAATTTATTTTTATGAAGAAAGGATATTTTCCTCAAGAATTCATTTCTAGTGGTTAATTAAAACCATTTTCCATCTAATATGACATTATTTCATATTTGTATGTTTCAAGCATAATGTATCTATGATTTACATGGTTTTCACTTTTCTTATGATGAAATTATATCCATTTGTTTTAGATGGATTACACTATGATGGGATTATTCTTATGAAACCCATTTTAGTCATGGGCTTTTGATGAATGATTTATGTTTATTTTGTAGCATAAGTAAGAATGATTTCATTATGAGATGGGTGGGTCTTATATCTCCCTCCAATGCATTGGGTAAATATTTATTTCCCATGAGATAGACATGGGTGGAATGGTATATTAATCCAGTTTAGTGATACAGGACTTGAACGAGGAGTGAACTCGATTAAGAAAGGGACTTTGTCCACTAACATGATCTTGGAAGAAATGCCTTGGCTACTAGGGAAATAATATCATGTGCTTAATGGTTTCCACAATTACATGTTTTCTTCACATTCTATTTTATCATTATCGGGGTTCCTTTATGATCAACTCCTTACGTACTACCAAGATTTATTTCACAACTCAAGATTTTGATGTTTAAAATTATATTCATGTTTTGAAGTTCAAATGTATATGGATTGTTTTATTTTATCCATGCTTACCCTTACTGAGCATTTGAGCTCACCCTTTATATGTTTTCTTTTCCCCAGGATATAAAGAAATGTTTTAGGTAAAAAAAGGGAAGATCTTTATCAGAGATGTTGAAGATCTTTCACCAAGATTACAAGATTATGCTCCAAGTTTCAAAAGGCACTAAACTATTATGGTCCTTTGGTGTCTTTTTTTTATGTATTAAGTATTTCTCAAAAGTAATGTAATCTCAATGTACGTCAAGATATGGGTCTCTACACCCCTTATCCCTATCATTTTTTAGAATGTTCACCCCATGAAAATAGTTGTATACCATAGATGCATGTTCTGTCGATCCGGTTGGAACCGACACTGGATGACATTCCCCTACTACATTAAAATTGTCATGCATGGACCCCATGGTCGAATGCCTAATAGAATCCAGTAGAAATATATTTTTTCCTTGGTTTTATCAATGAATGTGTATCCTAGTGGGGATTCTATATCCGACCAATCCAGAACCAGTGTTCCCCCAGGATCCATTGAATTGGATAAATAACCTCCTCTCATCAATTCCTCTACCTCAAATGATGAATTTGATTTGAAAGATGCACCTATTGCATTCAGATAGGGTGTCTCCACCCATGATGATTATTTGGTGTCTGTGAATCTTGGTATCGAGGAAGATCTAAGGATGACACTGATCAGTTTGGAAATTAAAAGAGAGGAACAATAATAGAATATGAATTTTTTAAAGTAGTTTCATTATGTATTTTCTTGGGGTTTTGAATATATTATAGGATTATATACCAAGGTCACTAAATGATATCTTGTTCTCTTGGTGAATCATTGGGGCCTCAAATAGTCTCACAGAAAGATGAACCCCACTCATGGCACTATGATCGAGGACGATGTTGATAAGGTTAACAAAGCACACTTTTTAATGTAAGTAAAATACCCCAGATAGTTATACAAAATTGTTACCATCATAAAAAAGAATAAACATATTAGATTCATCATTGAATTTTAGGATATAATTTTCCACTATCCCATGAGAGTTTACCCTTCCTGTGATAGAGCTGTTGATTGATTCCACCACTGGGTAACATGATCTGTCCTTCATGGATGGGTATTCTAGGTATAACCAAATCTTAATGGTCCCTGAGGATGAAGTGTCTAGTACCGTTAGGGTTCCACAAGTGGCATTATGCTATCAGGTGATTCCTTTCGGTTTAAAGAATTTAGGAATGACTTAGCAGCATGGCATGCACCACTTATTCAAATTGATCCTCATTATTCTTGTGGATTGCTATGAGGGAAATTTGGATGACAAATCCATATTGTGTCTGGACCATCTCTTAGATCCTGGGAATGAGATTGGATTCCCTCTCTCCCACTATATGAATATGAACATTTGAAATTAAATTTCAGTGTTACTTCTGGAATTTTTCTTAACCTAATCATCAGATATAGATGCATCAAGATCGATCCAATGAATATCAAGGGTATCCGTTAAATTCCTCCTCCATGCAACCTTCGAGAGCTCTGAGGATTTCAATGACATATATCCTAATTTTTTTTTTCATAAAAAATATGGCTAGAAATTGTAATCCATTTTCTAGAAACATCATGAACAGAACCTTCTACCATTGAGACATTGATTGTCACACCATGTTTGATGATATTTGGTGGTATCTACTCCAGACTCTATTTATAATTCTACCCATCTTCGAGAATCTATGTCCCCCCTATGTTACCACCCCAGAATGATCCCTCAACACACTTATCACCCAGAAGACCATGGAAGGGATATAGAACAATTTATACTAGCTTAGTCATATGTTTCTTGACACAGAGCTCAAATGTTATTCTATTGAGTGGATATGTATCACGCTTGATTTTAGATTACATATGTTGTGACACTACCAGTAGCATCATGGGATATAGCTGGTGTCCCATGTGGACCTGATAAAGTATATTCTGAACTATAGAATATTGATTGGAAATAATTATCAATGGTTAGTTATCCTTCATCAGTTCGACATTTGGTTTGTTCCACAGAAATCTATCATGGATCTTGTGATGGAAGATTTTATGGATTCCCATCCAGCCCCTGTAGAGTAATCCCTAGAACTAGATCATCAAGATGGGTCAATCCTCTCAATGGATCAACATATTCAATAATTGTATTTTACATTCGATGTTTCGACATGGATCCAAAATATTATAAGAATTTATGATCCCAGACTCAATAGAATTGGCATGGGTATCGTCTTCATCATGCCTACAGAAATTGTCATGAACTGTTCATTCATGTTGATAGAAGGTTTCATTAAAAACAGGGTGGAGAATCATGCTATTTTACTGGTCTCAATATTTCCCTGGATATTTATGTTCCTATCATAATGATAAAGGTGACTCTCAAAAGGTATTCAATGAAAATAAACAGTGAATATTTTATTAGGAAGCTGGATCTCGTAACCCAGTTGGAGCCCACTCACAATTTGATGGCCCAATTCCATTCACATAGAGAGGCCACTCATGTTCCTTGGCCACAGAATGGTCATGCTGATTCCATGGAAATGATATACACATATCTTGTTAAGCCTGACTAGGATGAATTTATCATCCATGTGGTTCATCGACTGGTAATCTCTCCCATCACTGTGGAAAATGATGATAATCAGTAGGTAAGCCGCCATATCTCTCATGCTTCCAAATCAAGACCTCTAGGACCCCCTTCTATAGGAGAAGAGACCAATTATTTGAGGAATACCATTTTAATGTACCTCTAACATGAAAATAATCTGATAGACAGAGATGAACAAGAGAGACTCTATCGACATGCATCATCGTTCACCCTACAGAGTGGTCATACCCTTTTATAGATCCTCTAAAAGTGTGGGTTTGATAAATTTTTTCCTCTGCTTCAATCAAAGCGATTATATTCCTATCTTATATTAGATTCTCATTCCTATTCCAGTTAATCTCATCAGGCTGGTTTGAAAATCTCACAAAAGATTCGAATGTTGGGCTACTTTTGGCCATCCATAGTACATTACTATATTTAGTTTTCCAAGAGGTTACTCCCATGTTCGATCCATGCCAAATTTTTACATAAACCCCAAGATCCCCTCCATACTTCCGAGCATTCTTGGCCCTTTTTGGTCAAGGAAGTAGATGTCGTGGGATGATATCCACTTGTGAAAACTCCCTAGTGTAGGTTTATTCTAACCACAAATTATTTCTTCTCAAATTTCCAAGAACCAATTTCCCTGAAGGATTTAATGGCTTGTTCTATCATCGATTTTGTGAGTTCCAACATCATCCCTAATTTCATGGTCCCTCATGTAATTCTCATTGATAACATCACCAATTTTTGAGCAACAAATGGGAAGAAATTGTACATTGAGTAATGCATCTGGTTCTACCACACATCTCGCTATAATGCATAATAAAATTGAAGGATTGAGGCATTCAAAAAGTCCCTCCAATTTTTTTTTGTAAAATATAAAGGGCCATAATAAGAAAATTTTGGTTAGACAAGCTCTCTAATGTCGTCAGGTCTTATCAGACAATAAGTCGCAATTCCTCCCATGAGACCCTATATTCTCTAATGTATGGAATAGAGGCAGTACTAGACATTGAGATTCTGTATCAATCATCCTTGAAAACTCTTTATGACCCACATACATCATACAATATAGAAGATGTATTTCTAATTAAACATAAAACCTTGATGAAAAAAGGCTCTAGGCCTTTCCTAATACATAGAGGCACCAGAACAAGACAACTATAGATTTCAATAACAATGATGATATCATATCATTTATAAAAGGTGGAATAGAACTAGATCTAGGGACACCAATCATACATAGATGGAAGCCACCGATGCTAGTTACCAAATGCGAAGGTCGTAACCTCTTTCACAATGTCTATACTAATGGTTCTAAATTTTTGTTCACCATAGATGGGGAACACATCACTACCCCAACCAATACCATGATCCTTTGGAAATTATTTTTATATTAAATTCTATACGAGATACTAGATGTAAAATATCCTGTCACATATGTCCCAGTTTCATAATGCTAAACCGCATAACAATTATCATTACTATAATATGATTCTAAAATGTCTATTGTTGTTCAAGTTTCATGATGTAAAATTTTGTAACAACATTATTCTTGACAGCATGCTGATAAACTGCACAACAACATGATGCCCTCAACTAAGAAGACAATGCTTCTAGAATTAGTCACCTACTGTTCCATTATTATGGGATACGTAGGAACACTCAAACATTTCATCGTTGGGAATAGCCGTAGATTCAACATTTCATACCTAGGGCCGATGTTTTTCTAAATATGGTTTCATATGATGTGGATACCTCTTATGATTTCATTCACATTAGGTTGCTTCATGGAACCACACTACATATCTCTATGTTAGGAACAACATCTCATGGTCTGAGTAGCATGACCTTAAACAATCCTCATATGTCCCTGTAACCCAATTTTATACTGTATTCTCCATGTTGTATGACAATAAGCCTTGTCACATCCCTCATCCTTACCTCATGATGTTAAATTTCCTAGACTGGTACTATCATAGGATCATAAACTATTACATCATCATCCTGGCTACCTGAAAATTTGGCAATGCATCATAGTGTTATAACATGGGAGGGTACTAACTTTGGAACTAGTCACACACCATACCATCATTCAAGAACTATGTATGGATTAATTCCTATAATTGTGGGGGTACATAGTAACTACCAGGAATTTAGTCATTAGGTCAATCCATAATCTCTTTATTTCATCCCCTTGTCCTGTGTTCTATCTAGGGAGACTGTGGTATAGTGAGGATTTCAATTGTCCTCATTCACTCCGTAATATTTTTACAATCCATACTTATCCATATTAGAATACCACTACCCCCAATGTCCTAGCCATAAGATAATAAACTGTGTCGCAATATTCCTCATCACCGAATAATGTTTAACTATAAGGAATTCAAGAACTACATATCATTTGATTCAAATACTCATAGGATATATAGCGACGCCTATAGATTTTTTCATCGAGTCCATCCCTAGGTTTATCGAACTGTTTAGCCATTTGGCCACATTAGTGGTCCAAACATGACAAAATTAAACTACGAGTTAAAGTCCAAATATCATGACTATAATCTATATACATAACTCCATAAGAATATGGGGCATGGAAATGATACCCCTTGGTCCTCATTCACATAAATTTTGTCCATTCATTATCAGAAATTTATTCATTCGAGAATAACCATGTTGTCAAACTACAAATCCTTAAATTGGAAGCCCATGTCATGGCATTATAAATTTATACAATGCACAAGCCTCCCCTAAGAACATATGGAGAAACATTCATATGTATTTTTTTGAAGTAACTAGCAATTTTTATGTCATAGTCACGTGACATTAAACCACATTACACTCATCATCCTAGTTGCACAATGGTAAATTGAGTAGAAAACAAATTATTCATTGTATGATGGTAAACTGCTCATAATTAAATAAGTATTTATGTCTTGATTCTCGTCCTCATGGGATATGTAGCAATGCCCATACTTTTTTTCTTCAGGACCATCATAAGGTTCATTGATTTTTTTACCCTTCATCATCATCCTCTTCATTAGGCATTGGTCCACTACCATGCCATATATAAGAGATATCTCGAGGATTTTGTCCTTCAGAAGGGGTTGGGATCCCTCCCTCTTGTGTGTCTCATTGATGTGATTAGATGGGATGTGATGTAGTAATTAGAGTGTAGTATTCATCATGGAAATTATCTCATTGCATATACATGCTTCACATGTCCATTTATTTTGGTCTCCATCATCGTTGATTTTTGAGGGGACCCCCTAACATCATGGTACCCAGCTATATGGCTCACCTACCATCTAGATCCAATGCCTGAAAAGACGTTGGATGCCATTATGAGATAGGACAAACCTTCAAATCATGGTCATACATTGACCCTCATTTACCTATTCTCGTCCTAGTTAACATACTATTAATTTTCTATTTCAAACAACATCAGAATTTATCCTCCTTCATCACACAACTCAATCTATGATCCACATATTATGCATCATGATTCACAGTTTCCAGTTTCTTATGTTCTGGAAGAACTCCAATATTCTTGGTTCCACTCATCAATGAACCTTTTCTATTCTGTATGCTGATCAATTTCATTGGGACATTCATTACCCAACTTCCCCACACCCCTACTGTGTGCTTCCATGTGTCATGAAAATCCTCTCCACTCTTGGTTTCTAACACTAAGCATGGATCCCTTGGGATTACGAGTATTGTTAGGGTTTGTTTATTCATAAATGTGATTCAAAATGAAATGTTCAAAACTATATGACCATAAATAGTGAGTTTACATCCAATATACAAGACGTTAAACTAAACACCCATGACCATACATTATGACATTAAATTGTGCATTCATTTTTCTTTCCTTGAGTATGTGTCACATATGTCTCATTTGGACAAATTCACATTGTTTTGTTCCTTTTGAGCTAAACATGTACGATTTCTTGGATCCCCCATCATTTATAGTAAATGAATTGTGAATTTAAATTGTGTTTGTGTTCCTCACTGGAATTTCTAATTTGGTGTGGGCCTCCTAAGGTAATGTCTCCATACTTTGAGACTTTCCACATTTAGGTTTCCACCATCTTTTACATCTATATCAACCACATAGTCATTTTGGTCTCACACCTCTTTGTCTCACCTCCCATTCTAGGCCAATGGCCTAATTTATTTCTAGTGATAAAAATTGAATGATGTGTTTAGAACATGGATGCCTACTAATCTTGAATTATCACACCCCACCCTTCACTAGAGAATGTTTCAAACCTATGATTCAATAAAGTAAATAATTGTCCTTCCCATTATTCCACTCTCACTTAATTCATTACACATAGTATTCAATATAAAATATTCCCACCTCCCAATTTTTTGAAGAAAAATTAGCACCCTTGGTGTTTCACATCCATACAACCATGCACATTGATTGGAAGTGACATTATTAGATGGTAAATTGTCGACCTGGAAATTACTCGACCTTATTGTATGATTCATTTTGTGATATGGAAAGCATAACATCTCTCCTTGTTTCCCAAACTATGAATGTATCACATGGTATTTTGATTCTAGGTAGTGTTTGAACCAGTATAGAAGTGCTACTCAATCCCTATGGTTCAATCTATATGAAAATTAACTAAGAGCCCATTGGCCCAAACTCAATGACCTTAATTGAGATTCTCCATGGTTCTCTCTGTAATGTGTTTTGATGTGTTGGGACTCCTTATCCTCATTCACATCAATTTTTTTACTCGAAAACACTATTTATATCCATCAGAGATACCCATGACCTATACCCCTAGTATTAGTCTTTTACCCTACTAGGATTAGAAAATACGCGCGACTATATTCCAATCCTTATCAGATAGTTATGAAGTCCAAAACACCATGTCTTTGAGCTCTAACACGAATTCAATATTTATTTCCCTCAACCTCATTTCATCTCAAAAATACATGGTGAAATTTTGGACTTCCTTAGCCCTCATTAGAATTGGTTTATAATGGCTAAACAATGTACTTCGCTAACGAACACTCATCTCTTAATCATCCTGGTTTCATGATGATAAATTGCATATCATTTCGTGAGTAAAAGTATTATGATAGTAAATAGAATGAATGTCACATTTGGATTTTGTTATGTGGTGTTGGTCCTCCCTTGTCCTCATTCACGTCAGGTTTACAATGGATACATGCCACCCATATCCACTGGAATCCTTTTTTTCCATGGTGTAAACATTATGACCTTTAACTAACAGACTATCATATAGGAAACATGACCTTAACCTATCCAATTTAGGTACAAAAATTATAAAATCAAAATATTTATATCCCCAAGAGTCCAATAATGACAACTCTAAACTATATACATGTCTATGTCCTAGCTGCACGATGATAAACTAAAAGGTATCCAATGCCCTTACCACAAGACATTAAAATTCCTAGACTGGTCTTACAATAGGACCTTAAACTACAAGATCGAAATCCTATCCATATTATGAAAAAATAAATATCATCCCCATTGTAGATTCATGAACTTAAAATGCACACCATTGTTGATCCTTTCATCATGACCTAAAAAAATCATGCACTCACAACATCATCCACAAATTTAAATTGTGTTACTATTATTATCCTTACCATATGATTTTAAAAAAAATGGGATATTATGGAAACATGTATCATCCTCAATGATATTTAGTGACATATGGGGACACTTCGGTAATCATTCATGTCAGGATTTTCAGAAAGCTTCACTACACATCCACTTGAGCTACCCTCTCTAGTCCAAACTCTATGACCTTAAACTAAGAGGCAATTTCCTCCAAAAAACATTAAACTTTGAACCTACCCTATATGAGTTTACGATAACATATAATAATTTTTGGAGACTTATTCCTTCTCTCTGGATAGGGTTGTTCTTACTGTGTTAGTCTCCCACTACACTATATTTCCATATCAACGTGCGACTTATTTCTCATATGTATGGGATACATGGAGACACTAGGAATTTTTTACTCCAGGACCACCTCGTGGTTCTTTAACCCACTTTTTCTCATTCAAAACTCTAGGACCATAAATTATAATCCTTAATGAGAAATTATAGTGTGTCCGCAGGCCCTTTCGGAATTTTCACATCTTGTTTATTACCCCACCCACTATATACACATGTTTTAGGAGTCCACCTTCTCTTCTATTCCATGGTACTTGTATGGTGCACCTGACTCCATTGGATCATTCATTTTAGGTTCAATTACATTGTTCTATTCTAATATCCTATGGATAAAAATTCCTTATTCAATGTCACATGACTTTAAACTATTGGCTAGGGTCTAGGAAGCATGAAATTATACTATTTTTAGCATCCTAACCACATTAAGTAAAAATTTACCAAGCATCATCCTCACCATATTATGTTAAACTACGTATTCATTACCCTCCCTCACATTATGAAAAACTAAATATCATCCTAGGACTCACACTATAGGTATTATCCCTCTAAATTTTTCATCGACCACATTTATCACATCTTCAGATGTCACTTGATATCTGCGGTAATTCTCCCATAGAAGTTATATCTAATCATTTTTTAGAAAAATATTCCTACACAAATGTTATTTAAGATATAGTGGCACAAATATAGGAATGTTGTAAACCATTCAAAAATTCACTCACTCAATTCCCACATCTTGTGTGACTGTTATTCGGATCCTCATCTTATTTCAGGTATGAGGGGACCACCAAATGGAGTGGTTTCTAGCCACATGGTTCACTTACTATCCTAAGCCAATTCCTTAGATGAATATGGAAAACAATTCTAGGAACTTCTCATGTTTCAAACATGGTCATCAGTTGACCACTTTTATTTTTCTGTAATTTATGCTAATAAATATAGATGTTGTGTTGTTGAACATGGGTAGAAGTTGTCCTATATCATATCACATATCATATTATGTTATGAATTCTAGGTATTTTGATTCAAACTTCTCTCTCCCATTTTTTTGGCATAGATTCAAAATCCCCTTATATTATCTATTTAATGAGCTAGTGAACTTTGAGAAAGGAAGGTATTCTACTCTATGATCCATATTCATCATCCACAACCTCTCTCATACTGAATAGTTTGGTGGTCAGTCAATATTAGAAGAACACAAAAATTGAAAGATCATCTCTAACTCTCATACAAAGTGAATAATTATGTGGTTTTCCTTGGTACTCAAACCAGGAATGACCAATGTGATCTTTTGGGATTGATATTTTGATTTAGCACCAATATGATTATGATTTATTGATTAAACCTAGAAAAAATTGTTTAGATACACATATGTATCAATTTTAATGAGATATAATTTCATCAGTTTGAAGAAACAAAACCCTATAGATCTGCCCCGTCAATTGAGCTATTCAGATCCACCACCCATTGGAGTGTGGAATATATGATTTGCAGTCATCACATGATCTCTCATTAAGCTTCATATGATTCCAAATGAAGATCATATACCCTAGTTTGTTCCTGGTCTATGTCAGTCTAGAGAGTAACCACATAACAACCTAACTATTTTTGCTTCCTTTTGGATTTTTTCTGCTGGACACAAAATCTACTACTAGTTTTGATTGAGTTTTACCAGACGAAGAGTTCTCATCCACCTTCCCTCTGGGGCATCGAATCGCTTATTCAGCCTCTCAAGTCATCCATTTTCTGGCCGACTTATTTGGGTATCAAGTGATGTCCAAATTCTGACAACATTCAAGCGCCTTTTCGTTAAGGTAGTCCTGAATAAGCATGTGTAAACCTAAAAAATCTACCCATCCAAGGCAGATATTGTGTATACAGTGGAGAAATTATCCCATTTTTCTTATCCAATGTGGTTTCGGAATATTGTTCGTGAAAATCATTAAAAACATCCATGACTGACATAAGGTATCCCGACTATCCTTTACAAAATTATAATCTGAATCATACAACTCCTTCAGGTCATTATGTTCGTACTCTAGAAACGCATCTCAGAATTCAATAGAAGTATCTTTCACTATAATTTTTTAGGATGAATCATGATACATATCATGAAGTTGATCATTATCAGTTGATGCCACCATGATAAGGTTATCCATGTTAGCCCTGACATTATCACTACAAATAGCCACAATTGGTTGATCACCAGAGGTTGTGTCCTGGTCAGCTCAGACAACTGGCACTGTATGAATTGACCCCCTTGTTAGGAAAGTGGCATCATGTCCTCCAGTCATTCTCACAATCATATAACCTTCTACATTGAGGAATATTCATATGGGGACCATATAAGTAAATATGATTAGGTAATCAACATGTTTGAATCTGTGAGGATTGAATATATATCGGTCAAGTGATGACTACTCATTCTCTATCGTTACTGTCATTGGGATACCCAGATGTGGCCCCCTGAATATTTTTGGGGGCCCAAAATGTTCTAGAGAGGCTACCATAGACTCCCCAACACTGATCTCCCCTACAACTACTATCACCCATGACACAGGTCTAGATGAATTGTTCTCTACCCCAACTTTTAGAACGTTATCCCCATGAAAATGGGGCTCTTATACAAAATTATATGAAATATAATAGATGTAACTTGATTAATCGAGATAAAACATGAGAAGTGGTAGATACATTTAGTAGGTTAAAGTGTACTTCAAGAGAATTTTTGAATCATTATAAGGATGTTTCCTCTGAGAATGTGACTTTTCATTCTTCTATATGGATCATTGTGTTAGCATCTTCCCCACATGTTCCATCTGATTCACCAGGATGGGGCAATCCCACCGCTAGCTCAACTTATGAATGTAGTGGTGGAGATTTAATATCCATGATTACTTTTACATCATCTTCCATGGGACACATTGTGCCCCAAGATATCAATAGTTCATCAAATTCAGTGACAAATTGTGCTCCCTCGTCCAGATACATGAGGAAGCCTCCCTTAGAAAAGAATATTGTCTCACCATCCACCCCATATTTGTTCAGATTATCCCACAACCTACAGATGTTATGGAATTATGTTTAGTTATCCCATGCTCAACTAACCTATAGATAAATTATATCAATGGTAATCTATTGATGACACAATTATTTCACATTTTCATGGGTGGGTACCCTACATAACAACATTTATGGATCTCATGCTTCCCAGGTCCACTAAACTGGGATCACTACTATATTTTCATCACCACAAGGAGTGTTAACCCAGAATCCACAATTCCATCACATATTCATTTGACCTTGTCCTAATTTTTAAGGGTCCACATCTTCTTTGATCAATGTTTTTTTCTTCCATATCATGTCTCCATGATAGGAATATTTCCAACTCAGTGGATATGCATGGACCAATCCAAATAATGTTATGGGTGGTGGAAGATCATTGCAATTATTTTTGTACTCAAGTATGAACTTGATCCAGAGATTCCTCATCACACATGGGTGGTCTTCATGACGTACTATCAAGTACACCGTTTAGGTTATCTTATGGAGACCACAAAAATTAATTGAAAATCAGTGTGGGTGAATGATTCACATATCAGCTCGCAGTCCACCTATGCCACTTTAATTTCACCAAGAAAGGCCAAGAGTTATGACCACATATATTAATTTATCTTGAAATAATATATTATGAACCCCAAAAGTAGGGGATCTAGGTGAATGATGAAATAATCTAATTTTCCAATATTGCATCGCACCGATTTCAAGGTCATCTTCAATGCGAAACTCCCTTTGGTATTCATAATTCCTGGTCCAAAGATTATATTAGGAGGGGGGATGGGATTCCAATATTAATAGCCTCCCATGTGTGCATCAACCCAACTATATAAATATGGGGAAATCACTCACGAAGTTTCCTATTTTCATTATTAGTATTATATATCACTGTATACATATTATCCAGCAACATGATCACCATATTGAAAAGATTTTCCATTGAAATCATCGCCACTTTGATAAACATGCTTCACCATTATCACATATGTGAATCTCTCATCGATAGTATCCATCCATAGTTGAGAACGATACTGAATCCTAATAGAATGACTGTAGTTCACTACTTAGATTTGATATTGTACCGCCACAAATACCACTAGATATCCTCTGGGATTTTCCTTTAATAGCCTACTCTATATAATGGTTCCCCTCTCAGAAATTTATGATGTTTTTTTGGATGCTTCATGGGTTTCTTTTCAACCTTGGCTGATACCTCTGTAATGATGTTCCAGAATATCTTAACCATTGCATCATGTTGAGATCCTTTTCCATATGTTTTCCATTATCTATGGCTGATAGTAGATTCATCAGCACCCTCAACGGACATTGAATATTCTCTTCATCCCTGTAATAATTCACTGTTGTGAGAAACTTATCATTCATGGCCCTGAGAATCGAGATTACAAAAATTTTATTGAGACCATAGAGGCTATTTTCAACAACTTAATGATGAAAATGGAATTTATTTTTATTTGATCACTATCTACTCATTAGTTATAGAATGATGTCCTTTGGATGATATCTGTGGAAATGGTATTCCCATTTAACTTCTTGTAGACATATTTTCCCCAACACCAAACTAAAATCCACACATTATGCACATTACTAGTCAGCCCAGACCCATTACTCTATGAATCTTCCAATTCGGCACAGATCCCAATCGTCTGTATACTGTTAATATGGGTCCCCAAACCAGGCCTTGATTATTATCATATATTAAATTGTAGATGATTCTTTTTCGAGTTGTTTCCCATCAACATTGTTAAGGTGGTTGTAAAGTAATTCTTCTATGATAGGGGAGTGAGAAATGCCAATATAGAAATCAGTAGCCTAGTACCATTGGTATTTCCCTAGTTTACCTTTGAACTAGTAAGTTCGTTCATCCCTAATTTCCCTTAAGATTATTATTTCATCCCTCAAATCAATGTAGTATAATGGTTGACTATTACACATGGGATTGTCTTTCTACACTAATGACAATAGTTCCAGTAGTGATCAATGGTTTGAATGGGTACTATTGTATTCCCTAACCATGATACTATTAATCATATCCTCTATTTGGTGAGCACCCACAAAGACTTACTGAGAAGATTATTGAGAATAAATTGATTTGGGAGTTAGTAAATTTTTATAAACCTGTTCTCGAAGGTCATTTACAAAGAACATATGTGGAGAAAAAGATCATGAAGAAGTGGCAGAATATCAATATATCATAACGAAATAGAAGATCCTAATATCTTGATTTTCTAAGAAGAATTTTTTGGAGAAATTCCCCCAAGAAACCCAGTACAAGATGATGTGTTCTTAGGGATAATGGCTTCTCAAAATGACACATTAGGCCTAGTCATTCATGGAGATCTAGTACAAAAAGTGGGCCCCATGAACGCTATTTATAGGTGAAAAACAACCAAGATATGTGGTGGCCATCAAACACCTATGACACATGATGAAAAACACAAGAATTCATCTCTAACCCATCATTATAATCTAGCATTGCGATCACCATGTTTTTCGATGAGTTACCCTCAGAATCTGAACCTCCTTTTCCCATATGCTCCATTTCTGCGTGTGAGGGGGGGGGGGAATTTTCTGCACCAAAATAAGTTAACATTGTAAATTTAATAAAATATGTCGTTTCATGAATGTATCCTAACATAAAAATCCAAAAAAAGTCATCCAAGGGTGTATACCTTACGCCTTTCTACTTCTAAACTCCCATTACACAACACACCCGAGCACCACAAGCTTGATGGAAAAATAAAGCTATCGAGGTAATAAAGAATTAATAAACCCACTTTACCTTTTAACTATTTACCCCATTCTTGTGGTATAGATTCCATTTAGGAATTTATATACCCTATATAATAAGAAGGACCTCTGGGGTACTTAAGACATCACAAAGCATTATGCCTTAACGAAGCACTCCTTTTTCCACCTCATGCCTTTATTTAATGTAATGGTCAACCTACTTTATGGATATCTTATCTTCAAAATTCCCCTAACCTCCATGAAGAACCTAATCATCACTAAGATCCTCTTGGAGAGCCCCCTACTTTTCATGAACCTCTTGCATGCTGCTCTCTAGGCTTGAATATACTGACTTCTTGGTTTGTCGTGTGGTATTTCTTATTGTTTTTTCATACCTTTTGTGTTTCAAGAAATGGTGTGCTAATGGATATTTTATTTAATCATAGAAACAGTAACATGGACCCCACGATTGACCTCTCCTCTATCTCAATCCCGTTAAAAATTACTAATTCCTCCCCTTCCCCATGAGTGGGTTGGTATCTGTTATCTACATCCATGGGGTGAGGAGTGAGTTCCCCCATATCAGAGCTGGAGAAGGTTAAACTCACTTGAACCAACATCCTCAACACATGACATAAAAATGTCATTTCTCCATGTGTGAAATGACTAAAATTATAAAAGAGGTTATGAGCCTTGAGAACTTTTTTCTTCTCATCTTCTCAATCCTCTGTCTCTATCCCTTGGAGATTTTTCACCCTGTGCACCTTTGGTACTCTCCATATAAGCCCCCAAGACAACATAAGAGGATGTTTTGTGTATCAATGGAATGGAATGAGATCTTCCTCAAGTGGAGTCATATCTTCATTATACAACAAGACATTCAATTTATCATGATTCCATGAGTAATCCACATTACATCCTTCATTGATGTGTTAATCGTGACTAGACCATATGGTCTACCACTTCATTTTTTCTCCTCACACCGAGCATGAATCACGTTGTCTAAGAGGTTTTTAGTGATCCTGGTGCCCTTCTTCTGGGATTCTTCCAGGCATATGACCTGAAAAATCAACCCTATGAACCCCTTGGGTTTTAATCCCTATCCTCAAAACTGGGTACATAAGAATCCCCCATGACATTAAATCATAGACAAAGGTAAACATTGGTTCTACCTCCTATGGGTGAACCACCTTGATGCACCCTCATTGGAGTATATACCTATCTTCATATGGGTCCCACCCTTAGGTATATGCCCCAATTTCTTTTATGAACATCATGTAATTTGATGTCTATCTTCTAAAAATGATACATTTTAATCCTATATGAGGTCCAAGCCCATAATCAATATCCACCTTGATCCCCTCCCAGTCATATCCTAGGTAAAATAATTCCCTTCACCTGGAAGAACATATCTATTCTTAGACCAATGGGTATCCATCCTGAAGTAATCCCTAGTGTCCACCTTCATGGGTCACTAACCATTTTTAAGTTCCTAAATACAAAACAATATGGGTTTTGATCCTTGTATTATTAATAGGGTACGCAGTATGCCTCGATGAGCTTCAATTTCAACCATTTTTTAATCTTGGTTCCCTCCTTCTAGGGGTGCACCACCCAGATCATAGTATCCACCATTGTCCATTCCCTTCCTCGTCTTTCCATCGTGACACTATATATCAGAAGGGTTATTCCCTACCTAGAGGTAACATTTTTTTTGGGTTCACCTAGGCAGCTTAAATGCGTATGTTCTGCACCACATTCTATGGATACCTCTATATGTGTAATTCTCAAAGAACCTCTCAGAACATCATGGACATTGATTCCCAACCAACTGGGATATGTAGGAAACCTCCTTGAGGTTCAAGCCCGACACTGCCATATTCACATCATTTCACGTTCATCCCTACTCTATGACGTTAAACATTATGTGATACTTGAAAAACATGTACTTTTATTCATTATAAATTGGGATATGTATGAAACCTTATCGAGGTTCAATATCAACCCCATAATGTTCACATCGATTCACTATCATCCCTAATGTATTTTTTTAAACTACATGGGATACTGTTACAATGTGGAAATTAATTCCCAACTAACTAGGATATATAGGAAAAATCTCCAATATTCAATCCCAGCACAATAAACAAACCATCTGTTCAATCTATTTCTCCCATTTCATTCCCACCCATACCGATTCTTACCCAGGACGCCACCATCCATGTGGGATCATGCCATCCATTTGGGATCTCTATGTGTGTATGCCCCACCTATATAATTATTGCACCTATTAGAACCAAGGAATCTCTTATGCATAATCGACATAATTTGACTTCATCAACTCACACTTATCCCCATGTGATGAAATCATCCACATGAGTTGTTTCAATGTTTAATCCACTTTAATCTAGATCATCGCTACTCTTAGAAGCACCTAGGTAGTCTCATGGTTTAAGCACCATACAATCCAAACAAGAGAAATCCCATTGTGATTGGTTGTATCAGTATATAATCCCCACTTCATAGATCTAACTATGTTTGTTTTGATCACTATATTCTAAACATGGAACTCAAATGATTAGTGGTTTATGGGTACTTAGGTGCACCAGAGTGGCTGACCATGGTCGTCTCTCAAATGAGGAAGTAAATTAAAACAACTTCTTAAAGATATTCTAAATATAAAATATAATATAATTAAAACACTACTTTAATGGATGAGGGTTTTTTTATCATTTATAAAACTTGATTAAGTTTTCTAGTAGAAGATTTCATTTTTTTAATTATTAAATGAAGTTTGATTAAAAAGACGCAACAAGAAGATGATTTTTTACAAAATATTTTAAAAGGATTAATCGATCTAACTCTACCTATTCATGTACTTATTAATAATTATTATTAAAATCAATATACACGTAATTATGATCCCCTAATTTTTTTAAACCACAAACCCTAAGAGTGATAACTTAACCTAAATGATGAAATTATTAAACCTTTGGCGTGCTTCGGTACACGCAATCGCAAAACCCTGCTTTGATTGTTGGTATAATGTAAGATTATGGTCAGTTGTTAGTTATAGAACTTATCCATTCTTGAATTGAGGATGAACTTTTTTAGGTATTATATTTTAACTATAAAAATTTATCTCGTTTGGTCTTGTATAACTGATTAAGATCACGCACTCACAATTTTCACAAAATCTCGACCTCGTGTGTTTTTTGGTTAATTGTTCAATTTAATGATTAGTTTATTAAAATTTAAAAACAAAATTCATGGATATTATTAAGTGAATTAATGTAGAACATTTATTCGAAATAATTAAATGAAGAGGGTAGAATATAGATCGATCACTAAGAAAACTATACTTCAATGGTCTGTGTGGGTATTATGGAGATGTTTTGCATGAACAAGGATTGAAATGGTAGAACCCAATATCATAGACACTCTTGATTCCCACCCAGTTAAGAATCATAAGAAAAAAATAAAATGGAAGAACATTGAAGATTAATTGAAGAGAAATTCAATATACAAAATGAATGAAAAGAAATACAAAGAGGAGGTGGGAGAGGAGATCCTTTTTGGAAGAGATGTTTGAAAAAATCAGTAATTTTTAAAAGAGTTTTGAGGGGTTCCCAAGAAACAACCTTTATAAAAAAACATCTCAAGGACTCTACCAACCCTCCTAATGAGTGAAAACCCAATTTAAATAAATATTTTGAGGGATATGGTTACATAATGTTTTTATGTGTGAAATTAAAACTCAGGAAAATATTTTATTCCTCGTTGCACTGCATAGTTGACCTCTTAAACATGTGAATTGTCTAGCCTTCTGGAAGTATGATTTCATCCTAGTAATTTCTTATATATTACCACCAATTTAGGGCACATTCCAAGTTAGGATGAAGATGATACTATCCAAATAGTGAAGTGGTGTCTGATCATGTTGGTTCTGTACAACTTTGTCATCATGGCCCATTTACTTTAATCAAATACATGGTCCCACTCCCATTTCCTAAATAGAATTTGTATCCAATTAATTCAGAAAGAAAGTTACAAAATTTTAATTCAAAATATTTTGTATAACAATATTTATTCCCGAAATACTACAATTAATTTTAAAAGGCTAAAACATGTTTTTTAATTAAATTTCCAAATGAAAGATTTAATCCCAAGTATTTCACAATTTATAATATTTCACATAATGTGAGGAAATTATATAATTTATTATAAAAAAAATATTCAGTGAAATTGTGTTTTATCAACTCCTCCACAATTACCCTTCGACAGTCATGGGAAAACCTAATATCTAGTAAACATCAATATCAAATCAAAACATTTTTTAAAACACATATCCTTGAGATCCAACAATTCCACACAAAGAAACAAAATATATCATGCCTCATAAAAAACGAATATTTCAAGTTCTCCATTTATCCAATTCCATATATTTCCACTTTATTTATTCTCCAATGCACAAAAAAACTAACCTCAATTGAATTTTCTCTTATCACACAAATGTCAATATTTAGCAATGTCTTTCTCACCCAAACTCATACTAGGGTCACCATAGGATTGATAAATTCTTACATCACCACCCCATGTGAGTCTAGAACATATGTTTATCATGAGGACTTTTCAGGGTTGTTCAGTGGATTTATTTTGGTAGGATTAAGATATGAAAAATTCTGTGACTGAATGAGGAGGGATTGACTCTTTTTGAAGAAAAAATGCATTAGTATAATTTTCACATTAATATGGTCTCCCCCTCAATCTCCATAGCATCAATTCATGTTCAACATCATGAAAAATAAAGGAATGTGCACATTATTCAAATTTCAGCAGTAAAAACATCCATATTCTGAAACATGATTTTCTTGAAAGCTCCATATAGGCACAACCTTCTCTGTGTATTGGGAGATCTAGAAAGGCACCACTTCACTTATAATAAAAGTTTCAGAAAAGGAATAGCTTTCAATATGATTATTTTATTTATCATAAAACACATCACTTTAGAATTTAATTTTCCACCCAAATTATCACAGAATGTTGTAGCACAACACAAGACAACTTCCCCCCACACATAAGATCAACTAGATTATGAAACATCACTTCATTTGTAGGATTGATAGGGAAAATTAGATTGTAATGTGGCTATCTTAACAGGTTGTTCATGGATTCTATGGGAATAAAGGATTAAAGGTTCATGGTAGGCCAAGAAATTATTCTTCAAATAGGGATTTAGTACCAAACAAATGCCTCAATCATTTAAACATAAATACCTCAAACCTTAAAGTTTTGACAGTAATAAATCAAATTCTGGTTAAATAAAGCATGGTTTGGTTCTCTAATGAAGTGAGGTAAATGTAAATAATATGAAAATAATGGTTCAGAATCCTCAAAGAAAGTGATTTCAAATATAAAGATAGTGAGATGTGACATGGGATTCAAAATTCAGTGTACATTTCATGAAATTACTAAATATTTTAACTTGAAACAAAATCATTTTCAGCATACTTTTAAGCATAGTTTCAAGGGATAAATTTTTTCACTTGTTGACATGGATTTAAAAAAGGTAATGATAATCATTTCAGATCAAAAGTTTCAAAAATACAAAAAATAAACTGAAAAATAAACACACGAAATTTGAAAACACACTATTTTTTGGTTTGTTTTGTTATTTAAAACAGTAAAACAATTAAAATTACTAAACTAAATGGTTCCCTCCCCCACACTTAAAATATTGCATTGTCCTCAATGTGAACACATGAGATAATATATGCACATGAAATTTATAATTTTAAATAGGATAATGAATAAAAAAGTTAAAGGTTCAGGAACAAACTGATATGCATAAGTGATGTTGGGGTTATGCAGTGTGATAAAATTGACCACATCAGTAAGAAGTCACTCAATGTATCTCTTAAAATGCTTCCCATTGACTGTAAATATTCTTCTTGTGTCCTCTTGTGGGATCTCCACTACACCATAATGAAAAAAATTAGTCACAACATAAGGACCTAACCACTTGGAACACAAGTTAATAGACATCAGCTTCAGCCGTGAACTATAGAGAAGGAATTTCTCTCCAACATGAAACTCCCTTTGATGGATCATTTTTTATGAGCTCTTTTAGATATTTTCTTTATAGATCCTTTACTTAAGATATGAAGACAATAGAATATCCTCAAGATCTGGAATTTGTTTCTTCATTTGGATTCCAACTTCGGCCAAATCCACATTTCATTTCTTTATAGCCCAATAAGCTCGATGCTCAACATCCATAGGGAGATGGAACACTTTCCCCAAAATAATACATAATGGGGACATACAGATGGGAGTTTTTTATGATTTCTTTTATTCCCATAGCACATCATCCAATGGCTTGCTCCAATCCTTCCTATTTGGCTGCACTTTTTTCTCCAAAATATGTTTCAACTCACGATTTGAAACCCCATCCTGACCATTTGTTTGGGGGTGGTATGGTGTTGATGTTTTTTGTGTCACCCCATACGTCTGAAGGATGGAAGAATAATTCTGGTTGCAGAAGTGTGTCCCATTGTCATTGATGATGTCTTTTAGTACTCCAAACCTAAAAAATATGTGCTTTGACAAAGTACACAACATCATGAGAATCATCATTCCTGGTGGAGTTATCCTCCTCCCATTTTCCCACATAATCAACGGAAACCACAATATGTATGAAACCAAATTAAATATAAAATTGAACCATAAAATTGATTCACCCTACATCAAAAAATTCACATAATAATATGGGTTGTTGGGGCATCTCGTGTCTCCTTGAAATGATTCCTACGCGTTGGCAACGTGAGAACGACATACAAAACCCATGGGCACCATGGAATAAGCTAGGCCAATATAATCTAGAGTCTAAAACATTCCTAGCTGTCCATTGGGGTCCAAAGTCTCCACCACAAGCAAGTGTATGAAAGAATTGTATAATAGACTCAAACTCATGATCAGGAACACACCTCCTAATAACTTGGTCAATACACATACACCATATTTGTGGAGCATCCCATATATAAAATCTAGACCCACTCTTTAATTTTTGAACTTGGCATTTCATTATATTTTCAAGGATTTGAGAGGCTACAATTTAGTTAACTAAATATGCAATCCAATAATCCGTACCTGTGATGGAATAAAGATTCTCACCAGGGAACGTGTCCCAAAGTGGTACTCGGTCCATTGTGTCATCCTATAGTGTGTGAGTAATCCTAATCATGTGGTCTGTCAACATGTTTTCTGACCCCTTATTGTCTTTTATCTTAATATAAAATTATTGAAGAATGAGAAACCATCAGATTAGCCTGGGTTTTGTGTTTGGCTTCTTCAAAAGGTACCTCATAGCTACATGGTCAGAAAAAACAACTACTTTGGAGACCAATAAATATGAAATGAATTTATCTAAGGAAAATATGACAGCATGAAACTCCTTTTCCGTGGTTGTCTAGTTTTATTGGGCTGAATCTAGTGTCCTCAATGCATATACAATCACATGTGAGTGTCCCTCTACCCTCTGAGATAAAACAGCTCCAACAGCGAAGTTATATGTGTCACACATATGCTGAAAAGGAATCTCCCACCAAGAGGGATGTATGATTGGATGAGTGGTCATACATTTTTTTAGTGCATCAATGGAATTCCTGAAAGAATCATCAAACCCAAAATCAGTATCTGTTTAATGTAATCATGACAGAGGAAGATCAATCTTACTAAAATCTTTGATGAAGAGCCGATAAAATCCTGCATGCCCTAGGAAAGATCTAATATCACTCACACATGAAGGATATGATAAGGATGAAATAATATATAACTCAGATCTATCATCCTATATCCCATGTTTTGACACTACATGACCTAAGAAAATGCCCTGCTCTACCATGAAATGACACTTTTCAAAGTTTAATAACAGATTCTTCTCAGTACAACCATTCAACCCTTTTCCCAAAAAAGAGATAAAATCATCAAATGAAGACCCATACACTATAAAATCATCCATAAATATATGCTTTAAGGTCTCAATAAAATCAAAAACAATACTCACTATGCATCTCTAGAAGGTACCGGGGGCATTGCAATGTCCAAATGGCATCCTTCAGTAGGAAAACATGAAAATGGGATAGGTGAATGTAGTTTTATTCTGACCCTCTAGAGCTATAAGAACCTAAAAATAACCAGAAAATCCATCCATGATATAATCATGTGTCCTCCCAGTTAGTCTCTCAAGCATCAAAGTAATAAATGGGAGGGAGAAATGGTCTTTGCGAGTGGACTGATTTAGTTTTCTATAATCAATACAAACAAGGAAACTGTTTGGTACCCTCATCAGAACCAACTCCCCATTATCATTTTTCACAACTGTAACACCACTTTTCTTAGTCACAACCTGAATAGGACTTACCCACTGAGAATCTGAAATGGGAAAGATTATACATGCCTTGTGCAATTTCTCAACTTCTTTTTTAACAACTTCTAGAAGAGTTGGACTGAGTTTCTTTTGTGGCTACCTAACCAGTTTAGCCACGTCCTAAAATAGAATCCTATGCATGCAAATGGGGTGGCTAATACCAGATATGTCATCCCAGGTTCACCCAATTTCTTTAATTGTTTACCTCAAATGATTAAAAATATTTTCATCAGGTTCAAAAGTGAGATTGTTAGCAATTATAATAGGTAATAATTCACCAATTAACAAGTATGAGTATTTGAGATTAGGTGGCGATGGATTAAGTTCCAATATAGGGGGTGATGTGTGGATGAAGAAATTTAAGGGACTGAAATATGTGAAAATTGAACATCAGTATCAGAATATTCATCATCAAAATCACAGAATAAATCATCAAATCCATCAGAAACTCAAAAACCATGTCCTAATCAGAGTTCACATGATGAAAATTAGAATATGATTCCATTTCAAAATCAAATATGATAGAGACTAGGGCATTAGAAATAGGTGTGGAAGTAATCTTAGATATCAAACTAGAACCAATAGTCATAATATCTCTCAGCTTAAGACAATAAAATTCCATGGGGTTTTTATTTGTTGGTTTAAAATGGGAGATAAAAATTCAGAATGGTCCTATGAGGGGTACTTCATGGATTCCATAACATTAAATATCCAAATTCATCTCCAAACTCCATGTTAAGTGTACCCTCATTGACATATATGATAGTTTTTGCAGTTTTGAGGAAGGGTCTACCTAAAATAATGGAAGCATGAGAACTTACCTGATCATCCTCCATGATAAGCATGTAGAAATCTTCTAAAAATATCATGTCTTTTACCTGGATAAGTACATCCTCAAGGACTCCCACTGGATATGTTGTAGCTCTATTTGCTAACTACACCACTACTCTCATCAGTTTTAGCTCACCAACATGAAAAGAAGATAATACAGATTGAGGAATCAAATTTATAGAAGCTCCCAAATCACAATGGGAATTATAAAAGTGAAACTACCCTATGGTGTAGGGGGTGGTGAATGTCCCTGGATGCATACACTTTGTTTTCATTTCTAGTGTTGGTGTAATGAGTGCTGAAAATTTTATTCCAATATTGATCCTATTATTTCCCTTGATCCCTCTTTGATTGGTAAAATGTTCTTTTATGAATTTCTCATACCATTGGATTTTATTGATGGCTACAAGTAGAGAAATGTTGATCTCCAGATGCTTGAATGTGTCCAAAACCTTTTTTTGCATTGCTTCTTCAGCCATCTTTCTGGTTTGTACAACTCTATTTGGAAATGGAAGGTGTTTATGAGGAACATCATCAATATTTTTTTTACCTTTGTATTTCTCCATGGATTGCTCGTCAGTTGGTGTGGAATAGGGCTTTTCTAGAGTTGAGGTGAATCCAAGTGGAATGGTAGGTACAGATGTATCATTCATTTTCTTCCCACTTCTCAATGTGATGGCACTGAAATTCCCCTTGGGATTTGGAGTTGGTTGGGCAGGTAGATTTCCATAATTCTTATATACTAGTTCATGGACGGCAGTGGAAATCTAGCTCATTTGAGTATTCCACTCCCTAAACTCTAAACCTTGACTCTTCTACACATTCTGTTGATTAAGAACAATTTTCTTCAAAAGGTCATTTGTGTTAGAATCTACCTCGGTTGCGGGATTCCCTTGCTGTTGGCTTGTTGATTCTTGGGATTCGAATCTCTTTTGGTGTTGTTGGAAACCCTACTGGTAAGGCAGAGGCTACCATATGTTTTTTTGAAAAGGGGGCCTTTGTTGTTGTCCAGAGCTATACCTCAAGTCTGATTGATCATTACACCCTGGGTTGTATGCTGGTGAAAATAAATCAATCTTCTTTTGTAGGTATGTCTGTTGTTTCTACTGATATAGTCTTTATGGGAAAGATGCTATGCAATCCTCTATCTCTAGTAGTTGTGGGAAAAATCCAGTTTGGTGGCTTGTCTCAGTGCAAATGCCATAAGGCCTTGAATGATGGGCTTGGGATGTCTTTTGTGCCAAATAAATATACCTCACTATAATTGTTAATTCTTGTAACATGGTATCAATCAAATGACTCTCAAGAGAAGAAGAACTTACCGGATGTACTCCCCTAACATGTGGTGTACCTCGATCACCAAATTTTTGGGAGTTTTGGGCCATTTGATGATCAACACCTGTGCAGCTAATGGTGTCTTAGCCGCCAATTGTCCTCCAACCGTGACATCCACCACACTCCTCTCCATAGGTGTGAGTCCATAATAGATGTATTGGATGATGAGTTTCTCAATGATTTAGTGATGTGGACAGCTTGAACTCAACTTCTTGAATCACTCCCAGTACTAATTAATTGACTCCCCTTGTGCTTGTTTGATCCCCGATATCTCCTTATGAAAAATGTCACCTTGATGGTGTAAAAAATCTCGGCAAGAAAAGTAATTTCAAATCATTCCAATAAGTAACATCTTTATGTTTTAAATAATACACCCAATCTTTCACCGCCCCAACAAATGAGAATGGGAATGATCTTCTTTTGATATGGTCTTATGATACATTTCTTGGTTTTAGGGTTGAGAAAACCACATGAAATTATTTAAGGTGTTTATTGGGATCCTCATCACAGATGCCATGAAATTTTCGATGTGGGTGAATTAATCCAAATTTCAGTTCAAAGTCCAATCAAGAAATGGGTATGCAATACAATTTGGTGGATAATAAATATAAGGTGAAGTCAATTCTTGAATGGTTCAATTAAGATCATTTCCTTTATTTTCTTCCATTAGTTCTTTTTTATGGTTGAATTTGAATGGATTATAATTTCAATGTTCTGAGAGTGGAGTAATTCTCCAACTGGTTGAATATTGAAACTTCCATTAGACTGAGAATTTCTGATTCGAGATCGAAAGCTACGTTCAATCTCAGGGTCAAGATCTAAAAGATCCTCGTGATAAGTTTGTGTCGTAATTAAAATAATAATTAAAAGAAGGAAAGTGGAACATAGTAAAATAAAATGAGATGTTCGAATTGATGGTCCAAAATAAGAAGAAGAAAATAAAAGAAGAAAAAAAATTCAGATTTGATAAAGAATTAAGAAAGAAGAGAGGAAGAGAACGAAATGTAAAATAAAATAAATACCTATAATTGGTTGAAAAAATTAATTTCCTCTCTGGAAATGGCACCAATTTGAATGGAACTGTTGTGGGATCCCTCAAATGATTTGTGGCTTTTGGGTACATAGGAGCAGCAATGTAGGTGACCAAAGTCATCTCTCAAAGGAGGAAGTAAATTATAACATCATTTTAAAGTAATTATAAAAATAAAAATAGAATAGAATTAATAAACTACATAAATGGATGGGGGTTGTTTATTTTTTATAAAACATTAAGAAGTTTGATGGAATAATATTTCATTTTTTGGTTTTTAATTTTTAAATGAAGTTTGATTAAAAAGACGCAACAAGAAGATGTTTTTATAGAAAATATTTTAAAAGGTGTAATCAGTCTAAATATACCTATTCATTTAATTAATAATAATTATCATTTAAATAAATATCCACTTAATTATGATCTGCTGTTTTTTAACCCTCGAACCCTATGAGAGTAAACTTAACCGCAAAGATTATATTACTTAAACCCTAGGCTAGCTTCGGAACCCGCAATCGCATCACCCTGCTTGGATTATTGTTCTAAAGTTATCTTATTTTATGTGGTTAATTACAGAACATATCCATTCTAGAAATGAATATTAATTTTGGTTATGTATTATATTTTAACTCTAAAAATTTATCTCGTGTGGTCTTATATCACTGATTTTGATCGCGCTCTAACAATTTACACAAAATCTCGACCTCGAGTGTTTTTGTGTTAATTGTTCAATTGCATTCTTAGTTTCTTATAATTTAAAAACAAAATTCATGGATCATATTAAGTGAGTGATATTAGATCAATGATTCAAAATAATTAAATGAATAATGTAGAAGATAATCGATCAATAAAAAAACCACTCTTCCATGGGCGGTGTGGTCATCATGGAGACATTTTGCATGAGCAAGGATTATAAGGGTAGAAACCAATATTGTATCTAATCTTGATTACAACCTAATTAGTAATATTAAGAGAAGTAGAAAATGGAAGAACACATAATATTAATGGAAGAAAAATTCAAGATACAAATATGAATGAAAATAAATACAAAGAGGAGGTGGGAGCGGAGAGCCTTTTTTGAAGAGATGTTTTCACAAACCCTTAATTCTTACCAAAGTTGTGAAGGGATGCCAAGATACACCCTTTCGGGAAAACCTTCACAATGCATCAACAAGCCCTCTATATGAGTGAAAACCAAATTTAAATAGAGTTTGTGAGGACTAGGTTTAAATATCATTTTTATGTGTGAAATGAAAACTCAGCCAAATATTTTATTCCATGTTCCACCACATAGTTGACCACCAAAACTCATGAATTGGATGGCTTTCTAGGATTATTTTTCCTAATTATGCCTCATCGTTTACCTCCAAATTTGGTCTCATTAAATGTCTGTATGAAGAAGATACAACCGAAATAGGGAAGTGGTGTCCAATCTGGATGGTTCTCTCCAACATTGTCTTTATGGACTATTTACTCTACACAAATGCACGATCGAACTCCCATATACTAAATATAATTTTTATAAAATTATGTTAGGAATGCAGTTCCAAAATTTTAAATCAATATATTTTACATAACAATATTTATTCCTGAAATACTACATCTAATTTTAAAAGGGAAAAACTAGATTTTTCATCAAATTTGTAAATGAATGATATAATCCCAAATATTTCATAATTGATCATATTTTGCATAATATGATGAAATTATATCATATATTATCAGTAAAATAATCGATAAAATTGTGTTTTATCAGTACACCTAACTTGTCGACCCTAAGTGGTGTCCAAATCAGCCTTTATAATGTGACACCATCCCTTTATTGGAAATGATGTCCTAGGGTCAATCCTCCTTGGGTGTTCAGATCCATCCATTTGACAAAACATCAATGTACTCTATCCTAGGGATTCACCAATCTGATCCACCTTGAAAATTTTTCAAATCAGTTAAATCTATCTCTAAGTGATGTTAAAATCACAACCCATTGTCCCCACAAGATGTTAAACTCATAACATACCCCATTCTAAACATTAGACTCTTGAGGAAAACCGCAAAAGGAATTCCTATCCATAAAATACACATAAATCTATGTGGGAATCCTTGAATTTCCACTCACTTGATAATATTTTACATGATGAAGAATACAGATGTACCAATGTTCAAACATCTAAACATGCCAGTAATACCAAACATGACAACTCTATTGATAGAAGGATGTTTACCTTACTTGACCCCTTGGAATTTCCATATTTAAATTTTGTAATTTACTGGCATCCATTATGAGATTTCACCAGGAAGAAGATTCATGAAAAATATATTAATCTATTGGGTAATCCTGGACAAGGTGATGAATTATTATGGAGAATCCATGGATGGAGGGAAAAAACATCCCATCATCTAGATTTGATCAAAGAGAAAACAACTTTTATGAAGTGAAGAATGCCACCCACTATGGTTAAGATGAAATATGGGGTACAATGCACCATCACTGAGTGAGAAACACACTCCAATCTGGAATTCCCCTATAGAAATCATGAGAAATAGTTACACACTAAATCGTTTATTTCAGAGTAACTAACTTATTTATCAATGAGAATATTCATAGATTTTCTATTCTTGGAACCATTGAATGGAAATTTTCAATCAAAATTTTCATACATTTTTTAAAGTTCTCCCTTCTAATTTAATAGGTAATTATATTTTTATATAAATCATCCAATGATATAATTTTAGGATATCCATCTTCTTAAGATGAATATTTTTCATATAACAATTCACAATTAATTTATCACATCATATCAATATTATTTTTTCTTATATAATCTCAACATGACTTCTTAGATTTCTTAAAATAACATTTACACATGTAAACCTATCACAAAAATATTCATATTCACACATTTTGAGATATTAGAACTTTAAACTTTAGATTTTTATCTTTGATTTATTCACCTTTAAATTTTTTAAGATATATTTTTGAGCTTTTTCTAAATACCTTTGGATGTTATAAATCCTTTAACTCTAGGAAATTCAATTTTAGATAATGAATAATGAATGAATTCATTTCACTTATATCATTCTCCATATTTTTCTAATCGTCATTTATAAGAGGAATAATCTTAGCATGATGTGAAATTCAATCTATGGAGAACTCAATAAAAACATAAAAAAGACATTGAAGATATATATACATTTTTTTATTGAAATAAGATTATTATTTTAATAAAAAACAAGAACCCACATGCAATTCACACAATTCAAAATATACATCTCAGCATACCTTAAAACATTATCAATGATTAAATGTAGGGAACCTCCATCTAATAACAATTGAAAAGGAACAGGAGGGAACCATGTAATCATATAGAAGGAAAGGGGATTATGAGTGTGAACTTTTCCGTTTTATATTAGGTTTCTTAGTATACTTTCCCTCTTATTAAATTGATACAATATTGTAGAAAAATAAACCATCAAAGACATCTACAATAATTCATATATTAACAAGGTTCACTACTCATTATTTGTATCCAATCATATTAATGGTTTGGAAATAATATAATATAAAAAAATACAATAAAAATCCATTTATACGGTTACAAAAAGTAGGAAATATCCTTCCACTAGCAAAGAACCCTGATAATGAAAAATAATGTATGTTCTTTTAGCAAATAATACATAAATAAGATTTTGTAAAAATAAAATAATATCTCACTTGTAGGTTCAAAAAAATTTCACTATGATACATATGAAAACACAACTTTTGATTATTTTCACAAATTTTTCTTCATTTTTTCCCCAGAATAATTTGAATTTTTTTATTTGGAATTAATATGAAATTTACCCTGATTACTGAATCCGATTTCTATAACTATTTTTACAATGAAAAAATAAGTCTTTAGATAAATTATTATGTTAAGAAACAAAAATATATTATATTTCTATATAAAAAAATAAGGCAACCTTTTCATTATACTCTCTTCATCTAAAAATTTTCTTTTTGATTCTTTTGTAAGATCTAGACATTCCAATTACCATATCTGAAAAAATAATTTTTTCCACATACATCTTCTACTCCACCATGGGATTCCCTGGTAAGAAATAATAAGGTTAAAAGTCCATAAACATATCCTATCTGATGACTATTACTAATTTTATTATATCTGAAAAATCTATAATGAATTTTATTTTTCACATATGAACAGTACTGTTATATAAAATACATGAACCAATTTATATAACATTTCATGAAAAATCAAATGTGGGAAAAGGATTTGGTTTTACTAATTATTGATTGTGCTCAATTAATAACTCTCAGTAAATATTTTAGGTTCATCATTAAAAATTTTAACTCTTCTATTCTTTTATAGTGACTTCTAAAAACTTCTTGAATCTTCACAACTCTTTCCAAATTTCGCAACTCTGTTTTGAAATTATTATTTACAAATGAAATTCTAGAATTCGATTTATCATTATGGTTAAATCACATAGTATTAAGTATGGTTATTTAAAATTGATACTGATTAAAAACATGATCTCCCCCTCTATAATTGATCGGGTATTCAAAATTGATTTCTTAATCAAATTATTCTAAGGGAATATCAATTTCAATGTATCATCTGATGGATCAGTGTCATCATCTACTCTAATGGATTAGTTTCATTATATCATTAAATATATTAGTGTAATATACTCTTAAAATTTATCCATTTAAATAAATATTCTTATAGACCATTATAAATAACTTTTTGGATGGATCAATGTTAAAAAAAGACTTCATATGGAATGGTTTGAACATGTCTTCCAGTAGATCAGTTTCAACAACTCATCTACTGTATTGGCCTAAAAAATCAAATTCGCAGCCATAATTTATAGTCCAACTAATAGAAATAATACAATATGGGTATTCTAATTTTCCACATATGATGAAACTCTACATCTGAAGCATTATCGGTGTCAAAAACTTGACTAATGGTTTAGTGTATAAATTGCACCATCGATCAAATACTTCCATTGTAATAACTCAACTGTAAGATCCCATCCATTTATGGAGATGTATCAATATTTTTTTAGCTACTTTTTTCCTTTATTTTTTGTAATTTATTCTTGGGTATTTCATTTGGGTGGGTTGGGTTGAAAATATTAAATTTTGGATGGTATGGTAATGTGCACAATCAGCACAAAAATTTCCAAAATCGTGCAGCCATCCCACCAAACCATGTGAACCCAAATTGAGGTGATTCACATGGGTAGCATAGGGTATCTCAAAATTTCCATCCTATTAGGTGTAACTATCTAAATCTCACCAACCCAAAATAGGCATATGGTTAAGGCACATAGTTTGGTAAACCATTCACCCCTTCATATGAAACTATAAAAAAATTTTAAATTGACCTAGAAATTAAATAATAAATTCCATGAACCCCTATTTTTACATAAAAATCATACATAGAAAGACCATAAACATTATCAGTATTTTGTTGAGGCTTCAAAAGGGATTATAATCTCTTGATTACATCATTCTTGGAAAATATAAGGGAATATTAAAAATATGCCCCAATCTAGGTATGTGGTTTCTTTGTCATTGATTACTCTCTCTCCCTGCCTCTCCGATTCCTATCAATAATGTTATGTTTATCCACTGTTGGTTCTAGATCTATATTAATGATTTTTGGAGCATGATTCATTTGATATTGGATCAAGGTTTCAGATCTAAATTGTGTTCTTCAACATGCGGTTTACCTACACATTTCTAAATGGGGATTTATTTTTGGTGACCACTCATCAACGAATTGAGGTAGGTTTTCTATTATTCCAATCCCAATGTCTCGATTTAAATTATATATATATATATTATTTTATAATTTCGATTGTACTATTATCAATTGATTTTCTGATGTATATCTAATTAATTTTTTAAACTAATTACATAAGGGATGGTGATATTGGTAACATGAAGATTGTTGAATTAGAATAATTATTTGGTGTATTAGTTTTTGTGATATTTGAATTATTGATTTAAATTAATAAATTAATGAAGTAATTAATGGTAATTTTTCGATAATTAAATTAGTTGATGTATATTAATTAATTGTTGAAATAATTAATGGAATTTTTTGTTCTTATGAAAATGATTGTACTAGATTACATAATTTTGAAATTAATTAATTGAATTGATGTGATTAATAAATTATGTAATTAATTATTTAGATTTATGTGATTAATTAACTTGTGATTTAATTAATGGAAATTAGGGGATTCATTACTTGTTAAATTAATTAATGGAATGATGTGAATGTGAATTTTTTCATTGGATTTATTAATGGGTGAATTAATTAAATTGTTAATGTGTTACATGTGATATATGTAATATTGGGATATATTGATATATGTGATTATCATATGTGGTACATGGTATGATTAATCAAAATCTCATTGTGATAAATAGGACACTAAATTATTAAAATGTAATTCCTAGTTGAGCTGAGTCAAAGAATGGAAACAATGGAATTTACATGTAAATTGAGATGGTGAATAGTAAAAATGCAATTCATATGTGTATTCATATGATGAATGGTAAAAATGGAATTCAGATGTGAATTGAGAAGATGAATGATAACAATTGAATTCATATGTGAATTCAGATGATGAATGGTAATAAATGAATTTAGAAATGAATTCTGATGATTAATGGTAACAATCGAATTTAGATATTTGGTATACCTTGGTGAAAATGAAGACCCCTCCATTGGATAAATATGGTATTGAATGTTTAGGTGATCATGGGAACTAAAGAGTTATGTGGTTAAATACATAGGAATTAAATAAATTAAAAATAATTTATTTTTTATTTTACTTTTTTGTTTATAAAACATAATATATTGTTATGGACATGATATTTTTTAGAAGATATTGGTGGTGGCCTACTATATTTTACTCACACCCTCCATGGGATACCTAATCAGTACCTGAATAGATCTAATGGTTGCAGAACAACCTAATGTAAAGAGCTATATGTTAGCTGGTTGAGTTAGGATGGAGCATGGATGAGGGAACCCAATGTGATTCAAAACCCTCTTAGAGTTGTCTTACTTTTGGGGTTTTCTTTTTATAGTTAGCACGTATGTCGCAGGTCATATATACTAGTGTATTTTGGATTTTGTTTCCTATTTAATTTATAAAGGGATACTGGTATTTTCAGGTTAGTTAGTTATATTTTTTTGTTATTCATAATTTTTTATACTATTTTACAAAATATTAAAGATTTTATATTATGCACATGATTGATATTGAAACTCAATTCTAATCAAAAGCATCTACCATATGAGGAGGCACATCGGATGGCTTGTGAATGAGTGGATCAAGGCACTGGTGTGTGGCACCCATGTCCGGATGTTAAAATGTTGTATTATAGGTGGGGTTTAATTCTCATTTTACCTATAGTTTTTTAAATTTAGAGAAGATAATAATATGAGTTGATCCTTGCCAAAGAGCTTGTGTATAAGAGTAGCTAACTGAAGTATGAGGGTAAAAGATATTAACCCGTGGCATGATTGTTGTTATTGATGAGTGTTATTATAGTTGATGTTATTTCACCATGACGAATGCACTTGTTGTGTGATTTGATTATATTTATGAGTTATTATGAAATTTGACTCACGTCTTGATAAGTTAGTAGTGTCTTGTATTAATAAAATAATTTCGGTAGTCATGATTTCTTTGTAAAATCCATCATTTTAGGAATGCATGGGAATATGAGGTTTGGTTATGTTTGTCAAATTGAACTCTTTTTCCACGCTTCTGAAAATGAACCGAAAAAGTACATAATATGATTATTTTAATGATGACTGATGTGAATAAATTTGTGTATATTTTGATAACATGAAGAATGATAATGATTTTAACCTTTTTTACCATGATCTAGATGCAAGATAGTTAAGTGTAGTGTTTGTGTATCAGTTCTGACCATGTTGTAGGGTTTGAGGAAAATACTTGTTTTCTATTATTGTAATTTCCTCTTATGTAAACATGATACTGTGGTGTAATTTTTTTGGTATATTTTTTTTTGGAATTGTAGAGATATACCACCATGATGATTCTATTTTGGAGGAAAATAGGTGTGTGTGTGTGTATAGATATGATCTACTAGTATTGGATCCTCTGGCAATGATAGGACTAGTTAATGAACTAGGAGATAAGTATCGACAAAGATTGTCAGTATTTATGATGATTGTTGGGAGAGACCCATGGGGTGTTAAGAGGAGCAGACCAGATTTGAAATGGGAGTTTCAACACCAGAAACCTACAATTTTCACCAGATAGAGTGGAAATAATATATGAGAGGTATGGATTGATTCCTTCCAGACTATATGTGACCATTTAGATATTCCATCTAAGAAGTGGTTCATTTTTCATACTGTCATTCTATGAGGATTAGTGTACCACTGGTTGGATGTTATTTAACAAATAGTGTAATAATTCAAAATGGAATAAAAGTAATTTTTGGATGTTTTCATGGAGTAATTTTATACTGAGAAGATGAAATATGAAATAACATCCATTTTCAAGCAGTTGACTCGAGGAATTATGTATGTGAAAAACTATACTGGTTTTATTATATTCTTGTAGTGATATTTTATAGTGTTGGTAGGGGATGAAACAAATATGACTAGTAGATTCAAAGATGGGATCATTTGGGAGATTAATTTCCACAATAACCTCTATCGATTTAAGAAGATTGATTGGGTGGTTCACTGGGCTCTCATGGTTGAGGGGAACATGAATGAGTCTTCTAGTGAAGGACATGTGGTTGTTTGGGGAGGATCTAGAGGTACTACCTCTACGATAAGTAAGAGTCGATATGTGAATGTAGGATAGGGGTAGCAGGATGTGTGACATTGGGTAAGGATCAGTTACTCAAGATCATACATGAGTACTTTCCCACTAAGGTGGTAGTCTGAACCACTATCATTGAAACTATCCCCAACCACCAATAGAGTGTTCATATTTTGACAGTATGGGATATATGATAAATTTATATAGTAACCCAAGATAGAAGGGTCATGATTGGGGAACCGGTCAAAACTAGAGAGCGTGAAGTGGATCTTATGCAACCGATTATTCTAGTAGTAGGAGTTCTTCTAGTCATGTTACATTAGGTAGTTAATGAGATGATTCTGAGGAAGAGCCCCATATCATTAAATTGATGTACCTCATGCTGATTAGACTACATAACAAGAAATTGGTGTATGGTAGTTTCATGTAGTTTATCCTACACAATTGGATAGTGAGGTTGGACCTATTATGGTTAGAGGTAATATTCTAATAGATTCTACATTATATAATTCATTATTTGATATTGATTCCTTTCATTATATTATTTCTGCACAACATTTTAATCGTCTGATCTTGGACAGGGAGATTAAGAGTGGGTTTTGATAATAGATACACATGCGTGGGTACTATTATGATAATTTTTTTTGATCAATGGGTGTTATATTTAGGATGGGGAGTGTTTCTTCCTTTGTTATATGTGAATACTTGACATGTCAATCATTGTCCAAATTATGGGTGTTGACAGGTTTTTAGTGTACCATGCCAACTATTTTTTACCATAGGAGAGTTAATTAAGTCCCATAAGGGTGAAAAATACTATCACAGTGGAGAATGTGGTATCCAGGCGAGCTGTGTGGGGATAGTTCATCAAAAACTATGGAAGATTACCTCCCATGTTTCTAGTATATTTCATGATGATAGAGGTGTAAAAAATTAATTCATTCCTCCCAAAGTGGATATGACTATGTACATGTTTCCAAAATACTTATAGGGGCTCCCACCTAAGAGAGACATAGATTTTATAATTCAAATCATGTTGGGGGTTGATTCAATTTATAATACCAAACATTGAATGGAACCTAAGGAGCTTCAAGATCTAAACAATCATATAGAAGTGTTTATGGATAACGGGTTTCTCCACCCAAGTATGTAGCCTTCAGGTTCTCTAATCTTTTTTTTCATGGATTGGTGATTGGACTATACTCTTCTGTGTTTATTACCAGATTATTATCTTGATTACTATGATGAACAGAATTCATCTTTCACATATAGATGATACTTTTTACTTGTGGAGGGGGATTGTGTTTTTTATAGTATAGACACGAGATTAGGGAATCAACAGTAGATACTTAGGCCTTATGATAACCAAGGATGGATTTTAGAAGAAGGTATGTCCTCTATGAGTTCATCATGATGCTATTCAGGATGATGAATGCACCAGCATTATTTATGGACTTGATGAAAAAAATCATTCATCCAACCGTGGATTAATTTTTTGTAGTATTTTGGGATGATATCTTGGTCTAATCCAAGACACGTGATGATCATTCCAAACAACTTGACATCGTTAGGAGTACACTGAGTGAGAATTATCCATAATATAATATATCTAAGTGTCAGTTTTTTATTAATGAGGTTAAATTCTTTGGTCATATAATCTCACAATAAGGTGTGACAATAGACCCTAGAGAAGGTTCAGGGAGTGGTTTCATGGGATCATAAAAAGAACATTTTCGATATCCAACTATTTCTAGGGGTGGATGGATATTATTAGAAGATCATTGATGAATTTTCCCAGTTTCTATATCAACATTCAAGCTTCACCAATAAGGGTATACTATTTTAATGATCTAGAGAATATAATATTTTTTTATAGTTATTGAATAATCATTTGGAATAAACACCAATCTTGATCCTACCTGATATAGGTGAGGATTATATGGTATTTAGTGATTCTTATGGAAATTTACATGGAGTTGTGCTGAAGAAAGGATAATTCATTGGGGAATACAGATCCCAATACTTGAGGTCATATTAATAAAATTGCCCTATTAATGACCTCGAGATGGAGTTAGTGGTTTATGATTTGAGGTGTTGGAGACATTTTCTTTTTTAGGGAAATGATTACTACGTATAAAGATGAAATTAGTTTAAGGTGTATATTTTCCCAAGGAGATTTTAATATCTATAAGGAAAGACGGGATGAGTATATGTAGTCACTAAACTATGAACTAGAATATAATCCTAGGAAGGGAAATCATTATTATGATGCTTTAAGAAGGAATACTCAGACATTGGTAGTTCATGATTTAATTTGTGAGTGGAAGATAATGGCTATACTAGATGAGATGCATGTTTTGGTTCAAGAGAGACATAAGAAGCAGTCTCTCATATTAGTATCAAGGGAGTATGCACTTCTCAAATGAATCATGGATAATTAGTATGAGGATAGGGAAGGTTTTCCCTTGAGGGAATGTCTTGAAGGTTGGGATACACCTTTAGAGTAGACTATAGATGACGATGATATAATCAATGGGATAAAACCTATTATCATTCCTACAAGTGTGTAGGGGGATCTGATACATGGGTTAAAAGTCATGAATTGGGCTGTGCATTAGGTGTGAGAAAAATTTATCACAACTTACGTTGCTTTTTTTGGTGGTTGAGAATGAAAAAGGAGATATTATGGTTTATGACACGATGCTACACCTGTCAAAAGGTTAAGGCTGAGAAATAATGACATTAAGGATTAGTACAACTATTTACCATTATGAAATGGATGTGGTATGAACTTTACAAGGATTTATTTTGCGGGTCTACAAATGATGCATCAGAAGAATAAAGATACTTGGTTGATTCATAACCATTGGAAAAAAGTGAAACATTTCTTATTAATGAAGGATACAATCCCAGTGGATCATTTAGAAGACAAGTTTTTGGGGAAATATTTTGTATGAATTGTGTTTCGTGGTGTATTGTTTCAGATTATGATTCATGATGTACATCATTCCTCTAAAAGGGCTAGTGTATGGTTATTTGTAAACATGTTTTATTGAGTATGTAATTACACCCATAGAAATATGGGATGTCAAGGTGTACATTATATGTTCTTTAGTATACACATAGAGCATGTTTCCTAGACTTTGGTGGATATTGGGAGTAACACCGAATTTTGTGTGTGTTTTCCTATAAAAACATTTATCAGGATGCGATATAGATGGAACAATGTGAGGTAGTTTATAGAAGGCCTTGAAGATCCCCTATATGCATGATGAAGATGAGTGAGTGAGAGTTATTTGGACCGAGTTTCATAAAAGAGATGTTAGAGTCTGTTCAACTGATTCAGAAGTGATTGGATTTGGATCAGAGTATATATAAGTTCTGTGTTGATATAGATCAATGATGGCTAGATTTTATAGAGAATGATCAGATATTCCATTATGTTTCATGCAGATTGTGTCACTAAATGATATGGGTGTAGTGATAGCTAGAGCCCAGGGTCACGAGACTATCTTTGGATATTGAGAGAATCATTCTAGTGGCCTACCGATTGGATCTTCTACAAAGAAACAATCATATGCATGATGTATTCCATGTGACACAACTTCAGTGGTATCATCATGACCCTTCTCATTTGATTGATGTGGTTGAAGTCGATCTTTAGATAAATGCATCCGTTGAGGAGAATATAATACATGTATTGGATCATAGTGGGAAACTACTATTGGGATAATTCAGTGATGATAGTATAGTTATTTTGGAAAAATGGATTTGTTATTGTTAAAACTAGGGATATAGGAGAGGATATGTAGGCTAATTGGCCAAATATTTTTGACTTGTAATCATAGTGATTCTTGTGAGTATTGCTTAAAGATGAACAATTGTACTGTTGGGAGATTTTAAGAACCAAATATTTATTGATATGTCATGTTCTTTTTTATGTAATAGTTATTATTTAAATTGATTAATATTATTGGGCATTTTATTTAGGGTGAGCCTGGGTGACAATTTTTAATTTTCAATGTAGGATTTAATGTAAATGGTAGGTACACAATTTTCCCTAACTGAGAGTCGTAGCCTAAAAAAATTTGGGAAACCAAATAGAGAGGATTCCCAAACCTAGTTCTTGGTTTCTCAAACTATTCACCCAATTAAGTCTTACCATGCGACCCCCCCCCCCACCGAAGAAGAGGGATATGTTTAAGACACACATTTTTTGAAACCCTACACCCCTACCTCATACCCCATACACATGTTTTCAAATAACACCAAAATTAAATTAAATTTTCCTAAACCCGAATTTTATCCCAAAATCATTCCTATCTTAACCCTATATTATATATATATCAATTTTGGAGGCTTATAAAATAATTTAAATCCATCCTAACATCCATTCATGGTGTATATAAAGTTGGACTTATGATCTACACCCCTCTAGGTATATGGTTTCTTCAAGAGTAATTTAAATCTCTACATAACTCATATATGTGGATGAAAGGTGTATGTTTATCATATATTAGTTTTAGATCTAGATATAGTTTTTTTAGTTTGTTATTTAGTTGATATTGGATCAAGGATTCAGATCTAGTTTATGTTTTCACCATGGGTTGACCAACCTAATTCAAATTGGGGACTTCCATTGGACGATCCCTCATCAACGAATTGATTCAGGTGGTATATTATTCAAATCCAAAATTCATTAATTCAATTAAATGTATTAAATTGTAGAATTTATAATTTATGATTTTAAATTATGTTTATTTAATTAAATTAAATAATTTGATAAATTAATTAATTATGGGATTATGGAATTGGAAATGTTGACATTGGTAATTTGGAATGATTAATTGTTGAATTAGTTATAGGGATATTGGGATTGTTGATTTGGATCAATTATTTGTTGAATTACGTAATGGAAATCGTTGTGATTATGAAATTTGTTGAAGTGGAGTATGTAATTTTTGTATTAATTAATGGGAATTATAATGATTATGAAATTGAATAAATTATATCCTGTTTTAGTTATCATGAGATTGTGGAATTATTTTGTTACAATGTTATATCTAGTAGTTATTATTATTTATTCCTATAATTGTGATACTTGATAAAGATGCTATATTTCTCCCTAATCGATATTGACCATTGCTTCTAGTTGGTAGCCTCTAGCCTATGGGATGTCATGCTTGAGATCATGTGACCGACCGACATGGGGAACCGGTGTGTGGAACCTAGGTGGAGAAATTACATTAACAACTAACCCATGTGTGATCAGATCAATCTAATAGAAAGAACTAAATTATTCATCAAATTATAGCCTTATGAAAACCTATGAGTCTAATTCTTATTGCAATTATTATCTACACCTGACAAACATCAATGTTGGACACTGTAAATGTTCACTTCTCTTTTATTTATAAAAAATAGCTAATTTCATGGATTTTTGATGTGTTTTAGTTGCATGAAATAATATAAAATAATCATCTTACTTTTTTTAAAATATTTCTTTCAATATTCTATGTCTAGTACACCTCCCAAATGAATATGAAATGCTCTATTCTTGAATGAAATGTTTGAAAATAAAAACACCCATAAAACAACATTTAGAGTTGGAAAATTAATTTAATGGAATTTATTAAGAACACTATATTAGTTCATATATGTTCTAAATCATCATTCAGATCACCATGAATTAAAATGCGATGTTATTTTTTATAAAGACAATAAAAGATATAATTACACTAAACTTGTTTCAAACAACACTATATGTCAACAAGGTCCCAACATTCCCTTCACATAACTTCACCTCAGTAAATTGAAGATATTATCTTTTTTAGATCAACATGGATTGGTAGGAAATTAATTTTGAGGAGGAATTGATTGAACAATTATCTAGTTGAATAATGTTACATCTTCTTCGGTTAAAATCAATATATTTTAGCAAATTCCTTACTAAGTTGGATTTCAATAGAAACAAAGGCTATTAGGATGAAGGAATGGATTTTGGGAAGTTATTTTGGAATGTATTGTATGAAAAAAATGGTTTTATTGTATGATTAAGAGAGGGGAAGGGTGGTCTTAAAAGTGTGTTTAGTGAAAGAATTTTAATTTTTCAAATGAGAATGGTGTACACATGTTTTTCACATAAGAAAAGGGTCCGAAAATAAGTATTCGAGATCCTTATAATGGTTATTATTAAAATATTTCTATAAAATATATTCTATACATTTTTGTAGATCATTATAACCTTAATACTCAAAGTATAACCCCTGCTAAATATATTTTTTCCTAAACCATGAGTGTTATTTTTTACAATTTCCTGAATTCATTTTGGTCAAAAATAATGTCGAATGAACTTTCTTGTATAAAATTTTATAAATAAAAACATGGATTAATTTTCCCAAAATTCAATTATCAAAAATAAATAATATAAATTTATAATTAATCTAGTAGATGATACGAGAAATCATGTTTTCCAAGAGAAAGTGATCAGAAGTTTACAATGTCTTTATACCAAAATTCACCATGAAAATGATTCTAATGACCTAAATTAGATTAATAAATACATAATCAAACAAAAATATTATTAGAACCAAAAATTACTAAATAAAATTTTATTTTATTTAAAATAAAAGGGAGTTTTAAATAAATATTCCCTATTTTATTGACTATTCATCAAAATATGAAACTTCTTAGAAAAATCATAGAAAATTAACCCAAATATAAATTTGATAATATTAATTTTAAAATTAACTTTATTTTAATATATAAATTTTATTAAAGTGGTAAAAAATAATTTTAAATTATGTGAAAAATAAATCTAATCCATCTTTTAAAAATTATATAGCTTTTCATAAAACACATATTTTTCTTCTAAATGATTTTTTTATTTTTAATCAATATTTAACCATAAGTTTCCGAATATATTTTGTAAAATTATTATCATAAAATTTAATATCATGGTTATAATGGAATATTATATTATGGAATATTTAGAATTGGGGATGTGTGTTTCGTCGCATATGAAATAAAATAAATTTAATGAAATATATTTCATTGGAAATGTAATATTGACGTTGTATGTCACAAATGATACCAATTAAGATATTATTATTTTATAATTTAGAGGTGTTACATTCTTCACACATTAAATGAATTTTATCCAGTCAATTTAAAACTAATTTCTATAATCCAGGGTTCGACATTTTGAAATACCACAATTGGGAAACCCAAAACATATAATAGTGAATAAAATATATTTTTCATAAGAGAGAAATGGATGTACAAATTTTATATGTAATGACTCCTAAATATGTAGAAGAACATTATTGGAAAGAGAATATTTGGAAAAGTAAGGAAATAAGAAATATTTATAGAGACTGGTTGGGGTCATTGTGCACCACCAAGTGAATAAAAAATGGAATATTATTGGCCTTAAAACCATTAATATGTCCTGATTTAAAAGACCATGTATTTAAACATATATATATGTAAGAGGAAAACAGTTTTTTCAAGATCCCTTTCCTAAATTTGAGAGATTATTGTATATTATAATAAAATAATGATCCATAAATATGTTATATATGTCTATTTTTTAGGAATGAAATCATCTTTTGGTTATGCGTTCATGAATTTTAAATTCATCCCTTACTCTAGGAATTGAATATCCAAAAATTAATATTTCTTCTTCCTAAATCACTGAAATTCAATTTTAATCTATCATAAGACCCATAAATGAGTGATATGTTATTCTTTATACCTTTAATCAATTTACAAAACCAATATGATTAGCATATGATATCCAATACATTAATCTATAAACATCAAATGTTAAATCAGAAGTTCATAATTATTATTAATTTTTACTTTTTTTCTCTAAATATAGTTTTTTATTAACTATAAAATTGAAAATGATAGTGGTATGATCTAAACCCTTATCGTCCATTGGTCATGGGTTCTTTCCCCACGTACTTTCTAGATGTAATAATATTTTTCCTCATAGGAATGTTGTCCTTATTATAATATATATTAACATAATTCATATAAACTTCTAAGAAAATATTGTAGGCATATTTGAAATAAAAGTAATCATTAATAAATCTTTTAACTATGGTTTTCAATAAAAATATTTTTAAAAATGTATAATAATATTATTTTAATATTATTAAAATCTAATTAATGATCACATTTACCTTAATGGTTATCAATACCATTAATCTTATTTCTATAAAATGTAAAGGTATTGTAAATAAAATCTATTTTACACTAAACATATGCTTTCCATAAAGTGATATAGAAATATACTTGATATCATTAAAATCCCATCACATAAAACCTAAAAATATGCGTTTTCTACATTGAATAGATGATAAATCTTAAAATCAATAATCCATGATCGGATCCATAATGCTAAAATTAATTATGATATATATGATATTAAAGTTTAATATAATTTTTAAAATGTTTCTTGATTTTATACAAATATTAAATTTTTAATGATATATCAATAATATAATTATTCAATACCCATAAATACATCAACCATTTTATTTAAACATATTTACTTCTATAGAATAGGTTATAAATTTTAGAATAGGTAATACAAAAAAGTGTTCTTTAACCATGCTTAGATATGCCTTTACGAGTGCTAAAAATAACTCATAATTAGAACATGGTTAATAGTTTGAAGCATTTATGAGTGCAGAAAAATCACTATCAAATCCCTCTTTTTATAGTGAAAAAAGATGTTAATAGGTTCTTTTATAAGGGATTAATTTTTATGCTACTAATGGGGCCTTTAACAACCCTTTTTAGCACTGAAAAAGGCAGAGCTGTTATAGGTGGTAAAATTATGGGTTTTCTGACATCCATGAGCCTAAACCCTTTATCATTGCTTCCACGACACCATTAACAGCTCTCCCCACCATTATTATTCCTTTTCACCCCACCAACCCTTTCATTTGAAATTTTTGAATTTTCAACCTCATGCATGCCCACTTGGATTCAAAACCAACACATCTCCTTCGATTACGGAATGAAATTACCACAACACCATGTAGTTTTATTCACTGATTTATTATATTTCTGTTTATGCACACACACACAGACATATATATATATTATTCACATATTTATATATTTATTCTTAATTTCATTTATACAATATATGTGGGTGTGATATATATTCAATTGTATTTATTTAAATATATTATATATTATATTAATTTCGATATAATTGAATATAGTATAAATATAAACTTGTTCACTAATACACACATATATGTATATATAAGCATTATAAATATATTTTTATAAACTTGAAAACGTGTCGATATTGTTTTTAATTAATGTTTAGAATATGTATTGATTTAAATATATTAGAATATACATTCTTATATAAAAATGTAGATATCACAAAATATGCTTATATTAAATTGATAAATAAATCACATTAGAAAAATAGTGAAATTTCAAAACAAAAATATCAATATGAATGTAATCCCCGAGAATAAATTCATTCTTCACCGAAAAGGAAATAATACCCCTTAAATTAGGATGAAAATCCATTAAATTTTTAAACAATTTGGGTAATGAAACTAAAAAAATCAGTTTTATGGCTGTGTGGCCATTTTATGGCCTTGAAAATGTTACATAGGTTTACCTCTGTCACAAATAGCATAGATTTATTCACATGATTCGATTTGATATGTGGTAGTGCCCAAATGAACTCTAGGTTCGAAATTTTTTTATGTATGATGTTTGAGTAACATTTTCATCTTATTTTAGATATTATATAATTTTATTAATTTTATTACATTTAATGGGATATTAAATGACTACTACAAAGTATAACTGAACAAATAATTAATTAAAAAATATATAATTATTTTATAATCTATTTTTAATAAATATATAATATATTAAACATAAACAAATATTTATTATATCTAAAATAAATTTTAGAAAATATATATTTTATTTATATCAATATTAATATATTTATATATTTATATTTTTTTAATGATATGTTTTAATGTATACCATGATATGTTTTACTAAAAAAGTGTTGATAAAGGGAGGTTTTTATCAGTCCTCAAAAAAATAACATATAAAAACCCACCGTTTATTGGCGCTTGTAAAAAAACACTGATATAGGACCCTTTTAACAGTTATGTTTTAACACTATTAAACACCCCCTTTAGCGATGCTTTTATTAGAATTTCTAAATGGTGTCTATAATAGCACTTTTAGGTAGAGCTGTTAAAACCATAGTTCTAAATAAACTATGTTTTTTTATTAGTGGGAGAACTAACTAATAAAATGCCTACATTACCCATATTTAAGACAATGAACTATAAATGATAATAGGGATGAAATTTACTTCTTTCAACCTTACTAATCATTTTTCCTTAAAAATCATTACATTCTTCCATTTTTTTCTATTCATAACACATTTCCCCACCCCTTTTATAAACCTAATTTCCAATATAAGAATCATTAGGTTATCATAGGTTATTCATTATAAATTTTTATTATAATATTAAATATAGTTTTTCATGAAAATGTAAATCATCCAAAGCCTTTACTCCTACAGTGTCAAACCATATTCATAGTAAGACCCATTTTCATTCACTAGGCGATGATCATGTCCAAAACAATGCACCATTTTTAGATTTGTTACCCCAAGGTACATATATTTTAGAACCAAATCCACATTTATTATCCAAAGATAGATTTATTTTCTTAGAATAACCATATAATATCATCCTTATCATAACATTATGTTATTATTCTATGCTTACACTCAAATTATATCATAGGGTTATGTTTTTTAATCTATGTTATTTGTAAATCTAGTTCCAAATGACTCGATATAACTTCATCTAATAGAAATTGTTGAATCCATATCCTTGTATCCTTAAGTTAGTGTTTGGTTTAAACAATCGAATACGACACAATGATTCGCATCTTATAGAACCAATTACATTATTTTTCTTGGTAAACTAGATATATACATAATTATTATATTAAATTTGGTAGCAAAAATTAAAACATAATTTATTTCATGAATGACATAATTTTCTATTTCATATACTTTTATTCAAATCATACTAAACATCATGGATTATTAGGAAAATTAAAAAATAAATATGATATAAAATGATTAGTATGTGATTTTCACAATTCAAGAATCAATGAATAAATAAGATTAATCAATACAGAAAAGTAAATAACTAAATATGCATTCAATGTATTCAATACACTAATAAGTAAGTGAATAAATAAATAACATAAATTAAAATATCTCATGGATAATATTGAATATAGAAAGGTAGATAACTAGAAACACATAGCATTATTCATTAAACATACAATAATTATTGAATAATACATAAGTAATATGAAAAGTTAAATAACTGAAAGCACATTCTATCTACTCAATAAAAGTGAACTAAATGTTACAATGATAATATAATAGTGAAAATACCATTAATAATTATAAATAAATTCTTAATTAATGAAATTATTAATTATTGGATGTCATTAACTATTTATTATAATACCACTATCATTATGTCCATTCACATGATAGATTAAAAATAATGTGTACAATATCATTTTGTTTGGCCAACACATCTTTTGATATCTTAATGATTCAACTAATAAGACTACTAATGCTTCAAAAGACTATATATGACTTGTTTCCACCCATTTCTACATGTACAAATAATTATATATATATATATATATATATCTTTTTGTATATATATATATAGAATAATCATTTTAATTCATGATCCACATTCCTTATCATCAAATATTTGTATTGAGAGAGGAATACAGATTTATCAAAATTCCCACACATTAAAAAATTAATTTTGATTTTGAACATTATATGTATATGTTAAATACTATATATGTAGTAATCATATACATGATTAATATTATGCATATTTAGTATATATTTAATGTCCATAGGAATGTGAAAAATACAATAGATAGGAAATGACTATATAATTATTCAAGGATGTGAATCCTAATACGTTCATTTATAAAAATTACCCTAAACAATCCATATGAAGAATATAAATTGTATCAATAAAACTTTTACAAATTATAGTAAGAATAATGTCTTGTTTCCAATTATGAATTGAAATACCAAAATAATATCTCTAAAAATATTCTTGAGGAAAATATCCTTTCTAATTTTAAATTCAAAATTTCAAAAATATATTTCAAAAAACATTTTGAAATTATATTTTTTTGTAAAAAAAAATTAAATCATATACAATAATCTTTTCAACATTTATTTTTCCATGAAGTCTAGTAATTTTTTTCAGAACCACGCATTAAAATAATAATACATGTTACTTGTTTGATAATAGTTAAATGGGGATTGTTTCAAAAAATATATGAAGACTACATTAAAAAAATAATGTAAAAAAGAAAAAATGTGTAAAAATGACTCTAATAAATCAATATGAATAGTTATTGATATATTTTTGAAAACATTTTTATATAATAGTTATTTGAAAGAAATTTAACTTACCACCATAGAGAGAAATGTAGTTGGATTTTATATAAACAATCATTCAATTTTATGCCCCCATTAGTGAGAAGTGGTATTATTATCTTCATATATCATGAATAAAATAGGTAAGAGAAAATTATATGGGTTTATCATAAAAAGATAAAATAACTATTTTGAACCGATATTCAATAATATACAATTTCTTTGAGAATGATATTGTGAAATAATCACTTACAATGATCATTTCATTGAAGTGAGAACTACAAATGAATCAGTTATATGTATCAACTGTAAATAAAAATAAAAAAATTAAATTAAACAGAAGATAATTAATCTCCACTACATATATATTATTATAATATAAAAGTTGTTGAAGTAGTAATACAACCCAATCAACAGAAATTGAGTTATGAAATTATTTAATACTTGGTTACACCTAATTCATATACCTTTGGTATAAATAATTCAAATTGAAACAAAAATATAATGAGTTTTTAATTAAAAATGATATTACATGTAAAAGGGGATTTATATACACAAAATAAAAGAAATTATGTGCATAAAATTAATATATGCCTCAATTAAGATAAATTGAGATGAAGTCTATTACCACTTGGTAATATTCAGTCCAAATATACATGAAATAAATAATTAAAAATGAAAACTAAAACACCACTATTTATGAAATATTAATTATATAACATATGAAATGGTAATTATAAAAACTATATATATGAAATTGGTTTGTACATTTCTAATGTGCCTCAATAATTGGAAGTTGAGATAGAATCTCTTACCTCATGCTTTCTTTTGGTTGACCTATATTTTTTATCATGTATTCTAGTTTAAACAAGTTATTAAATTATCATATAAAAATATTAATATTTATAATATCCTATATGATCATTTTATACAATATTACCACTCATTTGTTAATAATATTTAATTGTTTTCATTTTTTCTGGTGTGAGTTGCTTTGTTTTTTTATTTGTGCATTATTATGAACTTTCATGTTCTTGCTCATATTTATCAGTTAGCTCTGATATAGAATATTATTTGTAAATAATTATAAAATTTATATATAAATTTTACATTTTAAACAAATCAATAATATTTATTATGAAAAATGAATCATGTTATAATCATCGAGGTGGTAGGTCATACATAAACATGAGTATAATTTCTATTTTTCAAAAATCATTATTGAATGGTGGTATAAAATGTTTTAGATATAAAAAATGATAATAATTTAATAATTAAAATATTTTTTTCTTTAAATACACTTATATATATCATCCTAGTGGTGTGGTGATGAAATTAGAGTTACATCTCTTTGTGAATGTGGTAGTCCACACATTCTTGAACAATGTTATCATCATTGAATGAGTGAAAATGAATGATTAAAATGTTTAATTATACTTTAAAATGTATTATAATATCATTAATATCATAATTAATTTATTTATATCACATATACTTATTAAATTTATAATTATTACATTCCATTTAATGTGTTAGGCATAAAGATTCACATCGCTTGGTGGGGTCGTAGCCCACCGTAGACACAAACAATGATATCATAACCACTACAAAATTGAAAGTAAAAAAGGTATATACGATGAAATTACTCCATATGTTTAATTATTTTATAATTATCATATATATATGATATAACCAACATCATCCAACCTTGAGATTTTTTAATGAAAAAATGGATGGCATCGGTTCGCGGGGGTGTATTTTACCATACACTCAAATGATGATTTTCTAACCGACATGATGGATGTGGGGATGGTTGTAGGTAATTAAATTAACATAAAAATATATTATTACACTTAATATAATGAATATTTAAAATCATAATGTTTTAATAATTATTTAAGTAGGTGGATGGAGAAATTATATAAAACACTTGTTAGAGAACGTTACCTCTTCTTAAGGTATACTCCTTACATCTGCAAAATAATCCATAGATGGTTGGATTTATTAAAAAAATATGGCTTCTATGATTATTTATTGGAATGTTATAAGTTATTTTGGTAGATATTGGATGTTATAAATATTTTTTTATGGTGTTGAGAATAGATGATAGGGGCTTTCCTTTTATAAGTAACGTGAGTGACAAATATGAAATTTTTGAATGGAAAAAAGTGTGACCAAATTTTTCAAAAGAAAAAAAAATTGTCCAAAATGAAGTATTATATGTCCTGATACAATATAGGGTTAATATATTCCCATAAAATTTGTTTCTTAATATTTATTGGTCTTTTAAATACTTATCATCTTAGTTTAACATATAGAAATTCTATATTGACTATAATCGGGATAATTAATTTTTTATATTTTCACTATTAATTTTGGTCACAAATAAATTTGGCATAATGAGGTGATATAAAAAATATTGGATTACAAATATTTATTTCCTTTTTAGAAATTATAATTACTAAATTGGCATAATTTAATTTAAAATTATTTCTGTAGGTGCGACGTTAAAGTGGCTTTTCAAAGAGAAAATTTTATATATTGTACATTGGTTTTATATAGAGATTAAATATGAAACCTAATAAAATGACAAAAATTGGATTAATATATATATATATATATATTAATTAACTAATTCTTAATTCAAATAAATTAAAAATATTAATTTACTCTATAAATATTTTAAATGAAAACTTATTTTTCAATAAAAATCAGTATTGTTCACAATTCATCAAAAACTGAAACATTTCTGAAAAATAAAAAAATTCTTGATCAAATAATTTTGATATTATTATTTCAAAAATTAAATAAATTTTATTTCATTAATTTTATAAAATTCGAAGAAAATATAATTTTAAATTATGTTTGGAAGATAAGGATGAACCATCTTTTAGAAAAAAAACAATTTTTCATAGAACATTTTTTTCATTTAAATAATTATTTTATTGTCCCAAATAAATAGATAAAAATTATATTTAAAGTTTATTTAATAATATTAATATCCAATTAAATAATTTATAGGGTATAAATTTGTACTATATTATAGTTGTGACGCCTTGCAAATATAATGTAACAACATTGTATTCAATAGTGCAAATGAAACATGACACCATGTGCATAAGGTAATATAAAATCCAATAAATTATAACATATTTACTATTTAAAATTGATCCTATATTTTTCAATGCATGAAACACTGAGTTTTCATGCATTACATGTAATAGAAACCATCATCAATGGCTTTAGCTACATGCAATACCGAGTTTTATCGAAAAATAAAACATTATTATAATATAATGAGATATAAAATAGTTGTTAAATTAGAAGTTGTGATTTTTAATAACTAACATATGGAAATTATTTTTTTTCAAAATATATAGTTAAATAATTAGTAATAAATTAATTATAAATTAATAAATGCATCCATTGAATATAAAGTGAATATTTTTATAGAGAACTATTTTTAGGCTAAACAAATGTTGATTTGTGCTAACAAATTAAATTAGTTAAAATTAGTGAGTGATTTTAGTGTAATATATATATATATATATATATATATATATATATATTATTCAATCAAATATTTTTGACATTCATCTGTTATGTTTTATATGTATAAAATAAAAACAATCCCTATTTTTCATATTAACCCCAATATTTTTATAATAGAAATTTTACAGCCTATTATTGGTGAACCCCTATTAAATCTAAATTTTCACACATTAATTGATATAATACTTCAAAATAAAATTCAACATTGAAATTTAAACCTAATAATTAGGTTATAGTTAGTTTTGGATATTTTTCTATTTATTTTTTAATAAATAGTGAAAATATTGAAATTTAATTCAAACAATGTTTTTCATCTAAATAATTTTTATAGTTAAATAATCATTTAAATTTGATTTAATATTTTATTAGATTATATATTTATAAATTAATACAACCTAGTTAATTGGGATCAATTTTACTTTGAAATTGATTTTAAAAACATATCAAAATTATGGTCTATTATATATTAAAAACCCAGATTGTCATTATGCATGTGGGATGAATTTTTTAATATATTTTCCCAAATTTTGTGATTTTAAATTGGAAATATTGATTCCATATTTGGAATAATAATAATTTCTAATAACAATAAGAATAATGTTTTTTGAAAAAAATATTTGTGAAATTAATTAATATTAATTGCCATTATTAATAAAAAAAATTATTCTTAATATAGGAATAAATCATTAAATTAATGTCCCAAATGACCGATAAACTTGTCCAAAACACATTTTATTGAAATAAATAATCAATTAACCTTATATTATTTAGTTTGGTAGGATTTGTATGACTTCTTTTAGCTAATATATAACACCCCAAATATTTTATAGTATGATTCTCTTAAATACATTCTATTCATAGACTCTATTTTATAAAACATGGTGTTTTTTTGAAACAACACTTGTTTATTTAAGATATAGTCAAAACCTTGCCATTAAACCGAAATTTTCCATTTCTATGTTTTGAATTTCGAAAAATGGTAATCTAAAGTTGTGAAAAGTAAGTCATTTGGAGTTTGATGAAACCAACTTGATTTTCTGATGAATAGTAACATACCCTTATGAATAGTAATATGACCCGTATGAATAGTAATTAATGATAATATTTTATTTTCTTATGGTAACAAGATAATGAGATGTTAATTAATTTCTTAATGTGATATAGAACTCATTATATCTTTAAAATGTTTTTTTTCAAATCAAAAATGATTTTATTTAAAAATTAAATTAAATATACATAGTAAATTATTTCAAAAAATAGAGTTCATTTTTGAATTCTACATGTCAAGAAATGGTTAGGGTAAATTTTTCGGATTTTTCTAAATTACATGAATTATTCATGAATAGCAAAAATACAATTTCAAGTTTTCATTAGTTTAATGACATCATAATATTTAAATAATTAAATATAAAACTCTTGTTGACTTCAGTATAGTACCGTATGACATGAGGTGTACCATGTAGAAAAATCCATGGGAAAATACCATGGTAATGCCCATGGTTTTGCAAAAACCACTAATGAGGTGTCCCTTTTAATTAATAAAAAACTCCCTCTTAATTACAATAAATACCCACTCACCCATTCTTTTCATTCATTCCATACTCATTATCCTCTATTATCAGTTGGTATTAACTCCATATGAGTCCTCCCAAGGTTTCTTCAAACCCCTATGGTCCCAACCATCATGTTTTGGGAGTTACTCTATAAGGTAAGAGAATCAACCACCCTCCACTTTTTATAAAGATTTCATTTGGGTTTTCTATTTTATTTTCATTTGAATTATGTTTTGATAAGTCATTGAATGATCCAATTATGTCCCATATTATTTATGATTTACTAGACACCCCATTTCTCTCATCAAACATTTTTATTAAATTTAAAGTGATGTCGTTAGGACGTCGAATTTTCATAAGATATTTCTCGATTTTCCTCTTTTTGAGTTCCTTTCTTTTATACTTATTTCCTAAACTCACTTCATCCAAATGCTATGATAGTTCTAGTAACTTTAATGGACTCGAATTATATAATTATAATGGAATATTTCATCATCATCCCTCTTTCCCCCTCCTCTTATATGAAAAATGAAAACACTGTTCAAGATGTGTTAATTTATCACATTCATGGAAGATGGGTTCTTACTTTTCATTACCATCTTCAAATCGGTCCATAAAACCATTTTTATGGTCGAACTAGATCATAATATATTTATTTCATCTCATTAATTTTTAGGAATCCCTTCAAACTCATAATATGGAACAATAATACAAAACAAGTTCATTGTACACAAAACTGCCAAGCTAAATCCATGGGTTTATCTATGACTTTTAACTAATGATTCATCCTCATGTATATAACCCATAATCAATATATGATATTTTAAATTTCTTTAATGTAAATAATAATATATATTAACAGTTGTGGATGTTTAACCACATTTCAAACGAACTTGCATTCAAGAATTCAAGTAAATGAATCATGAAAACCAAGGGAGAAAATGCATCCAAAATAATAAAATAGAACCTCTTCAAACTATAAAAAGACAAATTAATGAACCTAATAGGGTTATAATAAACCAATTACATATATATGAGTTTATGGGGTTATTAATTAATGATGCTATATTTTATTATTCTGCTCATTAATTCATATGATGAACACACTCGAGCCAAAGATAAGGGGTTTCTCATCTCACTTCCATTTCATTTTGATTACCATTGTTTGCCAATTATTTATTGAATGTTCTATATTTTTACTTCCATTTGATATATAATTACCTGATTCTCTTTATATTCAAAGTGTTCAATAAATAAATAGAGGGTTATTATGTTCTGGTCATATTATTCGATAGATTACGTTGTGGTAAGATACTTTGTCTCAACTGCTATTTTGTTGTGACTAAAATTGTATTGTGCATCTAGTAATCCTTATGTGGTGTACCTACAACCAATTTGAGATCAAATTTAATTTTAAATTATATTTATATTAAATATCCTCAATCTCATATCATTTATATGTTTGTTTTCAAAACCATATACCATTTTACTAATGGTGTTTATTTGGAATGTTATTTTATCTTTGGAAGTATTGATGAATCTAAATAAACTACTCTATATGGATATTGAAATGGCATATTGATCTTGTATTTAATCACTATATATAATATTCCTTGGAAATAAAGTGGTGGGTGGGGCCCACTATAGCACCTCGATGCATCGGCAGGTCTCATGAGACAAATCAGTTGGAGACAAACCCTTCGAGGATGTTTACAAAAATCAGACAGGTTTCTACCCCCAAAACTAAACAGTTTTAATTGTATTATGGTTTCATGTTCCAGATACATGACATAAAATTACAATGAATTCTCATTATTCATTATCATTTATTACAACACATGAGATATTCACTATGATAAAATCTATGGATGCAGTTTTATTCTTAGTTTTTTAATGGAATGACTTTTCATTTATTCACTATGCCATATATATATGTCAAATTGTTCATGATTCAGTTATAATTAAATCATTATTCCACTTTTTTTAAACCTTACTGAGCATTTGAGCTCACAAGAGTTTGAAATACATTTTCACAAAAAAAGAACTCAACATGAGGAAAAAGATATTTCCTGAGTTACTCAAAGATTACGATTGTTCAAAACACTACCACCCAGGAAAGGAAAATAAAGTGGAAGATGCATTAAGAAAGAAATATCATGGACATATGAATCAAATTAGGATTGAGAGAGATCCTATATTGATGGATCTACTAAAGATAGATATGGTATGTTTTATTGAATGGGAAACATATTTCTTCGTTGAAATGATTGCTAAATCATATTTACTATAGAAGATAAAAAGCGCTAAATATGATGATGAAAATATACCCAAGAAAATTATTACTGTTCAGGATGGAAGATTGGAAGAGTTCATGTATGAGGATGGAGTTCTGATGTTTGGGAAGAGTTTATGTGCTCTATCAATTCCTGAGCTAAAAAGGAAACTATTTTTTATGCTCATATCTCAAATTTATCTATACACCCGGGTAGCAAAAAGATGTATAGAGATCTGATGGAATATTTCTGGGGGGTTAATAGGAAGTGAGAAATTGCTGACTACGTGCCAAGGTGTCCAGTTTTTCAACAAGTGAAGGCAGAGAGACCAAATCTGAGAGGAGTAATGCAACCTCTACCAATTCATATGTGGAAGTTGGATAACATTATTATGGATTTTGTCACCGGACTACCAAGGAAACCTAGAAAGAATGATTCAATATGGATAATTTTTTATCATCTCATAAAATCATCGCATTTTTTTCCTACAAGAGATTATTTACCATTGACTGCTTGGAAAGATCATATATTAATGATTTTTTAAGACTTCATGGTGCACCTCTATTGATTGTGTCCAATCGAGATCCCCAGTTTACATCATCATTTAGGAAAAGGCTCTAGAAGGATTTGAATACTGAGCTTCATATGAGTACAACTAATCACCCCCAAACCGACAGACAATCTTAAAGGACTATTGAATCTCTATAAGGCATGCTGAGGTAATTCTCTCTTAACATCCAAGGTATGTGGGATCAATACTTTCCTTTGGTGGAATTTTTATAAAACAATAGTATCTATTCATGTATTCAAATGTCTCCATATGAAGAATTATATGGAAAGAGATCTCGAACTCCAACTGGTTGGGAAGAACTTGGTGAGGGGAAACTTATAGTCCATGAACTTATTAAAGAGACCACGTAAATGGGGAATGCAATCCAAGCCTATATTAAATCTACCCAAAGTAGGCATAAGAGTTATGTTGATAACCAGAGAATAAATTCGGAATTCCAATTGAGAGATCATGTCTTTCTAAAATTATCTCCAAGGAAGGGTGTCTTATGGTTCAGTAAGAAAGGGAAACAAAGCCCTAGGTACATCAGACCATTTGAAATTATGGAAGGAATCTGTGTTGTAGCTAATAGTTTAGCAATGCTGTCAAGTCTCTCCACATTCCATGATGTAATCTATGTGTCATTGTTGATGAAATAAATGTTATACCCAACGCAAGAACTCACCTATAAATAAATAGAATTGGAACCTGATTTGTCATACAATAAAGAGAATATACTCCTTAACATAAGGAAACAGGTATTGGGAAACCAAATGACTCGTCTAGTAAAGGTTCTTTGGAGAAACAAAAATATGGATGAAGCAACATGGGAACATGAGGATGTTATGAAGAATAACCACCCCCATCATTTTGGTGGGATTTATACATAAAATTTTGTGGACAAAATTTCTAATTGAGGGAATAAAATAACACCCCATACATTATTTTTTATGCTTCACATAAATACATTCTATTCATAGTCAATACTTCATAAAGCACGGTTGCATTTGAAACAACAATTTTTAATTGAAAATATAGTCAAAACCTATCCATTAAACATAAACATTCCACTTTAGTGTTTTAAATATCGAAAAACAATCATCTAGAGTTGTGACCAGTATGTCAATTGTAGTCTGATAGAACCATGTTGATATTTTTATGAATAGTAACATACACTTAAGAATAGTAATAGGAATAGTAATATGACCCTTATTAATAGTAAATAATGATAACATTTTATTTTCATATGGTAATAAGATAATGAGATCATAATTAAATTTTCAATATTATATTGAACTAATTCTATCATTAAAATGCTTATTTTTCGGATTAACTATGATTTTATATAAGAATTAAATTAAAAATACATTGAAAATTATTTTCAAAAAATGGTGTTCATTTTTGAATTCTACATGTCGAAAAATGATTAGGGTAGGTTTTTGGTATTTTTCTAAAATACTTGAATTTTGCGTGAATAGTTAAAAATATAGTTTGCAGATTTCGGTAGTTTAATGACATCATAATAATGTAATAATTATATATAAAAGTCCGGTAGACTTGTGTATAGTAAATTATGACTTGAGGTGTCCCATGTGGTAAAATCCATGGGCAAATACCTTGGGAAATCCCATGGTTTTGCAAAAACCACTAATAAGGTGTCACTTTTAATTAATAAAAAAACTATCCCTTAATTACTATTAATATCCACTCACCCCCTTCTTTTTCTTTCATTCCAAACTCATTATCCTCGATGATCATGTGGTGTTACCTCCCTTGGGGTCCTCCCAAGGTGACTTCAAACCCCCATGGTCCCAACCTTCACGTTTTGGGTGTTACACTACAATGTAAGAGAATCAACCACCCTTCTCTTTTCTTAATGCTTTCATTTAAGGTTTCCCTTATATTTTCAGTTGGATAATGTTGGGATAAGTAATTTCATATTCTCCTTAATGCCCATATTTTGTAATATTTATGAGATACCCAATTTCTCTCATCAAACTATTTTATTAAATATTATGTGACGTCGTTAGGCTGCTGAATTTGCGTAAGATGCTTCTCAATTATTCTCTTATTTTGAGTTCCTTTCTTTTAGACTTCTTTTCTCACCTCACTTAATCCTAATTATATGATAATTACAGTAACTTACATGAACCGGAATGATATTATTCCAATGGAATATTTCATCATCATCTCTCTTTCCCCATCATCTTATACAAAAAATGGAAACACTGTCTGAGATGTGTCAATATATCATATTCAAGGATGAGGGGTTCTTAATTTTCATTACCATAATCAATTCTGTTCATGAAACCATTTTTATGGTTTAACCAGATCATAATATATTTATTTCATCTCATTAATGTTCTGGAATCCCTACATATAACAACCCTTCTCTTTTATTACACACTTAAACAAGATTTATTACCTAAACTCTTCAATTGATACAACACGAAAGATTGATAGGTGTAGTGTATTTGGGGAATATAAACATTACATAACAAATTGAAACATAAAATGAAACATCTTATAGAAAATAACCTTTACATGACCGCTACATTACCTCATACTTAGCATTGAATGGGATAACCTGATGATATGCATATGAAAAAGGTGAGCTATAAAGCCCCATAAGGCAAAAACAAGGTATAACACGAGGAATAAAATAAATGATAGACAATAGGAATATCATTGTATCACAATATAATCATGAACATAGAGGCATAATAATGCATGATAATCATAACATGGAAATGTGTCAACAATACTTAACATGGAATTTAGCATGAGCCAAGGATCATTGCACATGGAGCATGAGTAAATCCTCATTGCACATGGAGAAATATTAAACCCTTATTTAAATTGAATTATCATGAGTCAATACTCATTACACATGACGTATCATGATATTGTACTTTACCTAATGCATTGGAGCGCTATCATGGTGCACCTTTCGTAAACATTTCATTTAAAGCATAAGTATGCCAAATAAATCATATAACATGGAATCAATCAAGGTCATATGATATTTAGAAATTAAGTAATGTGGAATAAATACATGAAATTACCATTAAATAGATATATGTTCATATTGGTGAATACCCTTGATAGAGAATGGGTATGGTATTCACTACACAATGATCTTATCTTGGAAAAAAACGGTTCAATTTCGGCAGCATAACGACATGAAATTAGGATTCATTAAAATGGTTGATGAGAGGGAAATGGGTGTCTCATAATATTTCCATGAAATGGACAGTAAGGGGGTGATAAAGATAAATGTAACAACAATCTTAATGAAATTTAGATTCATAATACATGAGAATTATATGGATTTAAAAGAGGAGACAGAAACCCCTCACAGAATTTCGGCATGGTAACGAGTGTACATGGGTGGCATTAATGAAAGATAAAGGGGTATACCATCATCCAAAAGTAAATAGTGAAGTATTTAGGTGGTTCTAAATCATACCCCAACATTTCTAATTGAAAACAAAAGGGCATTACAACGTAAATAAAACTGGACAAAATGAGAAATGAAGAAATCCCTTACTTGGAAGTGTGATCCCAAAGGCTTGGGAGAGGCTTGAGAGAGGATTCTTCGGAGCTTGGGTAACCTTTGGAGGATTTTAGAGAGTGTAGGTAAGGTTTTGGTAGAACTAAGTGGGATTTTAGTGAAGAGGACGTTAGAGTTTGGGTGGGTTTATTTAGGAAAGGAGAGGGAATTCTTTATTATTTAGGTTTGGGACACCTCACATTAAACTAATCAAAACCCCAAACAAGACCATAGTTTTTTCACATGGTTTTTTTCAAAAGGGGTTGGAAAAAAATATTTTATAAGTCCAACGGCCAGACTTCCTAATATAATAAGGTTTTTTATGTTGAGATGAGTCACACTCTCAAGGAAAACAATTTAAAAAGACAAAATGTTTTATAACCTTTGAAGGGTCCACTAAAGATTTTTAAAATAAATACAACAAACCTAAAATCACATTATATTAATGGTAAAAAATATATTTGCCGAAAATATCATTTATATCATTTTATTACATCACTACTAGGTCATTATGTTGTCATGAAACACATTATATATTTAAACGGTATTAAATGTTTAGACAAAAATTTGACTATCTCAGAAAATTATGAAAAAGTCACCATTGGATAATTTTGATATCCTGATTACCAAAATAATATTCATTTTATCTAAATTATCATCAAAATATTTAAATTTTTACTTTTAAAATAAAAACTGACATTAATAAAAAATTCATGGGTTTTTGAAAAAAAAACTACTTTCAAACCATAATTAAAATTACAATTGCATTCATAAAGTTAAATGATAATTTATAATTAATAAAAAATTAATATAATAATAATAATAATAATATTAATAATAATAATAATAATAATAATTTATTTAAATATTAATTAATTCAAATATATATTAATTCATCAAAATAGATTTTCTATGTTGAATATTAAATAAAATACTCTTTTTGCTTTAAAAACTATTTACAAGGTTACAATAAAAAAATTAAGGCACATTATTTATAAAAAAATATTGTAGATAGTCATAGTGTTAGGGTCTTGTTACATAACCCCTCATAACACCCGTATAAGACCAAAGTGTAAGGTGTGTGACAGTGACATACTCTTGGGGTGGCTCTGATACCATCGCTCGCATGGTAATCTCTATTAACATCCACTTCTCCCGTAGCCAGTTCCACTCAAGATTAAAATGTTCAAGCTCAGCTTGGGAATGGTCAAGAGCAAAGCCCAATGATGTCACCTTCTTTCCATGCTCTGAAAAAAGGGCTTCATACGGGCATATCTACTGGATGAGGTCGTCATTTCCTTTGTCTAAGTAAATTGGATTTGTTAAAGCCCTGTATTTATAGTAATCATGTGAAAACTATTCAAAGACTATATTATAAATGGTCACAATTCATAATAGTATTTTAAAATCTAGAAAGATAAAACCAATGAAAATCACATTTTCTATAACCATAATAAACATCTAATTAGATAAAGAGGAGTTTACATTAATTAATGTTTGGGTCGTTACAATCATCCCCCCTTAAGAAAAATTGTGTCATTTCAATTTCATTACATACAAAAAGAAATATGAAATTTAAACACGATGTCGGGGTTGCTTACCCACCACCATTTAGAATTATCCAGCCCTCATTATCACGTCGATCACAAAGAGCGGGGGTTTACCTTGGGCAACAATACCTCAATGCACTTTCTAAGTATTCTACTTCCTTAGTCCAGACACAGTCCATGCAACTTGTACTGTACTGATGGAAAATAAGATGCACTTTTTTGAAAATAATTGTTTCTAACATACAGTTTCAAAACATCACCATGTACCTGGTTTTTGTAAAATATTCCGACAGAGTTATCTTTGAAATTTTCAAAATAAAGTTCTTCTAATATTTGGCATAAGTTTCCAAAAAATACCTAAAGGCAAGACAATATACATATTGGATACATGGTGGTCTCCCCTTTCAGAAGCTATCCTAAAATCCAATATTGCATCATACTCTCTGGACAGGGGGAAGAATGTGAAAATACCTTGATAGTAACTACATTGCAGAGAAAGGTGAGAAAGTTGGGAGCTTAATATTTGATCACAAGTGATCCATGATCCTTGATGATTCTGAAGAATGGATGAGGTGTTGGATTTATCATAGAGAATCATGTATGAAATATGGATATTGTAGAATATTTTGATACTATGAAAGCTTGAATTCGCAATAATTATAGCTAGTAAGTCCTCATGAAGGGACACGAGTGTTGTATGAGGTTCTTCCCCTTCCATCTCGAAACTATCCTTTTTCCTGCTGACAAAATATATCAAATTTTGAGTGACCCTCTAGACACGATAAAATTGTGATAGAAAACTAATTGAAGTATAACAATTTATTATTCCTTAATTAAAGGAAAATTAGGGGTAACACATAATGGGTAATCCAAAAACAGATGACTTATAAATAGATTTTATTTCCATAAGTTATGAATCTATAGGTTTTAATCTATGTTATCCATGGTCTAGTTTCTAACATAAATTCTAAGGGGTTTTTTAATTCCTTAAATAAGGGTTCATAATAAGATTTTAAATTTACCAAAGAATATCCCCTGGTAGTGTCATATCCAAGAGTGAAGTAAGGCATGTTTTCATGCACCATTTCCCATTTGAGTCTAGCACAAAGCGATGTTTTTGGGTTTTACCCCTAGGATACATCTATGCCAGAGCCGCCTCTACCTGCTCGTATCAAAACTGGGATTTATTTTCTAGATAATCCACTTTCTCTATACTCACCAATACTTAGTGGTGTTTTTCATTATACTTATACTTGTCTCAATGTCTTCACTAGTGTTTTCTAATCCTGATCCCAAAAATTACCATACCTATCCTCTGATATCAACTATGATAACCTTGCTCTTTTATTACACACACAAATATGGTTTATTACATAAACTCATCACTAGATAAAACATGAATGATTGATATGTCTAGTGTATTTGTGGATTAAGAACAATACATAACAAATTAAAACATAAACCGCAATATCTTATTGAAAAATTCCTTTAAATAACCACTACATTCCCTTGTACTTAGCATTGCAAGGGATAACCCGAGGACACGCATAAGAAAAGGGTGAGATATAAATCTTAGTAAGGGAATAAACATGAAATAACATGAGGAATACAATACATTTTAGAAAATTAGCATATAAATTCAGCACAATAGAAACATGAACATAAAGGCATGGTAAAGCATGATAATCATTACAGGGAAATGTGGAAACAAAACTTTACATGGAATTTCTCATGAGCCAATGCTCATTGCACATGGAGCATGAGTAAATCCTCATTGCACATGGAGCTCGAGTAAACCATCATTTCACTTGAATTATCACAAGTCAATACTCATTGCACATGAAGTATCATGATACTATACTTTACCCGTTGCATTAGAGTGCTATCATGGCGCACCCATTGTAAACATTTCATTTCATTCATAAGTGTGCCACATAGATCCTATAACACGGAATCAATCAACCTCATAAGTAATTCCACTATTAAGTAATGTGTAATAAATAAATGAATGTACCATTCAATATGTATATGTGAATTAAGTGGTATAACATTGATATAGGCATGAGTATGGTATTCACTACACAATGTTCATGGGTTGGTAAAACACAGTGCAATTTCAGTAGCATAACGACATGACATAAGGATTCATGAAAATAGATGATGAGAGAGAAATGGGTGTCTCATAATATGTACATGAAATCGAAAGTAATGGGTCATATAGATACATGTCCCAACAAACATAATAGAATTTAGATGCAAAATACAAGAGAATTACATGGATGTAAAAGAAGAGAGAGAAATCCCTCACAGAATTTTGGCATGGTAACATGTGTAAATGGGCAGCATAATGAAAGATAAAGGGTTCTACCATCATCCAAACATAAAAATGGAAGTATGGGGGAGGTGGAAATCATACCCCAACATTTGTAATTTAAAACAAAAGGGAATAACAACCTAATGAAAATTGGACAAATTGAGAGGGGACGAAATCCCTTACATGGATGTGTGATCTCAAAGGCATGGGAGAGGATTGAGAGATGATTCTTTGGAGCATGGGTCACCTTGGGAGGATTATAGATATAGGAGGGATGGGGTTCAGAGAACTAAAAAGTTATTGAGTGAACATGAAGTGGGATCTTGGGTGGGATTATATAGGAATGGAGAGGGAATTCATTATTATTTATGTTTGGGAGAAATCACATTAAAATAATCAAAACCACAGAACAACCCTTGGTTTTTGCCAAGAGGAGTGTAAATAATTATTTTATAAGGCCAATATCCAAACTTCGTAAAATAATTAGGTTTCTTATGTGGAGGTGAGTCACACTCTCATGGAAAACAATTTAAAAAACAAAATGTTTTATGAGCATTGAAGGGCCCACTAAACCATTGTAAAATAAATCAAACAAACCTAAAATCACATTATTTTAATGGTAAAACATATATTGGCCGAACATATCAACTGTATCATTTTATTATAGGATTATTCGGTTATTATTATGTCATAGAACAAATTATATATTTAAACAAATTTTAATTTTTACACAAAAATTCGACTATCTCAGAAAATTATGCAAAAATTCACCGTTGGATAATTTCGATATCTGAATTCCAAAAATAATATTCTTTTTATCTAAATAATTTTCTAAATATGTAAATTTTTACAATTAAAATAAAAAATCATTTATCGAAAATTCATGGGTTGTGACATAATTTGCATTCAAACCTTAATAAAAATTACAGTTACATTCATAAAATAATATGATAATTTATATTTAATAAAAAGTAATTTTATAATAATAAAAATATTTTATTAATATATTATTTTAATAAAAAATACATTATTTCATAAAAATATATTTCTTTGTTTAATATTAACTAAAAATACTATTTCTTATTTAAAAACTATTTACAAAGTAACAATAATAAAATAAGTGCACATTCTTTATACAAAAATAATGTACATAGTCAAAGTTCTAGGGTCTTGTTACACAACACCTTATAACACCCACATAAGATTGTAGTGTAAGGTGTGAAATGGTGATAGACTCATGGGGTGGCTCGGATTACATCGCTCCACTGGTAATCTCTATTAACTTCCACTTCTCCCGAAGTCAGTTCCACTCAAGCTTAACGTTTTCAAGCTCGGCTTGGGCTTGGTCATGAGAAAAGATGAATGATGCCACATCCTTTCTGAGCTTCGAAAAATAGGATTCGTATGGGAAAATTAAAATTTATGAGTTCATCAAATACTTATTCTAAGTAAATTGGATTTGTTAAATACATATATTTATACTAATCATGTTATCACTGTTCAATGGGTATATTACAAATGGTCATAATTCATAACGGTATTTTAAAATCCAGAAACATAAAACTAATGATAATAGCCTTTTATAGAACTATAAAAACATTTAATTAGATCAATAGGACTTTATGTTAATTAATTTTTGTGTTTTTACACTACACACTCATAATATGGAAAAATAATACAAAAAAACTTCATTGTACACAAAACAGCCAAGCTACATCCAAGCGTTTATCAATAACTTTTAACTAATGATTCATCCTCAAGTATTTAAAAAAGGATAATTATAGGAATATTTATATCTATTTAATGTAACTAATAATATATATTATCAATTATAGATGTTTAACAACATTTAAAATGAACTTCCATTCAGGAGTGAAGGTTAACAAATCATGAAAACCAAAGAATAAAATGCTTCCAAAATGATAAAACAGAACCTCTTAAACCTACAAAAGGGCCATGAATGAAGATAATATGATTATAATAATAAAATTAAATATATAGGAGGTTCTGGAGTTAATAATTAATGAAACTAAATGTTTTTATTCAGGTCATTAAAAAAATGAAAAACACACTCGTGTATTAGGTAAGGGGTTTCTTATCTCACTTTCATTTCCTTGAGATTTACATTGTTCTCCAGTTATTTCTTGTATGTGCTATATGTGTACTTATATTTTATATATAATAACATTATTATTTTTATATTTGTGGTATTCAATGACTCATTTTAGGGTTATTATGTTATGGTCATATGATTCAACCGATTGCATTGTGGTAAGAGACATTGTCTCAACTACTATTTTGTGGTGACTAACATTGTATTGTTCACCTAATAATTCTTATGTGTTGTTCCAACTGCCCATTTGAGATCACTTTTCATTTAAAATTATATTTATATTAAATATCCATAATCTCATATCATGTATTTGATTGTTTTCTAAAATTTATACCATTTTATAAATGGTGTTTATTTTGAAAGTTATTTTAACTGTGGAAATATTAATAAATATGTATACTCTACAATATATGGATTTTGAAAATGAATATCAATATTGTATTGAATAAATGTTTAAATAATTATTTGTACATGAAGTGGAAAGTGGGGACTGCTATAGCCCATTGATGCTTAGGTAGGTCTAATGAGACAAATCAGTTGGCGATAAAACCTTTGAGGTTGTTTCCAAAAATCAGATGGGTTTCAACCCACAGAACTAAACCATTTTAATGGTATTATAGTATCATGTTTCATATACCTGACGTCATATTAGAAATAATTTTATTTATTAACTATTAGTTTTTACTATCAATGAGATATTGAATATGATAAAATCATTGGATTTCATTTCATTCCCAGTTTATTAATGGTGTCAGTTTTCATTTATTAATCATTCAATATTGATATGACCAATTATTTATGATTCAATAATTATTGATTCTTTCTTTCAATATTAGTAACCCTTAAATTTTTTTTAACTCACCCCTTTTAATTGTTTACCTTAAATAGGTGATTCAGAGGAGATCATTTATTGAGTTTCTTTGGATGTAGTTTTTTTATGTTTTTTTGTTAACTTTTCCAAAGTATTTTGAGTTAAATCTATGTGTCTAGTTTCTTCAAGAATACTAAATTGATATTTCCTTTGGTATTTTAATTTCTAATAACCATTCCAATATATCAAGTAATTCACCAAATATGGTCTAGAGGGGTTGGGGTGTTACATAATAACATGTGTAAACCTAACTTATGTACCAAAATTTCAAAGTTAGTCATTTTCCTTCAATATAATCGGCCACCACCACTCCCCATCCATCACACAACTCAAACCACTTATGTTTGGGAAATATTTTATGAAATATATTCTCATAATCCCTCCCCTTGAGCTAAAACTCTACCCTTGGACATTAATTAATTCCAAGATGACTTTTGGTTCAAATTAAATGTAGTTACCAGATAAAGAGATAAAATCTTCTCTAAAGCTCTCTAGTTTCATTTCCATTATCCACCCAATAAAATCACAAAATTCAATTATTATAAATTAAAATATTATCTTAAATATACTAAAACATTTTTATGTATCTATTTTTATCTATAATTACACACACCTCTACCTAATGGGTAACAAACACACTGTTTCTTTGTATGGAAAACTGTTTCCTCATGAAATGATAATTGTTCATTTTTTTCTTTACCGACCGTCATTGAGGGGAAATATGATAGAAACTATGTTTATATTATATATATATATATATATATGATATTTATTATATCATTACAGTTATTTATTACTTTTATAAAAAATAAATTTAATAGTTTCAATTTTTTGTAAATATTATGACATCGTTATAGGAAGTGTGGACCACCACCCCCTCAATGTGATGTGATTCATTCACACATTCCATGGAATATACAAAGGATGATTATAATTTAGTAAAAGATACATAAATAAATTCAATATGTTATTAATTACATAATTACCTTCCTATGAATATATTATATATACATATCATTTTTTTTGTTATCCCTTCACACAATAAAAAGTATTATTGTCGGCTATGGAATTCTAGACTACTACCTCTTTGACACGATGTGATTCCTCTTACATAAAAATAATTATATATATATATATGTATATATGATTAAATAATATGATATTTGATATATAATTATCTTTCTATTAAGATATGGTGTTACTTACCAATATTCCATAAAGATCATTGAAAAATAAGAACGTTACTTATGTGTACATATGGATTACCGTCTCCAGGATTTTAAAATAGATTTATTTATCATAATTTTTTTGTAATAATTGTATTTAAAAGTATAATTTACTTTTAAAAATGATAATTATTTCATGATAATTATTTTTTAGATTTTATATAATGACCCCTTTGACCATAGTGGACCCACCAATGTCATTTTTGATACTTAAACTGAATCTGGTATAAACACCCAATGTAAATATATTTGTTTAAGTTTTTGTATAAAAAATAGTACAAATTGAAATAAAATTAATTATAAACATGAAAATTCTTATCAATAATCTAAAAATTTACCATTTATTTATTATACATGATGTTAAATGACGATCACCCAAAAAGAAACAAAATTAAGTGATTCTTCCCTCAAATTCATTTTGAAGGGGCATATATTTTTTTGTGATCTTATGTTCATATGTATAATATAAATAATGATAAATTTACATTAAATATAATGAATTATATTATATAGTTTTTATAAAAATGTTTTTATTGATGATTTCTACTTTTGGGTTGTCTAATTTATATGTTAACACAGTTATAATGAATTCCATCTCAATTTACATTTCATTGAGACTTGTTTTTTATTATTTAGGTAGTTTCTTTTATATGATGAATATAATAACCTTTTACATGATATATCAGGAATCCACATAATATCATGATATTATATCTTTCCTTTCATTTTATTCATTCATGAGGGTTCTTATATAGAATGTTTCAATGTGGAATGGGATAACTTGAAATGTATGAGGATTATTTTCCTCAAAGATAATTTTACTGATCATTCATTTCTATTTGAAACAAATTTAATACCACCATTACATAAAATCTTTAATTTTTTCTCCAATAGTTATTCATGGACATTTACATGTATTAGTACCATTTTCTAGTCTATGGTACTCAAAATGTTTCAAAAAACATTTAAAAAAACCCGAATTTGTATCTACATTTAGTCAAAGAACCTATTTTCTTCTAAAAACCATGTTTTATTGAAGTGTTTTCAAAAATGTTTATAAAATCATTAGTTGAAGACAATTTAACCAATTTCTTCATTTACCAATTTTTTCATTTGAATATTGATGTATCTTTCTGAACAAGGAATTTCGGTAACCTTTTTACTTGGAAAAAAATAATATATTATTTACCATGTACGACATGTACATATTTACCCACAGAAATTCCTTCAAAGCTTAATTTTTATGTTTAAATGGTCAAGTTTTTAAAAAGGTTTTAAAATTTATTTTTAAATGAATGGTTTTTCAAAATTTTCTAAAAAATGATATTTTCTTAAACAGTGTTTTAAAAAGGCATTTTTTAATGATAGCATTAATCGATGACAGAAACAATTAATTTTATTAAAGATAGGTTATGTTATATTTTTTATTTTTTTAAAAGGTCAAAGAAAAATATATAAAATAAAAAGGTTACAAGAGAAGAAAAGATGAGATTTTTTGACAATCTCTGTCAAAAAGATAAGATAAATCAGCTGGCAGAGTGTCAAACCAAGTCATTTTTTGATGGACTCCTTTGTTAGCAAGAGCATCAGCAACATCATTTTCTTCACGGTAGGCATGAGTAGCAATGTAATAAATCCCATGGAGAGTATTCAAGCAATTCATCCTGCGTGTAGTGAGAGGCCATGCCATATTAATGATGCCATTCCAGATGGGATGAATGATGGTGGTAGAATCACTTTCAATCCAAAGCTTTATTCATCCTTTTTGAAGCGCAAATTCAACAGCGTGAATGACACCAAGAATTTCCACCTCCAGAGATGAAGAGTGACCACATCCAACATAGAATCAAACCTGACATTGGCTAGCTGAGTATCTGAAGATAGCACCACAACTGGAAGGTCCTGGATTGCCTTTAGAAGCACCATCAATGTTCACTTTGATCCATCCCGGTATTGGCGATTTCCAGAAAACTTCAATGGAGCGTTTGGGTGCAGGGTAGATTCTAGGAACACAGAGATGACGAAGTATCTCAAAGTCACCAACCGAGTTGTTGCAACAGTCTTTTTGAATTGAGGCGGCTTCATGGATAGCAATAAGAATCTGAGATTTTCCTGTATTGAGACTAAATGAGCGATTATTATGAATGAGATCATTTCTAGCGTACCAGATCTCATGCAGGAGTTCCACCACAGCCGAAAGAAAAATATTTTTAACCTCTGAAGAAGCTACATGTCTAATGAGATTTTTTAAAAATGAAGAAATAGAGTTATTTATGATCCATCTGCAATTTAATAAATCAAAATCATAATTCCATAAAGCAGAGTACGTGGCACAAGAAAGAAAAAGATGATCGGCATCCCCCTGTGTTGATTACACAAGCGACATTTAGAACAAAGCTGAATGCCAAACTTTTGCAGAATAGTTTCAGTGGGCAATATATTATCAGAAATATTCCAAATAAGGGTGAACCTAGAAGGTTTAATCCAAGGTTTATTTAAATGACTCACCCAAAGATAATTAGAATCCTCATTAGAAAAGTTTTTCTTATAAAAGTTATTTTAGTCAAGCATACCATTTGGGGAAGTTTCCCAAACAAGGAAGTCTCCATCAGAGGAAAAGGGATAATTATCAATAGTCTGCACAATATGTTCAGGGATATCTTGTCTATGAGAATGTAAGACATATTTTATGGACTGACTAGTATCAGCAAGAATGACATTGGGTGGTAACAGTGAGATCAGGGGGTTACCACACCATTTGCCACACCAAAAATTAATGGAAGAATCAGCATTGGCCATCCATCAAGCATTTTCCATGATCTTACGGTAAGAGTCTCTGATAGAAGGCCAGATTGAAGAGTTGATGAAAGTTGAATTACCCGTTAAAATTTTATGAAGAAATCTATGATTTAAAAAATCATAAACTTTAGAAGTAGAATTGATAATACGCCATGTTAGACGGGCTTGCAGAGCGCTATTGAACAACTTTAGATTTTTAATGCCAACTCCACCATTATCAATCGGTTTACAACAAGAATTCCAAGGGATAGTGACAAGCTTCTTTTCAAAAATACTTCCAGTCCAAATAACGTTTTTAATGTAAGTATTAATTTTTTTTTGAGGATTCTTATAGGCCATTTGAAAATCATGAGGGCGTAGACCATTTTAGAAACAATGGTGGATTTGACCAAACATATTCGCCCAGCCATGGAAAGGGATTTACCATTCTAATTAGAGTGTTGGTTAATTATTTGATCTACGATATTAGCAAAGTGGATAACTTTGGGTCTACCCCAAAATATAGGAAAACCTAAATAAGAGAAAGGTAAGAGACCTTAAAAGATTCAATTTATTAGGATTATTTGATGTAGAACTTCCACTAAATATCTCGTATCGTTTTACTGGAAATGATTATTTCCTAAAACATATAAAATTTATCATATGGTATTTACTTTGAATTTTATTTTATTATTTGTGGAAACATTGTTAAACTCATATCCTTTATTCGATATAGATATATTATAGGGATTTTTATTTCTTTAAATTATTTGGACATTCAATAAACGAGTTGGGGACTGGTTAAGGAATGCCCTAGGAGTTACAGACTAGTTATTTTAATATCCATGTGTTTGGGACTATATAATTAAACCCCTCGATGCATTGGTAGTCTCATGGGAGGAATTAGTTTGGAAAATTGTAAAAATAAAAGGTGTCTTTTGTCGATAAAGGTTTCATTTTCCTAGGAAACATGACATCCAATAAATAAGAATTTCCTTTATTGAGAATTTGTTTATTATTATTCATCCACGAGATTTTGTGATGAAAAATATATGGAGACATTTAATTTATGTTCATTGATTAGATAACATTGTTTTTCTTTCATACCATTAAATATTTGTTTTTCCTTTATATAGTTATTTTAATGGAATGTGTGTTTCATAATTTAAATTTTCATATTGACTATTATCATTGATTCATTGTTTATTTCTGTATATGTTTCCCCTAGTAAGAATTTATGCTCACCTGTATTATGCTTCATTCCCCGAGAATCCAAGAAAAATACTATAATAAAATATATAGGTATTTACTAGAATAAATAATGTTATACTGGAAATTTTTTAGTTAGAATGAATAAAAAATAATTTGGTGTAATTAGCATACTCCTTTTTATTTAAATAGACATTTTTCTATCTGGTTTATGAAGACTACTATACTCTTTATTACATCTGGATTTGATCCCATGTATTCTTTCCAAAGTAATTAGTAGTAGATATCGGCTCTAGGATATCCAGGGCTGTGTTTCTGTATTTGGTATGAGAGGAAATTTAGTAGACTCTTAGGTAACTAGATATCGAACAACATATGATAGAAAAAATAAAGCTATGGTTGAATATTTTTATAAGTATATAATAACAATGTAGAATTTTGGTAAAGTTTATATTATATGGGTATTCCTAGAAAATAAATCTCTGTCTAGATACATAATATAGACATGATTCTGGAACAAATATACCTAGGAGTAATAACACCGACAAGGTGTTCTCAGCCAGGCTCAGGGTCACTTAGTATATGAAAACGGGCCTTAATACACAAATAGTTTGACACTCCCATGGGATATGTTTAGGATAATTAATATTTTTTTAAAAAAATTCTATGAAGGGTTTGGACAATTAATATCCAAGGATAAAGATAAAGTGTTTTATAATTAAGATATGTTGTCATGGTCAAGAAATCCAATCGATGATATTTTGGATAAAACCTAAACAAGTGTATAATTCTTATTGAAATAAATGGATTATGTTTTTAGGCACTGAGTTCATATTGAAAACTTATTTCAAAAGGATATTATATTAATATCCTTATTTCAGTGTTTTCCATCATCTTTATTATGAATTTTTTTGATATTTTGTTTTTAAAAAAGATGACCTATATGTCAGGTGACATCTAATCAAATCGGGGAAGGCCGTATGTCTTGAACCCATTACTGATGGTCAATAAGGGTTTCACACCAACCACTGACCTAGAAAATATCCTGGTTAAATTATGATATTTTTTGTTAAAAACATTGATGAAAAAATGTTAATGATGAACCTGTGCTATCACATGGGATGATTATAGATTAATATATTAACCATAATGGTTTTGGAATATAGTTAAATAAAAATTTCTAGTCTCTCCACTCTTTTATGGAACTTATGATCATATAGAAATGTATTTTGTGATTCAAGCATCAATACTAATTATTCAATGAATTGTAATTTTATTGAAAGGAAACCAATAATTAGGATTTATCATATGAAATATAAATCTATCAATTATGTATATTTCATTATATTCATAGATAGTAACAAGATTCCTCAACATTGGGGAAAAACTTCCAAAAAAAGGTTTCCTAATTCAATTTTTTTGTTTAACTGATGGTATCTTAAATCACCGTACATTTATAGATTTTATTTCCTTAACATTATATTTATTATTAACTTGTTTGTGATTGGTCACCCCAATATCTACCTAAAAATAATGACCATTTTCTTCCAATAATGTATTTTATCTTTCTAATTATCATGACCCGTCCCATAGGGGTCTGTTCCATGACAAACCCAAACCCACATCTAATAGGCTAGGGTCTAGAGACTAGCAATGAGTATGCATATCCCACAAATGAGTAGCACTTGATTAAGTGAATGTACATGCACAAACACATCTCTATTCCCAAAAAGATAAAATGAAGAACACTAAGTGAACAAGAAATCATACCGACATGATACCAACAATTGAGTATGGTAGTAGAAAAATGGATAGTACATTGGGCCAGAATACAAGACAATGAAAAAAAAGAGTTTGTAAAATAGAAATAATGAGTTCTAGAAACTCATTCATAGAAAACCGTACATGAAGGGAAGGTAGTGGAAAAATATCTAATGAAAAAGGATCACACCATGACTGTCTAGTCTCACTAACAACCAACTGGTCATCTCCCTCCTAGGACTCTATCAAAGCATCAATCATCTACACAATACATGATAGATGCTAGAAAAGCACTTGCATGGGTGAGTAAATCAATACTCATTAGGACAACCCAAAACCAAAAATGAATTACCACAAATAAATTCACAATGTATAACACATGAATTACATGAGTTGTACCACAAATAAATACATTAATTATACCACTTTTAAATACATGAATTATGTCCATATGAAATACCCAAATTATAACACCAAGAAATACACGAAGTATACCAATAAGAAGATACACAGTCAGATCACACATGTATAAGTCTATTGTATGAAAAATGGAATTATTAAACATAATCTAAAAAATAACAGGTATTGATACGAAACATAGTCTCCATGGAAAACACCATCCCTGTAAGACACTCAGCACCGATGAGACATGTAGTATCGATAAGACACATATTATTAGTATGTCACATAATATTATAATGTAATTTAGTCTTAGAATGTGACATAGTCTAATAAAGTCACGTTCTGCAATAAGATTATTCAACTAGTGCACTCGTTCCAAGAGAACCACTACTCAAGACATTAGGCCATATAAAAACATCTATAAAAACTCACTTACACTATCTCAAATGGACTGCCTTGTCGCAAGTGTCCCAATAACGTAACGGTCTAGTCAAATAGAAATAGTATTTAAATTTTATGATCATTTTAACAAAAAGATCCACAATGGGTCCAATATGGGTCTAATTTGACCTGCTAGACCTAGCCCCACCCGTTGGACACCCCAACTCAGTCTGGATAATCCAGCCAAAACCAGTTCATGGAAACCCACACCAGCCCAGCCAACGGGGGTGTTGGAGTGGGTTGTCTCTTCTGGTCTGACCTTTTGGCATGTTGATAGTCTAAACCACTGCATGTGGTCCACCCAAAACACATCCCCCATGTAAAATGCGGAGCTACCACGTTTAATGTGGTCGGCCCACCGCATCCGGTGACATCGAAGCTTCTCTACTACCATCGGCTCCATGCAACCCCCTCACCAAGTATCTGTCCACTTAGCCACATCATCATAGACGTCCACTAATGTCATCGTCTACTCCCACAAACACTTAGACTGACCGGAGCTGCTGCCTTGCACCGGTGGTCACCATCGCCTGCGACTTCTGGCGGAGACACCCCATTTGTGGCCCACCGATCAACCTCTAATTCTCGTTTTTTTCGAAACAGGTCCACTTCCATGATACATGGTTAGTTATCATCACATTTTTGGTATTTGTTTATTCTTATAACCAATACAGGGTTTCCAATAGCATTTTGAGCCTCTCAGCAATTCGATCAATGACAATAAAGGTCCAACAATTAAGAACTCCAATAATGGTGGGGGGATATAGAAAATAAAATGTCCCAGACAAATGAAACATAGACATTGTTCATGTTGGCCTCGATCCATTATCATAATAATGATGAACATGGATTTTATAAATCACAAAGATCATGTCTCCCCTTTTAATCACTTCAACAATTATCCATCTTGCCAGAACGATCAGACCCCATATTAACCTATTCGTGGGTTGGTATGCATTCATCATTTTAAATATTGAATTGGAAAATAATCAAAAAGAACAAATTCCCTAACTAGAGTTTGGATCCATTTTTTATGATGAACTGAGTTTTTTTCATCTTCGATCCATGATCCACTTACGTTGGTTGGAGAAATCTCTTTCCTCTCCTTTTAGATGAATTTAAGGTTTATTATGATAACCTTAAATTATATTAAATTTTTTATTAGAAATAAAAAAATTTCTAGGTCATCGAGTAACATTGACTAATATAAGAATAATTATATTATTCCATTAAAAATCCAAAAACTAATTTTTAGAGATTACCCACATCAACTAATGTTAGGGATACCCTAGGGTAAAATCACTACACTAAATACAATGGTACCCTATGATTTTAGATCTGCGCACTGGTTTAGATGTTATTCCACTTCATCAAGAAAACATTGTGGGTGTGCTATTTTATATTTAAATATTTTTCATGAAATTTTTCTCATCACACTAGGGCTCAGAATCAAATTTCTTCTTAGTTCCTAGTATCAAAATAATTCAATATAGTATATAAAAATAACACAACGATATTCCAAGATGTTACATTTTTTCCACCATAGGACATTATATCCCTGATATCCAAAAACAAAGGCTACACAAAAAATGGAGGTACATAGAATGAATTCGACTCTCTATATCCCATGTGCTCTCATTAAGATTCACATGATGCCGCTGAACATGCACTAGAGGAATTGACCTCCCACAAAGGATCCACTCATGTCGATCTATGATCTCCATTGGGTAATCAACCAAAAGTCACCCCATAATTAATTCCATCGCACCCAGGTAAATTATGTTCTATGGATAATGAATGTATCTCTTAATATATGACACATGGAAGGAATCATCTACCTAATCATACCATAGAGGTACAATTAATTGGTAAGCCACCTTAGCAACTCTATGAAGTATCTAGAAAGGGTTGATGAACCTTTGAGATATCTTGGTTCTGAAGAAAAATCTATGTATCCTGTGATGAGGAGAGACCCAGAGGAACACATAGTCTCTGTCCCCAAACTCAAAAGGCCTCCATCACAAGTCATCATAAGACTTATGATGGCTCTGTTCAATCCTTATATGCTCCTTGATGACATAAACCTTCTATGTAGTCTCCTGCACCAACTCAAGGACCTTGGGTGTTGACTCTCATAGGTCTATATAGAAAAGTGGTGACCTATAGGGCCACCAGTACAAGGCCTTGAATGGGTCCATACAAATTTTTTAATGGTATCTATTGTTATATGAAAAATATAGTATGGGTAGGTGATCCTTCCAACTACAACCAAAATATAGGATGAAATCACAAAACATCTCCTGCATAACCCGAACGGTCTACTCAGTCTGGCCATTCATCTATGGGTGAATCACTATCATCAAGCGTAACTAGATACCAAATTCATCATGTAACCCCTTAAATAAATGGGATACGAAACAAGAATCATGATTTGATACTATCTTCAAAAGGAGTACATAGAGTCAAACTATCTCTCTCACATAGAGGCATCCTATTCTCTCTACCGAACATTGCTCATAAATATCTAGAAAATTGGCTGACTTGGTGAGTCTGTCAATGATTACACAGATGGAATCATGTCCCATGGACTTATGTGTAAAAATAATAATGAATTGCTTCGATATCCTATCCCACTTCCACATTGTAACATCAAGGGGTTGAGTTAAACCTACTAGAACATGTTGTTTAACTTTCACATGCTAACAAACAAGGCTTCTAGAAAAAAACCATGTCACTAACTTCTACATCCCATGCCCCCAAAACTAATGTTAGAGGTCATGGTTTATCTTTTCCACACTATGATGTACCACTAAAAGGGATGTATGGAACTCCCTAAATACCTTCTCTTATAACGCCATGGGTACTACTATGCATCATCATAAAAGAATGATGTGCTCCCATCCTTTAGAATATTCATATATTCATCAAAGGCATACCATGTGGACATTAGAGCACATCAAGTCTCATAGCCATTATCTCTAAGGTGTGCCTTCCTAAATCATTGTAATATTGTAGTGGTGGAAACCACTGATTGAAGGTAACATTATCCCTCTCCATCTACAAAGGATATCTATAATGATGCAAAATTCATTGATGTTGTGTTTAGAAACTATGAACTCAATCTCATGCTTAGAGCATCTTCCACCATCTTCCCCTTCCCAAGAGCTTAAAAAATCTCAAAGTCATGGTCCTAGATTAACTCTATTCATCACTTTTGTCTCATTTTCAGATCCCCTTGAGTTAAGATATACTCGAGACTATTGTGGTCAGAGTAGATGATAAAACGTCTTCCCATAAGGTAATGTCCCCATATAATCAATGTAATGACTACCTCCACCAACTCAAGATCTTGGGTCACATAGTACTTCTCATGTGGTCTCAACTGGAATGGACCATAGGAAATAACCTTTTTCCCTTGCATTGGGACACAAAAAGCCCATTTCTTGATTCATCGAGAATAACCACATACTCAACACCCTCCTATGTAAATCTCAAGATAAAAGTGGTTGTCATTATCTTCCTCAACTTTTGAAAACTCTCCTTCTAATTCTAAAATAACTCCAAATGTTTCCTCTTTAATGACTATGATGTCGAGGGTTTTACTACTCTAGAAAATTTGGGTACAAACCTCCAATAGTACCCATGAAAAACTAGGAATCATCATACCTCAGTAACACTTTTGGTTGTTCATATGGAAGCACCACCTCTATCATTGATTGATCCACTAAAAATCCTACCTTTAAAATGACATGTCAGAGAAAATGGACGTGTCATATCTAGAACTAACACAATAATAGATTCCTATAAATATTTTTCTCTCATAGTGTATCTAGGTCCATCTTTATGTGTATTACATGATCCTAGTTGGATAATGAGTACACTAGGATGTCATCAATGAAGACAACAATGAACTGGTCTAAGAAAGGAAAGATGATCATTTTTACAAGACCCTTGAACATTTTTGGGGATTCATCATGCCAAGGTGAATCTCTAAGTACTCTTACTGAACATACTGACACGCAAAATGTGCCTTTTTTATATCCTCATCTTGTACTTGAAGATGGTGTCAGCTAGACCTGAGGTCTATCTTCGAGAACCATCACACCCAATTCAACTAATCGAAGAGTTCACAAATCCTTGATAGGGGATAATTTTTCTCCATGTTCACCTATTTAAGGTGCCTGAATCCCACACATAACCACAAGCTATCTTATGACTTCTTTGTAAACAAAACTAGGGAGACCCATAGTGAAACACAAGGTCTCATGATGCTCTTATTCTAAAAGTCCTCCAATTATACCATCTGTTCATGAAGCTATTCGGGAGCCATCCGATATGCAGGTGTAGATATCAGTGTCATCATGGGGTATAGATCAATGAAAAATTCTACCTCTATATAGGGTGGTAACCTTGTATCATCCTCAGAAAATACATCCCCATACTCATCCACCAATGTAGGAAACTAGAGACTCGTATAATTCACTATGTGAAGGGTCATCATAGCCAACTGATGAGTAATTAGTGTCACCCTTGTTTGTATGATTACATCAAGTTATATTGCATTTATTTTTAACTCGAAAAATGAAAAACTTGTCTCATCATTATAGGCAAAACGAACAATGCCCATAAAATACTAAATCTGGGCATGGTCTTTTGATAACTAATACATTCCAATAATGAATTTTCAGGGGCTCGATTCCACTAACAAGAGATCCTAACAGAAAATCTCACCTCCAAGAGTATGGCCACACTATCATCACCGGTGTGTTATTATCGAATCCCCTCCCATAATAGCCTCTACGAGTAAGGGATGAGTCAACAGTTCCAACAGAATCTCAGATTCTCAAAAAAGGGTCATGGAAATTAAAGAATGCCATGAACTAGTGTATATCAACACATAAACTAAGGTGGAAAAGAAACATATCCTACCTATAATCATCCATGGATCCTCTGGGTCATAATAATCCATCACTTATGATTGGCCTCGTCCCTATCCATCGGCTTCCTACTCCTATCGTGGACCACCAGGGTGTGGTGGTGGTAATACTTCAAACCTACACCCACATCCTAATTCCTTTCCGAATCATATTCCACATTCCCCACCATGTGGACCAACACAATCCTACCTCCACCTCTGTCTTGGTGGTTCATTGACCATCTCCTAATCAGTTGTATGATGGGTTGGTAGATCTTGCGCTAGATGTCCCCGACCGCCACACGAGTAACACAACATGTCCTTATCATGACTCTCTCTTCCCTAGGTTCTCTAAACTACTAATTATGTGTTCTCAGTCATCATATAGATTTTCTAACATTCTTGGGTACCTAGGTCTATTATCTGCTTTCTATTTTCGAAGACACAACTACCTAGTTCCCAGTGATAGATTACACTACTGGTATTTGCTTTTATAGAAATCCCTCCACTAACATAGCTCACTTTAGTACCACATAAAATCTTGTAATTCTAAGGGATATAATGTATTATCTTATCTATCGGTATAATACCTAATCAAAAGTCAGATCCCTAAAGAACAAGTCTCATATTATATCCATGGCATAGTGAGAATGATCAGCAAATCTAGTCAATTACTCAACCAATGTCTCACTGTCCTACTATAGATGCAGATGCTCCAATATACGAACTGTGGGTGAAATATCCTAAAATAACTACTCTAGGAATTTATGATCAAATTCTTCACAAGAGAGAGACCTTTCATTGTTTTTCTAGGTCACTAAGCACCACCATTGCCTTTATGATCCTTGAATAATGGTCGTGACATGGACTTCCATCTGGTCAAAATGCATCATCACATGGTAGAAGACAAGTACAACTACCTCCATAAAATCCTCATCTACATGGGGTTCGGTCTCAGACTGAATCCTAGAAGGCCTCTACCTCTAGAACTCATGAAATTCACTCATCCTTTGTTCATCCACAACCGGAAGTGTTGGTAGTAACTACTACTCGACGGGTGGTGGTATCACCGGTAAACCACACGAAGGTGATATCTTCAGTACAAGAGCATGTATGGATGATTCGTCTCAAGGTGGATCATCTTCATGATCATAGAATAGAATCCCGGATAACTGTCTTCATGGAGGAATCCTAAAATTGAACAAGATAGACCACGGTCAGTAGTGTATACCCGATGAGTTATCTCTTGAAGGACAAGAGCACATACTCAAATCCTATATGATCCATGAAACATTGTTTTCACTAAAACTATTGTTTTCATTTATTGAGTTGAAAATTAGAATTCATAGTCCTAGTGTATGGATATGTTGTCTACCATTCCAATGATAGATTCCTTGGATAGAAAAAACAAACCTAAAACACTTGTCACTGTTTGCCCAAACAAACCTCACATAATCTCGTTCCTTATGTAGAGTTGACCTCCTCTGATACCACTCTATCACAACCCATACTAGAGGGTACCATTCCATTACTACCTTATGTGTGCCTCCTATAGTCCAGGGGCTGGTTACTAGCAATGAGTATGAATATCCCAGAAATGAAAGGTAGTTTCCTAAGTATATATACACATGAACACATCCCCAAGCCAAAAATTATGAAATCAAAAACACTTTGTAAACAATAATGTATACCAATAAGATACTAACAGTAGAGTTTGAATATAGAATACTAGAAAGTATAGAAAGTAAAAATACAATCTCACCAAAAGAAAGAGTCTTTAATGTGAAAGTATGAGTTCTGAAAACTCAATCGTAGAAAAACCAACATGAATGGAATGGTACATGAAATCTCTCTAAAGTTGAAGGATAATACCTCAACCATCTAGTATCAAAATATATGACCTAGTATTGGTCCAATTAGTACTCCCTTAATGCAATAATCATCTACACAATACACGACATGTGCCGACAAAGCCTGTGTATGGGTGAATAAAAAAATACTCATTTGGAAACCCAAAAACCATACAGGAAATACCACTAGTAAATACATATATTATACGACATGAAATACATGAATTGAACCATATATAAATAAAAAATGTATCACACTAAGAAATAAAAAAATTATACCACTATGAAATACAGGATGTGTACCACTATGAAATACATGATGTATGTCACCAAAAAGATACATAGTCAACGCCACATGTATAATTTGATAGTACACAATAATGTATTATCAGAATTAATCTATAAAACACCATGTATTGATAAGACATGTACCCTTGATGACACATGTAGTCCCAGTAATAAACTCAGTCCTAACGATAAATGTTGTTTCGATATGAAACATAGTCTTGGTAAGCCATGTTGTCTCAGATAGTCACATAGTCTTAAAAAGTAACGTAGTCTTAGAATGTCACGGTATCCACAAGATTTTCCTCATAGTGCACTCGTTCAAGGAGAATCTACTACAAAATATATTATTTCTTATAAGCACATAAATATAATATCACATAGCATTTCTCAATGGGGTCGTCTCATTTCAAGGGTCCTAATGCTGCAAAAAAGCTCATCAAATAGACAAACATTTTGAATGTAATGATAATTTTAGTTAAATTATCTTCCACCTGTCTTGTATAGGTACAATCCAACCTATCAGAATCACACTGACCCACCAAATGATCCAACACTAGCCGAACAACTAGTAATAGATTAGTCCAGTTTACCCCACCTCACCCAGTCCACCAAACTCAGCCTATTCCATTGGGCAACTAGATTGGCCCATCTCCTCTGGTCTAACCTGCATGCACGCGGGTCTACTGAGCTATCGCACATAGTACTCCCTAACTGTGTACCCCCTTTTCAATGAAGCATTTCCATGTACAATGAGTTCAACCTATCAAGTCTATCTACCCCCATAGATTCATCAAAACTGTGGGCTCCACACATCTCTCTCACAGTAAATTAGAACGCCTCTCCATGTCCCACAAGTGGCCCCACCGCTATCATTGCTTGCTCCTACGGCTGCATGGATAGATTGGATCCACCACCCTAGATAATGTTTCTTACCCATGGTTCCTCCCCTTCCATGTGTTATCATACCACCTTTGGTTCTCTGGTTTTCAAAAAGAAGACACTTCCATGATCATCAACTCGTGATCTTCACTTCTATGTGCTCGATTTAGCATTCCCACCAATACTAGTGTCTAATAACTTTAGGAATCTCTTAGTATTTAAATATTTAACCAAAAAGGTGTAATAGTAAATAACATCATGAATGGATGAAGTGATATCTACATACACTCTCAAAGGAATGTACATCATGTTGGCCTTGGTCTGGTCTCATTAAAATGATGAACGAAAATTTTAGAAACCTCTTATATTATATCAACCATTTTAAACCCTATAAGAATTATATGTCCCATAATAAAATTTATACCATGGTTCAACCTGTTCATTGGTTGGTCTGTATTCTTCATTGATATCAGGAATGGTGAAAGAATCAACTAGAACAACTTCCCTACCTAGAGTTTGGATCCTTTGTTGAGGAAGAGGAGAGGTTGATTCCTCATCCATCCTCAATTCTCTATAATTATGTGGAGAGATATCCATCTCTTCAATATAATTACAAGGTTATAATGATAACCTTTAATTCTTCGAAGAGGTTCATTATAATGAAATCCATTGTTGCGTCATCACATAAAATTAATTTAAATAAGAATAACTTATTTTTTTCTTAATTTTCCAAAAACTACTTCCTATAGTTGAACCACAAGTGCCAATGTTGGTACTCAACTAGGGAAAACTCGCTTATTTTTATGCAATGGTGGTATTATATTTCTTATCCAGAATCCCGTTTAGAATTTATTCCACTTTTTTAGAAAAACTACGTATGCCTGCTATTTAATATTTTATTATTTTTCAAGAAATTGTTCTGGGCACTCTAGGCCTCAGATCGACATTCTGTCTCAGTGCCTTGTCTTAAAACAATACCAAATAATATATAAAAATAATTCATGGAAATTCCAAGATGTTACACCACTAATGTTCACATACTTATACACCTAGTTTTATGGTAGTCCATGTGACCTATGTACTTTCAGTTCACTAATTTATGGTGGATGTTTTATGAACCCTTCCCATGATGTCTGATTTAAACAAAAAAAATATCAAATAATCTATCACCATGATCATGTTTAAATTCCGAGGACACAATTTGAATAATGGGGGAAGGATGTGATACCCTGAAAATCGAAAAAAGAACCATTTAATTGATATCATGTGTGATATGTGACATCAATCACAAAAGGTTATATAATATCTAGATAACATAAAATACATTTTTGGTTTAAAATAGATTCTATATACTTTAATTCATTAAGCACTGTGTTAGTGTGTGTTATATGGAAGGGATACCTTCTTTGATGTCACGTGTTACACCGAAGACTGAGTTTTAATAGACAATAATATATTATTTAAATATATTGTGAAATAAACTAACCATTAAATGAGTATTTATGAATAGTAATAACAGATTATTGAAAATAATAGTATATAAAAAAATAGAATGAACTAATTGGTTACAAATTATCTATACATTAATAGAAGAATAAAATTTATTTAATGTCAATATTTTTATAGAAAAATATTTTTATGCTAAAAAATATGTTCTACTCTAATTGATTAAATTATCAATAAGTGGTGAATAATATTAATGTAATATATATATTATATATTTAGTCAATTTTTTTGATATTAATATATTATGTTTGATATGCATAAGATAAGATGAAAACATATTATATATATATAAACCAATATTTTTTATAAAGGAAATTTCAATGTATTTTAGTAGTGAACCCAATTTAAATATATATTTTGATACTATAATTAATTTAAAATGTCAAAATAAAAACTATATTTCCTAATAAAAACATAAGAAAACGGTTAAGGTGAATTTAGGATATTTTTCTAAAATTTTTCATTTTTTTATAGAATAAGGAAAAATAAAGAAATTAACTTAAAAAGGTATTTTTCATCTAATTGATTTATATGGTTAAATTATAATTTCAATTGGTTTTAAAGTTATATTATATTTTATTTTTATATGTTAAGATAACTTACTTAATTTTGAATAAATTCACTTTGAAATTTAATGTAAAACATATAAATATTTTGTAAAAATTTCATTAAAAACCGACATTGTCGGCCCTCCTATGTGATGAATTTTTCAATTATGATTCCCTAATTATATTATTGGAGTTAACAGAAATTGATTCCATATTTGGAATAAAAATAATATCTAATTTATAATAATTCCATTTTTTCTTTTTAAAAAATATATTAGAGAATGTTACTAAAATCAATTACAATTATTACGGAAATATTAAGCTTAATAATGTAGTAATCCTTTTACATAAAATCCCAAATGACCTATCCAGTTATCCATCACCCATTTTCTAGACATAATTTGGCCATTAAAATTCAATTATTTTGTTTTTTTCGATTTTTTGGAATTTTTTTAGGTACGAAGTTCTGTAAACCAAACTTATTTCCAAAAACTCAAAGTGAGTCCTTTTTCTTCCCAATAAAATTCCACTACCTCTCCTCGTTCCAAAGAACCCTAAAACTACTTTTCATCATATAATAAATTCTCAAATAGCTTCCTAAAGTCCCTCAACTCGACCTTGAATCCTTATCTTTAGAAGGAAGAAATCCAAGGAATCCTTTTGGTACAAACTAAATGGAGTAACTCGATTAAAATGTAACAAGTTCTCTCAAGATCTATTTTTTGATTTCAATTATCCACCCCCTACAATCTATTTATTCAATTATGATAAAAAAATATCCCCAATATACTAGTATGTTTTTAGTTATATTTTTATACGTACACATATACATAAATCTATCTAATGGGTAAAAATATACTGTTTCTGTGTACAACGAAGTACTTCCTAACGAAACAATTATTGTCCAATTTTCCCTTAAAATTATTTGTGGATGGGAATTAGGTTTAACAATATTTAAATATATTATATTTATTATATTAATTAATTATTTAAACTTTTTTAATCCTGTAATAACCCAAATCATTAATACCTTCCATTTTGTCTTGATATGATAACATTTTTTGAGTAAGTATGGACTATCGCCCCCATAGTGATGTGAATTGCTCATACGATCCATGGACTGTTTAAAATATGATTATAATTAAAATTATGAGACCTAAAAAATTATATATTATAAATAATAATAATATCATATCACAAAATAAATTATATATATCATTTTCTTTATTATTCTTTCACATACTAAAAACTAGTAATGCCAGTCGTTAAAGTGTGGACTACAAACTCTTCGACATGATGTGATTGCTTTAACATCAAAAGAATTATATTAATAAGTATATATGATTAAATAATATGGTATTTATGATATAATTATTGTTATGAAATTATATTATTTCACATTCCTTCATTCTGTTATGATCAGTGAAAAATAAGAACAAAACTCCTGTGTACGTATGGGCTATCATCTCCATGATTGTAATGTTGATTAATTTTTCGTAAATTATTACAATAATTGTTTATAAAAGTATATTTTTTGTATAAATATTACAAATATTTCATTATTATTATTTTGTAAAAGTTATCTAATTTCATCTTTGTCCGTAGTTGACGTTTCAAAGTCATTTTCGACAGATATACCGAATTTGGAAAAAACATCCAGCAAAAACATAATTTTTTAAGTAGTTTAACAAAATGTTGTAAAAAGTGAAATATGTTAATGATAAAAATTAATATTTTTCTCAAAAAAGTTTAAAATTAACATAAGTTTATTATACATTATGTTAACGTATTTCCTCAATAAATGAAACATAAGGTAATAGATTTTGGTCTCACATTTTTTTGTATGAGGAATAAATTATTGTTGTGTGCCAAATTTCATATATATGATGTAAATACAACAACATTAACTGGTAAGATAATGAATAATATTATTTTAATTGTATTTAAATTTTCTATATTACAATCACTCTATTTGGGTTTTCGAATCCATATGTTACCATAATTGTAAGGGTTTTCATGTCAATTTACATTCAATTGAGGCTTATTTGTTGTTATAAACTGAGTATATTTTATATGATGTATATACTACCCTTTTAAATGATATATCATGAATATTCTTACAATAGTTATATTATATCTTTCCTTAAATTTTACTCCTTCTTGAGGAATGTGATTTAGAATGTTTCAATTTGGCAAGGGTCACAATGTAATGTTTAATGACTGTTTTCCTCACGGATAATTAAATTGGTCATTCATTTACATTCAAAAAATACTATAACCATTTTTCATTAAAAAATTTCATTTTATTAAATATTATTATTGATGTACTTTTTAATGTATTAGTACCATTATATACTCTTTCATTCTTAAAATGTTTTATAAAATGTTTCTCCAAAAACCTGATATTATATATCTTTTTTTGATGGAGAAATTATTTTATTATAAAAACTATGTTTTTTTAAAATATATGAGAAAATGTTTTATAATTATTTAGTGAAGAATATTTTACCATTTTTTCATTTTACCAATGTTTTCAATGGAGTGTTATTCTCTCGTTCCGAACAAGGTGTTTTTCAATCCTTTTTACTATGAAAAAGGAATATTCTTTTTACCTAGGATGACATGTACAAATTTTCCATCCACCATTCAATCAAATATTAATTATATTTTTTAAAAGCCAATTTTTTATATTTAAGATTTTAATATATATTTTAAAATAAAGTTTTTTAAAAAAAATCAAAACAAAAGGAAATTTTCTTCAAGAATGTTAATTAATGATCTTTTTACAATTCGTCTATTCATAAATGACAATGACCCAAGATGTTATTCCAATTATTTTATATTATATTGATAATATACTTCATGTTACTATAGGTAGATTATGATTGGTTTTTCTAAGGATCGTATTCATATTCACATGCCCGATTCCTTTATGGTCAAATTATATATTCAATTTTATTTGATTAATTGAAATTAAATTTCCCAAAATTATACGTATCATTTTTCATTGATATGATTGTTTTTTAAACCATATACCATTTTTATAACAGTGTTTTATCTGAAAGAAAATTTATTATTTTGGAAAATATTGATAAACATGTATTCTTTATTCAAAAGAAATATTATATAAGGCACTTTTTTTTTAAATTATTTGTACATGCATGATACGGGTTGGGGACCGATTGATGCAAAACCTATGGGTAAGAGATCGGTTAATTCAAGATCAAGAATTTTGGGAATATTCAATGAAAGAACCTAAATTTATCAGTAGTCTCATGTGATTAATTATTTTCACAAATTGGAACATTTTAAATGATTATTTATTGGTAAAGGAATCTTGTGTTATGGAAACAATATGTCAAATAATTAGACAATGCATTTGTTGTGAATTTGTTTATTAATATTCATACATGATATTTTGCGTCACTATATATATGGATAAATTTAATATCAGTTCAATGATTAGATGGAAACAATTTAATTTTCATACCTTGAAATATTTATTTTTCCATATCTAGTAATTTTAAATGCATTCTTGTTCAGTCATTCGCCATTCCATATTTATTATTCTAATTGATTAATTGTTAATTATGTTATATTTTTACTATACTAAGAATTATTTTCATCCTTATTATGATTTTTTAGAAATATAAAAAGCAAACTATTAACAATATTTATGGATTTACAAAGTGGAATAATGATATCTATGTAGATATTTATTTAGAAATTATAAATAAATATGTTTTAATTAAAATATTTAATTTTAATACATCATTATCTATTCATATATCAATAATAATTATTTTGAGGCCATTTCCTCAATTATAATTAATTATTTAAAATTATTAATTATGTTTTTATTTTTTAGGAGTGTTTCCCTATTTATCTTTTATGATTAAATCAATAATAATGACACATCAAAGATTTTATTTAAAACTAATGTTATTATCATAATTATTGAGTTAAATAATGGTGTATCTTACCCAAAATAATTAATAAAACATTATTTCAGACTTTACTTGATATTATAATAATAATTAATTTATTATTATTATATATGATATAATTTCATTGTGTCATTGAAATATGTGGTAAAACAAAACCAATTAGGGACATACTATGATTAATTAATGATTGTGTGGTGATTTAGTTTAAATACAATTATAATAGTAGTATAATGAGAAAATTTTGTATATAATAGTTTTATAAAATATAATTACAATAAATTAGAAAAAAAATCGATGCATATGACACAATTTAACTGAATGAATAAATTATTTCCTTAGTAACATATTTAAGATAGTTGTTTTTACTATGTTTTTTCCATTAAAATCATCAATTGGATATTAAATTTGTATTAATAGAAACATTTTAATATCTTAAATATAATATTGATAGTTTAAAACCATTAACAGAACAATATATGATTAGTTGTAATTACAAAAAAAATACATTGACCAATAGAGGATATAATTAACATGTATCGAAGTATTTTGAAATTTTATAATCAAATGAGATTATCGAGTAATGTGGTTTATCAATATTTAATTATAATTATTCCTAATAATCAAAATTATACCATTAATTGAACTATTATCTATCCATGTTAATATATTATTTAATACAAACATGTCACATCACGGAGGAAGTAGTTCACACATAGACACGTTCCACATTCTCGTTTTTTCATAATAGAATATGGAAAATATGTCAAATGATTTTACCATTAGAATGATTATATATCAGAAAAGTAATGATAATTATGTTATCAGTTTTATATGGTTTAATTGAAATTGATGATGAAAAAATTCACATAATTAAATATAATTGAAAAATGAGTCCATGAAATATTATACAAAACATATTTTTGTCACATTTCCAATGGAGATAAAGCTATGAGGGCCTGAAATTTGAAATTAGAATAAAAAAATTAAGGTAGATTAATGTTCATATGAGATTTTGGGACATATTTTTGGCTAATATATTTTTATTTTTGTGTGAATGGAAGTTAAAAAAATTTATACCCAATTGTTAGTGACAGTGATGACATTTCAGTAAATACCAAAAAGAATTAAAATAATGGGAAGCCACTGTTATAAATGGTTTCTCAAATGTTGAGAAATAATTTAGTAGAGACGTGATATAGTCTATAAATGCTTCAACCGCACATTCCCACTCAATATGAAATAATATTTTAAGTCAATTACTCTTCTATTATTAATGTTAAGACTTTTACTTTTATAGTGGTAATTATGTTTTATCTAAATTGATTAAACATTATAATTAAAAATAAAATTACCCAATTTAAATAATATTACAACTTATACCAAATTATGAAATTTATAAAGTTTAATTAAATTTCAAAATGTGATATATATATATATATTTCCCAAAAATTAAGATTTAATTTATTATAATTTTGTTTTTCAAAAATGTTTCATTCCTTTGAATAAATTAATTATATATTTTAGACTATAATAAATATATTAATTTTTGTAATATAACTGATAATATATTTATCTTGTATAAGAAATGGAATCATAAATATCCCAATCATTATTAAAATCAAATAATTCTATTAATGGAATAGAATTTGTAAAACTATTATATTAAACTATTGAAGTAAAAATAAATTTTTTATGAAATGTATGAAAAATTAAACCTCAAATAAAATTTAAAATTTTAATAAAAAATGTTTATTTTTCTAATTGAAATTGTAAATTTTTTAAATTTACTTAAAATGATATTACAATATATATTTGAAAACTGACTTTATAAATAATTGACATGTTTAAGCATTAAATGTTTATAATATGAGAACACATTGATTTCTGCAAAATTTAATTTTTATATTTTACATTATATATGTTAATATTACCTTTTATATTTTAATTTTAACTGTTATCAATTTCACCTAGAATTTCAAAATACATTGATTAAATCTTTAAATGGTTCTTTGATATGAATTTTTTTAAAATATTAATCAGTTATTCTAGTAGTAGAAAAAATATATTAATTAACTATTATATTGTTATATTGAAATTATTATATTTCTTGTTTAATTTTATTTTGTCATAGTTCCTTACAATCATGTGTTGTGTTTCATTAATTTTTCATATTACACAAATGACTGAATATTATATTAAAGTAAATGCTTTAAATTATATGACTTACATAATTGGATTTTGGTCTTTAGGTAGCGCTATTATGTTGATTATACACATTGTTAAATTTATAATGAACATCTATATTACATTGTTGGATATTAAGATAAATGTTTTTCCTATAGAATGTTATGAACATTGAAACATGAATATTCTATCAAGAAGTAGGAGTAGTTATTACAACTTTGGAAATTGTTTGGATACCTCCATGGGTTTGAGAAACATCATGGGATTTTTATGTTAGGTATCTATGTTAGAGAAATTGATTCATAAAATTTAGATTGTATAATTTTTAATGATTATTAATTAAAAAAAATTCATAATCAATCAGTATTTTAATTAAAATATTGTTTATGATAAAATGTTGAAAAAAAATATATTTATATTTCCTTCAAAATGAATATATCAGTATTCCTTGAATATTAATAAATTATTTTTAAGATTAAGTCATTAGAATTATAAGATAATATATTTTTTATTGATACATAATTATTATTGAAATCTTGTTATTATAGATTTAATAAAAATGGTTTATTATTCAACAAATCATGTCACATATTATAAAAATAATATGTAATGACTTTTATTTTATCAAAGACGAAAGTGATTTATCTAGAAGAGTGATAAATTATAAGTGATGTAGTAATTAAAAGAGATCTGTGGAAAATATGAAATTAAAAATTCTTCAATGTTGTCAAAAAAATACCTATTCATAATAACTTCAATATATATTATGGAAGAAATAGATTATTTAGTAAATATTACATCTAAAATAAAAAAAATCTCAGATCCTATAATGTGTATTTTTTATATCCTGTAAATTATATTTTGATTCCAATATAGTTTCTATGAGTCTCATGTGAGTACATTTTCTCCTAGATATGTTAATCTGTTCCAATTGAAATATAATTCTGGTGTAAGATTAATTTATGTTTCATATAATATCATAGATTGTTTTTGATATAATTGATGGTGCAGAAAAGATTAACGAGTAAAATTTGACAATCATGCAAAGTTGAAAATCACTATTTTGTTATGTATAATAAAATTACAAACTCATTATGAATTTTATTTTATGTTGTTAATGTTTTTTAGTGGATATAAATATAGAAAAAAATGAAAACTCTTATAATTTGATTCAATTTAATTATGTAGTGTCATAATATCCTAAAACATTATAATAGATTCATATAAGCAATCATTTAAATATTTATATTAAGTGGAATAAATTATCATATAAAAATTATGATGTAATGGTTTCAAATGAATATAATTTTTTAGAATTTTTTAATAGTATTTAGATTATAATAGTAATTGCAATCACAATATTTTATGTTGTGGGGTCGTGGAATGTGAATATTTTCAATTGGTATATCATTATATATATTATTTCTAAACATAACCCTTATTCAACCATTCTTTCATAGTAGATTAAACACAATGTAACTATATGATATTTTTAGGAATTATTTTTACTTATAATATATTAAATTGTATTAATGTATTTCATTTTTCGCTACACTAAGTTAAACTTATGTTATACTCCACACTAAGTTAATAATTCACTACACGCAACACTAAAATTTAATAAAATAGAAATATAATATTAGTACATTATTAACATGACTATTTCAAACTAGCCATTATATATTGTTATATGAATAGTAATATATTGTTTGAGATATTACCTATTGTTTTTTATATAAAGATAAAATATGTATAATAAATATATATAATTATCAGTAATATTTTTATATGTCTCAAAAATACTATTTTTTTATAATATATTTTTTTATGTATTTTATAAAAAATAATGTAATTAATTTCTAAAACTTGTAGAAAATTAAATTCCTAAAATACACATTATTTATGAATTAGGAATATAAAAATTATCTTATTTTTAATTTCATTTCTTTTTCTAAAATGTTTTTTTTCGACGAATAGTGATAATAATGAATTTTAATTAAAAATCCATTTAAACTTTTTATTAAGAAAAATTATACTATAAATTGGATTTAAAGTATAATAAAATAAATTATGAATCTATTAATATAATTTAAGACATATGAATCAATTTACAATTAAATTCATATATAAAAACATTATAAACATATGGACATTTTTACATTAAAAACCATCCTTCTTAATATAGGCGTGACATTAATATTAAAATAAATGTTGTTCCATAAGAGAATTGAAATTGGAAAAATGGGTTCCATATTTTTAATCTCCATAAATTATAATTTCTAAAATTTTAAACTTATTTTTCTACCAAAATATATTTTGAATGCAGTAAAAATATATTATTTTAGTTAATGTGAAAATGGGTTTACCAAAAATCCCCTACCAATTTTTTCAACACCCTTTTTCTTGACACTGTTTGATTCTTTTGACCTTATATTATATTTTTATGATACTTGGGATACTTTTCCATTGATGTGGCCAATATAATATGTTAAGTAAAGGAATTGAAGAAATTACCTTCCTTGATTTTAATATCATTAAATATTTTTGATAGGAACAAAAAAAATTATATTTTTAGTAATAGAAATTATTTTGAAATATAAATGATTTTTATTATTTTTATTTATTTTAATTTTATAGAGGAAATAATTTTTCTAAATACCTAAGAAACAGAAATGCATTAATTATTTATATAATAATTTACTAAAATAATTGATAATAAAACCATTAAAAGTGAATTAAATTGAATGAAATGTTGTCTTAAATTAATTTTTTAGATGAGTATATCGTGGTACACATTATTAATCATGATATACTTGAATTACAACATTTTCCTATTTTTTATTAAATTTAAATAAAATGAATAACATCAAAATTTTAATTAATTTTATACAAATGAAAAATAAAATTTAATCAAATTATTTAAAATATCTATTAATCATATATTATATAAATTTATTTTTAATTGATAATAAATATAAAATATGTTATATTCAAGGATCGTGTGTTCTATTATAACAACTTTATTAACTATTTGATAATAGAAACTCTATTAGAAATGTTAATTTTAAAATGATGTTTCCTCATGTTACATGATTTTTTATAAAAAATAATTTTCAACAAACACAATGTAACATCATATTAATTTTTTTATGTAATCAATCTCCCATATTTATTCATGCTTTGGTCGGGGTTTTCTCAAGTTTGGGGGGTGAATTTTTTGAAATTATGAAGGCTCTAACGGCTGTAAGTGAATGGCACATGGATTTTCCAAACAGTGCGCCACTCTGGTAAAAACCATGGAACCATGTATAGTAGGGGTTTTCGTTGTTGGTTCACAGTTTGAAAAATAAATCCCCCAACTAATAAAAACCATGAACCCCAGTTTAACGGTGCATGGTTTGGGCACATAGATTTTCAAATAGTGTGGTCCTTCTTAGCTAAAAGTGCACATGTGATTTATTAATCTGGAATATTAAAAAAATTCATAAATCCATATTAAAGAACCCTCTTTACCTAAACATGATTTAAGTTGATTTCCATGGTTATGATAGCTCTCAGGAATAATTTTTTGGATCATCAATCCCTTTATCTTGACGGATCCAAGCATGATTAATCATGTTCAGTCTCATCTACATATGTGAATCCATACTCTTTGGTTTTTCCTGAACATTCATATTTTATCCCTTGATTATTATAATGTGGTATAATGTGACTTCCGATGTTTTATATTTTCATTCTATTAAAATAAAAATTTACAATCTTTCAAAAATAAAAACCCTTCTCTCATTTAATGTGAAAATGTATTTTTACTACCTCCTGATGTTATAACAATATCGTGGGTTTTAGTGATCATATTTTTAAAACTAAAATTTCATTTTTTTGGATAAAATGTTTATCGAAATTTTTTTAAACTACAACAACGAAAGATTGGATCTCTAAGAGGTTTTAATTTTGATTCGAACATGATACATTCTTTCTGTATGAACAATTTTTTTCTTATTTTCTTATAAAGGATTATTTCACTATTTAATTTCAATATGAGTTATATATATTGGAATATTGATGACATAATTTCATTAGAAATATAATATTTCTAAATAAATATTATTATATTAAATGATGCTCTAATTTTATTATTTAAGTGGTTAAATTTTTTTTTTAAGTTTATACAAATAAATCTGAAAATATGGAATTTAAAAATTTCAAAATCATTTAAGTTTGAATCATATATCTCATGATATACATCCGAATTTTATACTGTTTCTTTGGATAAAAAATATAATAATTTTTACTACATTTTTTTAAACTCAATTAAAATCAAAAAATGTCATTTATATGCTTTAAAAAATATCCAATGTAAAGTGTTTTATTTTGAAGTTTTTATTTTTAATTTTAATTATTTTTTGAATTATGGATTTTAAAATAATTATCATATTGAATTGTGTTATGAATACTTGGATGGTTATCCAATCAGTATTTACAAATTTATTCATAAAAACATTTACTTCAATCATTTATATGGGATACAAATTCCCTAAGTATGTGTGTTTAGATTTTATATGAAATAATATACTATTAGACACGTTAATTTTTCTAATGCTAATATTTTTTTAAAATACATTTATATATTTAAATTAAATAAAATTAACAATAAACTATTTTTTATAAATTTTCAAATAATGTTATATTATAGTAAATAAATTATATTTTTAATGGTGAATTAATTTATATTTCTAATAATGAATTAAGTATTATTTCTAATGGTTAGATAAATTATATTAATAAATGTGAATTAAATATTATTTATAAATTGTGAATTAAATTTCTTTTTAGGCATTGAATTATATTTGATTTTTAATGGGGAATTTAATTATATTTCAAAAAAAGAACTTAAAATTAATTTCTATATAGGTAATAGAAATATATATATAAATGGTGAATAAAATTTTATATCTATCACCAATTAAATTTTATTTCTAAATAGTGAATTTAATTTATTTCCAAATGGTGAAATAATATTTTTTTATAAAAGATGAATTAAATTAGATTTATAAATTTAAATAAATTTTATTTCAAAAAAACCGTCTTATATTTTTTCTAAATTGTGAATATAATTTTATTTCTAACCGAAATTAAATTTTATTTTTAAAATGTGAACTAAATAATATTTCTAAATACCTAATTAATTTTTATTTTTAAAAATTAAATAAAAAATTATTTATAAATAGTGAATTAGACTTTATTTCTAAAGGTGATTTTGTTTATTTATAAAGAGTGAATTAATTTATATTTATATAGTGACTCAAATATTACTTATAATAGTGAATTATCATAATATTTCTAATATTTATGCTTTTATAAATTGAGTGAACTTTAATGACTTGATTAGATTTTGTCTTAATATGTAATTTCAATGAAATAATATGAACACATTTTTTAATATTTAGTGAAGTATAATTAAATGTTTTATTTAATACAGACAACATTAAATTGGAAAGCCTTATGAATCATTAATTTATATAAATATAATAATGGGATTTAGATGGCTTAATATTATGGAAGATTTTTATTTATTTAATGGCCAATTCAATTTGGTTTAAATTAGTGATAAATCTTAAATTAAAACCATTATTGTTACAATTATGATGCTTGATAAATTTATATCTCCAATGAAATTATTTTAATAGAATTTTCTCACTATATAAATTATTTATTTTTACTATTCATTTTTTGAATTTTTTAACATATTGGGATATTGGATTGTTTTAATTTACAAATTCTATTTAAAGGAGTTGACGATTCATGGAAACGATACACTAGGAACACAATGAACTCATATTCTTGTAATCTTCATAAATTATAATGATCTCATGTTTATCCTTATACATCATTTGTGATGAACACTCAAGGAAGGATCAATTCTTCTTATACCTAATTGTCCACAAAGAGAGATACCTTAAACTACTAGAATGCCTAGACATCATCATTAAAATCCATTTGGAAATATGACATCAACTATTTTATCTACATCATAAATTCAGACACTCTCCATAGCGTTTATAATTGTATTATTTATTATTTTGGGTTGGGTGGAGTTTTCTGCACATTAGTATTTAACCAAACATCTTGTTGCACAAACTGTCATGACCCGCCCCATGGGGCCCATATCGTGACTACCCCAAGCCCGCCTTCCATAGGCCAGGGGCTGGCGACTGACACCAAAGGTTTAATTTCCTAAAACTGGGAAGGCATTGCTTTTATAAATTGTAAACACACACAAACATAGTACAAGAAGAAGCAAATACTAAGTAAAATATGTATAACAAGTGTACTAAAAGTAAAGGGGGCCATAAAACAAGCCCAACTGTAGTGTACAAATACAACTGAAAGCAAGTACAAATGAAAAAGGGACAGCCCGCTAAAAGGTGAAAGAATCTCCTGGATTATCCTCCGGGGTTCTTTCCTGAAGGTTAGGTACAGATGGCCTCCACACCACTCCATGTCTATCAAAATCCACCATGTACCGATACGTCGTAAGGTCCTCCTTTGGGTAACGTCCAGTCCTAGCACTCTCAGCCTCCATCAGCGCAGTCCGTCGTCTGCATCTAATATAATGAGGTGTGGGCATAGCCCATGAAAGGGTGAGTATAACGATACTCAGTAGGGACCTCGAGACCCTCAATGTCTCACAAAATCCAACAAGCATAAACCACAAGGTATGAAATAAATGGATAACCATTACTTAGGTATATTCACATACATATACCTAGGTTATCAAGTAACCCATCACAATGATGAGGAAACACAAATGTCATTGAATCAACTCAAACTATGATTTTCATTATCAAAACCATGACTACTGGAGAAATCCTTCTCTGTCGAGTACAGTGGGCATGTCACGACACTGAGGCGCATCTCCCTAACCTTGTATTGCTGAGGTACTCCTCCAGTCGAGTATCGCGGGACTGATGCCAACTACCAGGTGCTTCATCCACTATGGGCCTACTGGAAAATGCAGGGTGCTCCCCCAAATAGCTTGAAAAGGTACTCCTCCTATCGAGTACCACGGGTCTGCCACCAAATACCGGGATTTCCTCCACCATGGGTCTTCCGCCAACTACCATGTGTTCCCCACTGGTCTAGTCGAATCACTCCCTGTCGAATCGGTCAAGCAGTCATCAGGTCTATCAGCTACTAGGTGTCTGCACTCTGTACGCTCGTCACCAAGAGGATCTGCTCCATGAGCTACGGGTCAATACTCAAAATTTCATGAAGTCTCAAGTTGAAGTATCTCAATGTACCTCCATGTCATAGGGGTATCAATGCCATAGACGGTGCGTCAATCAGATGCCCGGTCTGTGAGTTATTCGCATTTCCATCCTTGGGGCCCGGTTGGTTTTTAGGTCCAAATAAATTCGAACAAACTCCAACCATGTTCAAAACAGAAATAGGATATTCCAAAAAAAAATCTTGTTCCAAGCTTTCCATCGCCGTAGACGGTTCATCGATCAGACACCAGTAGCTCGAGTTATGGGTGATTAGGTGTAATCGGGTCTGACGGGTTCGGATCTGGCCCAACCCTATTGGACTGACCCGACCCGATTCGACCCGGGTTCAGACTAGGGTCTGACCCATTCTGCGAGTCTGACCTGACCAGAAAGGGCGGCACGGCCCAAAGGCAGCCCGGTCTGAAGGTGGCCCGACCCAAAGGCAGCTCGGCCCAAAAGTGGCCCGACTGTGTGGCGCGGCCTGGATAGCCATATGGCCTGGCATGGCTGGAAGTGTGACTTGGAACGACTGGCCACGTGGCCTAGCCTGGCTGGCCGTGTCGCTTGGTTTGGCAGGCCGGGTTTCCTGGCAAGGATGGTCGCGTGGCTCGGCGGCGAGCCATAAGTCCTAGCCGGTCGGCCCTGTGTCCCAGTGGCAAGCCGTGAGGCCTGGACAGCAGGCTGCAGCGGGATGGCCGTGTGGCTCGACGGCTTGCCATGGGGCCTAGCCGGTCGTCCAAGCCGTGGGGGGGGAGGGGGGTGCTGCGCCCACCCATTGTTCGCAACGGCTGGCGCATGGCGCTGACCCCTGTAACCACGGGACCCGAATGGCCCCGCCTGTGTAACATGCACCGGCAGCCTGCATAACCAGCCACCCTCCCCTATCCACATCGTCCATTCGCCATGGGTCTTCTCCAGCGAGGAACGACGGCGCTGTGCCCCTTCTCTCTCATTGTGGCACGCCATGGCCGCGGTCCTGAACCACCGGCGGGGCGCGCCGGCACGGCACCCCTCCACCGCAGCCTACCTTGGTCGCGGCCTCCTACTGCCATACGCGGGGCATGATGGCGCCACGCGCCTCTTCCGCGACACATCGTGGAAGTTGCTCTCATCTACGTAGCGAGGAGGTGTCGCGCCCTCTTGGCTACCCGCCGGACTTTGAGCTGTCGGTTTCTTTCACGGCCGGCACGTCGTTGGTCGTCGCTATTCGCCACGGTCCGTTCCTTAGTCGTCAACAAACAGGAGCAACCAAAGGGGGATGGGTAAGCCGTGTTGGTGCAGTCCGACCCCCCCATGTTTTGTTGATAACATTTGTCAAAACGAATACGAAAATATTAACAACGTAGAACATGAACAAAACAAATCATATCCACCTACTTTGCTTGATGATTTTTCGTTGACGAAGTCGTGGGAATAGGTTTCATCATTTCGTTGAGGTCAAGAAAGATGAAGATGAGGATGGAATCATCATTTTTCAGGGGTGATGCTTCCCTTTCTTGGCTCGATCAAAGAATGAAGAAGATGGTGTTCGTCGATCTTCGGTGGAAGGATCCTTCTTCACATTCTTCGTTGAGAGGATGAAGTTCTCTCTCAAGTCCCGCCCAAATGAATTTCCAACCAAATGAAATAATATCTTTGTCTATTATTTAATAGTTGGCATGAATTCAAAATAATTCAAATGTTAAATTAATTAAGCGAGGGAATTCAATTAATTTTAAGTGGGTTGGCACATTTAATTAGTGGGGGTAGTTCAAGGGTCCCCCCCCCCACATTAAGGAGAGTTACAAGGGGATAAAGCACATGTGGTCTACATACTAAATATCCTCTCAAGGGAGGTAATGTACGGGTGGGCCCCTCGTCCATAACCTCTTGTGGGAGGATATGGTGTGGTGGACCCCACCACTAACCTCCTCTTGGTGCATATAACCACCATGAAATAAAAATAAGTTATTACCTTTTATTTATTTAACATTATTGATGAATCCCAAAAATATATCTTCCAAAAACGTTAAAAAGAAACTGTGGTGATGGTTCTACAAATAAATCCCCAATGATGCGAGTTAAATGGTGCCCTTGGAATTCAATTCCGAGCACTGGTTCAAGAGTTATAAAATCCATCTCGCAAGTTCACTGAACGTAACAAAGAAAAACTTCTAAAAATGATTTTGGGAACACCATGCCTCAGAATCATGCACCGTCAATTTCTGTGGACTCATAAAATTCCCCTTAATTTAAAAAAATTCCACAGGAATTCCAGGTCTTTACATTCTTCCTACCTCAAGGATTTATGTCCTCGTAAGCTACAACTCACACTAAGGGAACTAATAAGGGTATTGAGCAGGCATATGAGCTTCCCGTGTCCCATTTTCTCTCCTCGAAGTTCCCATGCTTCCAATGTACGTGCACCAGACGTATCGTACATCCATGTAGTACCCTCTCTTGTAGATCATCAATCTCCACTAGAACCTCTGTGAATGTCGCCCTGTCATCGATGTCCACCTCCATTTGGTCGATAATGTGGGATGAGTTGTGCACATATCTCCTCAGCTGAGATATGTGGAAGACGTCGTGAAACCGATGCAACTGACATGGAAGATCCAAGCGGTAAGCCACCTCACCTACTATAATGATGACCTGGAAAGGTCCGATGAATTTCAAAGATAATTTTCCCCCTCAGCCAAATCTCCGTAGACATCGTCGAGATGAGACCCGTAAGAAGACGTGGTCACCATCCCCAAACTCCAAAGTTCCTTGTATCCTATCAGAATACAAATTTTATCTGCTTTGTGCAGTCTTCATCCGCTCTTGGATGATCTACACCTTCTCGGTGGTAGCCCATACCATCTCTGGTCCCACTAATGATGACTCCCCTGGGTCTTTCGAGCACATTAGCGATCTGCAAGGTCGTCCATACAAGGCCTAATAAGGTGCCATACCGATGGTGTAGTGATAGGTGTTATTGTAGTAAAACTCCACCAATGGTAGGTGATACTCCCAATTGTGATTGAAGTCAAGGTCACATGCACGGAGAATGTCCTAGAGTGTCTGGATGGTTCTCTCCGTATGACCATCCGTCTGAGGATGGAAGGCGGTGATCGAGCAAAGATGGGTCCCAAAAGCTTCTTTCAACCCCTTCCATATCCGAGAAGTAAATCGTGTGTCATGTTCGGAGACAATAGAAGTAGGTAATCCATGAAAACACACAATATCCTACATGTAGAGGTGTCCCAATCTCTCTACTAAGCCCCTCTCTCTGATCAGTAGGAAGTGGGCTGATTTGGTGAGTTGGTCAACGGTCACCCAAATCGAGTCATGACCCCTAGATGTACGTGGAAGACCCATCACAAAGTCCATGGATATCCCATCCCACTTCCACTCCAGGACCTCTTAGGGCTGAACCATGCCTGCCAGTACCTAGTGCTCCGCCTTCACTTACTGACAATTGAGGCATCGTGAGACAAACTCGGCTATACCCTTCTTCATACCTGGACACCAATGCTGTCATCGATGGTCCTGGTAAATCTTCACCACCCCTTGATGTGCCACTGGAGTGGAAGTGTGAAACTCCTTCAAAACATTCTCCTGAAGTACAACTACTACCATGGTACGTCCTCTAAAGAGGATGACATGCTCCCCACCTTCAGAAAATCGATCAGGTGCCTTCCCTGTGGATATCTGAGCCCGTCATGTCTCGCAGTTAGCATCCCCATGTTGTGCCTCCTTGACTCGCTGAAGAAGTAGGGGGGTGAATGTAAGAGATTGTAGATAGATTTCTCTATCACTATCCACAAATGATATCTGTAAGGCATCCAACATCTCTATCACCTCTCCTAGAAGCTATATACTAGTCCTCCTGCTGAACGCATCTTCAACAATGTTCCCCTTCCCATGAGTATAAACTATCTTGAAGTCATAGTCCTAGAAGAACTCAAGTCAACTCTGCTATCTTAGGTTTAAGTTATTCTGAGAGAAGATATACCTGAGACTCTTATGATCAAAGTACACGGTAAAAAGTTCAGCCATCAGATAGTTCCACCATATCTTCAAGGTAAAGACCACTACTACTAACTCCATGTCATGGGTAGCATAGTTCTGCTCATGTTGTCTCAGCTTCTGAGAAACATACACAATCGCTGCTCGCTCATGCATCAGGACACACCCATGTCCGGTCCGTGATGCATCTTAGTAGACTATGTACCCTACGACTTGCTCTGGAAGCCTCATGATGGGAGCACTAGTCAGCCTCTGGCTCAGCTTCTGAAAGCTCTGCTGGCATCTCTCTAACCACACAAAGGGTTGTGTCTTCTTCGTCAAGGATGATAGTGGTGCTGCAACTCTGGAGAAGTCTGGAATGAATCTCTGATAGTATCCATCCACGCCCAGGAAACTCCATACCTCTGTTAAATTTATGAGTGGCTCCATCTCAAGTACCACCTCGATCATTGCTGGATCCACTACAAATCTAGCCTCTGATATGATGTGTACCAAAATATGAACCTCTTGAATCAAAAACTGTTACTTCAAGAGCTTACAATAAAGCTGGTGCTCTCGGAGTGTGTCTAGTAATAACTGTAAATAGTAGGCATGCTCCTACTCAGTAGTCGAGAAGATCAAAATTTTGTTGATGAAGACCACTACAAAGTGGTTGTTGTAAGGCTGGATGATCCTGTTCATGAGACACATGAACTGCGTTGGAGCATTGGTTACGCCAAAGGTCATAACCAGGAACTCATAATGGCCGTATCATCATCTGAAGGCCGTCTTCTACACATCCTCATCCCAAACTCTGAGCTGGTGAAAGCCTGATCTAAGGTATATCTTCCAGAACCATCATGTTTATTTGAGCTGATCAAAGAATACTTCAATCCTCGGGAGTGGGTACTTGTTCTTCATGGTCACCTGGTTCTGGCGATAAGGTCAACATAGATCCTCAATCTCTCTTCCACCTTCTTGGAAAACAGAATCAGGGGTGCCTAGGGAGAAACAATGGTTTGGATGAATCCCTTCTCCTACAAGTACTCCACATGTACTCGTAACTCACGAAGCTCGTAAGGAGACGTCCAATATGCTGGAGTTGTTATCAGTGATGTCCCGGGGTACAAGTCAAAGTATAAGTCCAACTCTTTGCAAGGAGAAAGTCCCGGAACATCGTCTAGGGAAACATTCTGGTAATGGTCCACCAGTACATGATATTTCAGACTCTCCACATCAACTGCTCTAAGGGTAAAGCAATCCAACTTATGAGTGATCAGATGCACCCTCCTCCGAGTAAGTCTGTCATGTGCTGGAAAGATTGCCTTCTTGCTTGTGTAGGTGAACCTGGTCCCATCCGTGTAGAAACTCCACACTTTTCACCTAATACTGTCAATCTGAGCATGGAATGTAGATAACCTGTCCATACCCATGATAACGTTGTAAGGCTTCGACGCTGCTATGAGGAGATCCCAGCCGAAGCTCTTGCCTCCTAGAGTAAGCTCACACTACCGGTACCAGTGTGTAATCGTCGAATATGACCCCGTAAGAGTTTCTAGACGTATGGATAGAGCAAACAGCTCTGTTGGAATCTACGAGCTCCGAACGAGGGTAGTGGTAATGAAAAAGTGACTGGAAACTGTGTTTATAAGAACTGCAACTATGGTAGAATAGACACAGATAGTACCTCGTATCAGCTCTGTAGATCCATGGTCGTATGCTTTAGCTGCCTAAAGCTGAGCTCTCCCCTATCCACCATCTCCATGTGGTCAGGGTGAACCTCCTGGTGGTGGTAGAGGTAGCACCTTGTAATGTTGCCCACCGCCAGCTGCTTGGCCAGCTCCTCTGCCACGTCCTCCTGCACCCTGCAGACCGCCACGATCGAACCTCTACCTCTACCTGGGAGATCCCTCAACTGTCAGATAATCATCTGAGTGGCGGGTCAGCCATTCACGAGCCATGTGAACAACCCTTCCGTAGGGGTAACACTGTCCACTCCTGGAATGTTTGGCTCTGTCTTCAATCTGGGTGCCCCACACAACCGATCTTGAGTCGTGCGGTCGACCACCTGTAGGTCTAGTCGTCTTGGACCTCTATGTCATCTATCTACTACAAGCTGTTGAAGACTCTGCTGCATGTTGGCTAGTGGTGGGTCTCATAGCTGGAGACTACTCAGCAAGAAAACTCTCCACTATGAGGGCTTGATCCAACACCCCCTTATGTGTTGGGATGTTGTGGGAGATAACTGAAGTTCTGATCTATCGCCTAAGTCCCAGCTCAAAGTTCTGGGCCTTGAAGAACGGGTCTCATACCATATCAGTGGAGTAGTGCAAGAGGTCAGTGAACCTTGCTAAGTATTGAGCTACACTCATGCTGCCCTGCTATAGATGAAGTAGCTCCTGTATCTGCTCCGCTCAAAGGGTGCCTAGTACAAACTCTGCCCAGAACATGCTCTCGAAGTCTTCCCATTGAAGTGATGTCTCATCATGCATCTAGAGCATCGGGCTCCACCATCTTCCTAGTGATACCTGAAGGAGGCTGGAATCAAGGATCACCATGAAGTCGGCTGGTGTCCCTAGTAGTCTGAAGACTCTCACCACTGCCTCCAGCCAATCTTCAGCAGCCTGTGGGTCCGTCTCTCCCCTGAACATGGGTGGCCTCTAGCATTGGAACTCGTGCAGCGCGCTCAAGCGGCGTGAACACTTTGCTACTGGGGCTGGTGGAATCGGTGGCCCAATTGGGAGTAGTACTGATTATCCAATAAAAAAAATATTTAGTTACATTTTAATGGTATTAAATGTTCATTTTTGATCTTATGGGCCCGAGTTAGTGCATTTTCATTATGAACATTCATTCTCATCATTTTGCATTTCATGCCAAATATACACAAATTTAGGCCCAATGAGTCATATGATTATAAGGAATTTAATTATCAATTTTTTAATTTGATATTTTGGTAACTTTTTCTACACTTAATTGTGATCATTTTTCATTCAGGGATCAATGGAGAATTCATGGAAGAAGATGGAGATATTTTGTGATGAAAGGAAGCAATTCTAGAAAAGATAGATTGGACACCATCCCACTGATGAGACAGTGGGTCCCAGTATACATGCTCAATTAATCCCAAATTTCGTGGGATTATATAAGACATGAATAGTAACAAATCACACTTCATGATACAATGCTAATTCGACCTCTATTGTGGTCATTGAGGTGGCCCAAGTTAGAGATACAATTCTGGTCCAGATTCTGCAGCCCAGAAAAACAACCCTCTAATTTAATAATATCTCGGAATACACAACTCCAAATGGGCCCAAATTTTACAGAACGTTATACGACATCCGAACATCCATTTTCTCCTTCTATGGACCACTCTGATTCGTCCTTCTAAAAGGTCTTCTAGATGAGTCTGTTCGGTAAAGGAAAGCTGGCGGCCACCTCGGGTCAAATGTGGAAAAGTTCAAATTCCACAAAATTTCTACCACCTTTGGCCTACCAAAATTAATTGAGATGCTTAGTACTGTTTGAGGCTCGACCCAAGGCTCCCAAAATTTTTATTTAAGTCAGTGGTGGTGAAGGAGTTTGGAATCTTGGATGCTTTGTTCAATTGTAATGTTATGCTGCATTTTTGTTGCCTCAAATTTGTCTTTCACATGTAAGTTGTTCAATTCACTTTAGTTTCTTAATAAAAGTTCTTCTTATACTCTTATTCTGTTGTTATTCATATCACATTGAAACCATTGGATCAAGGTGTAAATTTATTCACACCAACTCTTGTGAAATTATTCACACAATGGTGGAGTGATCATTTTATTTTTGTTGTTTTCTTTACTTCTCCATTTCTCCCTCATGAGTCTACTTTCCGCTTCCATTGAAACCATGGGATCAATGGAGGGTTATCCCACTTATGGGTTGATTCAAGGGAGTATAAAGGGGATGGATTGTATGTTATTTATCACCTAATTAATGTATAATCACTTCTTTAATTGGGATTTTTATTTGATGATTTTTAAACTCGATCGTCCTTGTTGAATTTAAGGCCACACACTTCAAGTACTAATACGAACCTTTACCTTAAATTGATCAAAACTTTGATATTTCAAGTGTATAGGTGATTAGTATTAAAGGGTGTAGGCATTAAAACAGTAAGTGATGATATTGTTTTATCTCCTTAAATAAACCCATCTCAAATTTAAGAAATTGAAATCATTAAAAAGAAAATACGTCCAATCCACCCCGAGCAATAACCTAGGATCAACTCATTATTTTAAATTGAATTCACTTAAATCTATTAGATATCATTAAAACCCATCCAAAATCAATCCAAGTTAGCCACTTCATAGCTGAAAACATTCCATAGAATGTACATGTCTATAGGTTTCTTCTTTGGTCTCTGTGGATTCGATAACCCAAGCTAAACTACAAGGACCGTCTTACCTTCTTCTCTTGGGTAAATTTGAGCGAGAATCAAATTTTGGCACCGTTGCCGAGGACCCAAGTAATTCATATAAACACCCATTCTATTCTCCCCCATTTCTTCTTTTCTCATCCAAATTCTCTTATCTTGTCCCTTTCTCATTTTTTTTCTTTTGGCGCATGTCCGCCTACACCCGTGATCAATCAAACCGTCTAGTTAGGGTGGATAGTCCTGGGGTTGGGGAGTCAAGTACACCAAGGGAACTCATTCCATTAGATCATAATCTTACTAATACTTTAGAGTCCAAAATTGAGCCAATTTAAATGGAAGGACTTCAAAGAAACCAACTCATAAACCTGGGTGGGAACCAAAATGGAAACCCAAATGAGGCAGCCCCAAACTTGGGGAATGCAATTGATCAAACCATGAAGGACTACCTCACACCTTCCTGGACCAATTCCCCCTCATGCATTAGAAACAATTACCTTTGAGATTCCAACTACATCTTTAAACCCCATGTCCTAAACCACCTTCCCACATTCCATGGAATGGAGTCCGAGATGCCATACCTGCACATTAAGGAGTTCAATGACATTGTAGAAACCATGTGTCCCCCACATCAACTAGAATCTGCTAAGATGAGGCTATTTACTTTTTCTTTAAAGGATCAAGCTGAAAATTGGCTAAACAATTTGAGACCATCATCCATAAACTCTTGGGACCAACTACAAAGAGAATTCTACAAAAAATACTTTCCCCACCACAAAACAATTGCACTTAAAAGGAGTATCCAAAACATTTTTGAAAAAGAGGGAGAGTCATTCTATGAATCATGGGATAGGTTCAAAGACACTCTAAACATGGTTCCACACCATGGTTCATCTATTCCTGAACAAGTGAGAATTTTCTTTGAAGGGTTGGGTCCGAGGAACAAACAATTCATTGCCATGATGTGTAATGGAACATTTAAAAATAAATCCCCAAATGATGCTTATGAGTATCTAGAAAGCCTTTCTGAACAAAACCAAACATGGGGAACTTCACCTTATTCTGAAAAGCCACAATGAACTACTGGAATTCATACACTTAGAGAAGAGGAAAGCCTTAGGGATAAACTCGCAGCACTCTCTAGGATGGTTGAAGATATGGACCTTAGGAAAGTCCATGAAATCCAAACTGTTGACCATGTCTGCACAATTTGTGAAAAACATGACCATAAGATAGACAACTGCCCAACCATTCCATCCATCAAGGATGTTCTTTTATGAGGACCCCCAGTGGAAGTAAATGCTTTGAACTTTCAAAAGCCTCAAAACCAAAACAACTTCAACCCAAGGTATAACGACCACCCAGGCTTCCGCTGGAAGGATAACCAACAACCTAGCCAACCACAGGCACAAAATCCTTACCCCCATCAGAACTAACAAACCCATAACCAGTTCCAAACCCAACCTATACAATAAAAACAGCCACCGGTCCATTTTCAACAAACCATCCCACCTCCAAAATATCCCCCTGGGATAAACCAATCTACTCAAGCACCAACCCAAACTGTTCCACAAAGCCTACTAGAACAACTGTGCAAACAAATGGAGAGGATGAACTCAGAAGTATCTTCCCTAAAACAAGAACTTCAAACCATCAAAACTGGAAAGGCACCCATGCCTACTCAGGCGGTTCCATCCTCAACTTCAAGGGGAGAGTCAAGTTGTGATCAAACAACTTATGAACAACTAAAGGCTGTGACTATTTTAAGAAGTGGGAAATCAATTGAGAAACCTGAACAACTAATTCAGAACCCACTTGAAGATTCAAACTTGGATGAAAATTCAAATGAACCAGAAGATCAAACTGAGAAAACAGATAACATTTTCAAGGAAACAACTCCTCATCAAACGACCCCACAACCTGCACCATTTCCTCAATGCATGATGTGGAATCCCAAGCCTGAACTGAGTGAAACATTGAGGTAAATCTTCTCACAAGTCAAGTTGAACATTACTCTTCTTGATGAAATCCAAACCATACCTTCCTACTCAAAGTACCTTAAGGACTTGTGCACTTTTAAAAGAAAATTTTCACATAAAAACCAAGTCCTTTTGGCTGCTAATGTGAGTACCACCATTCAAGGGACCATTCCTCCTAAGTTGAATGACCCGGGTTTCCCTTACATCAATGTTGAACTAGGAGAGAGAAAAGTTGTCAAGGCCTTGTGTGACCTTGGTACTAGTATCAATCTCATCCCATATGCTGTGTATTTCCAGTTAGGCCTAGAAGAGCTCCAACCCAAATCTGTCACACTTCAGTTTGCTGATCGTAGCATTAGTCTTCCAAAGGGGGTTTTAAAGGACGTTCTGGTAAAGGTTGAAAACTTTATCTACACTGCTGACATCATTGTCCTTGACAACCATCCAAACTTAGGAAATATGGAACAAACCCCAATCATCCTTGGTCATCCTTTTCTTGCAACAATCAACTCTGTTATCCGAGTTCGAAATGGGAACATGACCATCACCTTTGGGAACATGAGTCTAGACTTGAACATCTATAATGAAAGATCACAAATAGGGGATGACGAGGACATTCATGAAGTAAACATGATAGGAAGCATTGATAATGAATCCATGGAACATCAAGGAATATTTGATGAATTTTTAAATCAGGATGAGATTGATTTCCTTTGTTCATATGAAGGAAGTTTATCTCCTTGGCTTGAATCATTTTCAAATTTCTCTTATGATGAAGTCTTAGGTCCAACAAGCAGTGAAACCTTTCCAGAAACCACTTTCATGGAGATGACTCCAAATTCCTTCCCTAAATATGATCAAGCCAATCTAGTAGCTAAAACTTCTACATGTGGGGAATCAATCCTATATGAAACTCTAAAAAATTAAATTGATCTTGATCCAATGTCCCAATCTTCTGCTAAAATTATGAACCAACATGATATTGAATTGAAGGAACTTCCTGCTACACTAAAGTATGCCTTCCCAGGGGAAAGTAAAACACATCCTATTGTCATTTTTTCTTATCTTGAATCCAATCATGAGATGATGCCTCTAGATGTCCTTAGGAAGCATAAGAAAGCCATTGGTTGGACCCTTTCTGATATTCCTGGGATTAGCCCACTTATCGGGACTCATATGATTGTTCTGGAATCTGATTCCAAGCCATGTTGTCAACCTCAACGGCGACTCAATCCTAATATCATGGAGGTAGTAAGGAAAGAACTAATGAAATTGTTGAAATCTGGTATCATATATCCCATAGCTGAGAGTGAATGGGTGAGCCCAATCCAAGTGGTTCCAAAAAAGTCTGGAATCACAGTGATAACCAATAAGGATGGAGAGATTCATCCAACGAGGGTGAGTAGTGGATGGAGGGTCTGCATTGACTATAGGAAACTAAACTCATTCACCAAGAAGGACCATTTCCCCTTACCATTCATTGACCAAGTCCTTGAGAGAGTGGTAGGTCATGCCTTCTACTATTTCTTAGATGGGTACTTAGGGTACAATCAAATTGAGGTCTCCCTAGAGGATCAAGGGAAGACTACATTCACATGTCCTTTCAGAACCTTTTCTTTCAAACGCATGCCCTTTGGGTTATGCAATGCCCCTGGAACCTTCCAACGGTGCATAATGGGAATCTTTTCAGACATGGTAGGGGATTTTCTTGATGTCTTCATGGATGAATTCTCTGTGTTTGGGGATACTTTTGAGGGATGTCTGCAAAATGTTGAGAGAGTCTTGTCAAGATGTGAAGAAAATAATCTGGTCCTAAACTGGGAAAAATGCCATTTCAATGTTAAAGAGGGACTTGTTCTAGGCCATCTGGTCTCGAGTAGGGGGATTGAAGTTGATAAAGCAAAGGTTGACATCATTCGTCACCTTCCATCACCCAAAACTGTCAAGGAAGTGAGGTCTTTCTTAGGACATGCTGGTTTCTATAGAAGATTCATCAAGGACTTTAGTTCAATATTCTGTCCCCTTTGTGCTCTCTTAGTAAAGGATGCTCCATTTTTTTGGACAGAAAGCTGTGAGGGTTCATTCTCAACCCTCAAAAACTCTCTCACCTCTCCTCCCATTATGAAATATCCAAATTGGAACCTTCTTTTTGAACTTATGTGTTATGCCAGTGACTTTTCTGTTGGAGCTGTGTTAGGACAACATTGTGATAAAACTCCTTATGTCATTGCTTATGCAAGCAAATCCTTAAATGATGCCCAAATCAACTACACCACCACTGAAAAGGAGTTACTTGCTATTGTGTTTTCCTTAGATATTTTTAGGTCCTACCTCTTAGGATCACCCATCACTGTGTTCACTGGCCATTCTGCACTAAAATACCTCTTCCAAAAACAAGATTCTAAGGCTAGACTGATTAGGTGGGTCCTTCTCTTACAAGAATTTGACCTCACAATCGAGGATAAAAAGGGAGTTGAAAATGTTGTAGCTGATCTCCTCTACAGGATGGAATTCAAAGACAACTCAAATCACCTTTCTGTGTCTGATTCATTTCCTGATGAACACTTATACTCTGTGAGTGACTGCCCTTGGTATGCTGACATAGAAAATTTCTTAGTGACAGGATTCATTCCAAAATTCATAGGGACTCAAGCTAGAAGGAAATTCTTTTCTGATGTTAGCCACTATGTGTTTGATGGTCCATACCTCTATAAGTTCTGCCCTGATCAAGTCATTAGGAGGTGTGTTCCAGAATCTGAACAAGAGTCCATCCTTAAATTCTATCACAGTGAGGCATGTGGATGTCACTTTTCCTCTAAGAAAACATCTTCTAAGATTCTTCAATGTGGTCATTTCTGGCCCACCCTCTCAAGGGACTCCTACACATTTTGTCAAAGCTATCCAAGGTGTTAACAAGTAGGGTCCATCACAAAAAGGAATCAAATTCCACTCACTCCCATCTTAGTGGTTGAAATATTTGACTGTTGAGGAATTGATTTCATGGGTCCATTCCCAAACTCTCGGAGATACCTCTACATACTCTTAGCTGTTGATAATGTCTCAAAATGGGTTGAGGACATTCCCACTAAGTCCAATGATCACCAAGTTGTGATTTGATTTCTAAAAGAGAACTTATTTTCATGATTTGGAATTCCTAGGGCTATAATCAGTGATTGAGGAACCCATTTCTGCAACCGTCCATTCGATTCACTCATGTCTAAGTATGGTATTTCTCATAAATTTTCCACTGCATACCATCCTCAAACCAATGGTCAAGCTGAGTTAGCGAATAGGGATATTAAGCAAATTCTTGAAAAAACGGTCAACCCCTCTAGGAAAGATTGGTCTGAGAAACTCTTAGATGCTATTTGGGCCTATAGAACTGCATATAAAACCATTTTAGGAATGTCCCCATATAGGTTGGTTTATGGTAAAGCATGCCATTTTCCAGTGGAGATTGAACATAAGGCTTTTTGGGAAATTACGAAAATGGATTATGACCTCTCATTGGCTGGAACAAAAATGAAATTTGATCTCAATGAACTGGAGGAATTAAGGATGGAGGCTTATGAAAATTCAAGGATCAATAAAGCTAGAGTTCAAGCCTACCAATCTAGGAATATAAAAGTAAAACATTTTGAACCAGGAATACTTGTGCTCTTGTATAGTTCAAAACATCATTTACACCCAGGAATGTTAAGGACTAGATGGTCAGGTCCTTTCATAGTGTATCATGTATACCCCCATGGGGAAGAAGAGATTCAAGATCCCACAAGTGGTCACATTTTCAAGGTCAACGGTCAAAGGTTAAAAACATTCAATGAATCACTCAATAAATAGGAAATAGATGTTGAGTTAATTGATCCAATCTATGAACCAGGAAAAAATTGATAAATTTGGGATCTATGTTGGGCTAACGACGTTAAACAAAGCACTACACGGGAGGCAACCCGTGGTTTTTATGTTTCTAATCTTCTTGAATCACCTTTATTTTTCAAATAATATTACTTAATCATTTTTATATTTAAAAATAAAAAATATACTTTTGACCTGTTCTTCTATTATTAGTATGGATGGGTACGAAAGAGGAGGACCATATTCATTCGTGTCACGTGGTGTGATCCTTGAGTAATACCTTACCCAGAATTTTAAAAATAAGACAATGTATCATCAGTTTATTTTTTTTATTTTTATTATTTTATAGGTTAAGATAAAAATAAAAATAAAATAATAATAAAAAAAAGTCCACGCCATAGGATGTGGGGAAAACCCCGTCACAACCGGTGAAGCCATGGGGACTCGAACCCGGGACCGAAGGAAGACAGGGGCGCGCGCTTACCACTGACTTGCGGCTTCTTGTGCTTCCTTATTCTATAATTTTTATATATATTCTTATATTTTACTTCCTTTATTATATAAATATATATATATATATTGTTTTTTTTTGTTTTTTTTTGTTTTTCCTTTTTCCACTAGGGAACTTTGCAAGCAACATGGATATCGAAGGAATAAATTCGAGAGGCAAGAACTTCAAACATAAACCACCAGGTGACTTCATTCCATGATCCTCATATTTCAATTTCCTTATTGAACTCCCCTTTTTATTCCTCTACCCAATTCTAAATTTTGTTTTTATGAAACTAGGGACAGTTTCATTCTAAGTTGGGGGGTGTGGAAACAAAATGTTTGTTTAAAAAAAACAACAATGATAACAAAAAGAAGTAAAATTCCTTTATCATTCATATAATAACATCTTTGCTCACATAAAAACTACATATAAAATAATTATTATTTCCTTGACTCTTAATTTAATTCATGATTAAGTTTAGAAGCATTGATTTTGGAAGTTTGTTTGTCCAATGAAAATTTTCATCATTTTTTTCATCCATTAAATCAAAATTCCACAATGCACATCCTTTAGATTGTGGGGTAATAATTTGAATTTTTGGGGTCCCATAATAAATAGCATAGGCTGGTTTGATTTTTATGAATAATATGTGTATTCAAAAAAATTAAAAAGAAAACAACAACAAAAAAATTGTGTGTAGAACAATGGATTGATAAAATGCGAGGCTTTCGGAACTTGGGGATCGTGACTCCAGAGTTGTCTAGCCCTTATTTTTTCAATATATCTCTATTTATGGTAATATGACTTTGTTTTTGATTAAGTTAACTCGATATGATGTTCGAGTATGTGGGCTTCACTTGGTTCCCTAAGGCCTTTGAGTCTGGGAGTCATCGGCAAAGTCTTGCTACATGGGTTAATTTGATTAACTACAATCTCAATTACTATGTCGATATTGCAAAAAATTAAAAAATCAAAAAAAAAATCAAAAAAAAAAGAATGAAGACTACTCATATTAGGATTAAATGTGATTCTACATAGCGCTTCCATGATTTCCCCCTTGAATGAAAATGAACCCCCATATCTATTGTGATACACAACACATCATTACACCTAATTGAGTTGGATGAAGTATGATGATGGATTTGATCAAAGGAATGGGATTGGGATTGGGATCTGCTTTTAAATTCATCTTGTTTTAAATTATCTTGATAGGTTATAAAAATATATTTGTGTGTAGTTTACATTGTGAGCACTGTTTGTTATAATGTGTTTGAAGAAAGGAATTCAAATAAAATCATAGAATTATTTGCTCGGGACTAGCAAATCTCAAGTTGGGGGGTGTTATTATCCAATAAAAACATATATTTTAATTAAATTTTAATGGTATTAAATGTTCATTTTTGATCTTATGGGCCTGAGTTAGTGCATTTTCATTATGAACATTCATTCTCATCATTTGTGCACTTCATGCCTAATATACACCAATTTAGGCCCAATGAGTCATATGATTATAAGGAATGTAATTATCAATTTTTTAATTTCATATTTTGGGAACATTATCTACACATAATTTTGAACATTTTTCATTCAGGGATCAATGGATAATTCATGGAAGAAGATGGAGATATTTTGTGATGAAAGGAAGAAATTCTAGAGAAGACAGATTGGACACCATCCCACTGATGAGACTGTGGGGCCCAACATAAAGCCCCAATTAATCCCAAATTTCGTGGGATGCTAGAAGACATGTATAGGAACAAATAACTCTGCATGATACAATGCTAATTAGGCTTCTATGGTGGTCATTGAGGCGGCCCAAGTTAGCAATACAATTCTGGTCCAGATTCTACGGCCTAGAAAAACAGCCCACTAATTTAATCATATCTCGGAATACACAACTCTAAATGGGCCCAAATTTACAGGCGGTTATACGACATCCGTAGAGCCATTTTCTTCTTCTATGGCCCACTCTTATTCGACCGTCTAGAAGGTCTTCTAGACGCGTCTGTTCGGTGAAGGAAAGTTGGATGCCACCTCGGGTCAAATGTGGAAAAGTTCAAATTCCACAAGCTTTCCACCACCTATGGCCTACCAAAATTAATTGAGATGCTTTGTACTGTTGGAGGCTCGACCTAAGGCTCCTAAAATGCCTATTTAAGTCAGTGGTGGTGAAGGAGTTGGGAATCTTGGATGCTTTGTACAATTGTAATGTTATGCTGCATTTTTGTTGCCTCAAATTTGTCTTTCACATGTAAGTTGTTCAATTCACTTTAGTTTCTTAATAAAAGTTCTTATTCTACTCTTATTATGTTGTTCTTCATATCAATTTGATACCATTGGATCAATGTGTGAATTTATTCACACCAACTCTTGTGAAATTATTCTCACAACGGTGGAGTGATCATTTTATTTTTGTTGTTTTCTTTACTTCTCCATTTCCTCCCTCATGAGTCTACTTTCCACTTCCATTGAAACCATGGGATCAATGGAGGGATAACCCAATTATGGGTTGATCCAAGGGAGTAGCAAGGGGATGGATTGGATGATATTTACCACCTAATTAATGTATAATCACTTCTTTAATTGGGATTTTTATTTGATGATTTTTAAACACGATCGTCCTTGTTGAATTTAAGGCCACACACTTCAAGTACAAATACGAACCTTTACCTTAAAGTGCTCAAAACATTGATCCTTCAAGTGTATAGGTGATTAGTATTAAAGGGTGTAGGCATTAAACCAGTAAGTGATCATATTGTTTTATCTCCTTAAATGAACCCATCTCAAATTTAAGAAATTGAACTCATTAAAAAGAAAATACGTCCAATCCACCCCGAGCAATAACCTAGGATCAGCTCATTATTTTAAATTGAATTCACTTATATCTATTAGATATCTTTAAAACCCATCAAAAATCAATCCATGTTGGCCAATTCATAGCTGAAAACAGTCCATAGAATGTACGTGTCTATAGGTTTCTTCTTAGGTCTCTGTGGATTCGATAACCCAAGCTAAACTACAAAGACCGTCTTACCGTCTTCTCTTGGGTAAATTTGAGAGAGAATCAAGAACCTCTGGTGTCTCCGCTAGTGCCTCCACTAGAAGAGGGATCTATATTGAGGCCTCATCACTTAGTGGGATTTTAGTATGTATGACTCTCGTGGCCCTAGCTGGTCATCTGCGGGGAGGCATACTAAAAGAAACAGATGTGACACAGTCATAAGACTATACCTAGTGAGCTGACATGGTTGAGCAGACTTAATGAAAAACTTATGAAAACACACAAGAAATCCGTGTTTTCATGCACTAAGTTGGAAATCATAAGTCAGGGTCCTAGTTTATGGATACGTTGGCCGCCCGCACCAACACAGGACTCCCTGAACTAAAAACTACACTTATTACCCTTAACACTATTGCTTCACAGAAAGAATTGTCAGAGTCCTATGTTATGCAGTAGAACCGACATCCTCTGATACCAGTTTTTCATGACCCGTCCCCCGGGGCCCATATCATGATTACCCCATTCCCTCCTTCTATTGGCCAAGGGCTGGAGACTAGTACCAAAGGCGTAATTACCTAAAACTGGGAAGGCATTGCCTTTATAAATCATAAACACACACAAATAGAGTACAAGTGGAAGAAAACACTATGTAAAAGTTTTATAACATGTGTACTGAATGTAAAGGGGGGGGGGTAATACAAGCCCAACTGTAAGGTAAAAATTCAACTAAAAACAAGTACAACTGAAAAAGGAAAAAACCGCTGAAAGGTGAAAGCAGCTCCTCAATCATCCTCCTGGGTTGATACCTGAACGGTATGTACATATGGCCTCCAAAAAACTCCATGTCCTTCAGAATCCACCATGTACCGATACGTCATAAGGTCCTCTTCTAGGTACCGTCCAGTTCCGGCACTCTTGGCCCCCGTCAGAGCTATCTGTTGTCTGCATCCAACACAACATGGTACAAGCATAGCCCATTCAGGGGTGAGTATAACAATAATCAGTAGAGACCCCGAGAGCCTCAAGGTCTCACAAAATCCAACAATGATAAACCAAAATGTATGAAATCAACGGATAAGGATTACATAGGTATATTCCCATACATATACCTAAGTTTTCAAGTAAACCATCTCAATCATGAGGAAAACACAAAGGTCATTGACTCAGATCAAACCAGGATTTTCATTATCGAAACCTCGAGAGCTGGAGAACTCATCAAATATCAATTATAGTGGGACTTTCATGACACCGAGGTGCTTCTCACTAACCTTGGACTGCTGAGGTACTCCTCCTGTCGAGTACCACAGGTCTACTGCGAACTACCAGGAACTTCGTCCGCTGTGAGTATTCCGCCAAATATCGGGTGCTCCCCCAAATAGCCTGTTGCGGTACTCCTCCTATCGAGTACCGTATGTATGCTACCAAATACCGGGTGCTACTCCACCATGGGCCTTCCGCCAACTACCAATTTCTCCCCACTGGGCTAGTTGAATCACTCCGAGTGTAATCGGTCAAGCAGTCGTCAAGTTTGTCAGCTACAAGGAATTTGCACTTTGTATGCTCATCACCGGGAGGATCCGCTCCACGATCTACATGATGATAATATAAATTTCACGATGTCTCAATTGTATGTATCTCAAAAGACCACCACGTCAAATGGGTCTCAACGCAACAGACGGCGCGTCAATCGGATTCCCGGTCTGTAAGTTATTGGAATTTGTGTCCCAGGGGTCTGGTTGGTTTTTAGGATCAAACCAACCTGACCATACTCCAACCATGTCCAAAACTAATGTGGGATATTGGAAATAAATTGTATCGTTCCATGATTTTTGTCACCATAGACGTTTGCCGATCAGACACATGTTACCCGTGTTACGGGCTCAAAGGTGTAATCGGGTCTAAAGGGTTTGGTTCTGGTCCGACCCTATGGGACCGACCTGACCTGACCTGACCCGGGACCAATCTGGGGTCCAAACCAGTCCATGGGTCTGATCTGACCCGAAGGGGCGGACTGGACCGAAGTCGGCTGTGCCCGAAAGGTGCCCGGCTGGGCCCGAAAGCGGCCTGGCCCGGCCCGGCTGTGTGCCCCGGCCTGGCCGGCCATGTGGCCTGGCCTGACTGGCTGCAGGGCCCGACCTGGAAGGTCGTGGGGCCTGGCTTGGGGGGCCATGTGGCCGAGCCCTGCTAGCCATGTGGCCTAGCCTGTCTGGACGCAGGGCCGGGCCCGGCCATCCGTGGGGCACGACGGCTGGTCGTGAGGCCCATCAGCGGGTCGTGGGGCCTGGCCGGCAGGCCGTGTGGTCCGATGGCAGGTCGTGTGGATGGGCCAGGGGGCCACAGCTGGCAAGCCATGTGGCCCAGCTCCCCACACTGTGGTGGTGGGGGGGGGGGTGCCCCACTTGTTCGTAATGGATGGTACATGGCGCCGACCATTGTAACCGCGAGACCTGAAGGGTCATGCCTGTGCAGCGTGCACCACCGGCTGGCATAGCCGGCCTCCCTCCCCTGTCCAACGCGACCCTAGTCTGCGGGTCTTTTCTGGCGTGGCGCGATGGCACTGTGCCCATGCTCTCCCACCGCAGCCCGCCCTGGCCGTTTTCATACAACACCAGCGCGGCGCGACGATGTCGCGCCCCTCTACCACGGCCCGCCTTGGTCGCGGCCTCCTTCTACCATCTGCATGGCGCGATGGCGTGGGGGGGGGGTGTCGTGCCCCCCCTTTATTCGTAACGGCCGGTGCATGGAGCCAAACCCTTTAACCGCGGGACCTGAAGGGTCCCGCCTGTGTATTGCGCACCAGAAGTCGGCATAGTTGGCTGCCCTCCGCTGTCCACTATAGCCTTAGGCCAATGGTCTTCTCCGGTGAGGCGTGACGGCGCCACGCCCCTGCTCTCCCGCCGCGGTATTTCACCCCCGGTGCCGCGCAACGGCGCTGCACGCCTCCGCCACGGCCCGTCGAGGTCGTGGCTCTCCTCCATGTATCGAGGCGGTTCCTCACCCTCTTGACGACCTGGAGGCCTTTGCGTTTTCGGTTTCTTTGGTAGCTGGCCCGTCGACGGCCTCTGTGGTTCCCTGTGGTCCGTTCCCCCGTCGTCAACAAATAAGATCAACCAAATGGGGAAGGGTCATCCATGTTAGTGCAGTACGAACCCCCCCATGTTATGTTGATAACATTTGGAATAACGAATACCGAAATATTAACGACATAGAATGGGAGAAAAACAAATTATATCCCCCGACCATGCTTGATGATTGTTGATTGACGAAGTCACGGGAAAAGGCTACGTCGTTTCGTTGATGTTGGGAAGGAAGAAGCCAAGGAAGGCATCATCTTTCTTCGTGGGTGACGCTTCCCTTTCTATCCCCAGTCGAAGAAATAAGAAGATGGATTTTGTCAATCATCGGTGGATGGAGAATTCTTCATGTTCTTCATTGAGAGGATGAAGTTGTCTCTCAAGTCCCACCCAAATGAATCGTCAACAAAATAAAATTTTAGAATTGTCTATTATTTAATCTTTGGCTTGAAATCAAAGTAATTAAAAAGTTGAATTAAATAAATGAGTGGGTTCAATTAATTCTAAGTGGGTTGGAATATTTAATTAGTGGGGGAAGTTCATGGGTCCCCCCCCCCACACTTTATGGAGAGTTATAAGGGGCTAAAGCTCATGTGGTTTCTATGCTAAATATCCTCCCAAGGGAGGTTATGTGCGGGTAGACCCCACCTCCATAAACTCTCATGACAGGTTATTGTGTGGTGGCCCCCACCACTATCATCCTCTTGGAGAATATAACCACCATGAAAGAAAAATAAGCTATCACCTTATTTTTATTTAACATTATTAATGAATCCAAAAAATCTATTTTCCAAACACGTTAAAAAGAAACTATGGTGAACATCTTACTAAGAAATCAATGATGCTACGAGTTCAACGGTACCCTCGGAAAACGATTTCAAGCACCGGTTAAAGAGTTATAAAATTTTTCTTGCACGTTTACTGAACTTACCCATGCAAAACTTATGAAATTGATTCCGAGAAAAGTGGGCCTAAAAATCAAGCGTCGTCAATTTTCACAGACTCTTAAAATTCACACGTATTTAAAAAAAATTCCATGGTAATTCTGGTTCTTTACCCCAATAAAAAAATTACTTATATTGTTACATTACCAGAAGTTAGTTTCTAACTTATGAAAAAATTTGAAAAAAAATCAAAATTTGGTTGGGGATGCTCATGTTGATATTCTGGGATCCATTCCTCTCTCGTAGAAGGTTTTGTGTTTGGTTTAGGGTTTCTCTCGACAATATCCTTGTTTTGGATTTATCTAGTAAAAAATTAGGGGTTTAGATTGTTCCCATGTAAAATTTTCTCTATCATTCATAGTGGGTGCCATACACTATAGTTTAGATTTTGAAGAATAAAAATATGTTCTCTTAAAGAAGTACTACTATTAAATTTGTTGTATTCATGTCTATAATTTTTTTATACACTCTTCACACATCCACTATAATAATTTTAATAATTATTATTATTTAAATAATTTCCAAAAAAAAAAAATTCCACAATTACTTTTTAAACACTTATAATGTTAATAAAGGTATATTCACCCCCTCTAGTCCATATTCCATCAACCCATCAGGACCTAAAAATTATATTTTTGATTAGTATATGGAGATAAAATCCATTTAATTGGATCCTATTTATAGGTTTTTTTCTTGATCTTCGATGTTGTCATTCTTCATTAGTTGTTTTAGGAGCTGATTTGTGATCCCTGAATAAAGGTAGGTGGTTACATGATAGTATTATTCAGTCTGATCCTAAGGTATGAGGGTCCACATATTGAGATGAGCATTGTTATGAGATTTATGAGGATCCAATAATTTAAAATGAATTCATAACATAGGGAAGATGTCCATGGTACATTCTATATATATTTATATGTATATTCTATTCCTCTTAATTTTCCCTTCCAACGAATTAATATATATATTTTTATGTAAAATATTTATTTAAAATAACTTTGTAATTATTCAATCATTTTGAAATGATATAATGTTTTTTTAGTGATAAAATTGTATCTACGTGCCTTATATTACATAAAATTGAAAGAAATATTTTGTTTGTTAATATGAAAATCCTTCTCAAAACACTCATTAAGACGCTAATTGGATTTATATATCCCAAACTACCTTTTCATTTTGGTTATTGTTTTCCTTTTCCTAGGTCCTAGAAATGTGAAACTTCCACATGAAGGAGGTGGATGATCATGATCATTTGGGATTAGAGTGTAGTTTCCATTGGAATGTTTGTCTTTATTCTTATTACATTGATGATGAACTATTTATGTTTTTGGATATACTTATTTTCATTTTGATACATTATCATTTTATTGTGTTCATCATACTAAATCTTTTCTTTATCTTCTACTATTCTCAAGAAAATCTATTCACTATTTTATCTTCTATGATGTGAGGTGATAGATTCCAACTCATGGGAATTGGGAATGTGCTACAATCCATTCCATAGCTTGCAGAGCTATCTAGGTACTAGGGGACTAATTATGGTTCTTGAAGATGTTCTGTCAAACCTGGAGGTTTAGCATCATTCATTGGTTTTAGTATGCAGTTTTAGATATCTTGTCTGGAAATAAGAGGTAGATGGGAGAGAGTACCAAGAACTCTCTAACTGTAAAGATAATTAATTAACCATATTGTTGTAATGGTGTTTTGTAGAATAATTTGATATATTTTTAGTCATTTCATTAATTTGGATTTGTATATTTTGAAATCTAAATAATGATCTCTTATTTGATGGGATTAATTTCATCCAGGATCATATTTGATTCGTTAATCTATGTTGCTATATAATGAATTAAATATTATTCTATGATGTCATATAGAATTATTACCTAATGAATAACTGTATATATGACATATGAAAAATATATTGGTGAACCAAAATGGGTGAATCCCCTAGTAGATGAAAAAATAGCAAAATTTATTGTGCGTTCTTTACAATCTATTGGAGATGCACCACCACCCATTCTAGCTAAGGAAAAAAATTTGTAACATCAAAGAGATGAATCCATGAATATTATAAAAATATTTTTTTCTATAATCCATCAGAGTTTCAAAGAAAAAAGTTCTTCATGTGGCTAAGGATTAGCTGAGAATGACAGCGTTTATTTTTTATTTATTGGAAATTCCTTATATAATTAAGGTAAAATGTGCCTTCATTAAGCGATAGAGACATTACAAGTGATTATTGGACTCTATAGTGGTATAGAAGAATCATGAGGGTATAGAGTGGATGGAATATAATTATATTTTCAATGATCTATTATATATTGATTCTATAGTTTTTTTAAGGCTATAGAGTATTTTAAACATTGGCAGGTTGACATGATTATACCTAAGTATGTGAACCAATTTTCTATGGTTGTTTAGTTATTACATGAGATTGAATCAAATGGGAATTTTATGAATTGATAGTTCGATATGATACTTTGACCCAAAATTTATTATCTGGTTTTGGAACTAAATATCACTTCTTATGCGGATGAGTAGAATTGGGTGTTCATTATTGATCTTGAACTAGCCAGTAAATCACTGTTGATGAGAGATAATTTTATTATAGTTGATTCTATGTGAGTTATTTCAAGGTAAATAGTTATCATAATGAGTCTCTTCATGGTTCTCTATAGTAGGGTTCATCAAGACCTTAGGTAGTTCTTTGAAGAGGCACTATGACTTGCTTCCAGTGTGGGATGTCTAGGTGCCCAAAATGGGTTTTTTTCATAGTCACCCATGATATGTTGTTCTTATATAAATTTTGGACAACTAAATATGTTCTTTTATGCCTTTTCATATCTACTTAGTTTAACAAGATCATTACCACCTAAAAATAGTTTATTTAAATTAGATGCTTTAGGAACAAATTAGTTCTTTCCACAGTCCTAAATAATAATTCCTCATACAATGGAAGAGTATTTAGATGAAGATGATACATTTCTAGTGTCTATGGTATTTTCCATTGATATAACCACATCTTTAGTGACTCTATTATTTGATACTTTTCTATGTCACTTGTTTATACAAACATGTATTGTTATCCTTCTTATTCATCATATGTATCTTTTATCTTATGGGATGGATATTAGTACACCCCTCACAATATAGATAGAGTTGTGTCTCCATTATACTGATTGTGTCTTATCATTATCATATATTTAGAATACCTAGTAATTTAACTTTCTCCACAAGAAACCTTTTTTTGACAATTCTAGAATGAATTGTCTCATTACAAATAATGCCAGAATTGACTGTTATCTTCAACGAGACTCCATTACTATGATTGATGAGGTGTGTCATATTATTCAATATGAATAAGACTCAAGGTCCATTTGATATATAGAGTCTTATATGTAGTAGGGGGACGTAATATATCATTGTAATTTTAATTTGTAGAATAAATTTTTATTAATGATATCCCTCTACTAGATGGAGAGTATCTATATGTTTCCCAATTAATTTATTTGGTAATCCATTGGTAAGAGAGATAAATTTTTCTATTTATTTGTTTCCTAGAATTCGTCATGTATAGACACTATCTTACAATTTGGATGCAACTAAAATTAAATAGTAGAAGACTCAGTGGGAAGATATTTTATAGAAATGATTTCTACACTCAAGTTTGTCACCTTTTAAGGAACATTTTTTCTCTGCTAAGAATGATGATGGGACACATTACCTATGAGTTGATTACTAAAATCATATAAATTTATAAAAAATAAAAATTATCCCACTATAATTACTAATGATCTATTAGGCCTGTTAAAATTAGGTAAGGGGTTCTCAAATATTGATCTTTGATCTAGATTGTTTTAGAAAAGAGGGTACATGGACCTGTCACCCAAATAACCTATTGAGAATATAATAATATAGAATTATGAAAACCACCATACATAGTAGGTACAAAATTTTTTAATCATTCCATTCCATTTGGAATATCCATTTATCCATAAGTCCTTACGGAATTTATTAAATAGATCTTCCATGATTATCTTAATTAATTATTTGTGTTTCTATGTGTGACACCCTATTTTACTCCAATTCTATGGAGGAGCATGTTCAAAATCAAAGATTAGTTTTCAAATTGTAATGAAATACATGAAATTATGAAATTCGGTCTCAATTTTATTTTATAATTAGAGAACCGCAGTTCATAGGACATGTTTTCTTTAAACATGGTGTCTATGTTAGACATGAGTAGTTGAATGATATCATGACATGGGAGAAATCACATAATGTTTCTGTGATTTAGTTATTCCTTACATTAGTGGGTTTATTATCTATAGTTCAAAATTAATTTCTCACTTTGGATTGTATAAAAAACACTCACTAAAAAGATGGTTAACTTATCTTCGGTTGATAAATGTCAGGGTTATTTTTTTAGTGGAAAATTATTTTGACATATATATGTGTGTTGGATCTTCTAGATGTTGAGTACGGATACATGGTATTCTTTGATGAATCCGGTTTGGGGTTTTATTATGTTGATATGTATTAAGATCATGTGGTATTATATGTTTCCTAATGTTTTAGTCCACACATGAAGAATTATCAGACCCATGACCACGAAATCACAACCATGATGCAAGAACAAAAAATTCAGAAACATTATATTTTTTAGGAATGGTTTAGAATGATTTATGAAAATATGTGTCTTATTTATATCATCATATGATAATATTTGAATCTCTGGAAGTTGTGTTGGGTTGAGTACTCGAATAATTTTGATATCAAATTTTCATATACCCAAGGTCATTTTTTAACAATCCTATAAGAAGATATATTATGAAATAGAATATGAAAAAAATAATCTGATTGGTTGAATATAATGGATAGTATTACATATTTTCATTAATGGGTTCGGTTAAAAAAGGGATAGGTATACTTAGAAAGTATTTATATGACCTCTGATTTCTATGAGATGATTATTCATGAACAATATCATCCTGATAAATTCTATGTCATTATGAACTTAATTAATTAGTCGTAAACTATGTATAAGTGTTCATTCTCCATGAAGGGTATCTTATGACTCCAAAATGTTTACATTTTACCTTTTCTCGTGAGAAAATACATGACATGGTTTTTGTATAATTCTCAATGGGCTTTTCACCTAGTAACCACAATGACGTTTTATTACATGTGACATTGACTCTATTGGTAGGTATGATATGTGACATTTTTTATTTTGAATCCCTCCTATTATTATAATTTTCAATAGGTTATGTCTAATCCAAACAAACCTTGGGGTTTTGTACATCCACTTCCAAGGATAAGAAAGATGTTGAATGATATCTCTATTTTTTTTCTAATGCCAATCCATGTAGAAATTCCTAGTAATCCAGGCATGTGAGACTATATTATTCTAAAAAATTATAAAAATGGTTCCCATAAAAACTATATAGTCCCCTTCTCAACCCCAAATAGTCGTATGTCAATTTCCTTGGCTATGAGGTATCTCAAGAATAATAGTTTTCCCCTAAATCCCCTAATTGTGATGTATCAAACTGTGATTGATCTCTTGAAATATCTTCTAGGTTCGTAATTCTCCTATCCCTATTTTCTCTAAATCGATCAATAATTTATACATTGATTTTGATATGTCATAAAAAATTTGATTTTTATAAACTCAATTTAAATGGATCATGATTCAATGTATGGGTTCCTAATAACTTTTTCTGTCATTCTTCCTTATAAAATCTAATTGTGGGTGCTGATTCATGATATGTGATTAATGGAGGGTCATTATGATTGAGATTGGTTAAATAATTTATAAATTTATCATCATGATTTTTTGATATTTAATTTAATTATGTATAAAAACCCAATTTTATTTGAGTTAGAATATGAAATAGTATTACTATAGATTTTGGGAAAGCCCACTAATTCTAATGGATTTGGATTTTGGGAAATAGTTTGAAATTTATGGAATAAATGAATATCTCTATGAATTGATTCTAAAAAATCATTTAATGTCCATTGATAAAATCATATGATTGGTTTTTTATTTCAAAGGCATGAATTGATGAAAATCCCATTTTTATTTTTCAAAACTATATTAGAAAAACAATATTGAGAATTGTGTTATTGAATTGTAAATTTCAATTTTTTTGAAATGATATGATTTCCCTTTTCTACTAATTCATTGAGAACATTTGATACTTGGTAATTAAGAGGTAATTTGGGATACGAATTCTATGATAATAATTCCCTATAAATGGATTCTCTTTGAAAAATCCAACAAAAACCAATTTGGGATGATCTAATCCTGGTAGAGTTATTGATGAGTGTTATTTAACTTGATCCTAAGGGACGTGTGTAAACATATTTCATTGATCATTAATATTATATTTGTGAGGAAATTATATTAAGAAACTATCAAACCATATGAATGATGGACATGGAGTTTTCGGGGAATATTTTGATATATATATATTCCATTAATTTTGAAACTATATTAATAAATATAGGTAATTTATATATTCATTTTTTATATAAAATAATTAATTAATCTATGATTGAAATGTATTCCATTATACTGAAATGAAATCATTTTTTATATATTAAATTTAATTTTCTTTTCCTGGTTTCACTTAAAATTTCAAGCATGAATTAGATTATTATTATATTCTCTTTTTATAGAAAATTATGCAAGACCACATTGGGAAAAATAGATCACACCAAATTTTTCTTGAAAGAAGTTGTTGATTTTTCCCTTCTAGGTCTGAGAAAATGGAAAACCCCATATTAAAATAGGGTATATTTTTTTTCTTTAGGGATTCGAGTGATGTTTCTATTAGGGTGATTATCATTCTACTGAGTATATTGATGATATACTATTTTCGGTTTTGATATCACTATTTGGTTTTCTCACTTACTTCATTTGGTGTGTTGATCATACTGACTTTTCCATTTATATTATTCTATATTAGCGAAAATTTATTCTCTCTTTTCTCTTTTATGATTCTAGGATCTACTCACCAACCTATGGGAATCAGGAACATCCTTTGTACTTTGTTAGTTCCGGATTAGTTATTTTGGAATGACGGTATTAGGGGGCTCCATGACATAATGGGGTTTTATTTGATAAATTGGGTATAATATTTAGATTCAACGGGTCCAAATTTTATAAAAAGTTTGATTTTAATTTTTTATTAAAAAATAAATTATCGATGTTAAAAGAAGTAGTTTCTCTAGTGAAAAAAGCAAATTTGTAAAAATAAAGAAGCCTAGATTTTATGTAATAACATTTTTAAAAACACGAATTTTATTTTTTGGTGGATGTGTAAATCAACCAAAAAATACATAAAACCAATTAACAATCATTCTTGAATACAAATTAGTTATTAATATCATCCCAATATTGAATACGTTGGGGTTTTTATGAAAATGTAACTCCTCATAAATTATTAAATTAAACTCACTATCCATCCTTATTAATAATTTAAGTCCTTTTTTTATTTTTATACACATTATAAATCACTTCAAAAAATCTTTAAACTCATCATAGAAGCCTTATTTTTAGTATAACACCATCCTATGAATAGAAAAATGTTTAGGGAAGAGCCCAATTTATTAAACAAGAAAAAATAAAAGACCCTTTGAAAGGGAGGGAACCCATTACATGACAAAAATCCCCCAACCAAACAACAACCACATGGCCGAGAGTCCAATGTGGTGAGAAGTCCAAAAAACATTAGCCCGGAGGCCCAATGGCACAATCAACCATTACACAATCCAAGATCCGTCATGGGACCAAATTCCTAGCCCTACACCCGGAGTTCCACTCACCCCCATCCGAGCACCAGTCGACCATCAGCAACTGACACACACGCCAACATCCATGACCCATGAATAATTTAGTGAAAACATATGGTGAATACCATGAAGAATAGGTAATGTTATTCAACATGTGTTGTTATTTTATTCCCAAATTATTCAATTATTATTAAATAATTTTTATAAAAAATTATCAGTATCATACATATAATGTTATTGTTTTATGTTAAGGGAAAACTATTCAACAATCTTTCATTCAATCCAATGGGTTACCGAATCATCTTTCATATGCATATTAGATAACCAACTCACGATGTATTTTTATTTGTTTTCCAGTTTCCACATGTCAAGGATGTTTATAATGATTGATCTACTATTTATATATGATATTTTTATTGTTATTGTTATTTTAAAATTATAATATCAAACACAACTTAGTACTCTCCATTTTTCAGGAATATGATAACATCGCTCTTGAGTACGTAGGACTACTGCCTCACATGTGACATGATTCATTCAAATTGTACATGAAATGAATTAAGGATGTGTTTTGTAAACATATTTGATAAATTCAAAATAAAATTGGCATTTTAATTATAATATATATTAATTTATTTTCTTCCAAACTACCAAGAAAAGGGAAATATTTTTCATGAGTACATACTGTCTATCATCTCTATCAATAGAGCATTTTAGTTTCAATATCAAAATATTTTTGGATTACTATTTATAAATATATAATTAATATATGATATTTTTATATAATGTTTTACATTATATATATGATGATAAAACTATGAAAGTCATTGGAGAAAAAATCTAACATATCAAATCATATATAAAAAACATTGCGGTTATTACATGAAACATAAATTTAAGAGTGAATAATTAGTATGGTGGAAAAAATATCATAAGAAAATTATTTATTCTATGATATATGTGAATATTGTTATATATTATATTCATAATAAACATTTATTTACAATAAATGATACTCGAAGGAGTACTATGGGATTCAAGACATAAGGTAAGTGATTATCATATCAGTTTTTACTTTCGTGAGACACATGCCATATTCACCGACTTTTTATTTTATGTTATATATATATATATATTGTTAATGATTGTATTTAATGTTCAATATCCATAAATTATGGGTATTTACATATGAAATGAATGATTTTACATTCATGGGTTCCATGGTTCATTAGTTACCAAAGTGTTAAGGTAATTTTTGTCTCAATTTTCCTTCATTGATACATATGGTATGCTATGCACATATGTTCGTTTATAAAAGGTTTACACATCCTCTTTAAAATTTTATATCCTGATTTGATTTATCTCTATTATATTTTGATGTTTCATTTTTATTTTATCATCCATGAGTGATACCATGAATAAATGATTATGAAACTGACTTATTTTTATTGGTTATTCAATGATGAAATGATTATTAAGATTATCACTTTTTCAAATGATACGATATGATGAAATGTTTTTAACAACCATATCATTTCAAGAATTATTATATGATAAATTTTTATGATATTGTGTCACACATTAACATGGTTTTCATTATATAATGGGTGGGACCTATGTATTTTAACAATGGACTGGGTTAAAATTTATATCACATGATATAGATATTGATAAAATGGGGAGGGAATCAAATTCAATAAGATAACTTTTGAATGGGTAGTACACTCAGTTCTGTAATATAAGGTTGGAATAAGTAGAAAACCACGTTTAGTAATACATAGATATAATATGGAATGAAACAAAATTAGAAAATGACTTTTCCCACTACGATGGTATAGGAAATGAGCCTTGAATAATAAGGAAATTATTTATAATGATTATGTGTATTCCAAAAAATTTATTTCTCACGCCAATTTTATGCACACTTTCATCATTTTCTTTGATTAAATTAAGATTCATGTCTTTTGAACATCCAATATTTATTACATGAGTCGAGATTAAGATCCTTGATATACTAAGTATATTTTTTAAATGTTATTATAATGCTTTCATATTCATAGATACATGTTAGTATAATGTACCTCCCTTATTTAAAATTAATGTTTAAATGATATCATAGTTTATTATCTATTCTTTCAAAATGATAGGAAGAAGGGTTTTCTACTAGGACTAAAAAATGTAAGACCGTTATGATAAAAATTTAATATCTTTCTTGAATTAAGATGATTGTGTTAAATGATTCAAAAGGCACTAAACTATTATTTTCTTCATGCATGTATTTATGAAATTTATGGAATATAAATCATATATTTATTTCATATACATGTAGAATAATCATTTCTATATCTAGGTGGTATCAAATTATTGTTTTTGTTAACCATAGAAAACTAGTATGAGAACACTTTTATGAGATCCCTATGGATATTTCTAAATATATATATATACAGTTGTCTCTAATGATAAGTCTAATAATGAGTTAGGTAATGGAAAATTTACATGTATATTCATTATGGGTATAGTGTGTGATTTCCAGGAAAATACATCCATGTTTGGATACTATAATTGGATGGGGATATGGCATAAATAGACCTAGGGGACACAAACCTGAAAACTCTATATTAAGATACACTCAATTCGGAATTGGTGCACAAACATGGGCCTCACTGCGCACCACATTTGACACTCATTGGGAAATTATTGTGAAATTCACAAAAACACTATTCACCATAATGAAATATTTAAATAGATATAGAATTTTAATGAAAAAAATATATCATATATTATTAAAGGGGCCATGATTCCAACTTCTTATTATTGATTTTTTTTTATAATTATGTGTTTTCCCACTATTAATTTTTTACGTCACACTATGAATTCTGTTTTAGATGATGGATGAAACCCATATTAAACTTGCTAATGTTGAGTGTGATAGAAATTTGTTTGTTGAAAAGTAATATCACATGATAACTAGAGTGAAGGATATTATAACTATTCCTAATTAGTTATCATGGATCATGATTAATTATATATAACATAATAAATTCATAGAAGCATCTAATAACAGAAGGAATTGTTTCAATCATAGTTCATGCAATGGAAACTAAGGAGGAAGGAAATTTCAGTTTCCTATATGACAAAAATGTGGGAGAAATTGAATTTATCTGTGGAATGTGATGATGTTTTAACAGTTGAAATGAAGGACATAAAGAGAGTAACTATAAAGGAAAAGTAAATTAGTCAAGTTACAATAATGGATTAGAAAATTGGTCACCCTAAGATATCGTCTACTCTAGAATTATTTAATTGTCGAATATTTGGTAATTATGAAAATCAATTTTTTTAGGGGAAATATCATCAATAAAACTAGTAAGGATGTGTGAGTAATGGTTATATTTCTTATTATGAAGAGACAAAAAATGACACATGAAATAAAATTGGTATTGCTGAATATGTTGGTATATCCTATGCTATTGTTTGAGAAGGAAGTGTTATAATTTATGTATTTTTGTATTGGGATTCAAAAATTATTAAATATATAAGATATTTTTGTATAAGTTATTCATTTTTAATTTGAAATAATTATTTGAATGATGCTGATGAGACAAAAAATTATATTTGTGGGAATGTTATTTTTTATGGATAATAGAATATTAAGGCATGGTAACACTTAATATGTTAATTATATTGAGAATGAATTTTAGTTAGGGTAAAGAGGTTTTGGATAAGAATCAAGTAAATTTGATTGTATTTATTAACTTGCAACAGATTAATGATCTATTAAAGATGTGGGTTAAGTTATCATAGATGTAGTTGCTAGCATTTTAGTTTTAATGAATATATCCATTAATTTGTGATTTTTATAATGAATAAGAATAAAATGTGCATTCAATATGGTTTTATTGTAATTCAGGTTAATAACATGATTCAAGAGAATACATGATGTAGTTAGTCAAATGTTTGGTATGAGATAAACAAGGGATACTTTATGATATATGGGGGATTAGTGGTAATCTGAATTTATGAAATTTAGTGACATTATCTATAATGGTATTGATTTTCTTATTTAAAAAGGGTCAAAAGGCTAACCATTTTTTGATGAGGATTATGATGAACAATGAATGATTTTTTAGAAATTAATGCATTCCATATTGGATAATGTAGTGTAACCATTTTATTTATGATAATTAATGATAAATGATCTGATTTATCATTATATAAATTGATTTAATGATCCATTATTTCTTTGGGAATAAAAAACTCACCTTATATTCTGTTGTAAATATATTGTGAAGAAATTCGTGAAGTTACAACCATAAGGAAATATAGTTCTTATGGAATGGAATGAAATCAAAGAAGTATATCTTCTAGTTAAAATTATTCAGAATTAGGGAATGGGTGTTATTTTTTTTTCTAGTTATCATCATTTTGGATAGTACAAATGAAACTTTCATCCCTCTTTGTTTTACGGATTTATGATCATTATCATTATCATGACCATGTTTTCTATCACTCTCCACCAATATTTTTGTGTTAGTTTTATCTTCAATATACATTTTCCACTTCCCACATTTTTTCTACTATTTTGAAACCTAGTATGTGTTATTATAGATTCCTTATGAACAAAACTTTCTCTTTTTCAAGATTATTTTTTATTAATACATTTTAAAATGTGGCTTTTTATGAAGGAACCATACATTTTTTATATTAGAAGATCGAAAATAATTACGATGGAGAAATTAATTTTAATGGGGGTGAAATGTAAAACCCAGATTGATTACGAATTATAATTTTTCAATTATATTAATTTTAATTCATATATTTTGTTTCAATCTAAACCATATTAAGATAGTGTTATACGCAACCACGAGTTAAGGATACCCTATAGAAAATATTGACTTTTAACAAAACCATGTTATATTATTAATATGATATTAATGAGACCATTTTAATCTATCAGTTAGAATTAGTGATACAAATAGTAATAAATATTTTTTCTAATAATTAGTATTGTGGTTTTGTTCACGTAGATAAAATATTGATAATAAGAAAAATTATTTTTGGAAAAGTCTTTAAATGTTTTAAAATTTCAATTTTTATAACGAATGTTTTTCCATTTTGTTAAAAATAAAAATAATTTGTTTCGAATAATTTAGGAAAATAATTTCATTAAGTAAAATAATTTTTTGATTCTTGATGTCAAAATTATTTTAGGTTTAATGTTAATTGGTTTAATTAAAAATATTCATTTTGTGATGAATATTGAAAAATGAGAATTTTACTTGAAAATTGTATCTTTGTGTATTTTTTTTTGAAAATATGTATTGTATTATAAATTTATTTGAAATTATATATATTTTTAATTTTAAAAATATGTATCCAATGAATTTCAGTTGAATTCATTTTATATTTAATTACGATATAAAAATTTTGTAAACTTTTCACCACTATAACCCTTAAAACATGTTTTCCCCAGATGTCTTCATGACAAATAATAAATTAATTTTTTTACAATTCAATGAAATAAATTTGGAAAAATTGATTCCATATTTTGAATCACTATAATGTATAATGTATAATAAGTTAAACATTTTATTATACAGAAAGGAATTGTGAATTTCTAAAAGACCAATTATTGTGCTTAATTTTAAATGGGTTTATTGGGGGTTAAACTAATAATTTATGTTGTTTAAATGAAATATAAATTTTTTCAACACCCATTGGAAGTACAGAATTATATTCTTTTTACCATATATTCTATTATTTTTAGTTTTGGGGCACGTTTTCATTAATGTGACCTCTATAGTATTTTAAGTAATGAAATGGACAAAAAAGGGTCCTTCATTGGTTTTAATGAATATAAATCCTTGGGATAGGGATGAAAATATCAGATTTTAAGATATATGTATATATATATATATATATAATTTAGAAATATATATAAATTTTTTCATTCTAATTCATTTGACTTTTTTAGAGATGAAATAATAACATTAAACGCTTAATAAACACTAACACATGAATTATTAAATTATTATTTTGATAAAATAATTGATACTGAAAACATTCAAAATTAACTAGATTGGATGAATTGTTGATTGGAATTAATTTTTTACATACATATATCAGGTTTACCAATATTTAAAATGATGTATTTGAATTAAATGATTTTTTTGATTTTTTTGATTTTTTTTAATTCAAATTAATTTAATAATGTTAAGATTGAAATTATTGTTTTTTCATAATAAATGAAAATTTATTAAATGATTTAAAATTACTAAAAAATATATTCTTCCAATTTATTTTTCAATAATGATAAATACTAATTATTTCAAATCACTGGACCTAATATTATTTTATAATGAATATATTGACTGATTGATATTAAATTCAATGTTAGCATTGTTAGGGATAAAATGACCTTTTTTCATGTCACATCCACTTGGGTAAAAATTAATTTTAAATATACATTGGTTTTTCATTTTATTAATTGGAAATAATATTTTAATTCTATTATTCTAAATTATCTAATAAGGGTTATTTTAATTTAGTCTTAAGGTATAAATTTCATGGTTTAAAAATCATGGTACCATAGATGAAAACCAAAATTTTAAAAATAAGAAAACCTATAAGATAACGAATTACATGTTTAAATCATGATTTATTTTGTGGTGGTGTGAATTGAAAAAATAATCCCCCAACCCAATAATAATCAGTATTTTTCCCCTTTATATATGGTTGACCTTCTAAGATTGAATACTTTTGGGTATTTAAAAAATAACGCTCCTCCTCAACTATAAAAGTTAAATCACTATAATTATTACGTAATACTTTAAAACCAATTTTCTTTTTAGAATAAGTACCCTAATATTGTCCCTAAAAACCTAACCTCATCCTTGAATCCTTAGTTTTGCCGTAAATTCAAACTAGTATGAATTTAGTTAAAGACCAAGTAGAATACGTGAAAAAGAGTTAATCTTCTTCAATACACATCATTATTTTACTCCCCATACTCTTCAATTATTATTCTATATTTATTATATACTAAACATGTTATATTTTATATACTAAGATGTTATTATGGTATGATAATGTCCAACAACTCCCTCCAATTCCATCAAATGAATTATGATATAATTATTCACGTCTATGTCAGACTAAAGCCTCATGAACCAATGTCATTAATTTTTTTCATTAAAACCTTAAAGAATTTATGTATGGTTAATCCATGACTAAATTAAAAAGCAAAAAATATATCAATTCGAAATATATAATATAAAAAGTGGTTAGTACTCGAAACATAACATTGTCATGGAATTCTAAAAAAATAATAATAATAAATTGCATGAAAAATATACATGGAAAAATATACATGATTATTTTTAAAATTTAAATTTAAAATATACATTTATTTATTATAAAAGGTGTTTTATTGAGTACCAAATGTTTCCAGACATAAGGTAATGGATTTCCCTCTCACTTTTTACTTTTGTGAGACACAATCCATAATCACCACATATTTCTTAGATGTTGTGTATATAATTTGGATGAATGTATTTTACAATTGTTATGCTTATAAATATTGGGATTTATATATTAAATTTATTATCTATCATTCATTGGGTTTACAGATCAAATGTGGGAAATTAATGTAAGGGATTTTTATCCTATTTTTCCATCTTTGAGGGGTCTATTGTGTTATGAAGCTATATTTTTAAGAGTTGTGTATATATCCCCATTGAAAATTAGTTCCATTAATTTATTTATTCTCGTCATATTTTTATGATAATATTTTATTTTATCCATCTATGGGTATTATACTTTATGGTTACTAAAGTGGTAATGGTTTTATGTTTAAATATCACAGTTTATCGAGATTGTTTAACATTAAGTCTACAATGGTGAAATATCATTATGAACCTCTCTTAATTTATCATTAATTTTATTCTACTCTAGTTATGTGATTATCATACATGTATTCACATTATTTTCCTATCTTTATGTACTTCTAGTTTTAAAATAATTTTTTCTTTTTTTCTGATAAAAACCCCTTTCCATTAAAGAAAATGTATTCAAAAAATGATTTTGAAATTATTTTAGAAAAAATTTTTCATGTGAAAAGAGGATATTTTAGTCAAGAAGTTTTTTAAATTATTTTAAAATATACTTTTATATCATTAATTTCAATTTAAATTAATTTATTTCAAATGTATTTATCATTTTAAGGAATATCTCAAAGAAGAAATGTTATTTTACTCTAGAAATGTTTTAATTGATATTTCAAAATAATTTTCCATATAATATCACATCCTTTGGTGTTATATATAACTTAATAAAAATATTTTTATAGAATATAATAAATATTATTTCTAAAAATGGTTTATTTTCAGATAGAATGGTGTTTTTGAAACTTATTTAACTTCTACGAGTTATACCATGAGAAAATTATGAGGAAACCATATTATTTTCATTGAGTTTTTTATATGTTAATGATTATGAAACCATATACTTCAATAAAGGTCTTTATAAGATGATATTATTATGATACCCATTAAATTTCATTGTTTATGATATGTTGAATTTGAATGATATTGTGGGACATATAAATATGTCTTTCATTATGTGATCAGTGGGACCTATATCTCCCTACGATTAACTAGTTAATTGTTTACATTTCATGAGATATATAGGGATGAAATAGGGATAAAACCTATATTAGTGTGACATGGATGAAATGGGGAGTGAATATAATTTAGTAAGAAAAATCATTAATTGGGAGTGAACCCTGTTTTGTGAAAGAAATTTTCTACAATGATGGCCTTGGAAGTGATAATTGATTGATTTAAAATTAATTATCTATTCATACATGTATTCCAAAAATTTCAAGAATTATTCCAATGTCATTCTATATTTTAAAATATTCATTAAATCAATTAATATTAATCTCTTTTGAAAAATAAATTATTATTACATGACCCATCATTACAATCCATAATATGATGGTTCATGAATTAAAATTTTAAGTTCATGTTTCCATACACTTATATAAATGTTATTCTTATGTATCTTCATCATTTACATTTAATGGGAATTTTAGCTCACCCTTTTTTATGTTCCCTTTCCCCTAGATATAAAGAATAGTTTTCATATTGGAGTATTAAAATTGAATATCTTTGTGGGATACATAGATAATCTTTCATGAAGGAAGAATTTTGTGTTAAATGTTTCAAAATTAACTAAAATATTATTTTCTTAGGGTTTTTCTATGAGATGTGATGAATATTCATCTAAATTGATGTAATATTATGTAAAATAATCTTATTTCACTAAACCCAAAAATGAATATTGTGTATGATTTTCATCTTTTTGAAACATATAAATATTCCAGGAGTTACATATTTATGTATTGTGTATGAAAACACCAGGATATTATTGAAAACATAATCCAAATATAGAAGACCAGCATAGTGGATATTATTGATAGGTGACTACATATGGTATTTAAATACATTCTTAATATAAATAAATCTATGTAAAATTAATCTAATTAAATAAAATATCTACCTTTTATTCAATTATGATTTCATTATATATACATGTAGACATTATATTTTTTTATATTTACACTCTAAAATTATGAATTTTAGTTATCCTTATCCCAAGGTATTTATGTTTTTCTATAGGTTGTACTAGAAGTTTTTATTTATGTGAGTAGGATTCATCTTTCATATATTAAATATTCTCACCATGTGAGAATTTTATTTATACATTATGATACACTATGTATTTTACATGTATTATCATAACATATGTAACTTTCATAAGAGAGTTATGTGGATCATATTTAGAGTTCCCACTACCTGTGGATAGTGAATAGCTAGCATGACATCCATAAAGCATAGTTACCTTTCTTATATAATCAATAAGGTGTAATATATTACATTTATAATGTTCTTAAAACTATATTTTGATTATAATTTATAATTCCTCATATGAAATAATATTTTTATTCAAAAAATATTCAACACATTTATGTATTAGTGTTGTTATGTAATATTTCCCATAGATTTTAAAGTGTTAAATAATGGTAAAGAGTTTTTAAATTCCCAATGTATGTGTATGTTGGTTTCAACTTAGTTTCATAATGGTAAACATCATTTTTTGGATTGGTAGGCTTAAATTCATGATCAATATACGGGACATCTAATGATTTCATGAGTTTCATAATGTTTTGTCGGAGATTATATTACCTGAAGAAGTTTAGGTCCATATTTTTAAAGGATCAGTTAAATACCCACTGGCACTATGTAATAGTAGGGGGAGTTTTATTTTTCTTTTTAAATGAATCCACTTTTTTGAACGTATGCCTAGGGGTAATGGTTGATCTATATATGGTTTAGTCGATGAATTTTCATGATGTGTATGGGTTTATATTGTTCTATAAATCTCTCATGATAGTAACTTGAGATTAATAAGGGTAAAATACAATATTCATATGGCATGTTTGTGTCATTACAAGTTAATATTATGAAATTCTCACATTGGAATGAAAATAATAATATATAGTGTTGTTTTCATTTTCTTCATCCATATTGAGCGGGTTACCACATTTTATGAATCTAAAATCCCAAAACTGGGAATTAATTTCAATGAACCATTGGTTAACATAGGCAATTATTCAAAATATTTAAAAATATCCCATTAAAAAATAGTTTTAATGAAAAGAATTTAAATTATAATGATGATTTGATAATATAAATGGTATAATATACCCTATAAATGTTCTTAATGAAAATACCTTAACATTATCAAAAAATTATTCTTGATATTCCTTTATGTTTTAAAAGTCTCTCAAAACCATTATATGGGATCTATGATGAGTTATTAAAACAAAAAAGTTTCTCATATAACTGTATATCATGATTGAGCCCACAATTTTCCTATACTGTGTTAGGTGTGGTGTTCTAATGATGTTAAAATTCCCAAGTATGAATTTTCCTACATTTCCCATTATTTATTGACATATAGTGAATCTAGTTCATCCTTTTATTCTCAAATTATTTATTAAATTTTCTAAAATTAAAAAAATATTTCAATTATTTATTATTGATAGAGAAATTTTATCTCATGATTATCGAAGATTATTTTAGAAATAGTACGTTATTATAACATAGTTACTATAATTTCATCTATAGAGGAAATTATTTTCACAATATATGGATTAAAATTATAATTTGGAATAAATAATGACAGATAAATATATTATAACATGTAATTTATTTTTTCCTTTAGAAAATGAATTAAGTCAATTAGTTCGATTAATCCATGTAAGGAGGATTAAACTCATTAATACGAAGACACGCTTTATGTGATGATACCATAGAAAGCCTTTAAATTTATGTCAAAAACATAGAGGTAATATGTTTATTATAATTTTAGGCCCTTTTATTCTAATATTTTCTGGATTCATCATTTCATGGAATTAATTGATGTTCTTGAGTGATGTTGTTTTTGTGGCTACATATTTTTTCGTGAAACACCTAAATGATCCTTATTCTCATCTCTATTTCACAAGTATATTATAACTGTGTATGATGTTGATCACCTGATTTCACATGATGATATTATATTTTCATGATTCCATTCTAATAAATTTTTATTATAACATATCGCGTTTTCTGTAATTCCATGGAGATGGAGGTTTCTGAGGAATTTTTTCCAATAACTATAGTGGTATAATAATCCCTTTGTGTGAGAGTCCTCATGATGTGATAAAATTGAAATGGTGGACCCCTATATAAGGATGGATAATGATATATTTTCCCCAGATAAAAACCAATTCCTTTAAAATACATAGGAACATTCTGAAACTCGATGTTATGAAAATACACTATAAAATTTACAATCAATTAAATAATGATTTTGATTTACATTTCACCATCCCTCTGGATTTTTTATTACCATTTTTGACTTATTGACAATTCTTCTAGTATTGAGCTCATGCAGGTATGACTAGGGATAATGGTGGTGTGGTTATCACATTTTTTATCGATACACAATCATTTATGATTGCATTTAAATTTACTTTTATTATTTTATACTACTACTATAATGATCGTATTTTTCAAGGACACATTGGAGGTGTCCTATATAGTTTTATTAATCATATCACAAATAATTATATGAATTCATGTAAAAATATTATGTTTAAGTCTCTATGTGATATAAAGGGACCCATGGATGTTGTTCTAACCGAGGTGCAGAGAGTTTTTAGATGCAATAAAAAGTACTCTATAAGATACCAATGATTTATTTATAATAAATGTTTTCACAAATTTAATAGGTTGGATTTTGATATTGGGATAATTTTTGGTTTCATTATATACTTTGAAGAATATTTTTCAATTTTTCATTAAATAATGAATATTTATTATTCAAAGTGACATAAATATTATTATATTATTTTTGTTGTGGGTGAATGAAAATGATACTATTTGTATAGTGTCTAAATTTATTTACATCCAAACATCCATACATATTGGAATCCTCTTGTGTATGGGGAGGAGTGCATATCCTAAACCTAGAAGCCTAATGTCGGTGTCACACCTAAATAAATTGTTACTATAAATATGTTTTAGAATCTCAAAATAACTAATAGTTAATAATATTTGGAAAACTGGATACAAAAATAATTATTATATTACAACTTTCAATTACAAAGTATCACAGAGACTCAATTGGAAACACCCATAAATCCTAGATTATCTATATTGTTCATTCATAATATACATTTTTGCATCCTAGGGAAAAATAAAATAAAATAAAGGGGTGAAATAAAATTATTATTTATGGTATGATTTTCAAAGGAAGGTATATAAAATAATCCTAAAAAATAATTCATGGTGAATAACTAAAAACACATACCATTAAATCATAATCATTATCATAATATGATCTCAAATTAACCTAATTAAAATATTCCATAAATATTTACAAGAGAAAAAAAAATTTCCCTAGATATTATACATGTAAAATAATCTCAAGGACTACCAATTGGTAGTATCATAATGATATAGTACATAATTTTGGACATCATGATCATATCTTCAAGGATCCGACTAAGACACCATACATAAATAGGAAAAACTTTGTCAATTTAGTCTCATTAGACCTAATGATGAATCAATTTGATATTTAGGGCCCCTCCTGTCACATACCATGTCCGATTAATTCATAATAAGAAATAGGTGAAACATAATATGCATATAAATTCATATTGAAACAAGAATATGAAATATTTATATCTTTCCCAAATAAATAAATATAAACAAAAACCATGCACAGTATATCATAGGGTGTCAAAATAGATCCAAATAATCTAATAAAGTCATTGATGAATTCTTCTGGGAAAACACCATTTTTAATTTTACAAATAATTGATATTTTGGAATGTTTCTTATATTTTATAAAATTTGATTATAAAAATATATATCCTAGAAAATGAAAGATATTTAAAATTAAATTATTTTTTTGTAATAAATAATTTCCAACTAGAGTGAATACTTTTCAAAATAATAAATATTGTAAACCTCAATGCGGTGTTGGGGAAAATATAAAACAATCTACAAAACAAAAAAAAGATCAATTGTTTTCATAAATAATAAAATAGAAAATATATTTTTTAATGGTAAATGTTGGATTTTAGAAAAATATGTGTTCCTTATTATATATGATTCCTTATCATTGAAAATGGGTGAAAACTGTGGTTGTAACCTTTTATCGGGCTTTCTTATTGAGGGGAACAAAAAAGGGAACCTTGTAAAATAAGTATTTCACCATTAGAGAAAGATAAAATTATATGGTTAAATGAGTTTTTAATATATAAATATAATATATATATATATATATATAATAAGTATATAAATATAATTAATAATTACATTTATGTAAAGAGAGTTAAAGCCCAACTTCAATTAAAAATGGAGGTTTGGGCGGAAATGCTTACAACATTGCAAACTGTCAAACCATATGCCCTATAGAATTAATCATAAAAAATGAAACATTTCATACCATTAAGATAAATATATTAATGATATTATACATAAAAGGGATATATAAATATACCATAAACAAGAAATAGTTATGAATGAGGAATATCATATTGAAATAAAGGCGAGATGAGAAAAACATAGCATTTTTTAAAAGTGTTCTTCACTGGTACATAATATTATGGAAAATGAAATTATATTCATAAATAATTTAATTAAAAACCTATTAATCATGCATTTAATTTATTAAAATTTTATTATGTTCATTTATTTCGATTTTTTATGAATTATATGATTTAAATTCATCATTCACAATTTATCATTTAATAGATTTTAACGTTAAATTAACTAGTATACGTGTACGATAGGTCATGCGAAGTAGGAATTGTTATCTAAAATTGAAATCATATATTTTTAATTAAATTAAAGAATATTTAAAGTTATTTTTTATCATTTTTATTTCATATATTAGGATAATTCATTAGCTAAAACATTAATGATAACTGTTGAGATTATTTTGGCATTTTGTCGATCAACACACACTAGTTTCTTTATTCATTAATATTATGCATATATAGAAGTTTCAAAACTATAAATAAGTTGTAACATACATGTTATTAAAATTTCTTATCCATAAAAATTATTTAATTATAGTCCATTAATGAATTATTAGAAAATTAACGAATCAACATTCATGAAGGTAGTGAATCGACACCACATAGATGATATTTTCTGTTTTAGTAAAAAAAGTGGAACTTTAATAAATTAAGATTGACATACCATTAGCATAATAGGATTACATAATATGAAATATTATTTATTTTAAAATTTCACATTGTACGGTGGATGTGAGGGAAGGATATGAAACAAATAAATTGAAAGAGAGATAGAGAGAGAGAGAGAGAAGGTTTTACCTCGCAAGTGTCACCTCATTGAGAACCTCATTTTGGGAATTGTGAATTGTTTTTTGTGAAAAAAATATGACTATAACATGGTAGAGTGTTTTATGAGAAGAAATAGAAAAAATATAAAGAATAATAAAGGATTTAAAGGTGTAAAGAGAGGGGTTGGTATTTGTAGTGGAGGATAAGGATGTTTTTTTATTATTTTATTCATTTGATTATTATTTTGGTTCAAGACAATATGTAGTGTTGGTTATTATGTCTAAATACATTAACTAGTAAATGTCAGTTAAAAACATTGGGTTCATACCTCTTCCTTAAACCATAAATGACTCAATAATTCATATATTTACTTATAATGTTAAATTATGTAAATAATAGTATTTCACTATTCAAAAAAATATCAATTATTTTAGAAAAATCCCAAAAACTGACCCTGGACATTTCCTAATACGTCAAATTAATAATTGGACTCCAATTTATTATAAAAACTATCTTTCGATGATAAATTTTTTTAAATTAAAAACATCATTTAATCCAAAAATAATTATTTTAATATTAAAATGGTTTTTATACAGTGAAAAATTAATTAATGTCAAAGAAAATTTTCATATATCCATAAGACAAAAAAATATTAATTTATAAATAGATTTAATTAAAAAAGTATATTTTAAATCATTATGTTAATTATAAATTGAAAAAAACCTCTATGTTTAACAAAAGATAACAATACCTGATTTATAGTTTTTATAAAATATGTTAACTTACACCATGATTTAAATATATTATATATTAATTCATAAGATACCTATTTTTTCTGTATAATTTTATAGGTAATGTTCCTATTCATAACATAAATATACCAGAAAAGCTAGGATCTGGTGAAATCCGGTCCTAATAAAATTAAATAAAGAAAATGAAAAGAGTCAAGCGTACAAGGGAATATTACATAAATGAGTGTGCATCATCCCACACCTATCTGCCTCCACCAGTGAGGCACAATAATTTGGGGTCGTGAAATACCACATCTATCCAGTATCAGTGAGCAGCCACTTTGACAAAGCATCCACCACCTGATTAACCTCTTGGTAGACATGTGAAACCTCCACCCACATCCGAGCAATCTCACTAAAGAAACCAACCCACTACGACAGCAGACACCAAGGGACCTGGTGCGTCTTGGTGCTCAAGTCATGAACTTCAGTCTGAGAATCAGATTTAATCCATATATGGTTCCAATTAAAATGGGCAGTGTACCTGATGGCATAGATCATTACCCAAAGATCAATATCAAAAGTGGTACCAATTCCAACGGTGTGGTGGAAGCATCCTTTAACAAACCCACAGTAGGTGCGGAACACTCCTCCACAACCTGATGGTCCTGGAGCTCCCAACACAGACCCATCAACATTTACCTTGGGGAAAGGTCCGATGGGTGGGATCCATCAGATATACTTTAGCATTCGAGGCTTGCGTGGCCACCCCAAAACACCTAGCGTTCGCAGAATTTGAAGATCTGCAACTGCATTAGACATTGGACCATCCTGCACAAGAGAAGGAGCATAAACATCTCTATGAATTGCCATCATTCCCTGCTGAACTGTGGGGTGCACACCAGTGAAAACATCCTCATTCCGGGCTTCCCAAAGAACTGTAATAGTAGCAGCAATAGCGGAAAAAACAGATTATAAATTTGTTCACTAAATCTGCTATGAGAAGCAGCAAATAACATTTGGATAACCGGTCTCCAGGTGTTAACAGCCCCCCCAAACACAGAACTAAGGTATTCCCACAACTGTTTTCCATGATAAAAACCCATAAAAATCTGCTGAACAGATTCCTCATCAGTTTTACACATAGAGCACATGGAGGCCATCTAAAACCCATCCCTCTTGAGAGCATCAGTTGTGGGCAGGCGATTTTTTCAGATCCTCTAGATCAGAGAAAATCTGTATGGTCTAACAAATAGCACTCTGAATTTCATTATCCAAGAAGGTGTAGGGGATTGGCCCCCATAAGGGATCATGTTGTAATCCATACTATTGAATTTCCCGGTTCAACTATGCACCCAGATCAGAGTATCCTGCTCCATAATAACATCATTAGTGATTTCATTCTCCACCTGCACAGGAACGCTAAAAGAAGCAGTATTCATCTGTGAGAGGAAGTAGGAAATTGGAAAAGTGGCTGCCTCATGTGGCATATCATAAATATACTATTCAAATAATGCAATTGAAAGTTTTCTAAAATCAGGATTTTTTACTAATCACTAGAAAAAATAGTTATAGAAAAAATAAAAATCTCAGCCTAAGCTAATTTGGAATTGTTCATTTAGAAATAAAATTCAGTTTTTTCAATACAATTTATAATAATGTCAAAATATAGTATAAAAAAATTGTTCCTTTAATATAATATAAAATATTACTTAAAAAACAATGGTCTTTCAGGCATAATATATGATTTATTCTTTTATTAAGCCTATAAAACATATTATCTTAATTTTAAACCATTTTATTTAGTAAGTAAAATACAAATTTCATTAATATATTTTCATAATAGTGATAGATATAATTTATTAATTTAAAATACTATTATGGTTATAAAAATATATTTTTACAAAAACACTTCTTTGATGATAAATTGATTTTTATTTTCATAAAATACTAATTGGTACAAAACAAATTAATTCGATAAATATATATATATAATATATTTTCATAATTTAAAAAAATATCTTTCATTCACTCCATTCCGACATCTTGATGATAACTATCATAAAAAAATATTTAATCATTTTTTTATGCTTGGTGTTCTATGTAATGTACATTATGAGAGAAGATAAATTTAAAAATATATATACCATAAAATCATGGGTTCATAAATTATAGCATCCCTAAAGATATTACATCCACTCAATTTAAAATTTCACTTCAAAATAAATTTCATACGTGAATATTTATTTTCGAAAATCCCACAATTAGAAAATTTGTAATAAAAAATCTTCTTAAAAAGAGGTAATGATGATTATGAAGGTCACCTCAAAACTATAATTCAGAAATGGGAGAACATTTTTAAAAATATGGTCATAGAAGAGAAATCCAACTATTAAGTTTTTATAGAGAGTGATAAAGAACATGGCCATTATAAAATTCTACTATTACGAAACCATAAATTTATAAATGGTTTAAAATACAATTGATTTCTTAGAAAGAAAAGTGATATGACGATGTTTTTGTTCCAAAATCCATTTCCAATAATTGAGGGTTTCTTTTACTATCCTTGTATTAATTTTTTAAAATAAATAAATTCTTGATTCCCTTTTATGTCATAATATCATCCATTTTTTCTGCTACAATACATGTCCACTTAATTTATTTAACCAAAAGAAGGATATTCCTGATGAATTTTTATGCCTAAATCACATCTAATGAATCATATATTCTTTAATTCATTCCTTAAAATTAATTTTTTTTATTAAAATAGATAAGTATGTTAGATGTTATCCAATATGATAAATCCTTTTTTAATCCTTATAAATTATATTTTTAATCCATTCCATAAGTAGTTAACCATAAGACCCTTCAAAAATATGTCTCTCTAGATTCAGAGACCAAACATTTAGAAAATTAGTTACATAATTTTCAAATTCAACACAACATAATATTCTCCAAAAAATGTATCTATTAATGAAAAATACTATATATATGGTTACCTAGATCCCCTTTATAAAACATGCATTCTTCCAAAAGTAAATTTATAGGTTTTCCATAAATTTGGAAAGATAATAATTACATCATATAATAATCAATCAGAACACTAGACACCTTAATGGTTACCAATTCTATCCCATAAACATCTATTTCTGATTATCTAAAAATCAACAGAAGATCTATGTTAATATTTAATAGGTCATTTGTTTTCAAAAATATTAATTTATAACAAAATCACATCTCTTGATTACTAGGTCTATTCATCGTATGCTAAAAAATCCATTAAGAATAAATACTGGAGTACAATCCTTATATATCTCATTATTCCTATAACCGTATAATTATTTATAAAAAAATAAATTTGGAATCCAAAAATAGTAAAATTAATTATTCTTCTTCATCTTTTGTAGTAGTATAATATTATGCATGATTTATTAGACTCTTTTGGTGTATACTACATTAACATTAGAGACATTGAATTTCATAATGTCCCATCTCTGTGATGTATAAGAATTTCACATTGGATACCTTTTACTAACCATGATATAACATGTAGAGTGACATTTATCTACACACATATAGATAACTCCAATTACATTTTAAAAGTACTAGAGAGTTTCTTTCCAAAATTATATCATGTGAGAAAATAATTTTTTATCTTATTTTCTTTATCCATATTTTTTCAAAGAAGTACATTTTTCTCTTGATTCCCTCTAATGACATAGTTCATAAAAAATTCATTCATTGTCTTATTAGAATATTATACAATTTCCTCATATGATAATAATATTTTTGAGACTTGTTCACTTAAAAATATTAGTGTAAGACAATAAAAGATTATATATTTCTTATTCTTTAGATCACATGAATTGATGAAGTTCACATTTGTCCATCTCTTCACTATTTCTAAATGTCGACGTACACTATAATACGTCACTTCACAATGCATAATCTCAAAACTATTTAAATACATAACATAAGTTCATAATGTTATACATAAATGATCTCATAACCATGTTTGTGTTAAGAATTTCTTATTTATTTATCCTCAATGTATATCATAGGGTTATGTTCCCAAAAATATGTTTTTATAATTCTAGTTTCCAATGTATCTGCTAAATTTTTTCTAATAACAATTACAAAGACTCCAACATCAATATTTTGGAGTCATTTACAGGAATTATTACATTTGTAATATGAACATGTTTTCACATCCCAATGCACAAAATAGTTTTTTGGATTTAGAAAATTAGATACAAAATATTTGATAAATTACAAATTTAAATGGAAAAATAAACATACAAAATCTATTTGAAACACCAAGAAACTCCCTGGATATTAGAGTATGACATTTATAATATAAATCCTCAGATATTTAGGGACAAGACAACATAATAAATTGTGATATAAGAAGATTGGTATGGGTAACAAATACAGTGAAACATATCTTAAATAAACATGAAAAAAATGCACTATGAATAACTGAAAATAAATTCCATGAAAAACATTTCTGGAGCATAATATGGTAGGAATATAAGATGTATAAATAATTCCATAAATAATTACATGAGATAGAAAAATAAAAATTAATATAATATCAATAAAAAATAACATGGTTTATCAATAACTAGCTACATATATATCAAAATCATAATGCCGGACATCATAAACAAATAATCAAGGTTTTGGCCAAGGAACCATACATAATTGGGTAAAAACGTAGTCTAGATTATCTTATAAGACCTACGGATTCTTCAAGGGGATATAGCAGGCCCTACCCATAAAATTTTAATTATAATCCATTCCTCATATTAATGGTGTGGAATATATTAACCTTATTAATTTTAATTGAAACAAGAATATTAAATTTTAATAACATTCCCCAATCAATAGACTTGTCAATAAACATTCCAAAGTACTTTGGAGAATGGAATGAAGATTACATATCCCCATAAATAATATAAAACAATTTAATAAAAAAATTATATGGTAACAAAATAAAACAATCCCAATAAGAATATTATCCATAATATGGTGTTTAAAAAATATAAATAATTTAATAACATTATTGAGGATTTCTGGAGAGAAATGTTCTTTTATACTTTTAGAATAGAGAGTTACTTTCAAAAATCATCTTTTATATGTCATAAAATCATATTATAAACATAAATATCTTAGAAAAGAAAGTTTGTTGATAATTAAATAATGTTTTAGGCATAAATTATGACCAACTAAAGTGACAACAATTAAAAAGTGTTCTTATGAAACATTAGAAATATTTCACTTCAATGTGTTTTCAGAGAAAATATAAAATAGTATTTAATGTCTAAAATGAATAATTTTACAAATAAAACCATAAAAGGGATAATATTTTTTTCATGGTAAAATGAGTGATTTTATCAAAAGATTTGTGCCTTAAAATAGATTCTATAGTGTACCTGAAAATGAGTATGAAATTGGGATGTACGATTTTATCGGGATTCCTTTTTTTGAGGAATTGAAAAGGGATCCTTGTAAACTATGTATTTCTACATAAAATAATGATAAAATGATATATGTACAATATTTTGGATCAAAATAATATTGTAGAATAAGTATATAAAAATAATGAATAATTACATTATATTACAATGATAGAATGCATAAGCCATATGAACATTAGATGATCTGGAAGAAACCCTTAACAATTTTCAAAAATTCAAACTGTATGCCTTATAACATATTAATAATAAAATTAAACATATAATATAATGATGATAAATACATTCACGTTATAATAAATCAAAGTTTATTACATAAAAACCACATAAAAGAAATAGTGGTGAATAAGGTATATCACACCGGAAAAAAGGTTTACATGTGAAAAACCTTACCTTTTGTCTCAAAGTGTTCTACACATGTACATAATGTAATTGATAATTAAATTTAATTCATTAATAATTTAATTTATAATCTATTAAATATTTATTTTATTATTTATAATTTTATTATGTTCATTTATGGTCTTGTGATGAGTTATATGTTTCAATTTCATCATTCAGAAGAGTGTGTTTCCATGGTTTTCTTGATTGGTTCAATTATATAGTTGTACAAAAGATCATGTGAAATGGGAATAGTTATAAAAATTTGAAATTATTTTTTATTAATTAACATACACAATATATTATTGTCTTATATATAATTTTTTATATATATGATGATGATTCATTTGAAAAAAAATTTAATGATAACTATTTGGGTGATTGAGGAGTTTTTCCATCATCACAAACTAGTTTTGTTTTAGTAGTTAATATTATATATATATACTAGTTAATGAATACTATGTATAATGTAATGTATATATTATAATCATTTTTTAAAATAAAAAATGTTTTATGACTATCCATTATGGTGGAATTTGAAAACAAAAGAATCATCATCAAAGAAGATGGTGAATCGATACCTCACAGTTGACATTATAATTTTTTAGAGAAAAAGGGTTAGAGAAAAGAATTGATGGATGATATACCATTAAAATAAAAAAACACCAGTATATTAAAGATATTGTAGTTGTCATGTCATTTTTTACAAGGGATCTGATGGAATTATAATAAAATAACTAAAATTGAAAAGGGGGGAGTAAAGGTTTTACCTATTGAGGGTCACCTCCTTGAGAACCTCCTTAATGTATATGAAAGTGATCTTTGGTGATAAAATAAAGAACAGAATCTATGGGAGAAGATTTAGAGAGTAAATCGGAAGAAATGATAAATATTCATGGATTTGAAGGTACGATGATATGTGGTGGCGAGTGGTGGTATTTATAGTGAAGTACAAAGGTGTTTTTTGATTATATACATAATTTGATAATTATTTTGGATCGTGTCTTTGAATTGTTTTGGTTTTTATCAATAACTATAATAACTATTTAATATTAGTGACATTAAATGGTTTCTTACATCATCCATAAATCTTCCATGACCCAATAATTCATATATATACTTATAATATTAAATATCAAAAATTACCGAATTTCACATTTCACCGAAATTTTGACTAATTTAGAAAAATCCCAATAAATCACCCAAACCATTAATAAATTATTATTATTAAAATATGGACTGATTTTTTTGAAAAATAATTTCTATTTATTATAATTTTATTCTTTAAATATATTTATCATGTACTTTAAAAATACTGATATTAATATTATTTATATTTTTTTGACACGTTGAAAAATTAATTATGGTCTTATAAAATTATCATATAATAATAAGAAAAAAAATTATTTTATAAATCTATTTTATGAAAATAATTTTTATATTAAATAAATATATTAATTATAAAATTTTTAATAAAATTTTTGGCTTCACTAAATACAAATTCTTAATTTATCGTTTTGTAAAAATTAATTCACTTATTCTATTGTATAAATATATTATATTTTAATTCATAAAATACCTAAATTTTTTTTTACTATCATTGGTGAGGTTAATATTAAAATCATAAATACAATTTTTATATATGTAAAGTGAAAGTTTTATTAAAATCTTGATTTTTCACTATTTTGTAAAAAAAAGTATTTTTAGAAAAATAAAAAAATCATGATAAAATAAATTTAAAATTACATTATTAAAAATGAAGTTTATATTGTTTAATTTAATTTATAAATGTGGAAAAAGGTAGCTTTAAAAAAATTACACCAATAAGAGGCTGTAAATCATTTTCTAGAAAAAGTATTCTGTTTTATGTGCATTATTGTATTTATTAATATATGAAGCCGAAAAATTTATTACTTGAATTTACGTTTTTTTGATGATACGTAACATATAAATTTAATTAATATCTTTCATTTTTTTATTAATTAAAAATATTAATATATAATTGCATTGTGGTTATAAAAATAGTATCTTATAAAAACACATCCATTATATTCAATTGTTTTTTATTATCATTTCTAATTAATTAATATCAAAATAATTAATTTTATAAATATGTGTAAACAATATATTCATAATTTAAATAATCCTTTTCTTTATCTCTATTACAATGAAAAGGTGATAACTATTAGAATAATTATATTTAATCATTTTTAAGCTCAATGCCTTGTTTAATGTAATCTATCGGATAAGAGAAATTTTAAAAAAGATATTCAAAAAAATATTTGGGTGTTATAGGATGTGAAAACGATATAATTATGTGATCTAGATTAGAATTAGTGATTCTAATAAAGGAATCACACAATGGTATGATAGAAATTTTCTCATATTTTCGTTTGGACATCGTCTTGCGACTTGTTATGTAACTAGCTAGAACATGTGTATTAGAGCTCCGAGTATCTATTATCATGAGGTTTTTTTGTATATTAAATAATTTTGTGCAAGTTCAAGGGTCGTGATTTGGAAGGATGGATCATATTCATTATATATACCTATTTTATGATCCGTAATAGTTCTTCAAATTAATTTCTTGATTTATATTATCTATTCAAGATATCATTGTGGTATTGGACTATAGTATATATTTGTTACCACACTAATAGGATATATTTATTGGAATTAATTATATGAACCTGATAATGTTTTAATGTTATACATATAAATGTTAATATGGTAAATGTGATGTTAGGTAATCCTTTTATGTGATAAGAGCGATATATCGTGGGTTATTAGTTAATTCCTTGGGAAATATTTTTTGAATACATAAACTAATTTGGATATATATTAAATGTATTAATGATTCAATCATTTTAAATATGTTGTCACCTCATAAAAGACTTATGGTTCCAAAAATTGACTTAGTCAGGGTACTCCCTTCTAGGAGGACACCACTATTCCACCACATAATATAAATTATATTATAGTAGCGAATGGCCACGCACCTGCATTGATAGTATAGGTAGTAGGACTACTCCAACCAGGTCTCCATCAACTTTTTCCTTTTAAGGGATGTGCTGTGTTGTGGCTCATTGTATTCTATTCAATAGACATCCATCAATATAATCCGTAATCATTTCATGTAAATACTATTAAACAATATGACAAGTATTAGATTGATGTTATCGAGGGTCCCTTTGACCATGTTGAAACACTATAGAATTAGATGGTAAGGATGTATGTTTGCATTCTTTATAGACATTTTTAATGGTGATGGGGCACAATGGGAAAGACATGAATGTATGAGGGTCTCACTTGGGAGACCATAAATAACCTATTCTTATAGGAAATCATCCAAGAAAAAACTAAAATAGAATCCATAACAAGAGGTCTAAGAGCTTCTATAGGGATCCATGATTGAATCTGTCTTCTAAAATCATTTCAATTAGATTATTAATTTCTATCCAGTCATGAACAAAGATAAATAATTTAAGTCAAAGAAGTCAAATTTTATACTTCTTCCATACATCAAAATAATTTTTCATAATTTCATCCATTCTATATAAATAGAGGTTTTCCTCGTGTTATTGATAATTACGATGTTTCTAGAGGATGATCCTGGAGTTGATTTTCATCCACCATTTTTTAATCTAGTAAATGATATTTTATGGATAACATGAGTTCTTCCACTAGTTTCGTAAAATGTAATACTTGGTACATGCACTATAGTAGTATTATGTAGGTTGAGAAGAGTATGACATCTTCATCCACCTTATTATGAGTTCCATAGCTGTTGAAATTTTTAATTATCAGTCATTATCAAGGAAAATGTATTGCACATGATACCATGAGTCATTAGTGTGGAATGTTGTGAAATATCTAGTAGTATTTATCTTAGTCATTTTGTCTAATGTTCCATAGGATTATATGGGGGTCATCCCCAATATACATAGAAGATTAGGAATTAAACTATTCACACGCCATGTACTTTGGCCGTGTTGAATGAGTACATAGGGTGCATAGCCATGTCGACGACGAAGGGTGTAAAAACCAAGTACACACCGTGTAGTTGGTATTTACAGACCGTCCAGTAGGTCAGTAGGCAAATAGTATGGCGGTGGAAGAAGCAGCCAGCTGGGCGACAGTACAAGCTGTGTAGTCAGGAATACACGTCATGTACTCATGTCGACGGATGAACAATTTGGCTATGCCGCTAGAGGAATAGTTAATGGAGGGAGGTAAACACCATGTAGTCAAAACTACACGTCGTGTACTTTGTTTTTTTTTTCTTAAAATGGGACGTAGTCAACCTTGTTCACAGGATTGGCGTAGAACCAGATTGGAGCGCGGGAGAGGATGACTGAATCTTTCTGGATCAACCAATCGAGAAACGGGAATCTGATCCCGCTTTTGTCGATCATGTTGGAACCACACGACTAAGCCCTCCCTTATCCTTGCGTAGTTATTTCCAATTATTCCTCTAAGGGAGGTTATTTGAGTTTGATCGGGTTTTATTCTACATCAGATCTACATTGTTCATGGGCGTTTCTAGAAGCGGCGTTTGAGTATACTGATCAAGGGCGTTTAAGGTAGGTGGCTTTGTGTTTAATTTCCAACTGTTGTGTGTTTTTTTGTATTTTTGTGCTATAAACCCATGTTGGTGTGTCGTGTGGTTGAGGCCATAACTGTTTAAATACCTATAATTGTATAGAAAATTAAATGTGATAATAACCTGCAGTTTTGGATCGCTGCATGGATCCAAGACCACCCCAGGGGGTGCGTTCCTCTATTTAGCCGTTTGGCCAGGATACCCGAGGGTATTCCATTATAATAATGTTTATTGAATTTACTTGAGAGGAATTGTATGTGAATTGCTTATTTACATGTTGGTAATGGCTTGATTACTTGCGCCTGAGGGCAGTGTTCTTTTTAGCTTAAGGGAATTGTTTGTTTAGCCTGAGGGAAAGGTACTACTTATCATGAGTGCAACGTTCTATTCCGCCTGAGGGAAACACTTATAATACCTGAGGGCAGGTACTCTGTGCCTAAAGTAAACACATCGCATGCCTGAGGGAAATTTTTATTATGCCTGAGCACAATTCCTGAGGGTATAATTCTGATTACCTGAGGGTAGGGTTTGCGTGTCTGAGGACACTGACTGTTTCATAGAAAATCATTGTGGTGGTTTCTTTATAATGAATGATTAAATGAATAATAAAATGGAAATATTACTAGTAAAGTTAGTTACTTTTGAGTATAACTTAGTTTATTGCATTTTACTACTGCATAATGTCGTTTCATATTTTCACACAGTTGGCCACGGACCTTTAGTGGGTGCCTACTGGGATTTATTTCTCACACCCTGTTTGGGTCATGTCTTCAGCCCAAACAGATTATATTTCTACAGGTGTGGATAAGGGAAAGGGTACCTATACAGGTACATGATTGCTGCTGAGGAGTAGTGGATCATGGGACTGGGCTTAGGCTTGCGATGCTATCAGTTGTTTTGTTCTGTTTTGTTGTACTCTGTGTTGTATTGTACTACTGTGTAACAAGTTCTGGCTGTTTTCTTAGAACTTGAGACATTTTGCATCATATATATATCTCTAGTTGGTTATATTTTACCTTAGTTGTTATATTCAATGTTTAAGGTTTATTGCTTCCGCTGTTATTGTATGATTTTTATTTTATTCCACTGCGCTACACTTTGAAAGATGAGGGAATAGTTTCCCCACTATCAGACCGGGGCCCTCGCTGCTAGTTGGCAGCCTCTAGAATTTCGGGAAATGAGTTTGAGGTCACATGGTGAACCGGATTTGGGGCACCTGTTGAGTGGCACCCGAAACTGGGATGTTACAATGTGGTATCAGAGGGAGGTTGAGCTTGAGGTAGATGCATCCTTTAAGGAGCATCTGATTCGTCTAGTTGATTGGAGCATGAAGGTTCTTTAAGGCCGGTCAGTTCCTCTCATACGGGTGTTATGGAATCATGGCCGAGTGCAGGACAAAAACTGGGAGTGGGAGACTGACGTACGTGCTCAGTGGACAGAGCTGTTCTGAGCTTTATCTTCACCACCCATGTAAGGGAAATTCAAAGATGAATTTCTTTAAGGGGGGAAGTTTTTAAGAACTCGGTTCTTATTTTTGATATACGGGTTTCTTCTTTTCTCCTTTCCTTATGTGTTTTATAATAAATAAGGAATGTGGGGAAAATCCAAAATTTTGGGACTACACGCCATGTACTATTCCACAAGCCGTGTACTTTGTCCGTGTGCAATGAGTACACTGGGTGTGTAGCCATGTCGGTGACGAAGGGTGTAAAAACCGACTACACACAGTGTAGTGGGTATTTAAACTCCATGTAGTCAGTCGGTAGACAAATAGTAAGGCGGTCGCAGTAGCTGCCAGCTGGGTGACAGTACACGATGTGTAGTTGGGAATACACACTGTGTACTCATGTCGACGGGTGAACAGTTTGTTTGTACCGCTAGAGGAACTATTAAATGAGTGAAGTACTCACCATGTAGTCAAAAGTACACACCATGTACTTTGTTTTTATTCACATAAAATAGGCAGTAGCCAACCCTGTTCACAGGATTGGATTAGAACCGGACGGGAGCTCAAGAGAGGATGGTCGAATCTTTGTGGATCAACCAATCCACCACCGGGAATCTGATCCCGCTTCTGTCGATCACGTTGGAACCACACGGGTAATCCCTCCGTTCTCCTTGCATGGTTCTTTCGAATTCTTCCTCTAAGGTAATTTATTTAAGTTTTAGTGGGTTTTATTCTACATCATATCTATGTCATTCGTGGGCATTTCTAGAAGGGGTGTTCGAGTATACTGATCAAGGGCATTTAAGTTAGGTGGATTGGTGTTTAATTTGAAAATGTTGTGCATTTTTGTGTATTTTTGTTCTACGAACCCATGTTGGGGTGTCGTGTGGCTGAATCCTTAGCTGTTTAAATACCTAGAATTGTATAGACAATTTAATGTGATAATAAACTATTGTTTGGGATCACTGCATGGATCAAGGACCACCCCCGGGGGGGGGGGGTTTGTTCCTCTGTTTAGCCATTTGGCAAGGATACCCCAGGGTATTCCATTATAATAATGTTTGTTGAATTTCCTTGAGATGAATTGTATGTGAATGTCTTATTTGCGTGTTGGGCATGGCCCGGTTACTTGTGCCTGAGGGCTGTTTTCTTTTTAGCCGAAACACATTGTTTGTTTAGCCTGAGGGAAAGGTACTACTTAGCCTGAGGGCAATGTTCTGTTCTGTCTGAGGGCAATGCTACTGATGCCTAAGGGTAGTGACTCTGTGACTAAGGGAAAACTTCATACTCCTGAGGGAAATTTTTGTTATGCCTGAGGTAAATGCCTGAGGGCAAGATTCTAATTATATAAGGGTAAGGGTTTGCGTGTCTGAGGACACTAACTGTTTTCATAGAAATTCCCTATGGTGGTTTCCTTATTATTAATGATTAAATGAATAATAAAATGGAAATCTAACGGGTAAAGTAAGTTACTTTTGAGTTCTTCTTAATTAATTTCAATTTACTACAACACACTATTGTTTCATATTTTCATAGAGTTGGGCCCGTGCCTTTGGTGGGTGCCTACTGGGATTTATTTCTCACACCCTGTTTGGGTCACGTCTTCGGCCCAAACAGATTACATTTCTGCAAGTGTGGATAAGGGAAAGGATCCCTATACAGGAACATGATTTCTTTTGAGGAGTAGGGGAGCATGGGACAAGGCTTAGGCTCACGATGCTACCGGTTGTTTTGTTTTGTTTTGTTGTACACTGTATTGTGTAGTACTGTTGTGTAACATGTTCTTACTGTTTTCTTAGAACATGAGACATGTTGCATCATATCTATATATATGGTTGGTTATATTTTACTACATTTTTTATATTAAATGTGTATGGTTTATTGATTTCACTGTTTTTGTATGCTTTTTATTTTATTCCACTGCGCTACACTTTGAAAAATGAGGGCATAGCTTCCCCACTATCAGACATGGGCCCTCACTGCTAGTCGGAAGCCTCTGGCATTTGGGGAAATGCACTTGAGGTCATGTAGAGAACTGGGTTCGGGGAACCCGTTGAGTGGCACCTGGAACCGGGACGTTACAGAGTCACAGAGCTTCATTATGTCTTGATTATGTTGTGGAATAAATCTATATTTTTTTATAGAGGGATAATATACTATTCAAGGTATTATTATGACCATCTCTACATTATTTTCTACCTTGTATGATTGTAGTGGATCCCATTCTGTTATATCTACCGATTTTTTGTTGGACATGACTTATAGGTCTTGTTAAACTTTAACTTAAATATATTTGATACACTATTTGACAAAAAAAATTACTATACTCAGTGATTTTGAGATTTTGAAAATGTAGTTCATGACTATAGAAATATGTCAATTTTCATGAATCTAGATATGATAGGTATTTATGTGATTCTTTTCATGTAATGGTTGTCCATAATTTATGTTCAATTTTATAACTATTAGGTATAGATATCATATAAATCACTTAAGGGTTAGAAGCACATGGTAAAAAATTAATGATAAATACATGTAGGTAGAGACAGTCTGGAAAAGTGTCTTCTAGGGAAGATCATAGTTAATATTGAGGGCTTCAATATTTCAAAGTGATTAGTGTATGAAACATCACCCTTTCCTCCTCTTACATATATACTTTAGTAAGTATTCCAATATGACATCACATGACTTCACCTTGATAGAGGAATTGACTTTTCCATGGAAATTTTTCTATATAGGAAATAAATTTTGATAGAGCGTTATCATATCCTACTATTAGATGTTATTGATATTAATGTTTAATTCATTGAATTTTAGCATATGAGAATAACCAAAATGAGTAAATTACTATGGGGTGAATATTATTACTCTCTCTAATGTTGGATGATAGTATATTATTGTTTATAAAATATAGTAATATAAAATAGGTGATGGTGAAAAACAAATATCCATTTCCACAGATCAAAGAACACTTTTATAAATTATGTGGAGCATGTTGGTTCTATATTATTTATCACTGGACATTCTATATGAATCTATTTTTGTAAATAGAATTGAATATATTAGATTGGGTTTCAGATTAGTAATTTGATATTTGAGTACATGTTGATGATTTTGAGACTAAAAAATGCAATATAAGGTTTCATGAAACTCAATAAAAATAACTTCCATCCAAATATTAATAAATTAATTTTGTATTTTTTATAACATCATCATATACTCATCAGCCTTGGAGTACCATGTCATACATCTAGTAGTTTTCTAGTGTTTTCATTGTGTACATAAATTCTATTTTGAGCTATTAATGTGTGAATTTTATATTCAAGAGAAGAAATTATTGAGTCATGTGGTGTATTATATAGGAATAAACAAGGAAATTTATCATATTTTTGATGTGTTATTCAGAACATGTTACTTGAATGTGTTCAATATAATGATAATTATAGTTTTAGTAGGATATTAATTTTTCATTATCCTAGGATTATCCAATTAATCAATAACTTTGAAAGCATTGAAAAATAAGGGAGTGATGTTCCATTGCATGGACCAATTAGAAGATGCAACTGATTTCCATTGTTGGAAGTCGAATACATCTCAAATGTTGATTAATTATAATATTGGAATCAATTATTATTTATACTATGATAAAACATCCTTTGTTTTGTGATCAATTCAAATATAATGGAATTATTTATTAGCTTTTATGCTACATCATAAACAACACCATTCAAGGAATTATCTTACTAATGACTTGAAGCTACAAGACTTGGTCCACACATTGATTTGTTTGTGAAATTATCTATTTAGTTGAATATTTATTTACTAAAATTTCCATAATAGACTTCCACTCATATCTAAATAGCTAGACCAAGACATAAGTAAATATGGGTTGAATATCTATAGAAATTTGACACTAAGACAGATTATGCACATATAATGATTAATATCATGAACAATTCTATTGGTTATATGACATATCTTGCTTATGTGTTTAGTGAATGGTCATCAATGGAACAATGACACCATATCAACATGTTTTCTTATTAGATGATGAATGAATATAAGGATCAAGGATAATAGAAATTTTATCCATTAGTGTTAATGTATTCTTTAGTTTATTGAGTAATGTGTGGCCAAAAAACTAATCAAGAGTGTGATGTGATGTAGGAATAGAAATATGGAGGTGACTGAATGCCTAGAATGTTATTAAAAATCAATGATATAATCCTCATACATGGATATAACTTAGTCCATGATTCTATCTGGGAAGAGTTGATGAGAAAAATTGAAAAACCTATATATATTGAAATAAATTTAATAATAAATAATTTTTATTTTTATTTTTTGATATCTGGAATTACAAACAACACAATGTTTAATCAAACCATGTTACAATAATTATGTATTATTATTTAATTTTATAGTTATCACCATGTCTTTCTGATCATTGGCATTGAATAAGACCAATTGAATTATAAAATATCTATGTTTTATATGTTTATAAAATGTATTCATTGGTTTTCAATTATCTTTAATTGAAAAATGTTTATTTGAATGTAAAAGTGATGTTTTTTCTGAAAAACTATTATAATGTGTGTAATGGGTATTTATATAAATATTTTTAATTAAAAACTATTAATTATATATTTAATGGAAATAACTATCTTATATATTCAACTATATGATTTAAAAATATGCCACTATTTTTTCTAGTAAGAGGATATCAATAAATCGATAATGATTCCCAAAATTTTCTTGTCTTCAAAATAGATTAGGTCACGTTATTTCACTTATTTTTATAATAAAGTTTATTCTACATATAAAAATTGACTCAATTAATATTTATTCTATACTCTTAATAACGAGTATATTGTTTTTCAAAAAAATTATTTATATTTGGGTCATTATAAATTTTATATTTCATAAATACTAGTTATCTCAGAAAGGGAAAATTCTTAAACCATGTTTTCTAATATCAGAAAATCTATTAAAATTTTAATAATATATTCCATTATCCAATAAGTTGTGTTTAAATTATCTCTTTCCATCCATGATTATAATATATGACAATTTTATTTTATTTTCCCTTGATGTTGAAATTAAAATATTTTAGGTTGATAAACTTCTGAAATATAAATATCGTGATTGTAACATATAAAACAAATATTTGTAAACATGATGAAATTGAATAATAATTTTTTATTTGTAACATTTTATGTTATTTTTTATTTTCATGTAGTGAAATAAAGTCCCTAAATTCTTTTTTAGTGTCAACATAGTTCTAGTACAAGAAGTGGAGAAATAATTTAAATGACACTAAAAACCCGAAAAGAAATATTTTGTGGTTAATTATAATGCCTCAATATATTTTATAAGAATAAAATATATTAGTGATTATTTAATGTTTTTTTAATTTTATTATTTTCAAGATGTTTATAAAATCAAATTAGGTGAATAGTTTCAAAATGAAAATAAGTATTTTTTAAAAATTAATAATATATTCTTAAGTTTTTTCAAAAAACTTAATAATAATTTAATTGGAAATGTTGGATGATAAATTTTCTAATATTTTATTCCATTTCGATTTATTATCCAATTTTCCCTATACTGGCCCATACTTTACATACATTTTTATTACTTCATAACTAAAGTATATTTATTATAACATATAACAAAACCATAACATGGCCTTATAGGTATAGTGTCTTTAGAAATTGGGAAACATAAAAAACTAGTTCATAAAGAATCTATGTTGTCTCCCATTTATATAATCATAACTAGACTCCTTTTTGGAATATCACATTTAATACCATTCTTCCTAACCTGGGGAAATGAAATATATGAATGGTGAGATCAAATTCTCAGTAAGGGTAATCAAAGGATATATCAATCATATCATATTCATAAGATCATAACATTTGAAAATTGTATCCGGGATAGGAGATCAGAATAAAATGTCATGGGATAAATCATAGAAGTTAAATTTAATCACAATAATCATAACATAAGACATGAAACTTTTTTAAAACACACATATTCATAGGAAAATCATTTCATATTATTAAAGACTCATTGCAAAGACCATTATAGAAGACAAATCCCATTATTGAACCGAGTTTACTTCTTGTTCCAGTCTTGTATCACTAAACTAGATTCACTTTCTATTCCAGCTACATCTATCTCCTGAGATATACATCTTTACCCAATGAATTGGAGTGACATATAGTTCCCACCCATCTCATAATGAAACCATTATTATGTGTGCCACAAAAACATAAATCATACATTATTTTATAACCCCTGTAATGAAATAGGATTCATAAACCTAATGGAATCATAACATAATCCATATAAGATAAAAGGTCATCAAAAAAATAATAACATCAAAATCTAATCAAACCAATTTAATAATATGGATAGAAACATAACCCTATATCATCTTATATGGAAAATAATTTTGATAAAACGGTTGAACTTAGTTCTTGAGTAAAATATCCTTTCTTCTTCAATAACATTTTATTTTCATAATATGTAAAGAAATTTTAAAAGAAAAATTTTTAATTGAAAATAATCATGAAAAAATTTAAATTATTATTCTTAGAAATAATGCGCTATGGAAATGTAAAAATCAGTTCATGTCTTATAATTTATAAAACATTTTCCTCATTGTTTAGTCGTAAAAATAAAAAAGTCCCTAGTATGGTAATCAAAAGAAAGATAAGTGTTAAACCACATCATAAAAGTCAAAAAAGGGAAAAAATGACATTAAAAATACATGGAATAATAGTAAAAATTATATTATTTTTTAGAAAACAAGGACATGGATGATAAATATAACCCTAATAAATACTTATGAATAAACAATCACATATAAAAAAGATATTGGAAATGTTATCCCTTACATAAGGTCAGATATGCTTCGTATGCATCCGAACATACAATATAATGATTTAAATAATGTTACGGATTTATTCTATAATCATAATTATTTTTATGATGAAATTTATGATCATATTTTTTTACTTTTGTTAGAAACATTTCATTGTTACTCATTATTTGGATATGAACTATTTTATGTTCTAACATATGTTTTGTTAGATATGTTATTGTTCCACAGTTTTAGTTTATATTTGAATAATTTACATAATGGTATAAATATAATATATATCATATATATTCATTCATTTCTTTTATATATTCTTGGTTTAATGAAGATTATGTAGAATAAATCACATCACACCATGGAGATGGTAATCCGTACAAAAACATGAGCAACCATATCATTCCCATAATTAATGAATGGTATTAAAGTGGATCATGTACAGTATATAAGAATTAGTGTAATGTCATATTATTCACATATAGGTATTATTTACACTATTATACTCATCCATGTATGGTGGTGGTGAAAAACATATTACAACATGGGGTGGAGATGGTAAGTCATGTGTACGCACGCACGGTGGTATAATTTTTTTGTAGGATTGATTGAAAGTGAAATAGGGTTTTTTCATATTTATAATAACATATAATTATATTAGTGATATTGATGGTATTATTTTATAATGAAAAAAACTATATAAGGGTAAGTAGAAGAAGAAATAAACATGAAAGAATCGGTAGAAGAGAATACCTCTTCCCCGGCGTGCCTCCTTTGAATTTCCACTTAGGGCACTATAGTTAGAATTTTGAGAAGACGATAACCACAATAATGTTACTAGGGAAGTTTAGTAGAGTAATTGGAAGGGTATTTCTGAGATTGAATGCTAAAAATGGAGTAAAGAGGATAGGGAGGATGTTCCCTTTTATAAGAGAGGAGAGGGGCACTTTAGGAAACTCTCAAAAATATTAATATATAATAAAATCAATCCCAACCCAAAAACCACCAATGTGTGCCTAATTATAATAAGAGATGATATAGGGTTGTAATATAATCATCTAGTAAATTTTTGAAAACTTATTTTGTAAATTGAAACCTTATCTTCTTAATTTACCCTTAGTTAATCTATTAATGTTTAATTTTAGTAATAAAATATAAATATTTAATTATAATGAGTATTTACTTATGTGGTCTTAATTGATTGTAAATTCATAATTTATTATATCATCGACCAAATAATTATCACTTTTTAACTTTTAAATATTTTTTGATTTTTAAATATTTTAATAAATTGTAATGTTTATAAAATCTCAATATTGTCAATTTTGACCCTATTTATTTATTAGACATTAAATAAAATTCACACAGAATATATATTCTAACCAATATATTAACTACACTCATAAAATGTCATAGTAAACTGGGAAATTCATGGAGAAAATTAATCAGTTAATATGATAATTATTTTATCATTTTTAAAACCATTTATTTGATATTTCTATTAATAAAATAATTTATACCTTACTATTGTGTCATCATTAAAGGTAATTATTTAATCTTTAAAAATTATAATAAAAAGTTAATTATGTGGGTAATTATATAAGATTTATATTGAATATATATATAGTAAATTTTATCACCAATTTATTCATATATTAACACTAATACACTTATATAAAAAGAGATTGTGACAATTTGTCCATTTCATTAGTTTTTTAATGAAGTTATGTAATATTCATTGGTTAGTGGAAATAAAGTGATTAGTTTTCAAAAAATAAATTATAATGGTAGAATTTAATCATAAAATAGGATTTTTTACCAGTGTTATGGTAATATGATAATATTATTTTTACCTATAATCACCTCATTCAACTTTACCCTTGGTAATAAAAATAATTAACAAAGTTAATATTCATAATTCCCAAAAATTAGAGTATCCTATTAACATAATTTAAAATTAATTATTAAAAATATGGAATAAATTAATCAAAATTAAAAACATATAAGTTTAAGAAATTAATTTCAAATTAATCCCATTTTTGAAAAAATGGGTTTCAAAAGTTAAAACATTGCAAAAGATAGAAATGTTTTTACCTATCATTTAAATGTAATATTAATGATAATGACATAAATTATATTTAATGGTAAAATATATTCTATTTATCCTTTAAACCCATTCAGTATTATATTTTAACAATAAAAATTATCTCAATGAAAAATGTTGTTTATAATTAAAATTTAGCGTATTTTTACTGTTCATCAAAATATGAAAGTTATCAGAAAATATCAAAAATTTAACCCAAGTAAATTTTTATATGCTGAATCAAAATAACATGTCTATGTTTTCTTATATAATTTATTAATGTGTCAAAATCATGTTTTAAAAGGGTTCTCTATTCAAAGGTGTAAAATTAACCTTCCATTTAAAAAAATACTTTACATATAGTTTTATTCATAAACAATGACTAAAACTTCAAATGAATGAATATGAAAAATATTTTATTATGTATATAACAAATTTATATTATTAATTTCATTAACAAATGTAATTCAATATAAAATAAAAATATCTATTTGATTTATATTTTTCATAATTCAATTTCATTAGTTAGATATAATTATTCCCCCTAACCTATCAGCTAGGCTCTAACAATAATTTTATATTAAGGGAATCTAACAGTTTGTTTAAACTCATGATTACATGAAAAGAAAGCTACTTAAGAATAATTTTTTTAAAATATTTTGTAAAACTACCATGGCTTTACATTCTACCCCCTTTGAAACTCACACTCGAAATTTGTCACTTGGAAACTAAAGATGAGGATACCGCCCCATTAACATATACTCAATTTCCCATGAATCTTCTTCAAATTGGTGGTCCTCTGTAAAGAATTATACAAGTAAGTGGTATTGTTTTGTACAACGTTTTTACTATGATCCAGAATCTCTATTGGTTGTTCTTCAAAATAATGATATTTCTCTAGTGGTATGACTTCAGAGCTTAGTACATGTGAAGGATCAAGTATGTACATTCTCAAGAGAGATACATGGAACACATCATGAACATGACAATGATTTGTTGGTAGCTCCAATCGGTAAGATACATTCCCAGCACAAGTCAAATTTTTAAAAGGATTGATATACATATGGCTATGCTTTCCCTTTTTTCCAAATCTCATTACTCTCTTCATGGGAGATATTTGTAAGAAAACCTTATCACCCACTTCATACTCTAGGCATTTTCCTCGATTGTCAGCGTAATGTTTTTGTCAACTCTAGGATGATCTTATGTGTTGTTGAATAGATATGACCTTTTCATCCATTTCATCTACATGACCTGGTTCTAATAGAATTATTTCTCCAATATCATCATAGAAAGTTGGATTTCTGCACTTATTTCCATAGAGGCCTTCACAAGGAGCCATCTTAATACTAGAGTGAAATCTATTACTGTATGAAAATTCAACCAATGGTTGGTGTTTATCCCAAAACCCTTTGAAATACATATAGAAATATTTCAATACGTCTTTGAGAGTTTGAATTGTCCTCTCAGACTGAACGTTTATTTGACAATGCTACGTTGTGCTGAAACTTGACTCTATATCCAGAGCATGCTAAATACTTCACCAGAACATTGAGGTAAACCTCGGATCCCAATCAGATAAAATGTAAAGTGGCACTCCATGAAATCTTACCACTTCCTTTACATATATCAGGTCTTGCGGATCAAGAGAGAAATCCTCTCTAATATCGATAAAGTGTGCTGGCTTCGTAAGATGATTAAATATAACCCAAATAGCATTATTGCATTTGGATGTTTTGGGAAGTCTGATGAAAGAGTACCTATTGATGTTTTCCCATTTATATTCTTTAGTGGGTAATGGTTGTAACATCCCCTTAGACTTCTGTCTTTCAACCATCACTTGGTGACAATCCAAGCATCAAGACAAATATTTGACAACATCTCTATTGATGTCATTCCACTACAAGTACTCTTTTAGGTCCATGTACATCTTCGTGATTCTAGGGGGAATAGAAATGAAGAAATATGAGCCTCATCCAATAATTTCTTCTTTCATTCCATAATCGGAGGAATACAAATCTGGTTCTTGAACATTATTATTTCCTCACAATCAAGGTTTAATTAAGGAACATTTCTCACACTCTTTTGTCACTCTACATCTTACTTTTGTGCCTCTTTAATCTTCACATGTATAGATGGTTGAACATTCATTTGATAAAGATAAGATTTATATCATTCCATTTGAATGTCAAGTCCCATACTTTGTAAATCGATAAATATTGGACCTTTTCTAATCCTCTTCATGGATATGCTAGCATGGTATTTTTGACTCAAAGTGTCTGCCACCTAATTCTCTTTCCTAGGGTTCTAACATCTTGAGCATCCATAAGCTTTAATCAAATACAACCACTTCTTTGACACATATTTATCTCCTTTTGTGTGAAAATATACTTTATCCTTTTATTATCTGTGTAAATATGACACCTTTCACCACAATGATAATGCCAACACATTTTAAAATCTAATATTACCACAGCTAACTCCGAATCATTAGTTGGGTAATTTTCCTAGTGGATTTTCAAATGTCATTAGGCATTATCTATCACCATATCATTTTTCATGAGATAACACCCTATCCCCTTATTGGATTAATCACTATAGATCATAATCCTTTCTACACTACAAGGAAGTGTGAGCACATGTGCACTGGGTAACCTTATTTTTAACTCTTGGAAATTCTCTTCACATTCCTCTATCCAAACAAACTTAACTTCTTTCTGAGCCAACACTGTTAGTGGATTACATAACCGTGAAAAATATTTGACAAAACCTCAATAAAATCCATTCAAACCAAGAAAACCTCGGATCTCAGTTATTGTTGTTGGGATCGACCATAGATTAATAACCTCTATTTTTGTAGGATCAATAGATATCCCCTCTCTTGAGATTTTGTGACCCAAAAATGAAACATTTTGAATCCAAAATTCAATCCTGGTAAATTTGTCAAAAAGATTATCATTTCTAAAGTTCATCAATACAATTCTCAAGTGATATTCATGTTCTTCCTTTCACATTTAATAGATAAGAATATTGACTATAAATACTACAAAAAACAATCAAGTTATTCTCTAAAGAGTCTATTCATTAGATCCATGAAGATAGTAGGGGCATTAGTAAGACCAAAAGGTTTCATTATATATTCAAAGTGTACATCCCTTGTACAGAATTATATCTTTCATATATCCTCATTTTGAACCTTAATTAAAGATATCGTAAATGCATATCAATCTTGAAAATGTATTAAGTTCTGCGTAGTTGGACAATCAAATCATTAATGTGGGAGAGATGATATTTTTTTCTTGATAGTGATCTTATTAGGTTCTCGATAATAGATGCAGAGTCTCATTAATACAACATTCTTCTTACCAAATAGAACATGTTCTCCCTAAGGTTACACACTAGGAAATATTAATCCCTTATCAATATTCTCTTGGATATGCTTCTTATATTCCTGTAACTTGATTGGGGTCATTCTATAATGTTTCTTTGAAATAGGCATAGAACCTGGTACGAGTTCTATGGAAAAAGAAACTTCATGTTTTGGTGGAAGACCTGGAAATTCATCTCAAAAGACATTATCAAACTCCCGTAAAATTGGTGTATTATTAATCCTGAGATTCTCTCCTACCATTTGAGATAAATAACCTTCATTTATTAGAATCAAGACCCATAAGATTGACAGAATTTCTAAAAGAAGGTTATATTCACCCTCTCATTGATATATGATCATTGATTGATCTAGAATATGAAATTTCACTTACCTATATTGGAAGTTGATTTTAGTTCCATATAATTAAACTCATTCCATGCCAAAAATCACATGAAATTACACTATAGGAAGGATCACATCATTAGAAGGAAGCATTTTCCTGAAAACATCTATATAAGAATAATTGAAAACATTTGATGAAAATTGTGTGCCATTAGGAGTTTTCATATCTAACTAAACATCTAATTGATGTGGTAATACAACATTACACTTAGAAAATTCATTAGAAATAAAAGAGTGGGTGGATCCAAAATCAAATAAATCGTTTTCTCCTTTATAGTATATGGTAAGTGTATCATTCACCACTTCATTATGGTACTCCACATCGCTTATAGTAATAGCATGTGGATTTATTTTGTCTTTGGCCTTAAGAGTTTTTTACGTAAATCATCATCAATAACCGTTAGATTAGAAAATTGATTGGAATAATGCCCCATTTCCATTCACATGTAACATTGAAGTGTAGAAGATGCATTCTGTGTGGAGTTTTCTTTGTTCACATCATTAGATATCTTTTCCCATAACATTGTCATTAAATTTCTCAATTACCTTCTTTTCCACACTTAAAACATTTACTTGTCCCATTAAGACAATTATCTCCATTTTTTCCACACTTTTAGCATAAGGGAAAACTTGTCTTCTTTTTATTGTGGTGCTTATATTTTACTTTGAATTCCATTTTCCTCTTCTTATAAAACCCATTTGACTGATGGGTTACTTCATTCTCCATCTCATCCTTGAGAGCACATCAAAAAATTTCCTCATAGATATTAACATCCCTTATGGATAATGCCATTTGGAGACTTGGTTTTAATCCAATAAATAATCGATCGATCTTACTCTTATGTTAGATAATAGTTTTGAAAGCGTACCTTTCAATTCTTGTAAAAATTGTTTCATAGGTACCAACCCATTCATCATCATTTTTCTTTAGTTCAAGAAACTCCGTCTCTATCTTTATTTAAAGAATACAAGGAAATTACATATTGAAAAATATGTTCTTGAACTCATCCCATTCCATGGACTCAATTTCATCTGTATGCCTTGTATTCTTGATAATATTACACCATTGATCAGCTTCGCCTTCCAAATGATATACTTCTAAGATGAAATTATATTGATTAGAACATTTTAGGACTGAAAATATCTTTTCAGTGGTAATGATCCATTGTTCAGAAACTATTGGATCAGAAGAAATGATAAATGAAGGAGGAATGTGCCTCATGAAGGATTCAAGAGAGTATTGATCCCTCATTTCTCATTTGGTAGTCCAACACTATTCATAGCTTGAGATAGATGTGTGAGCATGACTACATGATTTTTCATTCCATCTAGCATAACATTTTGATTCTCAGGGGGACAATCATTTCATTCCTCGTCGTATATAGCATTAACGTGGTTCCTTTGGGTTCCATCCATTTACTAAAACCACGAATCATAGTGTGATCAACAATAATTATTATTGGAAAACCACATAATCAATATTAAAATTTAAAATTAGGTAAATTTAGGTTTTATATTAGATTGTTCATGTCCATTTATAAAACACAATGATTGTATCCTATACTTTGACTTATCCTTAGGGTTCTTACTAAGAATTTCACATCCTACTTTCCAAAGGCATACTATACTGTTCCTCTAATAATATCTATAAAGACACATAATTTACGTTCATTATTATTACATATATATTGATGTTTATTTATTACAACATATAACAAAACCATGATAAAGACCTTATTGGTATATTTTCTTTAGAAACTGTGAAACAAAACCCACTTGTTCATAATAAATCTACATTGTCTCTCATTTATTTCATCATAATTAGACTCCTTTTTGGCATATCATATTTAATACCCTTCTTCTTGACCTAGTGAAAATAAACATATGAAACGGTGATCTCAAATGCTCAGTAACGGTAAAAAATGAAATATCAATCATATAATATTCAAAAGATTGTAACATTTGAAAATCAAATCCTGCATAAGTTTACATAATATCATTTCAAGGGATAAATCAGAGAAGTGAAATGTAATCACCATAATCATAACCTAAGACATGAATTTTTCTGTAATACGCACCTAATCATAGAAAAAAAATTCATATTAGTCAAGTCTAAATGCCCATACTATCCTAGTGGACAAAGTCCATTACTGAACCGAGTTCACTCCCCATTTCAGTCTTGTATCACTGAACCAGATTCACATGTCATTCCAAAAATTTCAATATCATAAGATATATATATATAAGGCCCTGACCTTAAAAATTACTTAATATTGAATTAAATGAATAATTCCCATTGAGGAACTTTTCAGGTTTAGAGTTTTAGAGAATTAGACCATAACTATTACAACTCAAAATATTACACAGTAGACACTTCTACAAAGTTTCCTTAAAATAAAAAATCCTTAAAAGAAACATGTCTTGTTCCTTGTTTTAGATAGCATGAATTTTCCGTGATCCCATCCTTGACCCTATTCCACATTAAGTCCTGTGAAAAACATTTCAAAAACATGGGATGGGCATAAAAAGCTCAGTAAGGGATATAAAAGTACGAAATGAAAACATTAGTCCATTTATGAAATAATACTTTACTCATAAAACATAATCATCTTAACATAACTCATCAAATCATGAATAAATCATAGAAATAATAAGACATAAAGGTAACTTGATGCATTCATATCATTCTTACATAGGGAGTAACCCTCATGGTTACTTTTGAAATACCCATCACAATATATTGCCTGAATCTCTTTGGAAAAACCTTAAAATTTAACTCCTTCACAGTACCCAATGAATTGGAGAGCTATATCGGGCTCACCGCCCTTAGTTTATCATGGAACCACCCATCTTCATAACAATGCCAAAGAACCATAATATAATCATATCACGTAAAACATTCATAAATGAAACATAACAATTGCACATTTCAATCACAAGTATCAATACAACACATTGATATAATAAAAACATTATGAAAACCATTTTCAATACCAAAATAAAATAAAAGTAATACATGGTATTTATTTTTCATTTAAAAAAATGCTAGGTTATGGCTTGTAGAGGAAGCCGAAACTCAAATTATTGTCATGGCGGTGGAGAAGTCGTTGTCGCCGCATACGTACGACAAACAAAAATTCCTTTTTTCGTTTACTAAAATGCTTAAAATAAAAAAAGATTCCTTTTGAATAAGCGTAAAAGTCAAAGGGGTTTATACACCGTATAAAAGAAAGTTGTGTATAAAACAAAATATGCCTCAATAAATGGAGATTGAGACGAAGTCCCTTACAAAGATCATTTTTAAAAAAAATAGATCTATTATGTGTATTAACTATATTTAAACATAATGGAAGTATAAATAAAAGATAGGACATAATAATATCATGACATAATTTGAAAGTAGATGATTAACCCATTGAATAGAAATTGGGTTAAGAAGTTCCCTTACCTCATGTCCGATATGACTCGATTGCTCTTTAATCTCCTGAATAATAAACTTGAGTTAATTTCTACTTGCTTAATAACCTTTTTCAAGTTCATTATTCCTTTTATATCACTTATTACCATGTCATGAACACTATGTAATTATTTAAGTTATTAACGATCATTTTAACGATCATTAGTACTTGAGTCAAAAATAAACTCTTTATAATTACAAGTTGTTCATGTATCCATTATATCCAGAGTTATATTCAATATGTAGATATCATATATATCATATATTTCTAGTATATACATTCATTTATAATATTACATAACATTTAGAGGTAAGATATGAAATGCACCGTTCATGGAGACGGTAAGTCGTACGTACGCATGAAAGCTACTTTCATTTCTATTTCGTATTTTATGGAATGGAATCATAATTACATAAAGGTATATTATAATTATAGTATAATTTCATATATAATATCATTACTCCATCCTTTATACGTCACACATATGGCATTAATGAATCAAATCACTTTGAAGGTCCTGTAGTCTGCACTTTCTAAAATGAAGATATCGTGTATACCCATAATGGAAGCCATAAAGGTATGCCATAAATGAAAAATACAGAATATTAAGGAAAAAATAAACATATTATATATCATATATAAATATAGTTTCATCTTAATGGCCACCTTTGAAGGTGTTATAAAAATATTGAACAATCATCGTTTCGTGAGGCAGAAATTCACAATCCATGGAAACAGTATGCTCTTTAACCATTAGATTAAGGTGTGCGTAAGTGTAGCTCTAATAATTCTCATAAAAACATCTGAGTATATTGAATATACTGGTGTTGTTACAAAAGAAATGAATAAAAAGAGTTTAGGGGGTTGGAGAAGAAAAATACAACATAAGAACACAAGAGAAGACACTACCTTTAAAATGGGTAACTCTTTTTGATTTGAGCTCAAATAATTCCTTGGAAAGTCTTATGCCAAAAGTGAGGATTCTAGGAGTAAGAGAGGGATGTGTATAGACCAAATGGGTAGGGGTTGGCTGAGACAAAGGCTTGAGAGGTGTGGGTAAGGTGGTAGAGGTGGGGGACTTTTATAAGAGGAGAGGGGGGCACTCTTGGAAAGTTATAAAAGGTTACTTTATTATAAAATGCTTTTAGGATTTCAAAGGTCCCGGAATTATATATTTCGAGTATAAGGTTATAAGAGTTCGAAATACACCCATCCAATAGGTTTTTGACAAGATTAGGTCTTAGATTTTACATTATATTTTCATTTTATTTAAATCGTTAAATAATGAGGTAATTGCTGCATCATCATGGTGTCATAAACAATTTAATTTATTTAATGTCTAAAAATTATAAAAAAAAATATCATGATGCAGGAAATCTATTTATCTTTATAATTAATATTTATAGTCAAAAATATGACTTGTATAACCCCATGTAAAAATTATTTTAGTAAAACAATACATGTTTGTGACATTTTAATTTTAACTTTAAATAAAAAGGTATTAATGTAATTTTCCAACCAAAGTGGATCCATGGGGTCCCCAAGTTGACTAATTGATTTTCATGGTCTGAAATGACTCATAAAATAAGTGTAGGACATGTGTCGAGGTCATTTAATATTATTAAAACATTATTTTTACCTTAAATTACACTAATTACCTCTAATCGCGATTAAAAACATAAAAGATACTATTCATGAAAAATTATTTTAATCCCATTGAACTAAATTTTACTTCTTAATGACAACCATATTTGTCAGATTTTTGAAATTCAAAACACATAGGTGGTAAAATTTCATTTAAACAAAAAATCAGTTTTTTAAGTACCACTTAGTGGTTTCACTATTCATCAAAAATTGAAGTTTTTTAGAAAAATACCAAAACTTCACCCTAAGCTATATTTGATATTCCAAATTCAAAAATGATTTCTATTTTACAAAATTCAAAACATATAAGTTACATTAATTAATTTAATAATTAATTCCCACTTTCATGAAAAATAGAATGTTTTTATAGAACAATATGTATCAAAAGATTGACACTAGTTTAAGCCCAATTTCAAAGTGAAATTAATTCCAAATACCACTATTAAATTAAATGGGAAAATATATTATAATTTCACTTTAAAATCAATTAAAAAGAAAATATAATCATATTTATAAATTAGATTAAAAAAAGGTTGTGATTTAAAATACAAGAGTTTTCACTATTCATTAAAAAATGAACTTTATCAGAAAAATACCAAATATTTACACAAAGTAAATTTTGATGTCCCGATTCTAAAGAAGAATTTTATTTGGTCCAAAAGAATGTATAAGTGTGACCAAAACTATATTTAATGACGGTTCTCCATCAAAAGGCGATAAGTGGACCTTTAGTGAAAATTAGAGTATCTATGCCTAAAATTGAATTCTTTTCGTATTTTAATCCTTTATCCTTTATTGGATAAATGTAAAAACATTTAACAAACATATACAATCGTATTTTAGTTATTTATATCCATTCCCGCCAATACAATGGCTACGTGTTAACTACCATTTAAAATAATATTATTTTATTACTAGTGTGCAACGTAAGATTTCAAAGAAACTCTTTGTTGTGTATCGGGTACGCTATCGAACATAGAAACCCCTTTAAAGTAAAATTAATATTTAATTCATAAATATTAATAAATATGAAAAAAAATTATTCTTTATTTACATGGGATGTTACATCCTTCCCCCCTTTTGGGAATTGCATCCTCGCAATTTTATTCACTTATCAAAATAAGTGGGGGTATTTATCCCTCATATCATTTTCATATTCCCACGTTGCCTCTTCAACCATATGGATTTTCCAAAAAACCTTTACCAAGTGAATTACCTTATTCTGCATCACTTTCTCTCTATGGTCAAGAATCTAGACTGGTTTTTCTTTATAATAGAGATTCTCTTCGAACTGAACTACCTCTGGGCTCAAAACATGAGATGGATCTGGCACATACTTTCTCAACATCGAAACAGGAAAAACATTGTGTACCTGAGATAAACTCGGAGGTAAATCCAATCGGTAAGCAACTAATCCAACTCTCTCCAGAATTTCATATGGTCCAATGAACCTTGGACTCAGCCTTCCTTTCTTACCAAATCGCATAAAACTTATCCATGGTGAAACATTGAGAAAAACATGATCACCTACCTCGAAAGATAGATCCTTCCTCCTGTTGTCTGCATAAGTTTTCTGTCTGCTCTGAGCTGTTCTCATGTGTTTCTAAATCAACACAACTTTTTCTTGCATCTCTTCTACAAATTCTGGTCCCATCATCTTCCTTTCACCCACTTCATCCCAAAAAGCTGGAGTTCGACACCGGTTCCCATATAATGCCTCAAACGGTGCCATATGTATACTAGAATGAAAACTGTTATTATATGAAAATTCAACCAAATAAAGATGTTGGTCCCAACTTCCCTGAAGTCCATCGAACATGCACGTAGCATATCCTCCAAAGTATGAATTGTTCATTCTGACTGCACATCTGATTGATGTTGAAAAGATGTACTAAACTTTAATTCAGTACCCAACATCTTCTGAAGGCCTTTCCAAAAGTTAGAAGCAAACCTAGGATCACGATCAGATACAATGGATAGAGTAACTCAATGAAACTTGAATATCTATTTAAGATACAATAGAGAAAGTTGATCTAGAGATAAAGCATCTCGAAATGGAAGGAAATGAGTAGATTTATTCAAGTGATCAACAATAACCCAGATTGCATTATTACCTTGAGATGTCTTTGGTAATCCCACAACAAAGTCCACAGATATATTTTCTCATTTCCACTCTAGCACTGGTAAAAGCTGAAGCATCCCTTTTGGTAACTTCCGCTCTGCTTTAACCTGCTGACAAGTCAAACACTTTACAGTAAAATCAGCAATATCTCTTTTCATTCCATCCCACCATTAATACTCCCGCAGATCTCTGTACATCTTAGTTCTCCTAGGATGAACTGAAAACCGAGAACTATGAGCTTCACATAACAACTCTCTCTTCAAATGTGAATCACAAGGCACACACAATCTCTTCATAAATCTCAAAACACAATCATTATCAATGTTGAATTCAGGAAACTTACCATTTTAAACCAGCTCTACCTTTTTCTGCAACTCACTGTCTTGCTTCTGTGCTTGCTTGATTCTGTCTGATAGAGAAGATTCCACTGATACCTGAAACAAAATAGAAGGACATCCTGCACCAACAAATTTTATGCCAAATTTCATCAAATCCTTAACCAAAGGATCATGTTCCAAATGAAACATTGTTAATTAAGCATTACTTTTTTGACTCAAAGCATCAGCCACTTTATTTGCTTTTCCCGGATGGTAATGAATTGTAAAATCATAATCCTTGACTAATTCTAGCCATCTCCTCTGTCTCATTTTCAATTCAATCTGAGTGAATATATACTTTAAACTTTTGTGATCAGTATCTATTTCACACTTTACTCCATGAAAATCATGCCTCCAAATTTTTAAAATGAAAACAACAACAGCTAATTCCAAATCATGTGTACGGTAATTTACCTCATGAGTTTTCAACTAACGTAAAGCATATGAAATTACCTGATCATTCTGCATAAGGACCCAACTAACTCCCTTCAGTGAAGCATCACTGTATATAACAAACTCACCATTCCTGGAAGGAAGTTCCAAAACTGGAGAATTCACGAATCTTATTTTCAAATCCTGAAAACAATCATCAAATTATTTTGTCCAGATAAACATAACACCCTTCCGAGTTAGCATAGTCATTGGACTAGATAACCGTGAAAAATTTTCAACAAACCTTCAGTAGTAACCTTCCAAACCAAGAAAACTACAGATCTCAGTAACATTTGTGTGTCTTGGCCATTCTTCAACAACTTTTGTTTTTGCAGGATCCACAGTTATTCCATATTTAGAAACAATATGACCAAGGAAACAAATTTGTTGCAACCAGAAATCACACTTGTTGAATTTTCCATACAGTTGCTTTTATTTTAAGGTTTGAAAGATAACCCTTAAATGACTTTCATGCTCCTCTTTACTTTTAGAAAACACCAAAATATCATCAATAAAAACAACCAAAAATTTTCACCTGAGTCAACTGAGCCATCACTGCAACAAACTGTTTATTTTTGATTCTGACCATCTCAGGATACTGATTTGAAAGGTCATTTCCCTCTGTATGCATTCCCAGAAAATCTGTTCTATTTCCTCTACCAAAAAACATTCTTAACACAGAAATAACTTAGGAGAAGCAACATGGTAATCTTCAAATGCTATATCATTTCAATTTTACCATAAAAAATATTATTGGATAACCATTTAATAGAATTCTAACTCCTAATGTTGTCTAAAATGACCTCTGATACAACCTATAAGGCCCTGACCTTAAACATTACTTAATATTAAATTAAATGAATAATTCCAATTGAAGATATTTTCAGGTTTAATGTTTTAGAGAATTAGACCATAACTATTACAACTCAAATGATTACACAGTATACACTTCTACAATCTTTCCTTAAAGGAAACATGTCTCGTTCTATGTTTTAGATAGCATGGCATTTCCTTGATCCCATTAGTGACCCTATTCCACATTATATCCTGTGAAAAAAAATTCAAAAACTTGGGATGAGCATAAAAAGCTCAGTAAGGGATATAAAAGTACAAAATGAAAACATTAGTCCATGTAAGAAATCATACTTTACTCATAAAACATAAGCATTTTAACATACCTCATTAAATCATGAATAAATCATATAAATCATAAGACATAAAGGTAACTTGAGGCATTCATAACATTATTACGTAGGGAGTAACCCTCATGGTTACGTTTGGAATACCCATCACAGTATATTCCCTAAATAACTTTGGAGAAACCTTAACGTTTAACTCCTTCGTGTTACCCAATGCATTGGAGAGCTATATCGGGATCACCCGCCCTTAGTTTATCATGGAACTACCCATCTTCATAACACTTCCCAAAAACCATAACATAATTGTATCACGTAAAACATGCATAAAGAAACATAACATTTCCACATGTCAATCACAACTTATCAATACAACACATTAATATAATAAAAACATTATGAAAACCATTTTAAATATCAAAATAAATGAAAAGTAATACATGGTATTTATTTTTCATTTTAAAAAAAAAATTAGGTTATGACTTGTAGAGGAAGCTGAAACTCAAATAATGGTCACGATGGTGGAGAAGTTGTTGTCGCCACATACTTATGACAAAAAACATTCCTTTTTTCGTTTAGTAACTCTTTGTATAAAAAAATATTCCTTTTTAATAAGTGTAAAACTCAAAGGGGTTTATACACCGTATAAAAGAGAGTTGTGTATAAAACAAAATATGCCTCAATGAATGAAGATTGAGATGAAGTCCCTTACAAAGATCATTTAAAAAAAATACATCTATTATGTGTATTCACTACATGTACACATAAATAAAGTATAAATACAAGATAAGACATAATAATATCATGACATAATTTGAATGTAGGAGATTAACCGATTGAATTGAAATTTGGTTAAAAAGTTCCCTTACCTCATGTCTAACGTGACTCGATTGCTCTTTAATCTCCTGAATAATAAACTTGAGTTAATTTTTAATTTCTTAATAACCTTTTCCAAGTTCATTATTCCTTTTATATCACTTATTACCATGTCATGAACACTATGTAATTATTTAAGTTAATAACGGTCGTTTTAATGATCATTGGTACTAGAGTCAAAAATAAACTCTTTATAATTACAATTTGTTCATGTATCCATTATATCCAGAGTTATATTCATTATATAGATATCATATATCATATATATACATTATATACCTGAATTTATAATATTACATAACATTTAGAGGTAAGAAATGAAATGCACCATTCATGGATACGGTAAGCCTTACGTACGCATTAACGCTACTTTCATTTCTATTTCATATTTTATGGAATGGAATCATAATTACATAAAGGTATATTATAATTCCAGTATAATTTCATATATAATATCATTAACTCTATCCTTTATACATCCCACATATGGCATTAATGAATCAAATTACTTTGAGGGGGCGGTAGTCCGCACTACCTAAAATGAAGATATCACGTATACCCATAATGGAAGCCATAAAGGTATTCCATAAAAAAAATACAGAATATTTAGGAAAAAATAAACATATTATATATCATATATAAATATAGTATCATTTTAATGGCCACCTTTGAAGTTGTTATAATAATATTGAACAATCATTGTTTCGTGAGGTAGAAATTCGCCATCAACAGAAACAGTATGCTCTTTAACCATTAGATAAAGGTGTGTGTAAGTTTATCTCTAATACATCTCATAAAAACATCCTAGTATATTGAATATACTGGTGTTGTTACAAAATAATGTAATAAAAATAGTTTAGGGGGTTGCAGAAGCAAAATAAAACATAAGAACACAAGAGAAGACACTACCTTTAAAACGGGTAACTCTTTTTGATTTGATCTCAAAGGATTCCTTGAAAAGACTTATGCCCAATGTGAGGCTTCTAGGAGTAATATAGGGATGTGTAGAGACAAAATTGTCAGGTGTTGGCCGTGCCAAAGGCTTGAGAGGTGTGGGTAAGGTGGTAGAGGTGGGGGCCTTTTATAATAGGAGAGGAGGGGCACTCTTGGAATGTTATAAAAGGTAACTTTATTATAAAATGCATTTCGGATTTTAAAGGTCCCAAAATTATATATATCGAGTATAAGGTGATAGGAGTTCTAAATATACACATAAAATAGGTTTTTTACAAGGTTAGGGCTTATCTTTTACATTATCTTTTCATTTTATTTAAATTCGTAAATAATGAGGTAATCTCTGCATCATCATGGTGTCATAAATAATTTAATTTTTTTAAGGTCTAAAAATTATAAAAAAATATAATGTAGTAAATATTTATATATTTCTAATGAATATTTATAGTAAAAAATATGACTTGTATAAACCCATGTAATTTTTTTTAGTAAAACAATACATGTTTGTGACATTTTAATTTTAACATTAAATAAAAAGTTATTAAAGTCATTTTCCAACCCAAGTGGCTCCATGGGGTCCCCAAGTTGACCCATGGATTGTCTTGGTCGGACATGACTCATATAATAAGGGTAGTACATGTTTCATGGTCATTTCATATTATTAAAACATTATTTTTACCTTAAATTACACTAATTACCTCTAATAGCGATTAAAAACATAAAAGTTACTATTCACCAAAAATTATTTTAATCCCATTGAACTAAATTTTACTTATTAATGACAACCATTTATGTTGTATTTTTGAAATTCAAAACACAGAGGTGGTAAAATTTCATTTAAACAAATAATCGGTTTTTTAAGTACCACTTAGTGGTTTCACTATTCATCAAAAATTGAAGTTTTTCAGAAAATTACCACAACTTCACCCTAAGATATATTTGATATTATGAATTCAAAAATGAATTATATTTTAAAAAATTCAGAACATATAAGTTACATTAATTAATTTAATAATTAATTCCTTCTGTCATGACAAATAGCGAGTTTTTATAAAACAATATATATCAAAAGATTGACACCAGTTTAAGTCCAATTTCAAAGTGAAATTAATTGCAAAGACCACTATTGGATTAAATGGTAAAAATATATTCTAATTTTACTTTAAAACCAATTCAAAAGATAATATAATCATATTAATAAATTAGATTAAAAAAGGTTTTGAATTAAAATACAACATTTTTCATTATTCATTAAAAAATGAACTTTATCGGAAAAATACCAAAAATTTACACAAAGTAAATTTTGATGTCCCGATTATAAATAATAATTTTATTTGGTCCAAAATAATGTATAAGAGTGGCCAAAACTATATTTAATGACGGTTCTCCATCAAAAGGCGATAAGTGGACCTTTAGTGAAAATTAGAGTATCTATGCCTAAAATTGAATTCTTTTCATATTTTAATCCTTCATCCTTTATTGGATAAATGTAAAAACATTTAACAAACCTATACAATCATAGTTTAGTTATTTATATTCATTCCCGCCAATACAACGACTACGTGTTAACTACCATTTAATGTAATATTATTTTATTACTAGTGTGCAATGTAAGATTTCAAAGAAACTCTTTGTTGTGTATCGAGTAAGCTATCGAACATAACAACCCCTTTAAAGTAAAATTAATATTTAATTCGTAAATATTAATAAATATGAAAATGTTTTATTCTTTATTTACCTGGGATGTTACAATATATCATTACCCAATTAATTGGAAGAAGATATAGGTCCCACCCATATCATAATTAACCCATTATTATGTGTGCCACAAAAACATAAATCATACATCACAGCTTAAACCATGTAATATAATGGGATTAATAAACATCATTCCATCACAAAATAATCCATATAAGATAAAAGGACATTATAAAAATAATTACATCATAATGTAATCAAATCAAAGTAATAATAGGGATATAAATATAACCCTATATCATATTAGATGTAAATTTTTTGATAAAACACTTGAGCTTTGTTCTGGATGAAAATTTCATTTCTTCTTCAAAAACATATTCATTTCTTAATATGTTGTGAAATTTTAAAGTAAATTAATTTAATTGAAAATAAACTTGAAAACATGTAATGGAAGCTTCATGGAAATTATTCTCTATGATAGATTAAAACTCTGTTAACACCGTATATGTTTAAAAAACATTCTCCTTGAACATTTTCCAGAAAAGTCAAAATGACCTCATTTGGTAAACAAAATAAAGACTCCTTATATACCAGGTAGTAAAAATAAACAATATGTTAAAATGAAATTAAATATACTTGTATAAATATTAATCATTTTATGAAAATAGTTTTAGAAAACATGTTCATAGATGATAAATATAGCCCCAGTAAATACTTACGAATAAACAATCTCGAATAACAACGAGATTAGAAAAGTTATCCCTTACCTCAGGTCTGATATTATAAATATGTATTAGAACCTCCTATATAATGATTTAAAAAATTAAAGGATTTATTATAGAATCATAATAATTTTTTTGACACATTTATGATCATATTTTTATCTTTTTGTTAGTATCATTTCATTGTTACTCATAATTCGGATATTAACTACATTGTGTTTTGAAATATGTTTTGTCAGAGAAGTTCATGTTCCATATTTTATGTTGTATTTATATAATTTAAATAATTTAATTAGTATAATATATATCATATTTATTCATTCAATTCATTTATATAATTATGTTTTAATGAAGATCATGTAGAATGAGTCACATTGCACCACAGAGACGGTAAGATGTAACTACGCACAAGCGACAATACCATTTCTATAGTTGTTGAATGGTATTGAATTGGATGTTTTATAGTTTCTCAGAATTATTATACAATTATATATTTCATATATAAGTATTATTAAAACTATTATAGCCATCCAAGTAATGTGGTGTTGAAAAAAATATTACACCACAGCATGGAGACGGTATGTTGTACGTACGCACGACTAGTGATTTCATTTTTCATAGGATGGATAAAAGGTGAAATGTGGTTGTTTAATATTTATAATAATTTTTCATTATATGATTGTTATTGAAATTGTTATTTTATAATGAAACATCTAATGAAGAGGATGTATAATAAGAAAGGAACTTGAAAGAATCAGTAGAAGAGATTACCTCTTGCTCAACATGCCTCCTTTGAATTTCCACTTAGGGCTATAGAGTTAGTCTTTTGAGAAGACTAAGTCCTCAAGAATGTTACTAGGGAAGTTTAAAAGATTAATGGTCAGGGGTTGGGAGATATTTAAGCCTACAAATTGTGTAAAGAGTAGAGGGAGGAGGTGTCCTTTTATAAACGAGGAGATGGTCACTTTAGGAAAATATCAAAAATATTAAATTCTAATAAAATCCAACCCTACCCAAAAACCACAAAAGTGTCCCTAATTAAAAGATGAAATGATACAGAGTTTTCATCTCTTCATCCAATAAATTTTGGACAACTTATTTTGTCAGTTTAAAACTTATCATTTTAATTTACCCTTAGTTATTTTATTAATGTTTAATTTTGGTAAAAACATTCTAAATATTTAATTGTAATGAATATTTACTGATATGGTGTGAATTGAACATAAATGGATACTTTATGATATTTTATACCATATAATTAAAACAAAATTATTTTTAAATATTTTTATTATTTTTAATTTTAATATTAAAATGTTATTATAAAAATGTCAATATTGTCAAATTTGATAATATTCAATAAATAGACCTTAAATAAAATTCAAACAGATGGTAAATTAGATCCAAAATATTAAATACACTCCTAACATGTCATAGTCACATATAAAATTCATGGGTATCATTAATTAGTTAATATGATATTTATTTTAGTAATTTTAAAACCATTTATTTAATATTTCTTTTAATAAAATAATATCTACCTCACTATTTTTTCATCATTAGTGGTAATAATTTAATCTCTAAAAATTATAAAAAAAAATTATTATGTGGGTAATTCTATTATATTTATATATAATATCTATAGTATATTTTATATTCTACTTTTCCATATATTAAAATTAACACAGTTATATAAAAAGAGATTGTGACACTTTGTCCATTTCATTAGTTTCTATTACATTTATGTCATTTTCATAGGTAAGCGGCTATAAATTGATTCCATTTCGATAAATAGATGATAAGGGTAAAATTTAATCATCCAATAGTATTTTTATAGGTGTTAAGGTAATTTTGTAATTTTATCTTTACCTTTAATTACCATATTCACCTTTAACCATGGTAATAAAAATAATTACCAATGTTACTATTCACAATGCCCAAAAATAAAAGTCTCCTATTAACATAATTTGGACCTAATTATTCCAAATATGGAATCCATTATACAAAATTCCAAGCACATAATGTTTAGAAGTTATTTTAAAACTAATTTTTTTTTAGAAAATGAGTTTTGAAAGTTAAAACATTGCAAAAGATTAAAATGCTTTTACTTACGAATTCAATGTAAAAATAATGATAATGGCATACATTATATTAAGTGGTAAAAAATATTCTTTTTATATTTTTAAAACCATTCAATATTATATTTTAACCATATAGATTATCTCAATGTAAAAAGTTTTTTTAACTAAAATTTAGCATATTTTTATTATTCATCAAAATATGAGAGTTTTCCGAAGAATATCAAAAATTTATCCTAAGTATATTTTTATACACAGCTTAAAAATATCATGTTTATGATGTCATACTAAATTTATTAATATTTCCAAATCATAATTTAAAATGAGTTAGCCATTCAATGGTGTAAAATTAACCTTTTAAAAAAATACATTATATATGGTTTTATTCATAACCAATGACAAAAATATCCATTGAAAGAATATCAAAAAATATTTTATTAGGTATAAAACACACATATATCTTATTAATTTCATGAACAAAATTAATTCACTATAAAATAAAAATATGTAATTGATTAAAATTTTTCATAATGCCTTTTCAAAAGTTCGTTATAATTATTTATACTAACCTAACGTTTAGGCTATAATGGTAATTTTATATTAAGGGCATCACATTGTTTTTTGAAACTAACAATTGCATATAAATCAATCTTCTAATGAATAAAATTATTTAATTATTTCATAAAACAAACGGGCGTTACATATAGACTATTTTTAAAATTATAACCCTTTTAATTATTATAAATATTTTACTACAGTTACTGATAAAATTGGATAATTAAGGGGTTAAACAAAAATATGAGGCATAAAATTATAAAAAGACTATTTTTATTTCACAAAATTATGATTTTTATAATTGGGACTCTTTTTCATCAAATTATTCACTATTTTGAATCATTATACATCAGAATGAAAGTAATTATATTTAATCCTTTTAGGTAATTCCAAATTCTTCCTTTCCCTCTCTTATTAAAAGAGACACAATATATATTTTCATTAATGAAAATGTAATATTATACCTCAGTAAAACCCTATGTAATTAATTTATATATGATTTTGTCCAATGATTACTAGTTATAGTCTTCTTAATGGTCCATTTTAAATTCCCTATGATGGTATCTATGGCAGGAATATCTAAGATGCGGTAATCATTTTACTCGATGACATACAAATTATTTAATCTGATAACTCATTTGAATCAATTTTATTATTAATGAAAAATATTTTTACATTCAGTAATATATATAAATTATATAATGTACATGAATCCAAAATTATTCACCCTCATTACCATCAAATAATAATTGAGTGTATTGCTTGTTCGTAAGGGTGGATTGTTGCAACCATGTAGCGATACAATTCATTTTCCATTATTATTGTACAAGAATAGTTATTATTATGGGTTAAATGAAAAAATATTATTATTATTACCTATTTATATTTTTTTAAATATCATATCTACCTTCCTACAACCCGATCCATTATATAATGATAATATTGCATGTGTGTACATGTGGAGACCCAACACCACGAAGTTGTGTCATCTGTTATTAATTTATTTCCAAAATTTATTTTAGTGAGGATAGATAAAAAATATATCCCAACAATATTATATATTAATAATTTTAGTATCGTGAATTATTATTTATGTTTATTATTTTTCATCCATTGAAATGTGAATGCCACATTCATGTATGTGTATATCCTACCATATCCATGAATGGTGCAATGAGTATTTATATCTATATTATTTATGGTGAATTTAAATATTCACATAATTAATACATATGAAATATATATCATGATTAAAATTATGGATATTGTTTTACTATGATCAATTTACAATGAATATATATTACAAATAGATATTATCATAAATATGAAACAGATTCCATTTAGAAAAGATATTTATCATATTATGAATATATTATATTTAAAAAAAATTCATTTGACCATATAATATTTATCGGCATGTAAAATATTATTTGTAGGTGAATAATAAATTTAAATTAATTATATAGGAGGTTAGTTGAATCTTTAAGAATATTAAACTGAAGGTAAAGGTTTTATATTAAAATATCATTTTATCATGATTTTTTATTATCATGTTTTTATTATGTAATTATAGGATTTACCTCTCCATATTAAATTTATTATTTATACACAATTATTATTTTTTCAGATAACTTGTTTTCATTTATTTTTTCACTCTATCTACCCAAGAGTCCATATAAATTTTTTTTAAATATAATTGCATATATTTCTCTCTTCAGGTGAATATAACTTTCCAAAAATGACCAAGACTTGTATAAAATTATTTAAAAATGGCTTATATTCACATATTAATTTTTTTATTTATTTTTTACCGAGATTGTATTTTTATTAAATGATGAGTAAGAAACCATTTTGTTGATTCGTAATAAAATTAATTTTTATTTCATACCAAATAATATATCACACAAAAATTTTAAAATAATAATAGAGATTATATAGTTTACTTGACCTATAAAAATGATCATAGATGATAATATAACACCTCAAGATGTTGTTATAAATTTTTTCCATTTAAAAGTGTGTAAAAGACACAAAATTAAGTCAAAAATAAGTATTAAAGAGTATTTTGTTATAACCTACCTATTAAGTTGGATGGTATGAATATGAATAAATTAATTAATTATGATAAATTTTTTACAAATGTATGAATAAATTCATTTTTTACAATTGATTATAATGAAAAAATAACAATTTTAAAGAAAAATTATTTCTTCATTGAAATTGTATTTTTCCAAAAAGCATCTACATTGCAAAAATAAATTTTATTTTAATATTATTTTTTTCCACTTTTACAGAATTTATTTGCAAAATGAAACCTCAATTTTTAAATCATTTTATACAAATTTATTTTGGGATATTTTTTCATAATTTTTTAGAGAATATAAATTTCTCTGTTTGTAGTGAAAAATATCAATTTTCATAAAACTATCATTTATTTTCATTAAATTAAATAATTTAAAATAAATATTATATAAAAATAGTTATTGATTAGTTATTTTAATTATAATTAATTACTTTTAAATAATTTTTATATTGGATTTTACTATATGTTTATTTTTATACATGAAAATAAATATTATTAAGGCTCTATTAAATTGCATAATTTTTATCCATATTAATTTTTTAAAACTACAAATAGTGAAGAATTATTTAACTTAAATGTGTATATTATATATATATATATAAATTTAATTTCATATATTTTTTTCATTCTTTTTATGGGGATTAAATAATATCATCTTATTCTTGAAAAATAATGTTCTAGGGAAATAACTATTCATATCATTTGCAGCTTTATTTTTATATTAAATTCTATTAGTTATTGGACATAAATCTGTAATAAGGTATTATATGTATGAATTATCCTAATTTATAATATATTATATGATTAAGATAGTATTTTTTTCGAATGAACAACAGAAAAATATAAATATTTTACCTCAGTTAATGTGTAAATAGGTTTATCGAGAGTTAAACTATAAAAGAAACAGTTAAAGTGGCCTCAAAACAAGCCCAATTTCTGTTATATAGAAATATTTTTACCTTATAAACTATATATCTCAATAATAATGTATTTTGGATCCTTAGTTTCATTTGAAAATTGTAGGTACACTTTTTTTAAAACATTCATGTGTCTCTCCCACAATTATAAAAACCCACACAACCTCATACCGTCATCCCACATCCAAAAATAAATGCATCATAAAATACATTTCAAAATAAACACATCACTTACCTCCCTACATATTATTGTCCTTATTTTGGTTAGGAAACCCACCTACAAATGCATTAAGTATAATCCTAACGGGTTTCCATGAAGAAGAAGTAAAATCCTCCACGTGTTTTTTTGTATTTCATCCTCCAACTATTTAATATATTATTAAACTGTGATAATATAATAAAAATAATATCTATGTTATACTGATGTAATATATTTTTTAATTTAATAACCAATATAAATATCCACTACCATTAAATGTGTAACAAAACCATTGATTGTGTGTATGGCTGAGTACTTCCATGAGAGTAGATGTAATTCATTTTCGATCACAACCAATCCTAGATTGACATAATGACAGATTTAGAAATATGTGAACAATATTTAGTAAATTAATATGTAAATATATTTTTAATATAACATATATCATATTAGAATCCTTTTCATGGGGATACGATAACATCGCTCATGTTTGCAGTCCACTACCGACTCATTATACGATATGATTCATTTTTCACTTATACATTACATAGATGTTAATAATGTCAATATAAAGAATATATATGATTTATATGACATCATAATGTCTATAATATGTTAATATATTACATTATTTTCATTCATTCAAAATGTCATGAAAATGTATATGTCATTAATGCCTATGTATGACTTACCGTATACATGATTGGTGTAACTCATTTTCTATTATTAAATTACAGGGATTAATATGAAAAAATATATAATTAATATATATGGTATGTATATAATATTTTAAATTAATGATAATATTTAACCATTATCAATGTAAAATTAGTAAAAATACGAAATCAATATAATCCTTAAAAATAGTTATGTAAATTCCTAAAACATGACTTTTGCAAGGAATTATAAATACAGTGGTAATACAAGATCATAAGAATGTAACATATGGAATAATATATATTATTAGGTTGCAATAAAATATTAATAATAAACCAATAATAATTTTACATGATGTTAGAATATGTATGAATAAATTTGAGACTTAAGGTAACGGTTAATCATCACATTTTTACTTCTGTGAGGTGTATACCACAATTGCCAAAAATTAAATCATTGTGACATATATACTAAAAAATTTATATGTTACATAATTAATATATTAATCATCATGTTATTTTTTGTTTCACATTAAATTTTTTCTTTTATGCGGCCTATGATTGAAATGTTACTAGTGTTTTAATGGTTTATTTCATAATCTCTATAATGATTAGGTTTAATTATGTTAATGTCTCTATTGATTGAATTATTTGATCTATCTATCCTGAACACAATTTATTTTATTATAATTTTTTATTCATTAAAATTACATGTTATTGTTCAATTTTCCCTCCCTTTGGTAGTCAAAAAGATTAAAATAATTTTTCTATGAAAAGATTTTTTTTCTATATTCTATTGAAGATGATATTACACACATGTTAATGTTTTAGAAAAAATATTTAGAAATCATTATACTATTATCCTATGACAATGTAAATTCATTTTTTTCGAATGATTTATTTTTTTAAAAAATAAAATGGAATAATCCTTTTTTATTCCAAAAGAGTTACTTTTAGATTTTCTAAAAACTAAAAAGAAATATTTATTTTAAGGTATTGAAAAAGTATGGAATTTCATTCAATCATGACCACTAATTTTTTCTAGTCATACATTATATGATTCATTTTTTTCAATTAAAATGATTGTAGATATATTTGGTGAACTATTTGTTTTAAATAATATACTTTCAAATTGGAATAATTATTTTTCTAAAGAATGGATTAATGTTCAATTTAGGGAATTTATGTCAATCATCCTTAGATACCATCATTATAAATCTTATCCAAAGTGTATATGTTTTAATGATGCAATCCTAATTATTTTTATGGATTTTTTCTGAATAATATTTCTAGGGATGTACTACTTTGATTCCATTATCTATAAAACACTGGACGTTTTATGATTATGTTTATTAATATATTATATTCTTCTCATCATATATTAATGTTTATATCAATTTCATACCACCACTTTTATAGAAATAATGAATTGGAATTATAATGAGATTTGTGAAACCAAGTTATTGAAAGTCCCTCGATGAATTAGAAGCACTTATAAGACAAACTAGCTCTTGTATTTGGTTGAGGCCTTACCCACTGGTGTAATATGTCCTGTCATGAGGCCCTGATTTTATGATACCTAGGAAAAAAGAAATGAATTTATTTTTATAAAGGTCAAGATTTTGTATGCTCCCAATATGAGATTAATTATTATAATTTTTTTGTGATTATTCAATTAGTTATAATATCTATGGATATGTTTCAACATCATGTTGTTATTTTTAGGGACATTTAATTTATTAATGTAATATTATACTTCATGTATATTTGATTTCTAATATTTGAATATTTTTCATTTATTTATCATGCCACATATATTATGACTTATCTAATAATGAATATTCTAATTAACATATACCAATACTATTCATATATACTCACCCCTTTTGTATATATTATTTTCCCCATTATACTATAATGTGTTGTATAAGTAATATAATGGGATATGAAATGGGTAAAATGTAGTTCTCAATGAAAACTGTGTTATATTATATGTTTTAAAATGAAATTTTAATTTTTTTTATTTGTATACAATTCCAAGACTGAAAAATTATTGAATAATTTTGGATGTGATCACTTGTATCCTATATAATATTAATAAACTAACTATCATCTAGGGATCACTAGAGTCATGTTCATTACATTTTTCATCTGATTATGTTTTAATTAATCATTTTGAACAAGATTTTTGAAAAACTATAATACGGATTATAATCTAATGGATTAAGTTTAGGATCATTATATGTATAAGATAATATCATAATATATTATTAAGTTATAGATTATGTTGTTTAAAGATAAATTGTATCCCAATATTTATTCTACAAGTGGTTGTGGTTCTGGAATCGTTTTACCTTAAGGAAAAAACTCTAAAAGTTCTTGTCAGAGATGAGTCGAGTGTTACCTCATACATGATAATGGTCCATACTCCAAACTTATATTGGTACTCTCATGATATATGACTTAGTTAATTCAAATTACCATAAAAACCCATTGTGAAGGATTTAAAACTATTTTAATCTTGTAAACACATTCTGAAAGAAAATAATTGTATTATTATGATGTTACCTATGAATTAATTTTTAAATTTTTGTTAACTGTTTCAGTTATTTTGGTATTATATAATATGTTTTAAAATATTACCATTTAAAGTAGTAAACACAATTTTTAAGAAACTTAACCAAGTGGATGTAATGGACACTGTGGAAATGCACTTACATCAGGTAGGGACTTCCCACACAGTAATGATAACGAATTTAAACTAGAGGTTGTGCTATATATAATCATATTTTAACCATATTGGCGTAGATAAATCATGTTATGAGGAATAAAAATGCACGTATGGAGCATTATACTAATCCAAAATATTATTCAACAATGTTAGATCGATTTATGATTTGGCGACCTCTATCATTCAATGAGACTAAAAATACATTAATTTTTTGGAAATAAATAATTTCCTTAGATAATATATTTACTTAATGGGTATGTAATGAATGGGAGAAGGTTGTTTTTGACATTTAGAATATCTTAGGGAATTTATATAAATGGTTTTTGTTATTTCGAGACACAAAGTATGAATATGAAGTGAGGTTATTCAACTGTAATAATTTTATGTAACTATTCTTGGAAGACTAATTTTTTAAAAAAATTAGAAAATTTTAATATAAAATTATTAATAATCATACAAAAAGAATATAAATGTGTTACTAATAATTAATCCCACATTACATAATTAGCATCAAAAGGGAAATATTAACAATTTTTATGTTCATAATCCAATCAATCAAGTTGAACGCTTATCTCAAACTTTCACATCATACATGTATATAATATCAGGTATAATGATGTTTGAGAAATAATTTTCTATGATTAATAGATATGAGGAGATTAAATAGAGTCAGATGAAAAATATATATTAAGGAAAAAAATGTAATGATGGTTTTTCCATCATTTGATAATTGGTGAAAAACACTATGGTACATGCATTAAGGGAATGGAAAATTTCATCTTGAGTGGAGAGAAATTCCATCAGGATCGTGAATGATAATGTCACAAAGAAACCACTAAATTTTATTGATTCAACTATATGTATAAGTCAAACTATGTGAATTAATTTTCCATGATTTAAGGGAATATAACATAGAACACTATAACTGATCATGACCATGCGTATACAATTATTATCGTTTAAGTGGAATAATTAAATTTATTATGTATTTAGATCCATCATGTATATTAAAAATGTGTATTTAAATTATATCATGGTTATAATTAAAATTAAATGAATAAGGATTATATTATATAATTTTTTTGATATATATTTGAAAGCATTTCATGAATAATACAGATAACCCAATAAAATAGAAAAGGTGATTGGTTGATCATTTTTGGAAACACAATATTGAGGGACGATAACCACTAATATGTTCTCTGTTTTTATAAATGTTTTTATTTTTGGATAAATAGATAATTGATATGGATAATAAAACATGGAAAATATTAATGACATTATAAATGACTAATGAAATGTTTTCAAAGCGCTTTTTTTATCATTGATGGAGTTTATAACATTATTTGATTTATTAAATATATTTTATAATAGGATATTTTGTTTATGGAATATGGGGAGAAATAATTTTGAAATAATCGATGTTTTCCTTAAGGTTTCACATTTATCATGTTATTTACATACTCTATATGATTAATTGGTATCTATTTAACTTAGTTTATATATTTTAATGTTATGTTGATTTTAGGAATTTATTGACCTTCTTTCTAAATTTTTGGAAAAAAAAATTTATCTGATAAATTTTGAGGTATTTTGATATTTAGTAAGGTAAAATTTGGGTAATATTTTTTTATATTATATATTAATGAATTAATTTTGATAACTCATGAAAAATATTTAGGTTATGGTAAATGTGGAGTTATATAAGTAAGTATATTTCACTATTTTTGAGATATTATGATCCCTTAAATATTAAATTTAGTTTTTATGTAATAAAAAAATATTATATGATATTCATCTATTTGCGTAATAAATTAATTACATCATAACCAAATTATAAAATTTGAATTATGAAAATATAAATATATCAAGTAAGTTATTTTTTCAAGGTTATCTACCATGATTATAAATGAATTCCTCCAAAAGAAGAAAAGGACCCTAAAATAAAAAAAATTCCTATTAAAATTTATTTCTTCTAAATGGATGGTAGTTATTACACTATTATTTTAAGATTTAAATTTATATAACACTATATTGATCATTCACTTCATTGTGATCAATTATCATTATATATCACTATAATTATTTACACTTTTTTTCCATTTAAATATCATCACATGCCACCAATGTTCTTCTTTTTGAAAACATGGTTTTTGTTATTAAATATGAAATTAATAATTAAAATTTTATCTCATTAAGATGATTTATTTTAAAATCATTTTTTGTTTTTTCAGAAACATTACTCTAAAATGTAAACCCTTGTTTTCATAGATTATATTTAAATTGATAGAATTCAATTTATTGAACGAGGGAAGAATGAATCTCCAGAACATTTTTAAAGTGGAAATAAAATTATATATTGTATATGAAATGTAATAATGATAACATATGATAGTAAAAACCCCCTATAAAATATAATATATTTCCTTTCTCTTTGATATTAATTGGAACATGAAAACCCTGGTGAAAATGAACTATAAAATACTATACTGTTAAATCCTAGAAGTTAAATTTTTAGTATAAATATTAATAAGTAAAATATGGAAAATATATTGGATAAAAATTACTAAATAAATTCATTCACTATCTATTGAATAGAAATTAAAATTAATATCATTTTAATGAAAAAGAAATGTTTCTTAAAAGAGAATATTTTTCTAAAAAGAAGGCTAACGAAACTTTTCACAAATATTTTAAAATTAATTTTAAACACATTTATTAAATGAATTTGTAAATATAAAATTCATCATTGAAATATGAATATTAAAATTTACTTAAGGTGAGAGATATTTATTGTTAAAAATAATATATATTTTTCCAAAAATAGTGAAATGTAAATTTTTTTATAAACATATATTTATATAAAATTAATTATGTAATAGAAATTTATCATAATAAAATTAATTTGATATGATAGAATAATAATTATAAAGTAGTTATATTTAATAGAATTAATTATATAATAATAATCTGTATACTATATTTAAAAAAAAGTATAATTTTTTCCTTTAAAAACTTTTTTATGAAAATTAATTTACAATGCATAATCATTCATAAATTTAATTAATTAAACAAACCACTGATTAAAATTTATATAAATTAAAATAATATTTTAAATATATATATAATTATTAATTTAATTTCATATAATGTTTATTCTTATTCATGGATTTTATATAAGATTAACTAATCATTGAAAAATACATTTCATGAAAGATCTCTTTTTCATCACTTTTAGAGGTTTAAATTCAAAATAAATTCAACCTCTTATATGAAATTAATATCAAAATTTGACTAAATATGATTAATCCAAATAATTTATAATAGAATATATGTTCAATTTAAATTACATTCAATGTGAATGGTGAAAATAGAAAAACAATCTTTTACCACAGTTGAGGAGCAAGTGTGTTTATCGGGGGTTAAAATGAAATAGAGAAGTTTTAAAATGACCTAAAAGTAGTACAATTACTATTTTTTAAAATATATTATCAATATGACCTATATTTTTTTTATTGTTGATATTTTTAAGAGTTGTGGAATGTGAAACATTCTTGTCAACATTATGTTTCTTCAAAATCCATGTGTGTCCAATCCCCCACTTATTTAACGCAATCCCATATCCTCCTCTGTTAAAATTTCCAAAAAAAATTGTATCACCCAATACATTCCCAAATTACATACTTAGTTCCCTCACTTATTTATTGATTCTATATTTTTATTATTATCTCTTATATGAAAGCTTTAGGTTTAACCTTGAATATGTTCTTCGTAGAAGAGGTAAATTATATAAAATGTTTTTTGGTTTTATGTCATTATTAAATCTAAATAAAATTTTATTAGAATATTATAATTAAATTACAACATCGTGTACTATATAATTATATTTTTTTATATTTTTTTTGAATATTTATTTATCATCATTTCCATCAAATGTTAAATGAAATGATTGATAATGTCTAAGGGGAACTACCACCTCATGAGTCGATGTAATTATTTTTCTAACATAACCATTAACATATATATAAAATGTTGTAATTAACTTTTTAATTTGATATAAACGAAATTAATAAACATAATAATTTTATTACCAAATATAACTTCTTCATTTCCATTTCATGGGGACATAATATCGCCCATCAGGTGTACAACATATTACCTCGACGTGGGGAGATTTAATTAATTTTATAGTTATCATTCACATGGTTGGTAATAAATATAATTTTAATAAATATATGTTATAATTATGACATAATGATGAACCTTTCAAAGTGAAGTATTTTTAACTTTTCACTCATTCCATCTGTCATGATAATGAAAGTTGTACTCATGCAAATTTATGCATAACCATCTCAATGAATCATGTGTTTTATTTTTTATCATTTACATAAGTGGAATATTATAAATAAATATAAAATTAATATATCTTTTATTTTTATATATATTTCTTCATTTTTGAGATTATTTAACCTTGATCAAAATAAAATAAAAAAATTCCAAATCAAAACATATATGAAAAACAAAGAAGCTATTACACAAAATGTGATTTTAACAAGGAATTATTAGTAAACATATAATCAGTGTTCAAAAGATATTCATATATAGTTTGATATATATATATTTGTTTCTATGTATTGTTTATAATTAATCTATATTTAACAAATATATGGTTCAAATGTGTATGAAGGTAGTCAATGCTTAATGTAACGGTTTCTCAACTCACTTTTACTATAATGAAGATTATCTCATATTCAATACATAATTCATTTGTGTGGTGTACATAATCATGATTTTATATTTTATATAATGAATTTAATAATCATAATGGTGTTTTGAGTTTCATATTATGTTATTTATATCACATGTATAGTAATTTAAATGTTATCAATATGGTATGTGATAATTTTACAATATCCTTATTATTTATGATTGTTTATGTTTAACACTGCATTTGAAAAATTATTTTATCTATATATCATGAAATATATTTATATTATTATCCAATGGTTATTAATAATAATTTTATGCAGTAATTCCAATTTCAACTATTTGGTACATGAAATAACTAAGAACGTGATTTTATGTAATGGTGACATTATATCTATCCTCAGATGAAAACATGTTTCCTTATGTGTTCAATTCTAAAAAAATATTTCCATAAATGTTTTTAAATGTATCCCATAAATGATAAAATATTTTATCCCACCATCATGTTTTTGAAAATTATTTTAAAATATTCCACCATATCATTTTACAAATGAGGTACTTTATGTTTTTTTAAAAAAATTTGAATAGAATCATTATTTCAAAGTTTTCAGAAGGTATGGAATTTCCTATGATCATGGACAATCAATGTATTGATATCTTCTTTTAGGATTTAAAATATATTTTCACAGAAAAGTTTTTCAAATTTTTTTTGTACTATTTAGTTTTAAAATTTCTATTTTCAATGTAGGAATTTAATTTTCCTCAGTAATGTTTTATTGATCTATATATAAAATTTCTATTCATAATTATCATCAACGATTATTTTTAATATTATCTACTGGTTATAGGATCTAGTGATACAATTTTTAATATTTTTATGGATATTTTTTTTATATCTTAAATGTGTATGTACTACTTTGATTCCATTTACTATATTAATCTCAATGTATTATGAGTATGATTATTAACATTTCATTTGGTATTTTTCCAATAAAAATTTTTATATTGGTTTCGTTTTTCTCCATTTAGATTATGATTTCATATGAATTATTATATAATATTTGGGGCCACATAATAAATATCACTGTGATGTTGTGGTAGGTCTAATGAGAGAAGGTATCTTGGGTATTTGGCTGATGACTTATCAATTTATGTAAGATTTTTTGGAATGAGGCCTCGATGGTAATATTTGTTAGAATAAGGCCACGATATAATGTTTATGATGTCTACAATTATGTATTCTCTATTATAAGTAGTATTCTTTATTACAATGTGATTAATCTATTTTTTATCAAATACATTTGAATGTTTCAATCTTTGTCCATTAATTATAAATAAATTTTCATTTATTCAATCCTTATTGTGATTAATACTATTGTTAATGATTATATTGACAATATTTCAGATATTTACTACTCCATATTTATTTTTTCAATCTATTCATGATAGTTTCCATGATACATATACCCTTAATAAGCATTTCAGATCACCCCTTATGTTTTATTTTCATCATGATCCCATGAAGTGTATTATGATTTATATATATGGATATAAAATATGTAATAATGGTGTTATAAAATAATCTAATTTTTTTATTTTATCTTTTAAAATGTAATGTGATTTTCATTAATATGTCTTTTTTATGATAACTACTAAATTATTCAATCCTTTATGATGTGATCCCTTGTATATAGTTCCAACGTGATAAAATAACAACCCTCTCTAGGTTATTAGGATTGTGGTATTTACAAAAATATTCTATGAATCATTGAACACTAAAATATTTTAAGAATTATTTATAGGATTCCATTTTTTTCAAGAAAAAAATATATTAATATTTATAATATTTTTAGATTTTATAAAAGATATTACGATGCGAGAATGAAATATTTATTATAAAGGGATCAACAGATCGTTTATTGAAAATTTTCACGAATGAATAAATCCCTTGATGTTACATTTTAATCATTTGTGATATAATTCATAGATATAAATTATTTTCTTTATATGGATGGTTTACCATTATGATGTTGACATTTGAATAAATCATTTTTATTTTTGATGGATTCTGACATGATGTAATTTTGAAACGTTTCTCACACCAATTTCATTTCAAGGGGTTATGATATAAAAATAATGTTATATGTTCTTGTAGAAATGAATGAATTTCCTCTGACTATGTGATGGGTTTTCTGGGATATATATAACCCTCCATGGAAAATGGTAAAGATAGATATCTCAATTGTTAACAGGATGGGAATGGGGAGTGAACCCAATTCAGTAAGAGGATCTTTCTAATATGATAGTCTTAGGAGAGAACCTTGACTATTGATTTGGAATATTAGGGGATTTTTCAAAATAAATTATCGTAGTATTCTAATTGATCATTTAATTATAATATTTTTCAGTGAATTGGTGTATGTGAAAAATATATGTATTTTGATAATGTTATGCTATCATGGATAATGTTCGTTGATTCCATTATACTAAATGATTTATTATATAAATATATTTATTCCATGACTCAATAATATTATTATTGATATGTAATCTATTATTTTTAATATTTATTCTCATGTTCACATATGATTATGTTTATTTTATGTCTAATTGATCATTTTGAACCCATGTTTACCAATATTGATCAAATAATCTCACTATTTCTTCTGCTTTCTTTCCTTATGTAATGGAGAAGTTTTTTTTATGATATTTTCCTGAAAAATGATTGTTATGAAGAAGATACTGGGGGATAATTAAAATCTATTATGAAATATATTTTAAGGTTTTTTGGGTTCATAATAACAATATACCAATATGATTCATGCATGTATTGTAATGTTATGGAATGAATATTCATCTAGTAAGATGTAATATCCATATATTAATTAAATGGGTTAATGTTTTTTATGTCAAATAAAGGTTTAGTTACCTTTGGAAAGTAAAATGAGAAAAATTATTGAGAAACCATTGGATAATATTATGAATCCGGGAAAATCATTTGTCGTGGTGAAGAAATGGGTGTGGTTTTCTAAAAAAATCTTACTCAGGTGCTAAATGTTTGATTTTTTTTAGAAAACAAATCATATAGGGGAAACAAACCTCCAAATAGATGCCTGAATATATATTGACTCTCATCCTACTAGATATGGAATTTTCCCTTAGTACTCAGTTGGTTTGACACTCTATTCAGATATGATTTTGTTATTGAAAAACATATCCATGAACCATTAAGATGGAATTCAATTGATGATGTCCATAAATAACATTAAATAAACATAAGAACACATAGGTTGATATAAAAGTGTAACAATCTATACTTCTTATAAATGATTTTTTATGAATATGTGTTTTCATATAATGATTATTATATTTCAAACATGGATTTTGGTTTTAGTTCGTGACTAGATGTCACACCCCAACAGAATATGGGACTCGAGAAGAAAATGACCCATTCCCTCCACTATAGGATAGGGGTAGAGAAAATCTCCAAGGGAATAAATAACAAGGGGAAGAATTTTCCTAAGCACATATATACATACACACACTACTATATTGATGCAGAAATTAGAGGAAAAAACTAAAAATGAAACCTAGAATTAATGTAGACGAATCTTTCATAACATCTTTGATTTATAAGAGTACGATATTGAAAAATGAAATGTAAAAGGAGAAAAATAAACACCCAACCAGAAATATGCTCCAACCTGACAAAAAAGGAAAATTAATCATTTGAATAGTCTCGCTCCTAAATCCAAATATGTGACCATCGTGCACTTTTCAATGTACCAGGTATCCCTAATACCATATAAAATCACCATTGATTTGTCCATTATCTGAATAGTTCATGAAACATATGGTAATATTCCATGCACGGGTGAGTATAAAAATTCCCATAAGGAAACCCAAATTGTTGGAGGTGGAGTATTTAGAGATAAAACATAACTTGAAAGATAAAATATAGAAGATATAGTAAAATAAAACAAGTAATCTCAAACTAGGATTTATAGAAAACTCATTAAAATAGAAGGGGGTCAATAGAATTAGTATATCAACTAAACATTGAGTCTTCTCCACCAATAGTAGGAGAGTGTACTCACCCAACCATGAGAAGATAATCCCAAAGAGCACATGTCTTATCATGCACGCCTTTTCTTCTCATGGAATGAGAGTATTCTATTACATGGGGTGGATAGAGAAAACATATATATATATATACATGATTTGTAAATGAATCCCAAATGAGAGAGTATGTGGATCAATATCTCATATCTTGACCCAAGATGAAGTGTAGAAATCAGTTCCAAAAGTCCCCCAATTATACCTAGTGTCTCCCACATATAAAATGAAGTAATTGTTCAAGTCAAAGAACTCCTCATCACTATGACACATAGTCAAAGGACCTCAAACTCATAGTACAATACCCACTCCCCAGAACATCATAGGGGTTATACTCTGTAATTATCTATAGAGGACATGCTTTCCCACTCTACTGGAGGGTACCGATCGGTAGTCATAGAATAATCCACTACCCACCTCTACATAAGGGCCAAATCAATATTTATAGAGGACTTCACCAACCATATCAATTTGAGGGTCAATAAGGTAATCATCGAGGATATCATTGCCCATATTTACTAGTGGGTCAACTTGGTAACCATTAAGGATGTCACATCCCATATATAATATAGGATAAAATCCATTATCATCAAGGATGCCACTGACCGTCTCTATTATAGGTCAAATTAATAATATTCAAGGATTCCACTACCAATATCTACTAGAGGGTCAACATTGTAAGCCTCTACTGATCCTTTAAAACCACTACCATAATCAAGAATATCATAACCATGATTCATTCCCCATTTATTATTTATTATATATAATAATACACAACTGAAGGAACCATCACATTGAACTCAGAGAAAATATCTAGATAGGACACTCATACTTCTACATTTGAATTCAAATGATGAATATACAGATCCTTGAAATTTTTAAAAAGGAATCAAGGGATACACAATGTGTGAGAGGACACACATGAAATGTGGTCCCGATCCACCAACTGGTCATATCTAGTTCCAGTACATAGCCACCTATACATATATCAGTACACACCATGCTGGTGTAAAACAAGTCATGTCAAATCAAACCGGTACCGGGATGGGTCTATAAACATTCTTCATGTGGATGTTAACTTTGTACAAGACATTTTGCTTCACACGGTGTTATGCTTGTGTGCTCATGTAGTGCCCATGTACTTCAGTACAAGGCCAAGCTCCAAAATGTGTACTCTTATATGGAGTCTTGTCTATACGACCCATCACACAACTCGTCTAACTGGGGATGAAGTATATGACTTATAGGTGGGGTACATGATGTTCCATACTTATGTTTTTCTAAAACCCTAACAACCGCACATTGGGGGATAGACACCATATCATTATCCTTGTACACAATTTGTATTTGTTGTTTTCATAATTTCTCAGATCTGGAACTCATGGATTCAATATAATCTCACTATTTTGATGTCAGTCTGGTATCTGACTGAATATAGTGGATCTAGTCCAGATCTATGGTTTTTGGCCTTTGTTTTCCCAAAATTGGGTTCTGGTTGTTCATCATGGGTTCTGGACACATACTATGTTCTAATTATTCTTCCACCACCATTTATTTGACCTAAAATCACTAAATTAAACATCCAAAACTCAAAACATCCTAGATATGTTCTTGATTCTTCAATCATTGCCTCATTCATTGATATCTTGTGTTTCGAGGAGTCTGATCTGAATCGATGCCACTCAAAAATTTTGAAAGAAAATCGGGGGATCCTACTTGTGATGAACAAGGATAAAACGAGGATTAAAGACACCATAAAAAGGGTTCAACCATATTTTTACAAGAATTTCTGGAAAATTATAAATAATGGTAATATAAGGTTAGAAAAAATTGAATAATTCAATTAATATTTCAATACAATAACGCATTCTCAATCCACAAATGATGCATATCGATAGAAGGGATCAATCTACACATTATGTCAAATAAACAAGGGCGTAATCCTCAAATTTATGAGTCCAACTTAGTTATTGGATCATTTATAATATACTATTGTTTCCACCAATGATTGATGAAAGTCATTTCGTTCACTACATCCTGATCTCCTTAGATCTGTTGTTTCATCATCGTCCACATTAAATTTCCAACAAATGTTGAAGGAGATTCTCTTGATAGTCATTGGGTTTTGATGATATCCAAAGATAAATATTTATAACAATACATTTCTATGAAAAAGACATTTGGTTAAAATAATTATTGAATTAATTAAATCCATTTAATATACCACCAATGACCGAGGATTCCGAATTCCCAATGCTGAAAAATTCTCTATAGCTTTTAGGCTGAAAACCTCATTCTGGACTAAAATGTGGTCTCAGATTTTTTATACAAGTTCTATTTAATATATATTAGGTTTTTATTAATTTATGAACATCCATAATAAAAAATATATTTAATATTTTAATAAAATTAATTTCATGCACATCGGGAGTCAAAATTGCACAACATCTCAGCGCCTAGCTTTGGAAATATATATTAATATATTTCATTGTCTTGCATGGAAGAAACAAGGTTTCAACATTAGTCACCCTTTTAATATTCTTTTATAGAAAAGAAAAACTAAAGAAAAAAACATAGGATACCATGCCCATAAGTGGCTATCCTAGTACCAGGAACTCTAATGCACATTCTAGTACTTCCATACATGCAGACCAAGGGAATGGTCTATCCACGTAGGGTAATTTACTATCAATATTCATAAAATATTTGTTGCTCTATAAAGTTATATATTTCCTAGATGTCTATATATTCCCATTTGATGGCATGTTTGGGGTCATGCACAAATCTCATCAGTGACGAAACGTGTAAGATGTCATGTAACCACTCCATCTTTGGGGGTATGGAATGGTGGTAAGATTCCAAAACAACCCTTTGTATGATCCCTAATGACCTGATGAACCTCAAAGACACCTTTAATCACTGTCTAAACCTATATAACCCTACTATAGGGGAGACACTTAGGAAAATTTGTTCTCCTTTTTGAAATCAATGGCCTACGATAGTGATTTTTGTAATATATCTATCTACTTAAACCCATCCTCATCCACTCATCGATGATGTAGACCTCCTTCTTCATCACCCCCACTATCTTGGGTACCATAAGAGATGTCTCGCGAATCTCTATCATGCACATGGGTGACCTATATGGTCTCTTATATAGGGAATCAAAATGATCCTGATCTATAACACCCCAACCTTCCATGTTATGCTTCTCTTTCAATAATACAATAGCTTATGTTGTATGAAACTTTGAGTTCTAACACACCATGACTAATAAAACTATTTGTTTTGCATAATAATACCCATTTTTTGAAATATTATATTTTTTTTTCAAAATGTAATTCATTTTTGGATTTGGAATATCAATATTATCGTTGGGTGAATTTTGGGTATTTTTCATGTAACTTTCATATTTTGATGAATAGTGAAAAATACTAAATTTTAATTAAAAAAACATTTTCAATCAAAATAATTTATAGTGTTAAATTATATATTTGAGTGGTTTTATAGAATAATTATGTTAAATTTTTATCATTTAATATAATTCAGGTCATTGGATTTAATTTAACATTTTAACTGGACATAAACATGTGTCAATCTTTTGTTAATTATTATTTCATAAAAACACGTTTTTAGTTTTTACAAATAGGAATTAATTTTGGATTTATTTCTGCCACTTATGTGTTTTGAATTTTTAAAAATGGATTCCGTATTTGGAATCATTAGGTCCAAATTTTTTAAATAGTTATCATTTATTTTTACACATTATTAATATTTACTTCAGTCAATATTTTATTTACCATGGTTAAGGGGTAAATATGGTAAATAATGGTAAAAAATATTATATAATAGTATTATATTACACTAACATTTATCCTATTTCTATTGGTTGATTCATGTCCAACCATAGGAATCCTTGGGTCGATTTTAGGGGCCCCATGGAGCCACTTTGAAGTGATAATGACATTTAGGGGCCCCATTAAATTCTTTTCATTTATTTTATTTCTCCAACCCCCAAAACTCACTTTGTTCCATTATTTTATAAAAAAACAGTATCCTCGATATACTAGATTGTTATTAAGAGGAGTATTTTAAATACACTTACACACACCACCATCTAATAGGTATATAACATAATATTTTTATGGACGACGACTACTGCCTCAAGAAATGATGATTGTTCAATATTCTACTAACACCTATTATAGTGACCATAATGATGGATCTATAGTTATATATGATATATATAATATTTATTTTTTCTATAATATTCTGTAATTCTCTTTTATATCATACCTTTATTCTTTTCATGTTGTTTATATACGATAATTTCATTTGAGGAAGTGCGGACTACTGCCCCATCATAGTGATATGACTCATTCATAACATACATGGAGTGTATAGAGGACGGTGTTAATGAAATTATGTAATGTGTATAAAATATTATACTAGAATAATAATATACCTATGTATCATTTAGTCTTATTTTCTTTTAAAATAATGAAATGGAAGTAGAGTTCATACGTACGTACGTATTATCATCTCTACGAACACGATGTGATTCATTCCCCAGCGTAACCATTCAAGAATAATTTTCATTTTATTATTGAAAATAATGTATAAGAACATAATATCATTATGGGTATTAATAAAATACATCCTATCCATAAAAAACATGGCCTATGTAACAAAACACATAATTGAAACTGAATGAGTTAACACCCAAAACGATGATACTACTAAAGTATTATTAACAAAGAAATATTAGAAGATCATATATGGTATCATATTTATAAATTTTGTTCATTAATAATTTAATAACACTGATTTAACTATTATACCGAAGGATAACATACCCTCGACCACAAAAATGTACAAGGTAAGGGTTAATTCCACAATATCTTTATTATCCATGATTGTTTTTACGTAGGTATCTACAAGGAACTTTTTATCATCCACATCAGTGTTTCATAAAAATGTATTTAAAATAATTTATACTATTTACTAGAATATGGGATAAAGTCATTTATAATCTTGTTTGACTCATTAAATTATTGTTTGAATGGATGTTTTTCGCCGTTCTCCAAAAAAGGTACATTGTGAACTTTTCCTAAAATTATGGTATGAATGATTTTTTATCTTATATGCTGGGTGTGGTTATTCTTGGAAGTTATAACACCATTAAAGCTTCCCTTACAATCACATAATAATTTTTACAAAATAAATGATTTATTTTTTTATTAAACGAAATTTAAATGATTTCAAAATAGAAAGAGATATTTCGCTTAAATAATTCTAATTTCATCTATGTCAACAACCTTTAATGGATTTTAAACTTGTTTGAAGTTAATTTATTATGATAAAAATCTTCCATATTGTATAAAAGGTTTTGGGATATATTTGACTGTGGATGTGTTATTTTTATACCATCCACAGTATATGGTTAAGTTATTAATATTTCATATGCTATTTTTAATACGAATGTTTATGTTACGTTTCAACCTTTTCATACGAGGAATGCATTGAACTTAGTAAGTGACGGGTGGTGCCCGATATAGCTCCTTGATGCATCGATAGGTCACAGGAAACAAACTTGTGTCTTGGAACAAGGCGTTGAAAAAATCTAATTTGTAGACTTGGCACGAGGCCTTGACTATGTGGTTATGATGTCCGACATTATGCATTCCATCGATATGAAATTAGCTATTGATATTACATGTGATTTTTAGACTAGTAGAATATCCATGTGAATAAGTAAATGGAAATATTTTATTGATCTTATATATATTATGCTGATGTATATGTTTAAAATGCTTTTGATTTTGTTTTATACATTTGCTTTAGTGTTTATGCTTATTTATGAATTTTCCCCAATATTTTTATCCTTACTAAGAATCTGAGCTCACCCGTTTCTCTAATTTATTTTTCCCAAGATGTGGAGAAGTATTTTATTATCGAATAGTAGGGATAGGCTAAGGGAAATAAGATTGTTAAAATGGGACAAAATTTTGTTGTAGTTTTTATCTCATGATGTAATGTAAAACTTATGTGTGTATCTAGTACTTATGAGACTACTAAACTAATCGGTATTTCGGGATGTGATTCCTTATATAATTCCAATGTCATGTAATAATGCACCGTATCTGGGTAACTAGTGTTAGGGTGTTACAGTTGGTATCAGAGAATGTTTGGTACAAACCTTGGAAACTAGATTTTGATAAACTCTGATTAGAGCACATTTCCCTATGATAGAAGCTGAGGATTAGTATAGAAGAACATCCTAGAATTTTGGTAATGTAAATATTTTTTGTATTTTACTTGAAATACATCCCTATCTGGATACAAGAAGAGAGAGGTGGCTCTGCAATGATATACCTAGGAGTGAAAACACAAACAAGGAGTTTTAGGTTTGACCCACGGTATCCTAGTATACGACAATGGGCCTTGATGCACTCTTGGTTACGACACTCTCGGGGGATATGCAATGGATAATTCACATATTCTTTACAAACAATTATGAAGGATTTATGACTATATACCCCCTAAAATAAAACAATTTTATGATTATGGATTATATAAATAAATTGTTCAATTTATGTTAAGTGTTTTACAAGTTTGGAATTATGTATTGCAATTCATAAACTAATTTATTGTATACCATTGTTTAGAAATGGGGCCTAGTGGAAGGAATGGAAACTATAGCAACACACGTAATCCATGTAGGTATTTTCCTCCTACTCAAGAAAATTATAGTGGAGTTTATGATTTGACTGGTGCTGATCAACTTATAACCATACTGAGACAACTCACTCAGGTTTTGAAAAATAACCTTACCCATATAGAGCACCCAGATCCACAACGCGTAGGATCAATGTTAGACTATTTCATGAGGAAACAAACACCAAAATTAAATTGGACTACAAATCCATTTGTAGCTGAGCAATGTATATGTCCTTTTGATAAAATCTTTCATTCTTTGGGGAGCAGCGAATGGGAAAATGTTTTCATTGTAGTTTATTGCCTCATGGGAGATTCAGATCAATGGTGGTCAATAATTTAAAACAAAAATGAAGATGAAAAAGTATAAAATATGGAATGGAAGGTGTTTAAAGATATATTCTTAGAAAAATACTTTCCATGTGAACATCAAGAAGATATGGGAATAAAATTTCTGAGTTTGCAGAAAAAGGAGGATGAGAATGTCATAAGTTATGAGGCTAATATTACAAGGTTAGCAAGACATGAAGCAAATTATATATGTAACCCAAGGATTAATATTGATCTCTTTTTTGATGGGTTAAAACCATTTCTTAATTGACCATTAGTCTCAAAATCCTTCTCATCATACAATGATATTATATCATGTTCTATCAAGAATGAAAAGAAATTCTCTATGTCTTATGACATTAAAGAAAAGAAAGAGAAGAAGAGTTATTTAGAACACTCTAGAAATGGAAATAAGGGGAATAAGGGAAAATTTTAATATCCAACATCTAATAAATGTGGGAAGAAACACCCTAGTACTTGCCTAAAGGTAATGGAGTTCTGTTACAAGTGTGGTGGAAAAGGCCACCATGCTCGTGATTATAATTAGAAGAATGAGGCTATCAACGTTGAAAGCTAAAACTGTAATGGAATGGGGGATTATGAAAATTAATGTCTTATGTCCCAAGGAATATTATTTAAGAAAAGTTTGAGGGCACAAGGACAAGCTTATACAATCACTACTGCTATGGTTGAAGCTCCAAAAGATGTGGTGGTAGTAAATTTAGGGGTTTCCTCAAGATTGGCCAATGATTTATTTGATTCTGGATTATCGCATTGTTTCATATCTTCCTAGTTTGCTATCGAAATTAGATATTTGCAATTTTATTTAACAAGGGTTTTATCAGTAAAAACTCCTAACTGAAGTATCATTAATACAAAGTATTGTTAATCAGTCCCTATTAGAGCATAAAAATTTTCTTTATCCACCGATCTCATTATCATACGAATGATTGAAATTGATATAATCCATGGTATTGATTGCATTTCAAACCATGATGTGAAAATTTATTGTAAGATGAAGGAGGTTACAATTTTTGATGATGATAAAGAATACCATATATTTAGAGTAGAAAGTTCATCATCTAATTCTTATATAGATCCAACCCCTGTAGGTCTACTAAATATAATTATTGGGGAGAAAGAGAGTGTAATATCTATGGGTGAGGAAGGAAATGCTCAAATTGAAGATGTACCTTTGGTACAAGAATATATTGATTTATTTTTATAATATTTACCTAGAAATACTCTAGAATGAGAAATTTATTTTTCTATAGATTTAATTCTTGGTTGAAGGCTTATATCAAAGACCACTTATATAATTAGCACTAAGGAATTAGTGGAGCTAAAGAAACAACTAGAGGAGTTGAATAATAAAGGATTTATTCGCACTGGTGTTTCTCCATGGGGAGCCCTTGTTCTTTTTTTGATAAGAAGATAGATGGATCTATGAGGTCATGAATTTACTACAGGGAGATCAACGTAATAACAATAATGAACAAGTACCCCCAACCTCACATTAATAATTTATTTGGTCAAATTTATGTAGCTCAATGTTTTTCAAAGATTTTCCTTTGATCTAGATATCATTAGTTTTGTGTGAAGACATAAGACATTCCAAAGAAAGCATTTCAAACTAGTTATGGGTATTACTAATATACATTAATGCCTTTTGGAATGACTAATGAACCCCCTATCTTTATGGATATTGAGAATAGAGTTTTCAAGGAATATCTTGATGACTTTGTAGTGGTATTTATTGATGATATCATGGTATAATCCAAAAGCTATGAATATCATGAAAATCACTGGCGCACTATTCTAAAGACTCTTATAAGAAATAAATTATATGGGAAGTCCAGAAAGTGTGAATTATGGCATCTAGAGATTTTATTTCATGGCCATATGGTCTTTAAGGATAGAATCTCTATTGATCTTTCAAATACCAAGGCAATCCATTAATGGCCAGCTCCGACAAGTATAATTGAGGTACATAGTTTTATTGGTTTAGCATGTTATTATCTGTGTTTTGTCCAAAATTTTGCCCGATTGGCTAACTCATTAACCAACCAAACACATAAAGGGGTTAAATTTGTTTGTAAAAAAAAGCGGGAAGAATGTTTTGAAAAACTAAAGATAATATTTTCCAATGCTCCTATATTGACTTTACCATTGGAGAATGTTGGGATTTTTATATATAGTGATGCTTCAATGAAAGGACTTGGTTTTGTCCTTATGAAGAATGGTAGGGTTATTATATATGCATCACGAGAGCTAAAAATTCAGTAAAAAAACTATCCCACTCATGATCTTGAGTTACCATTAGTAATATTTTCTCTAAAGATATGGTTACACTATCTCTATGGTGAAAAATGTCAGATTTATACTAATCACAAGTGTTTGAAGTATATTTTCTCACAAAAATAACACAACATGAGGCGAAGGAGATGGACCTAACTACTCAAGGATTATGATTACACCATACACTTCCACCTAAGAAAGTAAAATAAGGTGGTCGATTCTTTGAGCAGAAAGGATCATGGAGTTTTGAACAAGATGAGAGTGGAAAGAGATCATATGTTCAAGGATCTAGTAAATATGGATATGGAAATAATCATGGAAGGTGAAACTTTAATACTTTTTCAAATGGTTGATAATAAATCTATTCTAGAAAGGATAAAAAGTTCTCATACTAAGGATGATGATTTTCTAAAGAAAATTAATGATGTTAATGATGAGAGATTAATCGACTTTGAATATGAAGATGATATTTTGAAATCTGGGGAGAGACATTGTGTTCTTAACAAACCTAACCTAAAATGTGAATTATTGGATGATTCTTATAGCTACAATTTCTCTATAGGCCCTAGTAGCACTAATATGTATATATATTTGAAGGAACGTTTTTGGTGGGACAACATAAAGAGAGATATTGGTGATTATGTGTCAAGATTTATGGGTTTTAAACAAGTGAAAGATTAAAGACAACATCCTAGAGGAATCAGGAAACTCTTCCCATACCTGAGTGGATAGGGGGTGATATTTTGATGTAGTTTTCCATGGGGCTACCAAAGACTCCTAGAAGGAATGATGAAATATGAGTCATTATTGTACATCTTTCCATGTCAGATCATTTTCATGATATAAGAGAAGATTTACCATATGAACCTCTGAAAAAAAATATTAATGAAGATGTAAGACATCATGGAGTACCCCTATTGATTGTTTCTAATCGTGATCCCCATTTTTAATCAAGATTTAGGAATAGTCTTTAGAAGCCCTTGGATACTGAACTTCTTTTGAGAGCTTCATACCACACTCAAAATGATGGACAATCAAAATGGACTGTTCAAACATTATAAGTCATGTTGAGATCTTTATCACATGACTTTCAAGGTATATGGGATCAATATTTACCTCTGGTATAATTTTCCTATATCAATAGTTTCCATTCATGTTTTCAGATGGCACTGTATGGAGCATTATATTTAAAGAGATGTCACACACCAACTTGTTGGGATGATGATGGTGAAAGAAAACTCGTAGGTCTAGAACTTGTTGAGGAAACAATGGAAATGGCGAAGGTTATCCAAACCCACATCAAAGCATCTAAATTATGTAAAAAGAGTTATTCTGATAAATGAAGGAATGATTTGAAATTTCAAGTATGAGATCATGTTTTCAAGAAGTTATCTCCATGGAAACATGTTATATGATTTAGTAAGATAATAAAACTAATCCATAGGTACATCATATGTTTTAAAATTCTAGAATTAATTGGATTTGTATCTTATCATTTGGAATTTCCTCCAAGTCCTTCAAAAGTTCATGATGTGTTCCATGTATCACGGTTGAGAAAATACATGCATGACCCAACACATGTACTTATATATGAATAAATAGAATAGGAACCAGATCTGTCTTATTGAGAAGTGCCTATCTGATGTCTTGCTACTAGAGAACAAGTGTTGAGAAACTGGACAACTCGTCTGGTGAATTTTCTATGGAGAAATCATAAGGTGGAAGAGGCATCGTGAAAACCTGATGAACTTATGATGAATAACAACCCAAATAATTATATTCTATAATATTCAAGAAATTTTGAGGATGAAATTATATGAGGGGGGAAGAATTTAACACCTCAAGCTTCCTTGGTACGGTTCTCTTCGAATAATACAATATCTTGTGTTGTACACAACTTCGGATTCTAACACACCACGACTATTCAAACTAGCCATTTTGAATAAAAATACCTATTTTTTGAAATATTATAAATTTTATTTATCAAAATTAACTTCATTTTTTTATTATAAATATCAAAATTATATTATGGTGAATTTTGTGTATTTTTCTCATAACATTCATATTTTGATGAATGGTGAAAAATAATAAATTTTAATTTAAAACAACTTTTTTATTCAAAAACATTTATAGTGTGGAATTATACATGTTATTGGTTTTAAAGTATAATTATATTATTTTTTTACCATTTAATATAATTTAGTTCATTGGATCTAATTTCACATTTAAAATGGACATAAACAAGTGGCAATCTTTTGATATTTATTATTTCTTAAAAACACACTTTTGTTTTAACAACGAGAATTAATTTTAAATTTTTTTCTAACTCTTCCATGTTTTCAATTTAAAAAATTAAATCCATTTTAGGAATCAGGTGTTCCAAATTGTGTAAATAGGAAAATTATATTTTTAGATCCAATGAATATTTTTACTTCAGTAAATATTTTATTTACCTTGGATAAAAGCTAAATCTGGTAAATAAGGGAAAACATATTATAATAATAATATTAAATTACCCTAAAATGTGTCCAATTAAAATTTGTAGATACATGTCCCACCATGGTCATACTTGGGTCGATTTTGGGACCCCATAGAGCCACCTTAGAGTGATAATGACACATTATATTAATTAATTTAATGTAAAGACCAAAATGACATAAACATATATCATTCAGTATAATAATTTTTATAAGGGGTTATATAAATTATCATTTTGATTATAAATATTAACTTGAAAACTAAAACTATTTTCTACATAATGGTACTTTTATATAATTTTTAGACATCAAATAAATAAAATTATCTATGAAAAAATTATGATGCATTGTTTACCTCATTAAATAATGATTTAAATAAATGAAATTATATAATTTAAAACAACATCCAAAACCTGTAAACTTCTTTTTAGTTGATTTTATTTCGAACATGAGTCATATTATCTTTGACTTTAAGGAGTTATAGACAATTAGAAACCAAAAATCATTATAAAATAAAATAATATTTTCAAACATTTTTAAAGAGCCCCTCCCCCCTTATAAAAATACCGCACCTCTAACCCTTTTATCACACCTATCATGCCCCTTGGATCATCCATCCTCTTCCCAATTAAAATACCAACATCCATCTATCCCGCTTATAAGCCTTCCATTAGGCATAAGGCAGTTCAAGGAATCTTTTTGGTTCAATGCAAATGGAGTTACCCGATTTAAAGGTAACATCTCCTATTATGTTCTTTTCTTTTATTTTATATCTCCAATCCACTAAATTGTCTTTATTCCTTTATTTTATAAAAACACTAGTAACCCCAATATACTCGGTTGTTGTTATGTGATGTAATGAAATAAACAGACACACACCTCCATCTAATCGGTATAGAACATAATGTTTTTGGGGACGATGAACTATTGCCTCCGGAAACGATGATTCTGCAATCTTATAATATTACATCTTAAAGAGGCCATTATGATGGAAATATAATTATATAAGATATTTATGAAATATATTTTATTTATAGTCATCATTAATTCGATTTTATATCCTACCTTTATTCTTTTAATGTTGTATATAAACAATAATTTCATTTGAAGAAGTGCGGACTACCGCCCCCACAATGTGATATGACTCGTTCATACCATACTTGGAATGTATAAAGGATGGTGTTAATGAAAATTTGTAATGTATATAAAATATTATACTGGAATATTAATATAACTATGTAACATTTGGTCTTATTTCCTTTAAAAATAAATAAAATGAAATGGATGTAGCATTCGTGCGTACGTACGGATTACCGTCTCCATGAACACAATGAGATTCATTCCCCAATGTAACCATTAAAGTATAGCTTTCATTTTATTATTAAAAATAATGTTTAAGAACATAATATCATTCTGTATATGAATTAAATACATCCTTTCCATAACAAACATGTCTTACATAACAAAACATATAAAGTAAAATGAATCACTTTACACCAGAAACAATGATACTACAAAAATATTATTAACAAATTAATATTAGAAGATCATATATGACATCAAATTTATGTATGTGGTTATTTTATAATTGAATAACAATTATTTATCTATTATACAAGTGTTTAACGTACCCATGACCATGGAAAAGTACAATGTAAGGGTTAATTTCACAATCTCTTTATTATCCATGGTTATTTTTACGTAAGCATCTACTGGGACCTCTTTAGGATCCACATCCATGTTTCTTAATAATGTATTTAAAAACATTTTTAATATTTACTAGACTATGGGTTAATTTCATTTATTACCTTATTATACTTTTTATAAAATTGTTTTAATGGAATATTTCTACCTTTTTCCAAACAAGGTAATTTATGACCATTTCGAAAAATTACGGTATGAATGTTTTTTAACTTATACAGCGAGTGATATTATTCTCTACCATTACAACACCTTTGAAGCTTCCATCACTAGATTATATGAAAATTTAAAAAATAAATGTTTTCTTTTATAATTACATGACTCTTAAATTATTTCAAAATAAAAAGAGATATACCTCTCAAATAATTTTGATTTCATCTATGTCAACATCTTTTAATGGATTTTATACTTGTATGAAGTTGAATTATTATGTTACAAATCTTCCATATTGTATTGAAGGTTTTGTGATATGTTTGACTATGGATGTGTAATTTTTATAGCATTCATGGTATATGGTTAACATATTAACATTTAGTATGCTAGTTTTAATATGAATGTTTATGTTATGTTTCAACCTTTTCATATGAGAAATTCATTGGACCTAGTAAGTGACGGGAGGATCCCTCTATAACTCCTCGATGAATCAGTATGTTTAATGAGACGAACTAGTGTCTTGGCCCAAAGCCTTGACTATATCTTATTTTTAGTCCTAGCACGAGGCCTTGACTATGTGGTTATGATGTCCGACATTATGCATTACATCTTATAAAATTAGCTATTAATATTACAAGTGATTATTATACCTGTAGAATGTCCTTGTGAATAAGTAAATGGAATTATTTTATTTATATTTTCCATATTATGCTGAATTATAAGTTTAAAAGGATTTTTTATTAGTTTTATACATTTCCATAAATGTTTATTCTTATTTATTATGTTTTTGGTATATTGTTATCCTTACTAAGCATCTAAGCTCACCCCTTTCATTGTATTATTTTTCCATAGATTTTGATATGTATTTTATGGTTGAACTGCATGTATAGGCTTTGGGATATAATTGTGTTCAAAGTGGAAAAAATGGTGTTGTTGTTTTTATCTCATGATGTAATGTAAACATATCTATGTATCTAGTACTTCCAAGGATACTAAACTAATCAGTCTATCGGGACATGATTCCTTGTATCATGCCAATGTTATGTAATATTGCACCGAATCTACGTAACTAGGGTCGGGGTGTTACAATGTTGATAGAAGAGTGTTGTATTTTGTGGTTTGAAAACTATAACAAGGGAAAGTGATCCTCCCACCTCCTGTCAAATTATATCATGAAATACATGATCTTATCCTTCAACACCTATATAGTGTACATGTTTTTCCATTGGTTAGACTGTGATAGAATTCACTCATACTCATTTGGTTATGAATTTCCAATACAGTCCACTCTAAAAGCTTGATATAAAAAATACATCATGATCGAAGAAAATCATCAAGGAAACTAAATTAACTAGAATAATCTCACATACATCAAACTTCCAAAAACACTTCATCGAACTATGATCCTTAATAATGAGGAAGTGTGAAAACATATTCAGTTGGTCCACTATCAGCCTAATGGCATTATCGCTCATATGTAGACATGGAAGATCTATTATAATGTCCATGGATATGTGATCTCACTTACACTCTGGGATCTCAAGGTGCTATAACAACCCTTCTTGAACCTGGTTCTTAATTTTCATCTGATGATATGTGGGTCAATGAGAGATGATGTCATATAGGATTCATCTCTGGAAGAACCACCAAAACAACCACTGATGGTCTCTCTACATATTACTCACAACATTATTTACATATTGGGGAGAAGTGTGGAATTCTCGAATCATGTTTGGAACCATCATCCATCCCATTAAAAATATAACATGATTCTCTCCTTCAAACTACCTATCTAGTTATTTTCTCATGGATATCGTATCATGTTAGACCTCACAGTTGATGCATCCCAGATATGACTCTATCACTCACTTTGGAAGACACAGATGCAACACCATCGACTACAGAAAAGTTGTACCATCATACTCATCTAGGGATAGCTGTAGGGAAGCTAAGTGTCTTGAATCATCCTATAAAAAACAAGACAAGGAATTATTTCTATGTACATCATCTACTACATTTACCTTTCTTGTGTATTGAATATATCCATGCCATTGTAGTATAGTAACTCCTACAAGTGTCACTTACTCATGTTATGATATCTCTGTGTAAAGGAGTACTTGAGAGTCTATTGGTCTGAGTAAAACACAAAACTATCTCCTCGAAGGTACTTATCCACATAAAAAGTGACAATAATATTGATTCCATCTATATTTCATGATTTTCATATTTCTAATCATTTTACTCATCTTCCTTGACCTGTATGTGATATCTTCTTTCCACTACATCAACACGCAACTAAGACCCACTACCTAGGAATCACAATACACTATGAACTCAAAACATTCCTCTGGTAGTACCAATATAGGATGACCAATAATCCTCATTCTCAACTCCTCTAAGGCCTTATGGAAATACCCATACTAGGTTAAATGTTTCCCTTTTCTCATTAGGGCATTAAAAGGGGATACAAGCCTAGATAAGTCTTCCACAATGATCCTATGGTACCACAAAAAACCATGAAACCTCTATATGTCTATCATGATCATTGAAGGATACCAATAAATCACTAAATTGGTCATAACTGAGTCAAAAATAAATGATTCTATGAAATTACATTCGCTAGGTAGTGAACCTCAAGAATCCAGAACATACACTTTGAGATCCTTCCATAAAGAAGGTTCCCTCAATGAAAATCTAGACCCATCTTCAATTACTCTAAATGAACCTACTCCAATGCAAAGTATATCAGTATATATTTGATGACGATGTCCAAAAACTGGTCCATGTATGGATGAAAGACCTAGTTAATTGACTCCATAATCCCGGTGAGGGAATTCAACACCCCAAATGGAATCACTAGGAGCTCATATTTTCTATAGTGACATGGAAAACCCAGTTTTGGGATATTATCCTCAAGCACCCTAAATGGGTGATATTAATTCCAAAGATAAACATAAAAGAAATATTTCATGCCTCATAACACGATAAAATGGTATGAAATCATTAGAAAGGACATTTGTTCTTTATCATGGCCAGATTCACGTGATGATAGTACACACAAATCTTCAAGATCTTTACCTACTTCTCATGAACAACATCAGAGATGCCCAGGGGCAGAATGGGTCTAATGAATCCTTTATCATGAAGGTCCTCTAAATTCATCTATGGATCTATTACCATGGTTCGGCCCATCTTATATTCCTCATAATATATCTGAGTGGTGATGATATAAAAATCAATGGAAAAATCTATCTCTCCCCTTTTTGGTAGTCCTAGAGTGTCCTCCAAGAAGACTTATATATAATCATCCAAAACTGAAAGAACCTAGAATCCTAAAGATCATTCTACACCATTGGATAAAAATTCTAAATGATGTGTGATGGGAAGAATCATCTTTCTCACATAACATGTTTTCCTTGTCATGTGATATCTCTCACCAGAAAAAAAGGATCTTGTCCCATTAGTGCATGGGAATCTGAATTTTTCAAAATGACATTCAATAATGGATCAAACAAGGGATATGTAATACATACCAAATATTATGCCACATGGTTCCTTCGTGTTGAGAAAAATGTCCCATTTCAAAGTTTCTACACAAATCGATAGCTCGCATTGTAAGAAAATAATAGATACAAAAGAAGCGTTCACTATAAGTACTTCAAGACAAAGAAGCTGGAATACTGCCCCAACTGAGGGATTCGTCACTCAGAACATATATATGGAGATAAATTAATGACTAGAAACTAAATCAAATAATACTGAATAAATATCACAAAACACATATATCATTCCTCCCTTCAACTCATGTGATGCGGGTTCATAATCCTTTAGATCCTGTAGGTCTCTGCGACCATGGCCTCCATCTCACTGAACAAGACGTCGGCTACCTGGTTTTGGTGGTGGAAAGATCTCATAGTGTTTTCCACCACCAATTTCTCCTCCACATACTCTCCTAACTCCACCACCCTCGGGAAGACAGTTTCCTCACAAAGGAGAACTTTGATCATTACAATCCCTCTTCTATGGCAATCAATCATCTATCTCCATTCATGTCTTGCATATATGGCAAAACAGTCTCATGAAATGTGGCATAGGCCATCAAAACCAAAAAACCAACCCTCTCTAGGATACTGTAGTTCTATTCTCTGTCTAAGCACTGCATGAACATGCACATGTGTTTCATTTTTAAAGGGCTTCCTATTTCAAGATGCCACTGACTTGTGCCAGTAATCACTTGTAGACAAATCAGCCCTAGGACACCCAATTCTAGCTCTATCATCATGTAATCCCTATAAAAAAAATATTTGTTAGTAGGGTGATTCCTAGAACCCCAACATAGTTGGGGGTGCACAAGGTTACCACACTGGCACATATCCCTTTTGCGGAATCCTCGGAAAAACTTTTCTGTTCATTATTATCCCTCACAGATCATTACAAGGTAGTACATGGTATGTTCTATATACCTTGTTGTGTACTCATCCCCCATTATCCATCCATCATGTAGCTATAGACATTGTTGAATCTGAACTGATCTCAATCAAGAGTTCTAGTACTCCCAAAACAAGTACTGGGAGTCAAGGAATGAGGGTGTTGGCTCATCAAGTATCTGAGTAACAGGGCCCCACTAGAGTTGTAACACCCCAAGCTTCCACGGTAAACTTCTCTTTGAATAATACAATAGAGATTTTTGTACGCAACATCGAGTTCTTACACACCACAACCAATGAAACTAGCCATTATGAATATTAATACCCACTTTTCAAAATTTTATAAATTTTATCTTTCAAAATGGACTTCATTTTTTTATTCAGAATATCAAAAATAGGTTTGGGTGAATTTTTGGTATTTTTCTAAAAACATACAATTTTTGATGAATAGTGATAATCACTGAGTTATAGTTTAAAACCGAATTATTATTTAAATAATTATTTAATATATTTAAATTTTTTTTAGATCAAAATTGATACATAATACTTATATAAGTTCAATTTAGTTCATTATAATTAGTTTATAATAATTTTAGTTATATAAAAGGTTTATTTAACTTTTTACCATCTTTTACCCCCTCCTAAGAGCATTTGCAATTTTACATAAAATATTATTTTACCGATTTGGTGAGTTGAATTTCAAAATTCCAAGAGAAACGGTTGAAATCATTAAGTAAAATGTGGTTCAACAAGATAAAAATAATTTTTGGTCAATAGAAACTATTTACTTTTATTTACCACAGTTAAAAGTAAATAGGGTAATTAATTGTAAAAATGATATTATTATTACCATAACAAATTTCCTAATTATATTGGATAAGTGTAGTTCAACCAAAAAACCGTAGGAATACAATATGATCCTTTATGTCCACATGGCTTAGAATATGACATTTATTATTATTTAATTAAAAGAAGAGTTAAAAGTGTTAAATTCAATGTTTAATAAATAAACCATTTTTAATATAGGGTTAAACATAAGATAAATTAGACTATAAATATTCATTATAAAGATAAAAAAATTTCCAACATAATGGTATTTTATTTATATTATTTATACATTAAATTATTTAAATTATTTATGACACAATAATGATGAAATAATTAGCTAATTAATGAAATATTAGAATAATTGATATTATAAATAACAAATAAATGTAATTTGAGACTATTTATGAATTCCAAAAAAAATTCTTGTTTAATATGTATTTTTAGGGTTGGTTAGATGAACTGTCTTCTATGTAATAATGCTTTTATGAATTTATCAAAAATAAAATACCAAATTCTGTGAAAATTGACATAAAAGAGTTTTTAAAACAAATATTATATTATTAATTGATATTCTATTCCTAAAAATCTATTGTCTCTCCAAAGGTCTTAAATAATATTATATATCTCATTAATGAACCACTTCAGGTTCTCTTGGTGGTTTATAGTAAATTTATTAACCATATAATATAAAAATATAAAGATACATGGTAACTGTCAAACTATTTTACTAATAGTTAAATCTAAAAGATAAAGTTAATATAGTAACCCAAACCTATCTAAAACAGATTGGTTGAGTGGTTTTAAACCCATCCCTACCATAGAATTTAAATAATTCATTTTGGACCAATTATAAACAGAAAATTATTTTATTATAAAATAATATTTCTAGCTTTTCCTAAGGTGCCCCTCACCTCTCTTATAAAAGGGCACTCCACCCTCTCTTTAATTAACACCTTCAAAGCCATTTTTATCAGTCCACCCCTTCCCTAATACCCTTTAAACTTTCCCCCCTTCATCATAGTGGCCTAAATTTAGTCATAATTCCAACCTATTGCACCCTTTTGATCAAATCAAATGGAAGAACTGGAAAAAGAGGTAAATATTTCATCACATATTTCGAGTTTCTTTCTTCTTCCACTTACTCATTCAATGTTGTTTACATTCTAAAATAATAACTCCAGTATATTCTATATACTATGAGGTTATTATAAATATGGCACACCCATATTTATTATTCAATCCATCCTTTGATTGACATGCCACCACACGTGTGTAGGTACGGCTTACCGTCTCCACATCGTGGTGTAATTTTTATTCAATACAATATTATTTGAATGGTATAATAATGATTTACATTTGATGTGAATAATAAATATAACATGATAATGATTCTTTATATATGATATACCATCCAAATAAATATTATATTAATATCAAAAGAATGATATTGTCGCTCGTGCGTATGTATTGATTATCGTCTCCACGAACGCGATGAGATTCATTCCCCATCGTATCCTTTCAAGAATAATTTTAATTTTTTGATTAAAAATAATGATTATGAACATAATATAATTCTATATATAAATAAAATACATCCTTTCCATAAAAATATGGCTTACATAACCAAACATATAAAGGAAAACAAATCAGTTAACACGTGAAACGATGATACTATTAAAATATCATTAACAAAGAAATATTAATATCATATATGATATTATATTAATGTATATGGTTATTGTATAATTTAATAACAATTATTTCACCATTATACAGTACATTAACCTACCCTTGACTAAGGAAAAGTACAAGGTAAGGGTTAATTTCACAATCTCTTTATTATCCAAGGTTGTTTTTATATATGTATATATTAGAACCTCTTTATCATCCACATCCATGTTTCTTAAAAATGTATTTCAAAACATGTTTAATATTTCCTAGACAATGGGGTAAAGTAATTTATACCCCTATTTGACCTTATATGTTTTGAAAGGAATCTTTCCATCGTTTTCCGAACAAGGTACTTTATGATCTTTTCGACAAAATTAAGGTTAAAATATTTTTTAACTTCTACGGCATGTGTGGCTATTTTCTGCCAGTATAACATCATCTAAGATTCCCTTACAATCATATAAGAATTTTTTTAATATAATGTTTTTCTTAAATTATTTCAAAATAGAATGAGATATTTCTCTAAAAAATGTTTTCATTTCATTTATGTCAACATCCTTTGATGGATTTTCAGATTATTTGAAGTTGATCTGTAATGATACCAAACATCCATATTGTATTGAAGGTTTTGTGATATGTTTGAATATGGATGTGTTATTTTTACACCATTCATGGTTTATTGATAAAGTATTGACATTTCTTATGCTAGTTTTAACACATTTTTTAATGTTTTAACCTTTTCTTATAAGGAATGCATGAGACTTAGTATGTGACAGGTGGATCCTATTATAGGTCCTCGATCATCGGTAGTTATCATGAGAAAAAATAGTGTCTTGGCACAAGGCCTTGACAAAATCAAATTTGTAGTCTTCTCCCAAAGCCTTGACTATGTGGTTGTGAATGTCTGGTATTATACATTCCGTCATTATGAAAGTGACAATTGATTTTGCATGTAACTATTAGACTAGTTGAATATCCATGTGAGTACGTTAATGTCATTATTTTGATTTTATCTTTTCCATATTATGATGATGTACAATATTAAAAGGCTTTTTTAGTCTTATACATTGTCTTAAATGTTTATGCTTATTTATGAAAGTTTACGCTTTATTTTTATCCTTACTCAGCATCTGAGCTCACCCCTTTCGTTGTTTTATTTTTCTCAGGATGTGAAGAAGTATATTATGACTGACCTATAGGTATAGTCTATGGGATAACAATGTTTTCTGTGGAAACAATGTTGTTGAAGTTTTCCATTTTTTGATGTAATGTAAACATTATGAATGTATCTAGTGCTTCCAAGGCTACTAAACTAATTCGTCTTTCGAGACTTTATATTTTTTGATCATGAAAATTTTATGTAAAAATACACCAACTCTGGGCTTCTGGGGTCGGGGCGTTATAGTTGGTATGAGAGGAAGTTTAGTACGAACCTTGGATACTAGATTTAGATAAACTCTAATTAGAGAACATATTCTTAAGATATACTTTGAATATTATAATACAATAACTTCATAGAATTTCGGTATTGTAGAGATTTTGTGAGTTTTCCAAGAAATAAATCCCTTTCTGGATACGGTAGAGGCATCTCTGGCACAGATGTTCCTAGGGGTAAAACCTAAAAACACCGCTTTGAGCTAGACTCGAACAGGAACTGGTGCACAACAACGCCCCTTGTTGCACACATGGTTACGACACTCCTGAGTGATATGCTTAATATAATTTTCATTTTTTATACAAAACATTATTAAGGGTTTATGAGTATATACTTCTTCAAAGAAAACATGTTTATGATTATGGATTATGTCAATAAACTGTTCAATTTATGTTAAGTGTTTTACAAGCTTGAAATAATTTATTTTGATCCATAAACTAAAATAGTTTATGCCATTGTTTAGAAATGGTGACTAGTAGATGGAATGGAGTTGCATCAATGAACACACTCCATATAGGGATTTTCCTCCTACTCAAGCTAATTATAGTGGAGTTGGTGATGCAACCTATGCTGATCAGCTAATCACTATACGGGGGAAACTCACTCAGGTTATGAATAATAATATTACCCATATAGAGCACCCTAATCCGTAGAATGGAGGATCAATGTTAGATTGCTTCATGAGGAAAAATCACCAACATTAAATCAGGGTACAAATCCACTAGAAGTTGAGAAATCGAGAAGTTCCTCAGAGAAAATATTCCATGCCTTGGGGAGTATTGAAAGGGAAAAAGTTGTCATGGCAGTTTACCGCCTCACTGGAGATGCTGATCAATGGTGGTCATTAATTCAAAAAAAAGGAAGATGATGATGTTTAAAATATATAATAGATGGAGTTTAATTAAATTTTCATAGAAAAATACTTTCCTCATAACCATCGAGCAGATATTGAAAAACAATTTCTGAGTCTGAGGAAAATGGAGGATTAGAATTTCACAAAGTATAAAGGTATATTTTCAAGGATAGTGAGGCATTCTGCAGATAATATATGTATCCAAATAATTATGATTGATTATTTCTTTGATGGTTTAAAACCATTTCTCTATCAAGAATTAGTCTCACAATCCTTCTTGTCATACTAAAATATTCTCTCATGTGCTATCAAGACAGAAAAAGAATTATCTCAGTATTATGAATTTAATGCAAGTCAAGAGAAGAAGAGTTCTGCTGAACACTCTAGAAATGTAATTAGGGGGAATAATAGAATGTTTGAATATCCATAATGCAATAAATTTGGGAAGAAATACCACGGTACTTGCCTGAATAAAATAAGATTCTATTACAAGTGTGGTTGAAAAGGCCACCAAACTCGTTATTACAATGGGAAGAAAGAGGTTATCAGTGTTGAATGCTACAATTGTATAGAAAAGGCACATTATGTGAATGAATGTGCTAAGCGTCAGGGGAACGTACCTCATAAAAGTTCAAGGGATCAAGGCCAAGTGTATGATATCACTAATGATGAGTTTAAAGGTCTGAACGACGTAGTGGTATGTAATTTAATTGTTTCATCAAGTTTAGCAAATGCTTTATTTAATTCTGGATCATTGCATTGTTTCATATCATCTTAGTTATCTATAAAAATTTGATAATTCCAATTTGATTTAACACACAAGCTAGTTTTCAGTAAAAAATACTAAGGGAAGTATCATTGAATCATTGTTTGGTGAAACAGTTCCCATTAAGGAATATAAACATTATTTCTCTGCTAATTTCAATGTCATACCCAATATTGAATTTGATAAAATCCTCGATATGGATTGGATTTCGGACCACTATGTGAAAATTTATTTTAAGAAGAAGGAGGTTACAATTTTTGATGATGATAATGAGTACCTTATCATTAGAGAAGAAATGTCAACACCTAATTCTTATCAACATCCACCCCTAGTAGATCAACTATATTCAATTATATGGGAGGAAGATAATGAAATTACTATGGTTGAGGAAAAGAATGTTAAAATAGAGTATGTACCTATTGTGAAAGAATATGTTGATGTGTTTCTAGAGGACTTATCTGGACAGTCTCCAGAATGAGAAACTGAGTTTTCCATTGATTTAATTCCTGGTTCAAGGCCCATATCGAATACCCCATATAGAATGACCATTGTGGAATTAGTGGAAGTAAAGAAACAACTAGAGGAATTGAGTAATAAGTGATTTATTCACCCAAAAGTTTTTCCATGGGGAGCCCATGTCCTTTTTGTTATGAAGAAAGATGGAACTATGAGGTTGTGCATTGACTACAGGGAGATCAACACTATAACAATAAAGAAAAAGTATCCTCTACCGCACATTGATGATTTATTTGACCAGCATCATGGAGATCAATACTTTTCAAAGATTTAAGATTGATCTGGATATCATCAATTGTGTGTGAAGAAGGAAAACATTCCGAAAATATAATTTTGAACCAGGTATGGGGATTTCGAGTTAACAGTAATACCTTTTGGATTGACTAATGCACCCTATGTCTTTATGGATCTAATGAAAATAGTTTTCAAGGAATATATTGATTATTTTGTATTGGTATTTATTGATGATATATTGGTATACTCAAAATGCTACGAATATTAGGAAAATCACTTCTGCATTATTCTAAAGACTCTTAGAAGACATGATTTATATGGGATGTTTAGCAAGAGTGAATTCTAGCTTACAAAGATTTATTTTCCTGGCCATATTGTCTCTATGGATGGAGTCTTTGTTGAACCTTCTAAGACAAGAGCAATCCAAGAATTTCCAACACCGACGAGTATAACTGAGGTGTGATGTTTTATTGTTTTAGCAAGTTATTATCGACGTTTCGCCCAGAATATTTCCCGGTTGGATAACCCATTAACATCACTCACATAAAAAGGGGTTAAATTTGATTGTACAAAATATTGTAAAGAATTTTTTGAAAAACTGAAGAGAAGATTAGTAAATGATCCTATATTGACTATACCATCGTGGAATGATGGTTTTGTTATTTATAGTGATGCATCAATGAATGTACTTGGTTGTGTCCTTATGTAGAATGATAGGGTTATTGCCTACGCCTCGTGAAAAATAATAATTCACGAGAAAAACTATCCTACACTTGATATTGTGTTAGATGTTGTAATCTTTGCTTTGAAGATATGAAGACATTATCTCTATAGTGAAAAATGTGAGATTAATATTGATCACAAGAGTTTGATGTATATTTTTTACAAAAAGAACTCAATGTGAGGAAAAGGAGATGGATTGATCTACTCAAGGATTATGATTGCACTATAAAATACCACCCGGGGAAGGAAAATAAGGTATCAGATGCGTTGAGTAGAAAAGATCATGGAGTTTTGAACAAGATGAGAGTTGAAAGGGATCCTATTTTCATGGATCTAGTAAATATTGATATGGGAATAACCATGAAAGGTGAAACATAAATGATTTTTTAAATGGTTTCCAAACCATCTTTACTAGAAAGGATAAAAAGTTCTCAGGTTGATGATGAGGAATTTCAAAAGAAATTAAATCTATAAACGATGGTAGATTGATCAAATTCATATATGAAGATGGTTTTTTTAAATTTGTGAAGAGACTTTGTGTTCTTAATAAACCTGATCTGAAAAGGGAATTGATAGATGATGCTCAGAGCTCCAATTTCTCTATACACCCTGGTAGCACCAAAATGTATAGAGATTTGATAGAACATTTTTGGTGGGACAACATGGAGAGGGAGATTGCTGATTTTGTGCCAAGTTGTATGGTTTTTCAACAAGTGAATACTAGAAGGAAACAACCTGGAGGAGTCATGAAACCTCTTCCCATACCTGAGTGTAAATGGGATGATATCACAATGTACTTTTTCATGTGGCTACCAAAGACTCCTAGAAGGAACTATTCAATATGGGTCATTATTTATTGTCTTACCAAGTCAGCACATTTTGTTTCCATAAGATAATATTTACCACTTGAACGTCTTGCATGAGTATATATTAATGAAGTTTTGGGACTTCATGGAGTACCCCTATCAATTTATTTTGATCGTGATCCACATTTTACATCAAGATTCAGGAAAATTCTTCAGAAATCCCTAGATACTGTACTTCATTTGAGCAATGCCTACCACCCCCAAAACTGATGGACAATCACAACGTTCTATTAAAAAATTAGAAGACATGTTGAGTTCATGATCACTTTAATTTCAAGGTATGTGGGACAAATATTTACCACTGGTAAAATTTTCCTATAACAATAGCTTCCATTAAAGTATTCAGATGGCACCATATGAAGCGTTATACGGAAATAGATTCCACACACCAACCTGTTGGGATGATGTTGGTGAACAAAAACTCATAGGCCCAAAACTTGTGGAGGAAACAATGTAAAAGGTAAAGGTCATCCAAACCCACATCAAAGCAGCTCAAAGTAGGCAGAAGAGCTATGCCCATAACTGAAGGAAGGATTTTGAATTTCAGGTAGGAGATCATGTTTACTTGAATGTATCACTATGGAAGGGTGTTATACGTTTTGGTATGAAGGGAAAATTGAGTCCCAGGTACATCAGACATTTTGAAATTATAGAAAGAATTGGTGCTATAACATACCATTTGACAATGCTGCCATGTATCTCCGAAGTTCACGATGTGTTATACGTATCACTATTGGGAAAATACATGCCTGACCCAACACAAGTACTCATATATGAGGAATTATAACTAGAACCTGATCTGTCTTATTGTGAAGAGCTAATAAATGTTCTTGATATAAGAGAATAGGTGATGAAAAACTGGTTGACTTGTCTGGTAAAAGTTCTATGGAGAAACCATAAGATGGAAGAGGCAACGTGGGAACCCAAGGAACATATGATGAGGAACCTCCCATGTCATTTTATGTAGTAATATTCTAGAAATGTTTAGCAAAAAATTATTTGAAGGAGGGGAGAATGTATCACCCCACGCTTCCACAGTACGCTTCTATTTGAATAATATAATAGCATGTGTTGTATGCAACATTGAGTTCTAACACACCACAACCAATCAAACTAGCCGTTATAAATAGTATTAAATTCTTTTTGAAATTTTATAAATTTTATCTTTCAAAATGGACTTCATTTTTGGATTCAGAATATCGAAATTATCTTAGGGTGAATTTTTGGTATTTTTCTGAAAACATTCAATTTTTGATGAATAGTGAAAAACATTGGGTTATAGTTTAAAACAAAATTTTTATTTAAAAAATTATTTATTTTATTTAAATTTATTTTATTTCAAAACAGATACAAAATACATATATATGATCAATGTAATTCATTTGAGTCAGTTTATAATAATTTTAGATATATAAAAATTGTATTGATCTATTACTGTCCTTTACCCACCTCATTAGAGGATTTTCAAATTTACATAAAACATAATTTTACCACTTATATGAGTTGAATTAAAAATATCAAAGATACATGGTTGATATCAGTAAGTAAAATGTGTCTCAAAAAGATGAAAATATTTTTTTGGTGAATAGTAACTTTTTACTTTTATTTACCATAGTTAAAAGTAAATTGGGTAATTAAGGGTAAAAATGATATTATTATTACCCTAACACATGTCCTAATTCTATTGAATAATTTTAATTAGACCAAAAAAACCTTAGGAATTAAACAATATCATTTATGTCTACATTGATTAGATTAGGACATTTAATATTATTTAATTCAAAGAAGAGTTAAAATTGTTAAATTCAATGTTTAATAACTAAACCATTTTTAATATAGGGTTACACATACGATAAATTACACTGTAAATATTAATTATATATTTAAAAATATTTCCTAAATAATGGTATTCTATTTCTATTTGTTAGACATTAAATAATTTAATTTATTCATGACACAATGATGATGCAGTAGTTACCTAATTAATGAAATTTCAAAATAATTGATATTATAAATATCCAAATAAATGTAATTTGAGACCATTAATTAATTACACTAATTTTATTGGTTAATATGACATGTTAGGGTTGGTTAGATTAATTTTTTCAAAGTAATAATTCTTTTATGAGTTTAGAAAAAATAAAATACCAAATAGTGTCAAAATTGACAAAAAATAGTTTTTACAACAAACACTATATTATTAATTGATATTATATTCCTAAAAATCTAAGGATCATCCAATGGTCTTATATAATATTATATATGTCATTAATGAACCACTTTAGGTTCTCTTTGAAGTTTATAGTATGTTTATTAACCATATAATATAAAAATACAAAGAGACATGGTAAATGTCAAACTATTTAACTAAGAGTTAAATCTAAAAGATAAAGTTAATATAGTGACCCAAACCTATCTAAAACATATTTGTTGAGTGTATTTCGACCCATACCCACCTTATACTATAAATAATTTCTTTGGATCCATTAGAATCTGAAAATTATTTTATAATAAAATAATATTTATAGCTTTTCCTATGGTGCCCCTCACCCCTCTTATAGAAGGGAACTCACCCTTATCTCTAATTCACACCTTCAAAGACATTTGGATCAGTCAAACCCTGACAAAATACCCTCTCAATTATCCTCCATTCATTATAGAGGCATTTCTTTAGTTATAAAGCCATCGTAAAGATCCGTTTTGATCAAATCAAAAGGAAGAACCTGAAGAAGACGTAAATATTTCATCACCTCTTTCGAGTTCCTCTCTTCTTCCACTTCCTATTTCTTTGTGGTTTCCATTATAAAATAATAAATCCAGTATATTATATATACTGTGATGTTCTTATAAATATGGTACAACTATATTCATTATTCAATCCATCCTTTTAATCACATGTCACCATATGTGTGTACGTACGGTTTACCATCTCCACATCGTGGTGTAATTGTTATTCAATACGTTATTTCATGGATGGGTGTAATAATGATGTGTAATTTATGTGAATAATAAATATATCATGATAATTATTTTTTATATATGTTATAACATCCAAATATATATTATTTTAATATAAAAAAATTGATATTGTCATCCATGCATATGAACGGATTACCGTCTCCATGAACGCGATGAGATTCATTCCCCATCGTATCCATTAAAGACTAATGTTCATTTTATGATTAAAAATAATGATTACGAACATAATATAATTCTGTATATGAATCAAATACATCCTATCCATAACAAAAATGGCTTATGTAACCAAGCATGTAAAGGAAAACGAATCAGTTAACACCCGGAACGATGATACTACTAAAATATCATTAACAAAGAAATATTAAGATCATATATGATATCATATTAAAGTATATTGTTATTGTATAGTTTAATAAAAATTAATTCACCATTATATAGGAGGTTAACCTATCCTCGGCCAAGGAAAATTACAAGGTAAGTGTTAATTTCACAATCTCTTTATTATTCAAGGATGTTTTTATGTAAGTATCTACTAGGACCTCTTTATCATCTACATCCATGTTTCGTTAAAATGTCTTTCAAAACATTTTTACTATTTAAAAGACAAAGGGGTAAATTAATTTATACCCTCATTTGACCTTATATGTTTTTAAAGGAATCTTTCCATCATTTTCCAAACAAGGTACTTTATGACCTTTTCGACACAATTAATGTAAGAATCTTTTTTTCAACTTATATGACTGGTGCATCTATTTAACGTCATTATAACATCGTCGAAGCTTCCCTTAATACCTTATAATAGTATTTTCAAAATAAATATTTTCTTAAATGATTACGAAAAAGAAAGAGATATTTCTCTAAAAATGTTTTTGATTTCATCTCTGTCAACATTCTTTGATGGATTTTAAGCTTATTTGAAGTAGATTTATTATGATACAAAACTTACATATTGTATTGAAGGTTTTGTGATATTTTTGACTATGGATGTTTTATTTTTACACCATTAATTGTTTATGGATAATATATTGACATTTCATATGCTATTTTTAATACGTATTTTTTTTATGTTTAAACATTTTCATATGAAGAATTCATTGGACATAGTATGTGATGGGTGGAGCCTGCTATAGCTCTTCGATGCATCAGTAGGTCTCATGAGACAAACTAGTGTCTTGGAACAAGTTCTTTCCATATATAATATGTATTATTGGCACAAGGCCTTGACTATGTGGTTATAAATGTCTGGCATTATACACTCCATCATTATGAATGTGTCTATTGATATTTCATGTGATTATTCGACTAGTAAAATATCCATGTGAGTAAGTAAATGGAAAGTATTTGATTTAATATTTTCAATATTATGATGAGGTACAAGTTTAAAAGGCTTTTGTTTTAGTCTTATACATTTCCTTAAATGTTTATTCTTATTTATGAATGTTTCCACTTTATTATTATCCTTACCGAGCATCTGAGATCACCGCTTTCTATGTTTTATTTTTTTCCCAGGATGCGAAAAAGTATATTATGACTGCCCTACAAGGATAGTATATGGGATCTTAGTGTTTTATATGAAAACAATGTTTTTGTAGTTTTCCAATTTATGATGTAATGTAAACCTTATGGACGTATCTAGTACTTCCAAGGAAACTAAACTAATCGGTCCTTAGATACTTGATCTTTTGTGATCATGCCAATGTAAAGTAATAATGCACGGACTCTAGGATTTTGGGGTCAGGGAGTTACAAGTACCCACCAAATCCATGGAAAATTATAACTTCTAATGCAAAAAAATTAGACAATTATTTATAAACAAGATTAAATAAATGGACTACCGACTCTATCCCATTATCTACTACCTAAGGATATGAAATTCCATAGATCCTTAGCTGAATCTCGCACTAGAACTCATGCAGCGTGCTACCACAATTCACATCCCTATCATTCTCTTCTATAACTATCTACTTATCGATATGTGTAGGTGCTTCTACATACCCACATGACGAAAGGAGTCATGGGATGGACACTATATTGAGGCATTTTCACTCATCAGTTCATTGTCAAAATGTATAACATGTATCCTTGCTTGTTTTCATCACACAGGAATCGTGAGATTTATCAAGACATATAGAGGTCAGCTGATTATATATATATATATATTAATGGATATCTGGTTCAATAATTATAGTAAAATAATAAATCTTATATAATTCATGTATAATTAAAATCTTTATCTAATGTCTCAGTATTCTGATTCAACAATAAGGCATTCAATGTCCTGGTTAATAGATACATCGGCTTCCCACACCATTAGTAGACTCCATGGCCTGAGATAATCATTCTAGATTCTTTGAAATTTCTGAAGTAGACCTAAAAATCATTTATAAGGGAAAAATTATGAACAATTTCCCATTTAATGAACATTATCTAATAACAATCTCTCATGAACCAATCCAAATTGGGGCTCAAGCCACTGCTACCCAAAGATGGCCTCTAAAGTGTAGTGAGTTTTCACAGGCACAAAAGGCATAACTAACATGGGGATGAATTTTTCCAAGTACATGTATGCTCACCCTCAACTATATCAATTCATAAGTGAAGAGATAAAAAGTAATTGATGAAACATATATAGAATGTAAACCAATCCTTCATAACCACTATGTTTTACAATAACAAGACCATGAAAAATGGAGAGTAAATGATGATAAATAGATTCCAAACTAGAAATATGTCCCTACTAAAAAAACAAAATAAAATAAACTACTATGAGATCCTAGATAATAAATATCAAGTTGAGACCACCATATGTAGTCAATAATACCATGTATCCCTATGTTCCTTCGAAGTCACCATAATCTTGTTCATCATCTACATAAGACATAACATCTAGGGGAAACTCCAATACATGGCTGAGTATATAAATAACCAATCGTACACCCAAAAAGTTTAATGGGGAGAATTATGTGATACATAAATAATAGTAATATAGTAGTTTCATGATACAGTAAATGAGAACAGCACAACCAAAACAATTATTTATTGTAACCTCATACATACACAAAGGGGTTAAACATAATTGAGTTGATGACATAGATAATTGGTATTAACCACCTATAGTAAGAGAGTGTAATCATCTAATAATGAGAACATAAAAATAAGAAGAATATAAAATAAACCCCACATATTCACCTCTCATGGAATGTGGTTAACCAAATAAATGGTGTAGATACAGAATATATATATATATAGATTCATTCATTCATTAATTATCAAATAATCCCACATCAAATGTTAAGGGTATCTCTTTCTCACAACCCAATCTTATAGGAAGAGTAACCAAAAATTCCAAAACTTCATTGATGATGCCCAATATTTCACACGTCAACCGATAAGTAACCTTGTAAGTCAAACCATGCCTCACCACTGTACCACATAGTCCATAGGCCATAAACTCAATGTAGAGGACTATATCCATAGTAATTCAAGGATTTTCACTCTATATGTATCCATGGATGAATCCTATCCCAATTTTACCTTAGGGTATCACTTGTTATCCACCGATGACACCACTGCTCAGCTCTATTAGAGGGTTAAATCAGTGATTTTTTTGGATGCTAATACCCAATTATACTATAGTTTAAATTTAGTAAACATCATGGATATCAATCCAAAATATACTATAGGTTCAACTCGATAATCATTAATGATTCCAATACCTTGATCTAATGGAGTGTCAACTTGGTAATCATTGAGGAAGCCACTCCAATCTCAAATAAGGTTAAACTATGTAATCGTCAAGTACACCAAGAGACATGCATGGTGCCTTGAACATCGTGTATCAAAATACAATATGGAGGGAAACATCACATCATAATCAGAAATGATATCAGGATAGGATACTAATGGGAAAAATCCATGTTAAAATAAATGAGATAAATAACCATATAGTTTCCAAAAAATGAACCATGGGATACACTGCGTATGAGGGGACCCACATGCCATATGGTCCATAAATACCACTTGACTATATCCCTCACTAGTACACAACATTCTATACATGTATTAGTTCATTACTTGTAGTTGGACAACACTACATGCCCAATCTTATTGGGATTGGGCTGTGTCTATTTACTTCCATCCCATGTCCTCTAACTTAGTACATGACATGTTTCTTCACACAATGTTATGCCCATGTGCTCATGCTATGACATTGTACATTATTACATGACCATGTGCATGTCCTAGTACTCTTATATGGATTCCTATCTATGTGACCCATCACACGGGTCATCCAATTATGGATGAGGTACATAACTTTTAGGAGGGATGCACACCGTACCTTCCTTATGTTTCATGAATCCCTAGTCACCACACATAATGGGATACAAAACATGTGTTCATAACTATACACAGTGTGCCGTATTATTTTTCATTCTTTCATAGATCTAATTATTGAGAATTTAATCTAATCCCTTTTCTTTAATTTCGGCCATATATGTGCCCAAAAATAGAGGATCGAGGCTGAATTTTTCAGTTCTATCTAACATTTTACAAACATATCATTTTATATCTTTATCTATTGTTATATTACCATAAATAAAGCCACAACACCATCCTACACCATGGATTCACTCTATGATCTCCATAAAAACATCTATAACTGTCAGACATCCAATATATATGCTTGATTCATCATTTTATGCCTCGTTCATCGATCTGTTGCGATTCTTGGAATCTGATGAGGCTGGGTACTAGCCGACAATCTAAAAATAGGACCACAAGATCCTACCCATTATGAACATAGAGAAAATGAATGGTAAAGGCACTATAAAAATCTTTTAAGAATCATTGGCCTAATGATCTTGGGAAATGATCATGAATGAACTTCTAGGGTTTATAATCATTGAATAAATCAATTATGATTTCAATACATGGGAGAATGATCAAATCAAAGTTTGTGAACATCAATATAATGTATCTATCTTATCAATTATATTTATTAAAATGTTCATAAAACAAAAATTAACAATTTATACTAGTATACTGGATCATTCTTTGTTCAAGATCGGGTATTCCAATTATTGAAGGATCTCATTGCATTCACTGCATCCCGATATGCTCTGATATAGAATTTCATCATTATCTGAGGTGATTAACCAATAAAGGGGGAAGGAAAGTCCCTCAATAGTCCTAATATTATGAATATGACTAGGATAATATCTTTATTAAGATATATTTAGGGGAAAAATTCTTATCTTTGAATTATTAATTAATTAATTAAATCTATTGAATGTACAGCCAACGAGAGAATAATCAATCCGCCCTATGAAAACAAATTTTATATTTCACCTGGGGTAAACATATCAATATATAATCAATCATAATTTATTTTTTTATTCAAGATTCAATTTAATTATTATACTTTTTATTTAGTTACATTGTGTGTGTAATAGAAAATATATTTATTATTTTTATAAAATTAATTATGGGAACACCTGGCCTTAGAATAACATATTTCCTAAACACCTAGATCTAGAAATATATATTGAAATATTTAAATGTATTATAAAGAAAAAATTGGGTCTCTATACTGTAACACAACATATCCATGTTAATTATAAATATGAAAAGAAATGCAATGAATTTCGTCTTCAACAACAAAAATTAATGGGAGATGGAATGAAAAAAATACAATTTTTATTATACAATTTCTATGATATGATGACAAACAAGAAAAATAGAGGAAAATGTTTTTTTGGTTCCTTTATGGGGAAACTATTTCTTTATTTAGTGGGTCTATCAATACACCACTTATTGATAAATGGATCAGTACCACTAAAAATACTTTTACAATCATAGAATTATTCATAAGTGAAAAATATATTTTATAAATTTGTCAAATAGAAAGTGAAGATGTTAAATGGTGGAACCATGCCATGTTCATGAGGAATCACGATGATATTTTATCCACTAATTGGGGGGGTTTTAAGAGATTGTTTTTTAATAAGTACATTACTCAAATTATTTAGATTAAAATGTAGAATAGATTTACATAGCCACAAAATAATGACAATGATTCATTTATTACCAATATAGTAAATTTTATAAGAAATGTTAGGTATGATTTTTGAATAATCATCCATCCTAAATGAAAGGATCACTAATTATTTATTATCTTAAAACATAGCCTCCAAATGGTGTAATTCGTAAGAGACAATAATAGTCATTGATAAATCATTTTATTTATTTTCAAATTAGAAAATATGATTGAATTTTCCCATAAACATCATGGTATATATAATAAATGAAAATTTAAACTAAATGTAAATTTTAAAAAATTTATCATGGATTAAAGAAGATGATATTTCCTTTATGACCTATGTGTAGAAGGAGACATGTTGGAATATTTCATAAGGTTGATGGTAAATGAGTAAATTGTGGAATGAAAGATCATCATGAAATCGAATGAAAATGCAATGGGAAGATAACATTTGATCATTATGGAGATCACGAAACATTTAATTCACCACCCACACTATATTATTTCAAATACAAAGATTATGAGAATTTTATTAACCGGTGATCAAATATGATGGTTATTGATGAGTATCAACATCTGTAACCTCTTAAAACATAAACCTAAAGTAAATCACATGAAATCACTAATACTAATAATTATTATAAATATAAAGTTGGTAAAGGTTCAAATAAATTAAAATTTATAAATTATAGTGTTTGTTTTTCAAGATATATGTCCTCTTTTATATGTAAATAATTTTCCAATGGAATAACAACATCTCATCAATGATTTTATGTTCAATTATTAGAGAATATTTATAACATTAAAATTATCTCATATCATGTTGATGATTATTATATAATTGATTTTTTTGGGAAATTTATTCCAATAAATCTCATTACTATCCCTATTATTGAATTTTATTTTATCATAGGAATAAATAAATATTCTATACCAAAATTTCAAATCTATTCCTGATGATGTAAATTGAAATTTTATATTCTGAACCATATGATGATTATCCATAAATAAAACTATAAATAAAAACATCATGTGGGTAATTTAAACCATTTTATGGGTCATGATTCTTTTAAAAACCCGTTAATTTTCTCATTTAGTTGGGTTGATACTCAACGTAATTAATATTCCTATTATGCAGGTTTTTGTTGATGTTAATATATAATAACATTCTTGTCTTCCACCAAGTCATGATATTCATATTGGAATATAATTAATATCTACTAATACACCAATTTCAATGATTATATATTGAATGGAACTAATTGAGTCCCATGAATTAAATATACATGTGTAGGAGAATTTGGATATGGGGTTCATTCAGAAAAGTGAATCATCATGTGGTGAACCAATTATTTTTTACCAAATAAATGATGATTAATGAGAATCCAAATTTATTATCTACAATGTATTAAAATCATAATCTGGAATTTGTATCCTCATCCTTATATTAATTACATTCTTTGAAAAAATCAGTGGAACATTAAAATTTTACAAGATGGTACTTCATTCAATATATCATCAATTGAGGTTCTTAATGGTGGATATAACATAGACAACCAATAATTATATGTATGAATACTATGAAATAATATTTAAGCCATAATAACTTTCAAATACCTTAAAAATAATAATGTATTTAATGAATATAGTCCATAAAGATCACTTTGACCATTTTTGGTAGATTTAATAAACTATATAATTACATATTTAATCTGAAATGATGAAAATAAATTTCACTTAAAGATTATACATAATAACATAAGGAATGATAATTTGAAAAAAAAAAATTAATTTTTTTTTTATAATAATATTCATTTTTGGTCTACAAAATATCATAGATGTGCATATTAGTTGATCTGTCAAATACATAATCTATCAAAGGCTTCCAAAAAACAAAAAATTCGACTGAGATTAATATTTATCTTATTTTATAATTATTTTATAGATGTTTATGGATAATATCCCATGGATATATAATTCATTCATTAATTTTAGTCTGATAAGATTCAATTTCCTTTTATTATATGAATGTGATAAAATATCAATGATCAACAGAGAAAGCTAATCAATTCACATGTTTCTATATTACCCTATAGTTTATAAGGGTTTTTTATTTATAGTAATTCATAATATAAGGACCCCAAAATATTCTTCATTTCATAATGATATCAAGATGACTTATGCCTCACAATTAATAATTTTTCATGAGAAAAAATAACAAACTAATGATTTGGAGTTATGAGAAGTATTATTTTCATGAATTATATTGAAACATTATCTATAATATTGAATTATATATATATATATAATCATTGTCAATTTTGAAGTAATATGTTCAACAAAAAAGATATGAATATCCACTACAGATGATGGTTGGAGTTGGTTATTTATTATGAGAGGTAAATACATTATAAAACATGGAATGTGAAGATGGTGGATGAAATTATTGAGCCATAAAGATATAGAATGATTATTAATGATTATATAAAAAAAGATCCAGTGTATCTTGATTTTCAAAAGATATATATTGAAATCATGACTGATGGGGTGAAATATTATGTTTCTCGTATTATTAATGATGTGTCAACCCATGTGAGTATTAAATAATAAAATTAGGATGATGTGGATATATAAAAGACTGTGTGAAATGATCATAAAGTTATCCTTCATTGAGTTTGCATGATATGGTTTAAGAATTCTATATGTCTTCTCCAAAAAAAATTGAAGAAGGATATGTTGGATGAAGCCCATATTTCGACATTCACTATTCATAGTTAAATTGGAATGATGTATATATATATGGAATATTTTTCATATAGGGAAAACATGAATATATATATTACAATGTATTTTTATTGATGATTGATATGTTATAATGTTATGTTTGAATTATACCGTTATAATGGTATGTTATGACCATTATCCTTACCATAATGGAAATGGGAATACACCATCATGGATTTTTTTCATTACACACAAAAAATACATAATTTTCATAATGATATTCTTGATGTAACCAATCTCCTTATAAAATTTTCACAGTTAATATTTATCAGATAATATATATATTCTAATAAATTTCTATAATAACCATGAAGGATGTGGATAGTGTCCATTGTGCACCATAGACAATTATATCTTATATCGATTATATGTTTAAGTCAATGTTCTTGAAAATTAATAAAAAGGCCTTGACTCAGAGGTGTGTTTAAGTATATACTATCTTCCAAGGAATGATGGTCAGTCAGAGGGAGTCCTTCAAAGATGATAATATTAACTGAGATCTTATTTTATGGATTATAAAGGTTAATACTATAAAAACCATCCTCTAATTGGGTTTTTATACACCAATATTGTTTACATGATATCTCAGATGGATCCTTAAAAATACCCATTTAAAATGAGGTGTAAATTTTAAAGAAGATAGGTGTAGTCAGATAGAGAAATGTACTGGGTCCAGGAAAAGAAAAATAAATTTTATAGATAGTAAGATCCATTCAGCAGTATTGAATGGTATCATTGTGTTGAAAGAAAATCGTTGTTGATAATTGGCCGTGAAAATTGAATTCAATGTTTTTGAGTGATTATATATATAAAATAAACCCTAGAAGAAGGTTATAAGATTTATAAAGAGGATAAATATTATCCCTAGATATATTTATACCTTTGAGAGTCATGATTGTGTAGGTATGGTGCATTGTGTCTTGGTGCTTTCACTAAATCACTCTCATGATCAGGATGTGTTCCTTATATGTTATGTAGGTAGGTACACACTTGTGTCTCTTGTATGTAAATTTGATTTTGTACCATTGGTACATTATTATTCATAATAAGAAGAACCATTAAAAATCATGGACCATAGAGAAAATTTGTAATGGGAGAATATTATAAATGAATCATAGATTCAATGATGCTACATGGTAACAAAATAATGTGATGGACCAAACATATCCTCATTTAGTTATATAAATGTGATGTAATTTTAATGAATAAATTCTTTTATAGGGTTTTAAAATGTAATAATTGAATATTTTATTACATAGGTGTTCATAAAAATATTATATCCTTATTATCCTTGTATATATAAAATATTTAGTTTTAATGAACTCTGTTATACTATTAAAATTTTATTATTTAATGGGAATGATATCTTAGAGACATTGGATTGAAATTAATGAATGATACTAAAAAATTATGAATAATTTATAATTTATAGATGTATGAAATTAACTTTTTTGTTCAAAGTTTATTAGAAATGAAAATACTGATATTTTAAAAGTAATAGACATGTTTTCCTAATAATATCTTTGTATACATGCAATTTGTTTATAATAAATTAAATTATTCACTATTAATTAATTATTATAATTATATTTTTATTTTATAAAATAATTAATTATATTTTAACATTAATATAATGTTTATTTTCGAATGGGATAAAAAGAAATGTATTTTTCCATTAAATTTTACTTCTCTAAGAAATGTTTTCTTCAAATTCATTTTATTTAGTTGAAAAATTAAATTTTTAGATTATTTAAATTGAATCATGGAAATGGATTCCATATGTGGAATTAGTATAATAAAAAAACTAAAGAGGAGATATTCATTTTTGTTAATTTTGGATAATATCCTTTAAAAATATTTGTTGAATCTATACGGCTGAAACATGTAAAACATTGTTGAAATAATGGAATATGACATTAAAATTTTAATAAATATTTGACATTATAAATTTAATGAGTTTAGATTGGAAATATCAATCCATGTTTTGAATATATAAAATTTTGGATCCAATTTTCCATCATAAAAACATTCATATTATTTTATGTAATAAAAATTAAAAAATATATCACTCTTGAAATTAATATTTCTATAATTTAATCATGTGGATATAAAGAGGTTTTCGTTAGTGAATTTTTTTATTGGAAATATTAATTTATTTTTTATCAAAATAATTTATACTTAATATTTATTGATTAAGTATTTACCATTAGTTCTTACATAACAGTGCCATATTGCTTGTGTAACTTATAAAAAATTCTATAAATCATATTATGAAATATTAAGGTATTATTGAATAGATTACACATATTTCCCTGAAATATTTTTTAGATAAATAACTCATAATAGAATCATTTTATGTGTTTATATTAAAATTAAATTACTATATTGATGTCATTATATTTAAATTAGGTGAAATGAGAAAAAATGATATTAATTACATTTTATAAAAAATAATAATTTATTTAATTATTTAATAATATGAAATATGAAATTTTATTATTATAATGAAAATGGTTAATACAATATCATAAATTTACATATAAAATCTATATTTTAGATTATATATGTAATTATTACTCATTATAATTCAAAAATTAATTACCATAATTATAGTCAAAATAAGTTAATGAAGGTGTTAATCCAAAAGGTAAGGTTTAAAATGACCCAAAAACCATAGTAAATATCACTTGATGATCAAATGTAGACCATATAATCCTCTTATTTTAAATAATAGCTACTTTTAAGAATTATAATTGAGTAAGAGGACAAAAAAATTATCATTTGAAGTATTTCCAAGATTAACTTTTCACTATATTCTAAATGTACAACCCCTGTCTATTTTATTGAAACCAAATTGATTACATAGTTTTAAAAAATATATAATTATATATTTCTAAAAACCTATACTAGTTTTTTAGGATTCATGTTCATTTTGACAGTATGTTCCATGTGATCGTTGGAAGGGACGTGAATTTTGAATATCGAAAAAAAGTGATTTATCATACTAAACATATTTAAGTTTATTTATTTTTAAAACACTTAAAAGTATATTTTTTAATATTAATGTAAATAATTATTTATAAATAAAATAAATAAATTCTAATATAATCATTAAACCACCATTATTCCCCATATTTTTTAACAATCATGTAGTGAATGTATATCACATTATGATGTGTGATCTATGAACTCCATATAGATATACGCTTGATTTTCTATCACCGTCATTCATGAATTGATTATCAATGGATAAAATATTATATATGATATTTATGGTCATATTATACTTTGGAAATTACAATAAAACATCTATACTTTTACTTCGAAATAATAAAAAAAATGATAACGTTTATCATGAGTAATTGTGGGATACCACCCCCATGAAGTGATGTGATCAATTTTTTATTTTTTTCATGGATTATAATAAGGATATATTTAATGAATATGTATATGGTAAATGTGATATAATAATGATAATATAATGGTGATGTATTATTTTCCATTCTTTTCTTCAATTCATTGAAAAGTGATAACATTGTTTATGCATATGTATGACCAATCATCTCAATGAATGGTGTAATTTATTTTTATATCTGTACATTTCATGGATAAAACTAAATATGAAAATAATAATAAATTTATATTTATATCATTCATTATATTTTTTACATTATGGAATCATGATAAAAGTACATTGAAATGACCTTTTAAACCAAAATTCCAAAAGAAATGAAATAGTAAACAATTGAAAATTCTAATTTTAATAAGGATATTTTAATTAATGGGTGATGAAATGGTTTAAGAATATAATATTTGATATGATATGTAATAAAACTATTTTTTTACAAAACTGTAATAAATTTAAATATATTGTAAATGAGGTTGGACTCCTTTCAATGCATGAGGAACTTGAGGTTTGACTTTTCTTTAAAATTTCATTGTTTTTTAGGATTGTTTATGGGAAAGATCCTAATTATGGTGTTTTATAATAGATTTATAATGATTTCAATGATTTTTATTCTCCGATAGTAATATATTAAAATTTATTGTTTTCCTATCGTTTTATTATCTCCATGTACTCATGATTCAATGAATATATTTTTGAGAAAAATTATCATTATTTTTATCTTTGGTCGAAAATACTTTTTATTTCATTTTTTTATTTCTACTAAAATGTTTTTGGGATATTGTTAATTATATACTATATATTTTTAAATCATTTTTTATAAATTATTTATATTATAGAAAAAGGTTGGTATGAAAATATTTTTTTTAGTTTTTAAATAATTTATATTTTACATTTTATCAAAAAATATAACGGAGTAATCTTTTTAACAAATATTTCACGCTTGTAATTTCACTACATCGTTACAAATCAATGATATAAATAAACCATTATTGTTTTAAATTGTTAATTTTAAAGATTAAAGTTTCCATAATATTTGTGATATTTTATGATTCTAGTCAATTCATTTGAAAAGTAAAAGGTTATTTTCATCAAGTAATGTTATAGTGATATTTTAAATAAACTCTTTATTTATGGTAACATATATTGATGTTATGTATTTTTTATGGATATTTTATCCAAGTATATAATCCCAATACCTTTTATATATAGATTAAAATTACAAGTAGGAATTGTTTATGAAACATGTTTATTTTCAATAAGTGATTTTATGATGTAATGTTGAAATGATTAGGAATCCTGTTTTCTTTCTAGGGGTTATAATATATGATTAATAATTTATGATATTTTGGAACACCAATATTTTTATTACAATTATCAGATGGGTTTTCCTATAATTATATTATCCTCTTATTCAATGGTTAATGATGGATATCTAATTAGATAAAAAGGACTTGAATGGGTATTCAACCTTGTTTAGTAACTAAATCTATAAAATATGATTGTCTCTAGAGTGATTGTTGACTATGTATATCATTCAGTGGTGATTGAATAAAATCCAATTTTCTAGAATTCTATGTTGTCCTATACTGAGTATATGATTTTCTACTATTATTTTTATATAAAAAACAGACGTATTATTCCAGTGTAATGGCCTCATGGTTGATGTTATTTTATAACATTATGATTCATATCTTATAAACATCCAATGATTATACTATCGCTCAAGATTCAGATACATAATTTACACAGTTTGATTTTTATATTTCTATACAATGTTATCAAATCCATTATCTCATTTTATATTTTAAAGATGATGGATGTCTCCCATGTTTACCCTTACTGGGAATCTAAGGAACCATTTCATATGATTATTTTCTCATCATATAAAATAAATGTTGTTAAACATGAATTTTCTAAGAAGGTTGGTATCTATGAAGAACATATTGGGTAATTATATAGATCTATTATGTACCTATAATTATGTATCATATTTTTCAAATATAGTAAACCAATATGATTCTCTAATGTATCATAATATAATTTAATTAATAATCATCTATTATGAAGTAATGTCTTTTTATGAAAAATATTGTCAATTATATACCATCCTACCTCTAAATGAATGGTAAAACATAGAGTGAAAATTTTGTACCATGACATTGGGTTATAGTTTATGTGGACATAGTTGTTTATTAGTATTGAAGTATTCGTTTTTCTAGGCTATACTGACAAGATGATAAATGTTAAGCTCTAGTGTTCTCACGGTTGGAATAAACATCATCCAGTGACCATGTTGAAGTGGTATAATATCATGATTGTATATGTAACATTATTAACAAAGACCCCAAGGATCATTGATATTGTGTTCAGAATTTTCTATTAGGTCACAATAATTGTTTATTTCATAATGATAAGTGGGACATAGTTTGTAGATGAGATAATAATATTATAATTCCCTAAGATCATATGCTTAAATGGAGTTCCCTTAATATTAATAACAAGTATAGATAAATGTTTTATGTCATGGTTTCTTAAGGGAATGTAGAACACCTTTTTGGATCATATTATATTGAGATATATATACAATACCCTAGAAGATGGACTATCTGCGCAGATGTTTGACACACTAGAAGGTGTATTTTTGCTTTCATGCCAAACAACCATCAATCATTATTGATCAACGTATCATTTTTTAAGATTAAATAGAATAATATTTCTAAGGATTTTATTAATATTTATTGGTATGTTTATCTATATGGGAGGTCATAGATTTCCCCATTATATTGGCTTTACGGTGTCAAGGTAGGTGTTGTCGGAACAAAAATGTCCAAGAGTCCTCCAATAGAGTGAAGCTAACAAAAAATAGGTTAATCATGGCTTAGTGTAGAAATAATTCACATTCCAACAACATGAGGTGAACATTAGAGTTTTCTATATATGATTGCATTCTCCTAATTGTGAAACCATAGTTTGGTCACAAGTTTTAAATGATGAAATGAATGATAGTAACATAATATATTGGAACCATTTATATTATCATGTTGGTTGGTATAGTGGAATTTCATCTTGATTTCCCCTCATAATATCATGGTATGTATGTTTTGTTTCATGTTTCTTATCATCATAGTACTTTAATGACCCAGAACATGTGATATATTGGGAATATATTGATCTTAAACTATAATTGTTATTTCTGTGACACACATTTCCAATTATAGACTGGATAGAGATGGTATTTTGATGGAATACAATAAGACTTTCTCAAATATTATGGAGATATGAATAAATTAAGTTGTAAATGTTCAAGTGGTAGTCAGTTTTTTGATATCATATTCTTATGTTTTTATGTATAACTTCTTGGAATAAATCCCAAAGACATTATGTTGTTAGAGTGGGTGAATTGTTATATTGTCAAATTTAAATTTAAAAAAACGTCCATTGATTATAATATTTGAGTTTTCTAATATTAAAACATTTTGTCATTAAATATTACCATTACACATGTTTTTATTTATTTCAGGTAACAGTTATGATGTAATTTCAAGGGTTAAATTTGGTTAAGTGGAATTTTGGGATCCTACAAAAGGGTAGACTGGTTTTACCATTGTTCTAAAAATAAATGGTTTCCACTACATATGGGTAGGAGAAAATCCATAAACTATGTAAGGGTGATTTTAGGGTTACATTAGTTTTCTAAATATAAGAAAGAGTGTGGATAAATAATATTAGGAAAGATAAATTTTGAAAAAGGATATATAAATTTTCCTTTGGAAAAATATATTGGCATGTTTTGTTTCTCTGAACAATTTAAATGTTTGGTAGGATTTAGAAGTTTGTGTATGGGTAATGATTGATTTCTATTCGTGTCAGATAGTTGAATATCAGGATGAGTTAGGGTATCTCATAGTTTCTAAAGGCCACATAAGGGTATTTTAAGATGTTTAAGTGTAAACACTTGGATTCAAGGATATTTATTATGAAAATTGATGTCATCATTATGTAATGGTCATACTCAAATGAAAATAATTACAAACAATTTTTTCCCATTTTGTACTTCTGTATTGATCATGTGAAATATTCTGAATAATCTAAGTACAAAAAATCATATTAATTAATTCCTTTCATTTATTGATCATTATATGATACTTTTTAAATTATATAAATCCTTCAAAATACATAATAATTTTAATGACCAAAATAAATGATGAAATAAATTTTTGAATATTAATTTTTAAATCCAACAGTAACTCTTCCATAAATAAATATAATGAACTATCTCATATCACTATTTTTGATAATCTATTTATTTTGGGTTATCTCGAAACTCCACCACATGAAATTGTTTTATGTCTTAATAAAAAACCACATTTTCATCAAGATTAATATTGTATATGAATCGATTATATTCTTATCCTAAATTGGGTGTGGTGTATTAATGACCTAAAAAGATCCATATAAGAATTTATATAACATTTTCTATTCAATAATGAGTAAAAATGGCCTTATATAATCCAATTATTATGAAAAAATTGAAAAAATATTTCGTACAATATTATTATTTTGAAATTATCAAAGGGAAGTATTGTATTATTATAAATATTTTATCTAGATTTATTCTAAATAATGAAATATAATTTTTCATTTAAATTATAATTTACACTATGTATGAAATTATTATCTCATGAAAAGGAATAAAAAGATTACTTTAATTTTTCCAAGAGTGAGAAATAGATTACCAAATTTACTGTTTTTCTTTAATCTAAAAACAAAATAATGGAATAAGTTCTTGGAATATTCATAAAGTGGATTCAACTGATTAATATATGGATTTGATTCTTATGATTATTCGATGGAAATACCTAGTGATTGAATCTGAAACATTGTCGTGGGATGTTACATACCTTATGGGAAAATTTTATTCTATTGTTTCAGTGTTTCCACTGACGTTTCCCACAAAAGTTCTGTGGAATGATGATGATTGTTTGTGGGAGTATGATTTTTCATTAAACAAATATATTATCCTTAATTAAATTTCAAATGAGTTAATAAATTTTTACCATTCATGAGGATTATCAAATGTTGATATTTTTTTATGAAATGATCTTAATATTATAGTTTATGTATATCACTTTGTACTCAAAGTCTTTTTATTAATATACTTTTGGGAGATTATCTTGGTATTCATGAAAAGTAAAAATCATTATATTATAACCCCTTATAGGGTTAATGTTAATTTTTTGTGTTAATGATGATGTTTGACACTTAATGGGGTAGGATCATTATATTATTATATACATGCTCAAAGTCTAGGCCTTAAGGATATAGACAAATATGTTAGAACAAAGTACCTTAAAGATATTGATTTTCGTATCCAATTGATTCCTTGATGATGATGAGTGAAATATATCCTACATTTTGGTTACGTCCCGACCCTTTATAAATTCATGAAAATTATTTCTTGATGGAGTAGAAGACTTTACAAATGAATATATTTGTTCAATGGTTAGTAAATGAGAAAAAAGATGATATTTTTTATAATTGTTTTTATGTTATTATTATCATGGAATAAACATGTAATTCATGTGAATAATTATAAAGATGCATTGGTGTCTTAATCTTGGGTTTCATTATATAAACCATGATTGAGAATTTTTATTTATATATTGACTTAATTTTACTAGATCCTTGAAATAGTAATAGACCTACAGAATATAGTTGAGATGTGGAAAACATAGGTGAGAGTAGTATTCGGACACAATCTAGTGGATACAAATAATTTATTTGTATTACCGAATTAAAATTATAATCTGTATTGGGTTTCCAAACTAGTATATGGTCTATTTAAGTTATATTTTTTTAATTTTTTTATATAGGTTATGAGATTATTATTATTTATATTTCTTTATGATAGTCTGATTATTATCTAATTGTTATTATTGTTGAATAGACATGATATTAATGGTATAGGTTCCCCACTGGAAATAATCAAACCAAAAAATCTATTCAATACCCTATAGTGTAGTGGGAGATGCACATGAGGTCATTCGAGAATTCATCTCAAAAAAAGTGTGTTGGGTTAAGGAATTACATAATTTTTTGCTAATGTATAAATAATAGGGCAATTTTTAGATCATGATAATGGTTAGAGATCAACTAATATTGAATTTTCCCCATGGTTGACTTTTTTTACCGATGAAACTCATTTAGAAACTAGTATTTATATATGTTTGTGTTATTATTTTTAAATATATTATTTCAGATCTCTAGAATTGTATGTTGAGAAACAAGAATATTGGTATTTTTGGATGTTTTTAAAAGTTATTACATGGCTAGTTGTCAACAAACACAAAACCCTAATAATATATTGTAATGATTCTGGAATAATTCATCATAGTATGAATATGTTTAGTCAAACAATTTAAGAGAATATATGTGTCCATACATAATGACTGTGAATAAAGATGATCACAAAAAGTTCACGCACAGTTTGAATTTTTTTTGTTCTTCCTTATATTCTAAAAAATTTAAATTTTAATCATTATCTCATCTATTTTTATTCCTTTAACCCCTCCCCCCCCCCCATTTAATCAACATGATCTACCTATTGTTGTTCCCAACAATATAACACGTTTTTTCTCAAATCATGTCCAATTCATATTGGATGATTATATTTCGACCATGAGTCATCTTATCTTCGAATTTAATTAGTTTTGGATCTTTAGGTACCAAATAACACTATATAATAAAATAATATTTTCACACTTTCCTAAAAAGCCCCTCCTTCCCTTTATAAAAGGGCACCACTTCTAACTCATTCCACACACGTCTCAAGCCCCATGGCTCATCCAAACCCTAACCAAATAATCTATCAAGATCATCCTCTTTCTCATATAAGACTTTCCTTAGGAATAGGGCACTTCAATAAGTCCTTTTCGTTCAAACCAATAGATGTTAGCCAAATTAAAGGTAACGCTTTCTCTTATATTATTTGGTTTTATTTTGTTTTATTTTACTTCTCCAACCCCATAAACTCTTTTTATTCCTTTATTTTATAGTAAATATTGTATACTAAATATAATAGGATGTTGTTGTGGGATGTATTTGAACTACACTTACACACACCTCCATCTAATGGGTGAAGAATATACTGTTTATGTGGATAGCAAACTAATGCCCCACGAAACGATGATTGTTCGATTATCTCCTACCACATCTCATGGTGGTCATTAAGATGACATTGTATTTATATATGATATATATATTATTATTATTATTATGTTTTCTTTATTCTTATGTATTTTACATTTATATAATATTATTTTGGTTCCCATTATTGGTAAACAAAATAATTTAATTTGAGGAAGTGTGGACTACCGCCCCCTCAAAATGATATGACTCATTAAAGCCTTATGTGGGATGTATAAAGAATGTATTTAGTGATATTATATATGATATTATACTTTAATTATTATATACCTATTTATCAGTATGTTTTAATTCCATTAAAATACAAACTTGAAATGGAAGTAGCGTTAATGCGTACGTACGACTTACTGTCTCCATGAACGGTACATTTGATTTATTATCACTAAATGTTATGCACTGTTATAAATACATATATATAACTAATACCTAATATATATAAATATATATATATATGTATATTATCTAAATCCTTTATATAGTTATGGAGATAATGGACTTTTGGCCACATGAAAAAATTGTAATTATAACAAGTACATTTTTGACTCATGTTCCGAACATCGATAAAATATCCAATATGAACGCGAATAATTAAATATTTGTTATATAAAGGTAATAAGTGATATAAAAGTAATATAAACTTGAAAAATATTCTTAATCAAGTAGAAATTAACATAATTTTATTATTAATGAAGAACAAGGAACATACAAGACAAGTCAGACATGAGGTAAGGGTTTTCTTATCTCACTTTTAATTTTGTGAGATTTCCATTGTTCACCACTAATTTATTGTATGTGGTGTATTTTTTAAAACCATTTGATATATATTATCATGATTCTCTTTATTTTAAATCTATTCTGTGATTAATTTGGTGGTTATTAACTTTTTTCTGTATGAATCGATTGATTATAATGAATTAAGGGTTTTTCACCTCACTTTTTATTCCCATGAGATCATGCTATATTAGCCACTATTTAATTTTTTGTGGCATATGTACTATCCACGATTGTATAATTGGTGTAATATAATTGAATTTATCGATATTTACATCTTCATTGGATGATACTTCATTTATGTGGTGTATGTTTTGTAAGTTACCAAAATCGGTAAGGAAATTTCAAATTTCAATTTCCACTCAGTGGGCTTTATAAATCCTTCATTGAGAATTTTACTCCACGATTATGTGTGGAATCACTATTTTTTATTCATGTAGTAATTTACACTCCACTTTGTGTGGATATACTTTTCATACACATAATCACTCCATTGATAATTTCTCAAGTCATTGATAAAAAATTGATCTTAACTCAATTTACATTCGTTGAGTTAAACATCCAAGTCAATGGTGTTGTTTTTACAAGAATATGTTTGAATTTCATATGATTGACATACACTGAATATCCAATCATATTGAGTGTACTTTTATTTTTCACACATAATTATTTCATTGATTTATCATTTACTTAAGGATACTGTCTTTATAAGGGATTTCATCTCAATTTATATTCCTTTGAGACTTCATTGTTGTTATTCCCCAATTGACACTTATGTGGTTTATATACATTACTTTGGCATAGTATATCATGAATCCCTTTATTTTCATGATATTATAATGTTTTTATTACCTTACTTATTTTTATTCAAGCGTCTCTCATTTGGTTAGGAACTCTAACTAAAATTTCATTTTAAATGTTATAAAAATGTATTCTTTGAAATATTTATCATTGATGTCCATGCTTTAAAAATGGTTTTAAGGATTTATTTATATAAAAATTAATCTTTTAAAATAAAAATTCCTTTTAAAAGTTTCTAAGTGGTATGGGACACTTTGATTAAAAAATATATTTTTAAATGGCTTCTTGACAAATAGTGTAACTTTAAATATGTTTTCAAGAAAAAGGGGAATATTTTTCTCAAATAGTTTTGATGATTATTTTCATCTATGTCAATATCCTTCATTATTTTTTATTATGGTTAATCTGTTACAATAAAATCTTCCATATTGTAATGAATGAGTTATGTTTGACTTTGGATGTGCTATTTTTATACCATTCATGGTTTGTGGATAAAGTATTGACATTATGTATGCTAGTTTTAATACGAATATTTATGTTATGTTTCAAACAATTCATATGAGAAATTCATTGGACTTTGTAAGTGATTGGCGAAAACCGATATAACTGCTAGATGTATAGGTAGGTCTTATAAGACAAACTATTGTCTTGGCATAAGGCCTTGACAGAATCTTATTTGTAGTCTTGGAACAAGGCCTTGACTATGTGGTTTTGATGTATGGTATTATGAATTCCATAATTATGAGATTAGATATTGATATTTCATGTGGTTATTAGACTATTAGAATACCCATTACTATGTTTTATTATGGCATTATTTGCTCAACTCATATTCCTGCCACAAAGTGTTCATGTTTATTATTTGTAAAGGCATGTGTTTTCAATTATTCAATGTGCCTAATGTTTATGTTATCTTCTGCTATATTACTTACTCTTACTGAGCGTTTGAGCTCACCCATTTCTTGGGTTTCATTTTCCCAGGATATGAAGATGTTATTTATGAGTGACTTGTTGGAATAATCTTGGATGCTTGGATGTTTCTAATGGAGTAAATTAGTGTAGTTTTTTTCCTATTTGTAATGTAGAACTTATGTATGTATCTTGTTTCAAATACTACTAAACTGATATGTCCTTTGAGACTTGATTCCTTGTAATCATTCCTATGTATTAAAATAATACATCGGCTCCTAGATTCTAGGGTCGGGGCATTACAGTCAATATGGTAAAAATATAGCCACCATATAAAAGGGTCTTTAAAAACTAAGGGAATTAGCATTGAAGGAAAAAAGTCCCAAAAAATAAAAAAGGTTCGATAGAGAACACTATATGATAAAAAATATAAACACAAACATATCCAAAACTACTCCCATAACAAAATATATATAATTAAATGAAGTACTACATACACTAAGGGAATAATCCCAACCAAAATAGTGATCAGTCTTTGAATAAAGCAACACATAAGGGATGTAATCTCCCAAAATCGATTAGGGAGAGCCTCTAGATTTGGAGAAAATCAAAATAAAAACAATTAAATGACAAACCACACGTGAAACACCATAGAATCATAACTCATGACTATTAAATAGTGTGTAATCCCCTAATATTTCAGGAAATCCCAAAAAATCAAATAAGTCAAAAAACCCATTTTTTCTAAATGCGATATTTTCAATTACTCGTTATGAACTTGTTACATAGTGTGGGATGCCCGTCCATTTTTTATACATTTAATATAATATAACTGGAAAACATTACATGTCATGTGACCCATTAATAATGTGTTTAATCATACATAATAGTACATAAATTTTAGGTTTTAGCAGAAAAACTAGAAAACCCCATTATAGACATTCTCAGAACATGTAAGGAACCCCTAAAAGATATTTAAATATTTATATCCAAACTCTATTAATTAAAATAAATATAAACTACTTATATTTAATTAAATTTTTCCATTAAAAGGTTTTATATCCCTGAGAAGCCCCCAAATTCCCCCAAACAAGGATGATTGGAAATGCATAATTTAATATCCTGTAATGTCCGTAATTGTTTTTATTATATGGAATTATTTCGAGTCTGCGAAATATGACGGCTAATGATTCTAAGGCCCGGAGTTCCTAGAATGATCCACTAATGTTTTCTTATGCATTAATTATCACACTTAAGCAGTTTTCTATAAAAAGTGGAATAACTCTTAAATGGTAACCCATATCAGAATTATGAGGACGTTGTTGTGCTTAGGATGACGGGTTTACACTAGCCGCAACTTATGATTTGTCGGTGCTGGCCTCCTATGAAAAAACCTAAAAATGACATAAACGTAAATAAAATAATTAAATAAAATTATTTTATTTTTCAAATGCTTATAACTCAGGAATGGTAACTCGTATTGAAAATCTGATACCATCACTAAACTTGTGAGGGTATGTTTTTCTTAGGCTGATACTAACATTAGCTGACATGGGACACTAGTGAAAGTTAGTTTTTGGCAATAAATAAAATAATTAAGTGGAAATTATTTTATTGTAAAATACATAACTTCTAAATTGTAACATAGATTGAAAATATGAGAGTACCATTGAGTTCGTTGGGGCATTTTCTCCTCCGATGGAGTCTAACCTTGGCCGGCGCGGGTCGAGGGTGAATGCTAATAATTTATTGAACATTTTTCAAGTACCTTCGGTAAACGTGCAAGTGGAATTTTCTTACTTCTAAACCATTTCTCGGAAAAAAAATATGAGGGTACCGTTGAATCTGCAGCACTGTGATTCACTTATATAAGGCTTTAATTTTATCGTAGTATGTCCGGAGAAGAAGTTAAGTTTTGTGACTATTGAAAAGAAATGAAATGAAATAATTTTATTATTTTATTTCATATCCTCCAACTTTCAATCAAATGTGGGGGCCAATGATGTGAAAATTCAATAAATAGCTTGACCTACCAACCCTAAGTAACGACATCATTGGGGAATTAAGAAACTTACTCTTTGATGATCCCCATTAAATTCCAACGTCGTTACTTACCCTCCCCCCTCCTATATATTTGGAGCTTAGGGATGGGTATCGATAAAACTTCATCAAGCAATGAAGTGATGAAGGAGCACCACGATTCCTAACCATTAGAGGACAGAGCCGATCCTAGCGAGAGGTGACGGGTGACACCGAACCACAAACTGAAGGACGTCGTGCAAGTGCTATCATTGAAAACCAGTTGCAGAAATGAAGAACATGATCCACCTTCAAGCAGAAGACTCTCTCCAATGGGAAAAAAAGTAGAGAGTTTATTTTTTTATGCTTCTTAAATATTTTCATCTTCCTCATTCTTGAATAATACGAAGAATGTAGGTCCAATGATTAAGGGGTTGACCCACGACTCTTTATTTTTGTGGAAGGTTATTGCGGGTTATCCTTGTGGGGTTTATCTTGATTTAAATTCCAAGAGTTTATGAAACCCTCCATCCCCTCATGTTTTCGAGCTAACGCGAGGGGCGTGGGCCTAACGAACCTGTCCTGAACCCTTCGCTACTTTGATAATATTCCAAATACATCGAACACCAACATCACAGAAATACAGAACAGCTACATTGTGGATAACACTTCGATGCACATAACAAGAAGAGTCTACGGTAAAAATCTATGATAGTCATCGGAGAGGCCAGCCACAGAGGAGGCGCGGCTGGCCATCGTGCACCATCGATGAACAAAGGAGGTCACAGATCGTTAGCCGCGGCGACCAACAAAATGCATCCTATACACTGACCAGTTGCGGGGGACAGTACACCATGCTGCCAGAGAGGTTGTGTGGCATGCCAACCGACCACAACATAACTAGCGGCATGGAGGTGGGTTGTGCCCTCAGTGCCACAACCACGCGGTATTAAGGTCACAGCTGGTGATGACTGCGACAGGAGTAGGAGGCCGTCGGTTCGACCGGTGGCCAGTGGATGAGGGATCATGCCAGCGGTGCTCATGGAGGAAAATCCGATGCCCATCAGCCACAACATGGAGGACCCACAGTGCCACGTGGCGTTGCATTGGGTCAACCAACACAGGTTGACACACTAATGTGGCTCCATGCCCTTTCGGCCCTACCCGGACACGGCGTGTTCAGGTATCCCATGTAGCCCACGCCCCCAAGTGGGTGGCACCGCCGAGTCGTCCCAAGAGACCAACCCGCTACTTAGCAAGTTGACCCACGGCTCAGCAGCCTATCCCGCAGACCAGCCGGGTCGGGCCCAGCCCAGCGGGCTGGGTTGACCCTGGTCAGGTTGGACTCAAGTCAGGCCGGGTCAACCAAAATCAGTCAGAGTCGACCCATGCCTAACCGGGCCAGCACATGCTAAACTGGGTCAGCCCCTACCGAATTGGGTTGGGCCAGTCTGACCAAGGCGGACCGAACCTTGACCCAGTATCGACCAATTACATGAAACATGCCTTAACTCCTAAACCAGACGTCCATCTGACAAACCGTCTAAGGCATCAGGATCCTTGGAGTGAGATTTTTTTTACTTACTCCATTAGTTTTTTGAAGAAACTTGGAGTATAGCAGGGTTGAATCACACCTAAATCCAACCAGACCCTTGACACTGAAATGCCAATAATGCATAGAATGATCATCATGTTAACGCATTGTCTATTCCATTGAAACCATTATGACACGATGGATCATAGGGTTACTTATTTGTGAAAATTAGTGCTGGTTTAAATATGACTGATGGATTGGGGGTGGTTCTCCCAAGAGTGCTACGTACAGAACCCTCTGACTGGCTGAGACCTAACGACTGGTGACTTTTCGACTCGGACTGACTCGATGGCCACAATACATGATGGGGAGGAGTACCTCAGTAGGCCACTATGCGGATAGCAATAGTAAATGATGGGTAGGAGTACCTCAGTAGGCCACGGTGGGGGAGAGGCTCTTTGTGACTTGGCAGACCCATAGTACGTGATGGGGAGGAGTACCTCAACAGTTCATGGTTAGTGGGAAGCATCTCTGTGTGATGCGGAAAGCCCACTGTACTCGATAGAGGAGGAGGTATCCAGCAGTTGAGGTGTTCGACGCTGTGAGTGGGATTTCTCCCTGTTCCTAGACCTAGAGAATTGGTGGCTAGCTATCAGTATTCATAGAGATCCTATGTGGGTAAGCATTATAATCATGTTTCTCTAAATTGTATACCTCGATTGAGCTGAGGATCTATTTGAACTATGTCTTTTACCTTCGTGGTCTTATCTTAGGGGTGTGAATTTTGTGGTAATTCTACCTTTATGGTGTTACCTTTTTGGTAAACTACACTTATGTAGGAGATTAGCATATCTTGATAACTTAGGTATATTTATGGGAATATACATAAGTAGCGTTGATGTATTTCTATGTTGTTTTTTCTTTGTGGACCTTTATTAGACCTACGGGGTCTCGGGGTCTCTACTGAGTATCTTTATACTCACCACTAGACGGTCTTCGTCGGCACCTTGTTGTGTCTTGTGTAGATGACGTACGACATTGATTGAGGATGAGGGAGCCCAAACTTGATGGTGCTCAGAGGTGGACCATTTGGTGTGATGTGATATAGGGACTACTAATCGTGAGTTGTACCTACCCTTCAGGTAGGATTCGGGGTGGACCGTTTGGTGTGACGCAAATTAGGGACTACTGATTGTGAGTTTTACCTACCCTTCAGGTCAGATCTGTGGTGGAAGATCCAGGAGCTGATTTTCCCTTTTTTATATGTATTGTTCCTTTTAGATTCATTACTACTTTTACAGTTTTACTCTTACATTCAGTTGGACTTGTATTTTGGCCCCTTTTTCTTTCAGCGCTCATTTTTAATACCGTAGTTTACTTCACAGTTGCTTCTTGTGGTGTTCTCGGACCTTGTGTTTGTATAGGTATAAAGGAAATTCCTTCCCATTTTTGGGAATATGCATTTTGGTTCTAGTTTTTATCCCCTGGAATATGGAATACAGGCTTGGGGTAATCACAGAACATGCCCTGGGGGACGGGTTGTGACAAAGTGGTATCAGGGTAGTTCAGTTCTACCAATGAACTTGGACTCTGATATTTTCTGTGTATCAATTTTGTTAAGTGTTATGAGTGAGGTTTTTAGTTAGGGGAGTCTAGTTTTGGGGAAACGGCCGATGTATCCCTACACCAGGACCCTGAATACTGATTATTGACTCAACACACAGAAGCATTGATTTCATGTAGATATCCAACCAGGATTCTTGAGAGAGTACACGATGATGTCCCACTGATTAATGAGGCCTTAGTGATAGGCCCTCTTGTAGAGTTAGCACCTTCGGGTGGTGTACCAGTAGCACCACTACCCATTGGGAAGCCATTACCACCAGCTCCACCAATATAGGATGCATGCTGACTGAGTGTGTTGCATATGTTCCAGTGGTAGAGTCCTATGAGGGTTTGAGGCGAATAGATTCCCAAGCTACTGAGGACTAGCTGGAGGATGTGCCTAGATTTTTCTTCCTAGTTGAGACAGAAGTAGATCATATGATGATCTTAGCTGTTAGTCTTTTTCATTGGGTGACCATGAGGATGGTTCAAATAGTGTTGAGGCTTCGGTACATAGACCTTTGCCTGAGATAGTACCTTTGGTTTGTGTGTCAGCTATATCATTTTCTATTGGTGAGCAGTTACAACCGGTGGTACTGGTAGAGAAAAAATGTAGGCTTAGTACCTTACATGTGTTTCAACATCAGATACCCCTCAGTTTCCAAGGTGAGCCTAACTCACGGGAAGCTAAGGACTAGCTTAAGGAGGTGTCTGAGTTTCCATCTAGCTAGGGAACCATTCAATCAGATGCTGTTACTAGTAGAGATCCTTCTACATGGCTCAGCAGGATGATGACAGGGTTTAGGTTACCCTGATCTTGTGAAGAGGTAACTTTTTCGGTGGACAAGCTTGAGAACCTACTTCAAAGAAGGGGGTCTCTTTCCATAAAGAGATAAGGGATGAGTGTTCCCTAGAGCTTCTATATCTTCGGCAGGATGACATGTTGGTAGCCAAGTATTCATCGAGGCATACAGACAATTCCTGCTACTCTATGAATACGATAAGATCAGTGATTCAGGGCTTGGACTTCCAAGTGAGATGTGTTAAAGGACATCTGAGCCAGCACTATTCTTTTATGCATTCTTACCTTATGTTAGGGTGCTAGAGAAAACCATTGTGGTTGAATGTTCTTTTGCTGAGCGGATACAGCTAGTGAATGTTAGTAGTATGAAAGTAGGAAAATGGCTCCAATCTTAGAGACTTGGGTGTTTAAAATATTTCTTGAATAGGATTTGATTGGGATAGCTGAATTTTCATGGTTGCATACATGGAATCAGATCTAGGAGAGTAACATGATGTGGTGTATGTTTTGACGTGTTACAGACCACCCCCCTATGTGGTCCCCATCAAGCTCAGGGTTATAGAGGATAGGGGAAGGATGTAGCTACATGTGGTCAAGGAGTACGACCCAAGGGCCCTAGGAATGGATTGAGGTATGGTCTGTTTCTACTACTAGCAACCATATAAATAGACATAGGTACTAATCATTCCTTCTTTCCATGAATCTTGTCCAATATCTAGAGTTTCCAGTTAAACCGTTGACTTGGCCCTCATGTTTGAAGATATCTTTGGGAGGAGAATCGATAATCACACTTACGCTGATGGTGTGATTTGACCCTTGAGGTGAGAGTTTGTGTTGGAACCTTTTAGTGGCAGCATTGACGCCTTATGAAATTGGTTTGGGTATGGACTGGACATCCATAGTTCACACTCAGATTAACTGTATTACGCAAAGAGGTTGTGGTTTATCTACATAATTGGAATGGGGGTTTCCTTGGTCGGCGAAAAAGAATACCCAGGGAGCGCTGGATAAACTCTTGTGTAGGAGGGTTCATCTGATCACTCTTGAGTCAGCCAGACTTGCCCTCATGGACATTGGAGTTTTTAGTTTTTAGTTCCTAGTGGGAGTGGAAGAGTGTGGAAACATCTTCTCAAAAGATGTTTCCAGGATTACCTTTTCGAAGGGATAGGGACTTCTTCTTTGTCTGGGTACTACTGAATATTCATACCTAACTTTTCCAGAGTTGTGGCACCCTTTTCAGCATTGACGGAGAAGGGATATCCCTTTGTATGGGTAGAGAGATTCTAGCAGAGTTTCCAGGAGCTGAGGTAGTGACTGACGAGTGCCCCCATCTTGAGGCTACCAGAAGAGTGTGTTTGGTATGTAGTATACTACAACGCATCAGGGACCGGACATAGGTGTGTCCAGATATAGGAGTGAGTAGTGATCAGTTATGTCTCACAAAAACTAAGATAGCTTGAGAATAACTACTCTACCCATGACCTAGAGTTTGCAACAATGGTCTTTGCGTTGAAGATGTGGTGGCATTACTTGATGGGAGAACATTTTACAGTCTACTCTGACCACAAGAGTCTCTGGTATATATTCTCTTAGATGGACCTGAACCTGAGGCAACGACCATGGATAGAGTTAATCCAAGACTATGACCTTGAGATAGTCTACACTCATGAGAAGGGGAACAAGGTAACAGACACACTCAGTAGGAGGTATGGTCTATAAATGTTGAGTGAGGCATCAGAGCATCTTAAAGCGCTAGGGGTACCCTTTGTGGATAAGGATGGAGCAGTTTACCTATAGTCTCTGAGTATCACTCCCCCAATTCATCATCAAATTTGGGGGGGGGGGTCATAGCTTGAGACATTGGCTGTGATACCTGACGTTCTAAGATATCCTCAGGATGGTCTCCTTATGGATTTTCTGAAAGTGGGGAGCACGTCATCATCTTCAAAGGACCCACCATAGTACCAATGATTCTTTGCGAGGAGGTGTTATGGTAGATCCATACATCCCATTTAACGGTACATCCTAGAGTGGAAAAGATGTACTAGGACCTCCTAGGCCATTACTAATGTCCAGGGATAAAGGAAGTAGTGTAAGAGTTTGTATCACGAAGCCTAACTTGTAAGAAAGTGAATATTGCACAGAGCCGGCATAAGTCTTATACTGACAGGAGGAGGGAGACCATGTCTTATTATGGGTCTCACCTCAATGAAGTTCACGAATATTTGGTTGAGGTGGAAATTTATCTCTGATGTTTAATGGAACACTCTAGATTCACAGTAAAGTGGGTGAGGTGACGAACCATCTATCTCTTTCCCCACAGATGCACCGGGTGCATAATGTTTTCCATGTGGTATTGTTGAGGAGATTCATGCATGATCCATCGCAGGTTATCAAATAGGGAATGTTGAAGTTTGAAGATGGGGAAACTTTTATGGAGTTCTCAGTGGAGTTAGAGGATTGATAGGAGTGGATCCTTTGTGGAATGTCGACACCTCTAGTGCACATTTGTTGTCAACACGGGAACCTCCAATAGAGCACATTAGAGTGGGAGGCTCAGATTCATGTTGAGTACCCTCATTTGATTGTTTTTCCCCTGTTTTGGATTTCGGGGACCTAGAGCCCTAAGGGGGGAAATGTAATGTCTTAGAATTTCCAAATAATTTTTTTTAATTATATTATTTCGAGACAGTGAAATCTGACAGAGCTTGATTCCATGGCCCGATGAACCGAGAATGATTCGTTGATGTTTTGTTAGGTTTTAATTAGCATGTGTATGTAGTTTTCCAGAAATAGTGGAATAAATCTTATACAGTTTTGCATATCCGAATTATTATTGAACCATTGTGCTTAGGATGGCAGGTTTACCAAAGGCACGACTTACGTTTTTTCAGCACGTGCCTCCTATGAGAAAACCTGAAAATGGAATAATATTAAATAAAATTATTAAATAAAATTATTTTATTTTTCAAATTCTTATAACTAACGAAAATTAACTCAGATTGAAAATCTGAGACCACCACTAAACTTGTGAGGGTATTCTTTCCTTAGGTTGAAACTAACATTGGCCGGTGCGACCCACCAGTGAATGTTTTTTTTGGTCGCAAATAAAATAATTAAGTGAAAATTATTTTAATAAAGAATCCATAACTTCTAAACAGTAACTCGGATTGAAAATCTAAGAGTACCATTGAGTTTCTTAGGTAGTGTTCTCCTTATGAGGAGCCTGACCTTGACCGACACAGATTGAGGGTGAACGTTAATAATTTATTGAACTTTTTTTTGGGTATGTTTAGTAAATGCGTGTGCGAAATTTTCTAATATCTGAAAAATTGCTCAGATAAAAAATATGAGGGTACTGTTGAATCTATACGGTTGTGATTCACATAAGAGAGGCTTTACATAGACACTAAGAGGTCTGGATAAGAAGTTATGTTTTGTGACATTTTGAAAGAAAAGAAATGAAATAATTTTATTATTTTATTTCATATCCTCCAATGGTCAAAAAAAGGGTGGGGCCAACGATTTGTCAATAAAATAAATGGCAAGACCTACCAACCCTAAGTAACAACATCATTCGGGAATTAATAAGATTATTATTTTATGAGCCCCATTAAATTCAACATCGTTAGTTACCCTCCACTTCTTCTATATATATGGAGCTTGGGGAAGGGTATCAACACTGCTTTTCCAATAAATGATGTGATGAAGGAGCGTTGCGACGCCGAACACTTAGAGGATAGAGCCAATAATAGTTGTAGGTGACAAAAAACACAAAACCATGAACCAAAGGATGTCATGTGTGTTTCATCGTTGGGAACTGGTTGCAAAAATGAAGAACATGATCCACCTTTAATCCATGGATTCTCTCGAACGGGCTATGACGTTGGGGGTTTGTTCGATTATGCTTCTTAAATATTTTCCTCTTCCCTATTCTTGAGTAATACGAAGAGCGTGGGTCAACCGACTAATGGGTTGACCCACAATTCATTAATTGTTTCAGGAGGTTATTGCGGGGTATCCTTGTGGGGTTTATCATGATTTATATTCCAAGAGTTTTTTAGACCCTTAACCACCCCTCGTGTTTTTTAGATAATGTGGAGGGTGTGGACCTAATGAACCCAGCCCGAACCCTTCACTAATTTACTGATTTTGAACCTCCATGGAAGGCTGATGACATAGAAATATTGACCAGAAACATTAAGGATAACATGTTGATGCACGTCACAAGAAGTGTCCACGGAAAAAAGTTGTAGCGGTCATCAGAGCGGTTGGCATCGGCTGGCTGTGGAGGAGGTGCGGTGTGCAGTTGCATGGAATTGATGAACAAAGGAGGCCTCGGCTTGTTAGGTGTAGCTACCGGAGGAAGGCGGATGGAACACCAACTGGCCATAGGGGATGGTGCATCATAATGTCACGCGCCGCTGGAGAGGTCGGTTGTCACGTTGTCCGGCCGCGACAGAACAGGTGGAGCAGAGGTGGGCGCGCCCTCGGCGGCGCGCCCATTCGGTAGTAAGGCCATGGTCTATGATGGCCACAGCAGGACCAAGAGTCCGCCGGTTTGACTGGGGGCTAGTGGACAGGGTGCATGCCAGCGGCAAATCCGCAGCCTGTCAGCCGCAGCACTGAGGACCCACGACGCTACGTGGCGCTACGTTCGGTCAACCCCCATGTGATGTCCCGATGATGTGGCTCCACACCATGTCAGTCCTACCTGGTTGTGCCACATTAGGGTATCCCTGTTGGAACGTGCCTCCATGCAGTTGGCACTGTCAGGTTGGCCCAGCAGACTGACCCGCCGCTCAGTGCACTGACCCACGACCCAAAAGCCTGACCTGTAGCCCATCCGGATCTAGCCGGGCCCAGCCGAATAGGTTGACTCGGGTCTGGTTGGACTCTAGTTAGGTTGAGTAAAACCAGGTCGATTGAGGTTCGCCCATGCTGAACCAGGTCCGGCCAGTCTGACCGAGGTGGACTGTACCTAGACCCAGTACCGACCTATTACACAAAATGGGCCCTATCTTATAAACTAGACATCCGTTTTATGAAACTTCTACGGCGTCGAGATACAAGTAGTGAGATAGTCCTTTTGAATTACTCCATGAGTGTTTTGGAGAAATTTCTAGTACATCCAGGTTGGATCACACCTGAGTCCAACCAGGCCCCTGGTTCTGAAATGCCAATAATGCACAGATGAAGCAACTGGTTTGCGTGCTGTTTATAGCATTGGAATCCTTGTGACATGACAGATAATCAGGTTACTTATTTTTGATACATAGTGATGGTTGAAATATGAATGATTTCATGGGGAGAGGTTCCCCCAAGAGTGCTATGTACAGAACGCTGCGACTGGCTGGGACCTAACGACTGATGCCTTTTCGACACGGAGTGACTCGATATCCACGATGTGCGATGGGGAGGAGTACCTCAGCAGACCATGATGGGGAGAATCCATGGTACAGGATGGGGAGGAGTACCTCAGTAGCGCACGGTGGGGGAGGGACTCTTTGTGACCCGATAGACCCATGGTACACGATAGGGAGGAGTACCTCAGCTGTTAAAGGTTATTGGGAAGTGATCTGTGTGACGCAGCAGACCCACTGTACTTGATAGAGGAGGATTTCTCCTATATCCATGGTGTTCGACGTTGTAACTGGTAATGTTACATGTTCTTAGTAATAGATAATATGTGGATTACTATAGTAATTCATAGTGATCCTATGTGGGTCAGCATCATAATATAGTTTCTCTAAGTTGTATACCTGGTTTGAGCTGAGGCTCTATTTGAACTAAGTATTTTACCTTCATGGTACTATCATCGTGGTGTTACTTTTGTGGTACTTCTACCTTCGTGGTGTAACCATTGTGCTATACTTACCTCAGGTATGAGATGAGTATATCTTGATAACTTGTGTATTTGGATGGCCATATACCTAAGTAGATTTGATGTCCTATAATGTGGTTTTTACTTTGCGGAACATTAGGAGACCTACAGGGTCTCGTGGTCCCTATTTAGTTTCGTTATACTCAACCTTGCACAGGCTTTGCCTGCTCCTTGTTGTGTCTTGTGTAGAATACGTACGACATTGATCGAGGCTGAGGGAGCCGGGACTAGACGGTGCTCGGAGGTGGACCAATTGGTGTGACGTGACATAGGGACTACTGATCATGAGTTGTAACTACCCTTCAGGTATGATCTAGAGTGGATTGTTTAGTGTGATGTGATGTAGGGACTACTAGTCGTTAGTTGTACATACCCTATAGGTAGGATCGGTGGTGGATGATCTAAGAGCTGATTTCTCATTTTTAAGTTGTATTGTTCCTTTCAGTTGTATTAGTACTTTTTATTTGTACTCATACTTTTAATTGGGCATGATTTCTGGACCGTTTTTCATTCAACACTCCTTTTTACTAGAGCATTTTACATTATATTTTCTTCTAGTTGTGTTCTCGGAACGTGTTTTTGTACAGGTTCAATGGAAACAACTTCTTGTTTTAGGGAATATGACCTTTGGTGCTCGTCGCCACCCCCTGGGCTATTGAAGTAGGGCTTGGGGTAGTCACAACACGGGACCCATGGGAAAGGTCATGACACATAAATAAGGGAGTACCTATAATGTTTAATAAGGTGTTACAATTTCTACACCATAAATTCTTTCTACCCCCAGAAAGCCTTCAACATCATAAATCCACAAAAGAGAAGGAAAATTGTTCATCTTTAGGGATTCCTTATCCCACATCTCATTACTATGCCATATGCACTTACATAGTAACTAGACCAGAGGAATAATTTATCAATGAAAAACCTATTCCTTGTGATCCATATTTTAATCTCAATGTTCAACAATGGATGTGTTGTGATAAAAACATCATCCTCCCTTTTGACCTAATTGAAAGGATCCGGTATAAACCTCTTCTAGATTCAAACATTAAACACATTGTAGATATCTTTTAGACAATATGATAAATACAACTGATAGGCCATTATCCTCAGTCATCCAATGATCTCAAAGGGGGCCACAAAACATGGTGACCACCTACCATATTTAACCAACTGATGATGTGCCTAGTCAGGGGAAAATCTGAGAATGAGTTGATCACTATCCTCAAACTCATGTGGCAAATGAAAATGGTCCACGTATGAATTTTTTGGTCTTTATTCCATGAAAAATCTCCTCTGGATCAACTTCACCATATTAGTTTTCTCCTAATGAACCCTTGTCACAACTAAGGATCTCTCCCCATCATTTCCCAGCACAAGGGATATCTATATGGCCTCCCAAAAAAACCCTCAAATGGATCCATATTCATCATATCCAGATAACTATATATATTTTAAAATTAAAACAAAGTAAAATTCTTTTCCAAATATCCATTGAGATCATGAACATGAGACGAAAACATATCCTCTAGAACCTGGATAACTGTCCTTATCTTTCCATATGTATCTGGATAATAATCTTTTCTTAATTTAATTTGGGAACTCAACCCCTCATGTAAACCATTATAGAACCGAGATGGTAACCTCATGTACCTATCACAAAACCCCACAGAGAGAACCCCATGAAGCTTCACAACTTCTCAGACATATAATTCCCTATAATGTTCAAGTTTCATCATGTCACGAATATTTAGGAAATGAGACGATTTCATGATTCAAACAATAATCATTCATATTTCATCCCTCCCAATTGGATTTCATTTGAAAATCAATAATTACATCCGTGTACATATCATCTGATTTATATATGAGAATGGGTATAGGATTGAACAACCCCGCATATATCTAGTGGTTTGCCTTAAATCACTAACAATGAAGGAACCATGAGAAATAATTGCAATTAACTTTCACATACCTTTCCACTAATACTGATTTATTATAAAATTATTCTTCATGGTGGTATTTGGGTGAGGAAATGAACATTAATAGAGTTTGTTATATGATAACATCATCCTAAAGAAAATTTAATAACCAACCTACTATGAAATCATAAGTCCCCAATAGGATACAGAGACAACTAACTTGATGTCTCCCAACTGTAAATGATTTTACCCAAACTATGGTACTCTATTCATATCACCTTATTATGATGTTATTTATCATAAAAAGACAAGAAAGAAACCATCAAATATAAGATCACCTATCCAACATCCTTTTATAAATCCAATATCATCTCAGTAAACAAACACATCAGACACCACTCCTCAATTAATTTCATCACATCTTCTGTCAGTATTTTTTCCCAATTAATCAACAAAATTATTCCATTTTCCATGAATTTAAGAAATATCAATATCCAAAGACAAATTACACTCTACCCAACATAATTTTCACATATTATGATCCCTCTAGGAAAAAATATTTTAGGGTCTTTTGATCAAAATAATCAATGAAACACTCCCCAAAGAGATAGTGACCCCACGTTTTGAGTTCATGCATAACTGATGCAAACTCAAGATCATCAGCAGGGTAATTATTGTCATGAGGGAGTAAATAGACTGTTCTAGAGGCCACCACAAACTTTACCTACATCAATACACATCACTAAAATCATTTCATAAGAATCATAGATAACATCGTAACCTGATCATGGATCTGGAAGAATAAAAAATGATGTTGAATTTATCCTCACATTTAGATCCTCAAAATGCCTCTAACAATTTTCATTCAATTCAATAATGTTCCCCTTATGGGTTATTGTTTGTCATTGAACATGCGATCTTGGAGATGTATATAATAATATGTCTATAATAACTAGAAAACCTCAAAATTCTCATGATCTCAAGAACTATTATAGTTTACTCCTAGGACATAACTACAAATACCATTTCATGATCTACTGAGGCACCCCTCTCATGTATAACATTCTCCATAAACATCACATCATGTATCAAAAACTCACATTTTGAAAGCATAACATACAGAAACAATTACATTATTGTTTGAATAATGATATATAAATGTTCTTTATGCTCTTCCTCTAACTTAGAGTATACAAAAATAACACCCATGAACAAAAAATATATATTTTGTAAACTGATGAAATATTTTTGTTCATCGATCTCATAAAAATTATATGATCATTACCGATATTGAATGGAATAAATAGAAATATGAAAATCCAATATCAAATCCTAAATTTTTTATTATGTATAATCTATTCTCAGACTCTCCACTAGTGGTACCATACCCACAAGTTAATCATAGAAAACCAATGAGCCCCAATATGTCAATCAAACAGATCTTCAATCCTTGGAAAATGATACCTACTATTAATCATCACCCAATTTAACATTCAATAATCATTAAAATTTATGAGGCTCCCCTATTAATTCATAACAAAGAGGATAGGGGAATCCCATAGTCAAACACAAGGATGAATAAATCCTTACTCCTCTAAGTTATATAGCTAGTCCTTAAGTTCCATAGAATCATATGGTTCCATATGGTACGTTTTCATAGAAATAGATATTGTACCACGGAGAAAGTATATAGTATACTAGACCTCACTATGGAGTGGTAAAATAGAATAATAGTCCTAAATGGTACAAGGGTATGAACTCACCAGTTTTGTAAATTGACAACCCAAACAATGTTCAACCACATAAAGATATTTCTATCACAATTAGAATGAGACTACCTGAGAGAAAGAAACAACAACCCCAAACCATTCCGATATAGAGTCCCACCCACCTTGGAAAACATGAGTGATACCATTGGTTGTGAAAAACTAATCATGAAGGTGATAAAAATATATCTGATATTTAACACTAATAATCCCATCACATCTGATATTAAATTCCATGATATCTAGATCAATCACTAAAAGTCTCACTCCACCTAAAATGCATATCTCATCACCTGAATTTTGGGAGATTTGAAATCTTATTTGAACCTCCTTCCCAAATGCATGGAAAGATACAACAAGAATGGAATAATTTGAAAATTAAGACAAAACACATCATAATTTTAATGATATAAAAGAATGAGTGGAACTTGTATCAGATTAATATAGAACCACAAAAGATGAGATAAGCAAAAAACCTCAAACAACTATTATCCTAGATTTAGATTCTTCTCATGCATACTCTACTACAAAAATACATCAGGTCTTAGACACATTAACATCTCTCTTATCCTGAGGAAGAGAACAACTACCCAAGAAAACATCTTTACATACCTACACAACCTTGGTGAGAGAGGAGACTTCAATACTCCACTAAGATATTGTTTCATATAAATGTTGTAGATGGCCATATCATCCAAAAAGATTACATGTATTGGGATCCTCCACATAGTTAGGCATAGTATTACCACTTTTTCACTCTGGTAGCAGAAAACCTATATCTTCCATATAGACTCCCCTTAAACCTATCTTGAAAAAAAAATTACTATAGTTATTATTCTTTTTCTCGACAGAAGGCACACCCCGACTAACCACTGAACCAACTAATGTTCCCCCCAAACATGTCTTCCTAGAATTGATTCCCTTGGTATAACATCCTTTTCAACTACCTACACATTGGTTATAAGGAACATGAGTATCAACATCGACCAAATATAACACATCATTCCTAACTCAAACCACTGAGACTTCATGTACGCATAAGTGAGAAGATCTTATTCCAAATGCACCAACTTAGTACAATTTTATAGAATACTATATAATAGTATGAATCCCCACATGTAAGGTCATAAACTCTCGAATCATTTGCAAACACCATTTCCCTAAGTCAATCTTTTTATTATAGATTTTATTCTAAGAATTCAAGGTAATATCATCATGAATAATATATTAAACAATAGAGTCCCACCATATCCTTCCATGTCCCACAAGAATTTAGGTGTAAAAAATGAAATTATATTCATGATAAGTCTTTATGAAGTTTGAATTCCTCTATATCTTCTCAATAAACTCCTAGAATTCCTTGGGTAAAAATTCTCAATGAAATATATGTGGATTATTCTTAGTAAATTGAAATCAATGATCCATAAAACATCTTAGTTTTCCAACACCTATGTTTCATATTGTCTTAATTGTGTGAATAATGTAATCTACCAAAGAGGGTTCAAATGGAGGATTTTCCTTTAGATCATATCTCACAGCCTCCTCTCTCAAATTTGGAAGAAATATTTGAAGATTCATTGTCTAAATAAGACAAGAACCAATCAAATATAAAAAAAATATAATGTAAGAAAGAGAAATTTTAGGTATTTATATCAAAGGTTTAAACCATTAAGAATTTAAATAAACAAGAAATCTACCCAAAACATATATAAAAATAAAATGGATAATTAAAAATAACTTCTCATATAGTTCATTCAAATAACCTTAAACATTATGCCTTAAACCTTGTAAATTGGACTTTAAAACCAATGGTAACTTTGTTTTAATCATGAATACGAGATGGCTAGTCCCATATTTGTCACCTACTATCTAATTTCTAAAGGCTCTAAATACTATCTACCACTACATCAAACCAAACATATGAAATTTTCACACACTTTTGGCTGATCAATCACAATGATACCCAATTGTAGTGAACCACCTTGGGTTAAATTATCAAGCCGCCCAAACTATCCCATCATGTAATATAGGTTAAATTACATAAAATAATCAAGTCTTGAATATTATAAAAATAATAAATAAAACTAGAGTATGACATGTAAATAAAATATATACCCCAAAGAAATAAAATACATGAAAAAATAGGGTTTCGAAGAATGTATGTTAAATCCCCACATGACCAACAGTCATCTTCAAACCAACCAACCCAAAGGAAGAAACAACAAGATAATCCATCATGGTTCAGGATGCTCGTTACTTTACCATAATATAGTAATACAACATCTAGAAAGACCCAAATTCACGTGTAGGGTGTGATCTAAATCCAAATATGATACAACAATAGTATCTATAGAAGTTATAATATAATGAATGGAAGTGTTATATATTTAAAAAACATAGTTACAATTATTTTTATTAAATTAAATCTTGTTTTAAATCATCTTCCCTTAATGATTCATAAAATAACTTTTTATTCTCAAATAATAAATATTATTGGTAGAAGTGAAAAATAAGAAATAAAATCCCTAAATCCAGAAGTAAATAGGTAAACAAATATCCATGAAACAAAGAATCATGTGATGCAATATGATATAACCTCCTATTTAAATATTCAGTAAAAGTCCATGATAAAAACAATCCTACAATATCTAACCAAAAAAGACAAAGAACCTCACATTTAAGAAATAACCTATTGGGAACTGTATACCAGCACAAAATATCTTAAAAGGCATAATTTTTTTTCCAAATGATAACAAATCTCACCAGTTGATATCATAAACGGTTACCTCTTAGTGGTTCCATACACATATTAACACTACTAATGTCTCTTTCTAAATAGTCCCATGGTTTAAAAATGTGAAATTGATCAAATTAATTTCAAACTCATGCTTACAATTTTATAAAACAGTTCAAATATAATAAGATCCTCATCATTGATTGAAATCCCATTTCAAAACCCAGATAATCCATTTTTTGTAGAGAAAAAAACCTTTTAAAAAAATTCCTTCCTATGAAGCCCTTTAAAACCATACATCACTTCTCATCATTGAAAAAATAAAATAAATTTATCATTAATTACAAAAAAAATAAACCAATTAACCCATTGTATCGAAACACCTACCTCAAAATGGTACAAAACATGTCTCCTTCGATAGTTGTGATCAGAAACAAAGAGAATGGCCTTTGAAAGCCAAGAAATACCAAGAAACTTGAAATTATTGATATGAAACACTATCTGATCACAAATATGAACACAAAAATAGAAAAAAACACTTCCTTAAACAAGTGAAAAGAAAAAAGGATTACTTACCCAGAAAGAAGTAACCCAACCCCAATGGTAGTAAATGAATAAAAAAGTGATCTAGAAGGGAGAGAATCACACAAAAAATCATCGGGAGACCCTCTTGTTTGAGGTAAAGGAGGCCCATAATTAATGAAATGTGAATAATCATTTTCATCACCCCAACATCAAAACTCGTGACTATTAAATGGTGTGTAATCCCCTTACACACTATATAATCCATGAAGCTCATATACTCCTTGAAAACACATCAATTTTCATTAAAAACAAGATATTTTATAGTATATGTCAATAACCTATTATGGGACATGTAACCCCTTTATACTTTGAATCCATTTCAGGAAATATGATTTGTGAACATTACATGGATTATAACACATTTACATGGAATGTATTCTCCCAACATACTACAAAAATTATAGTTTTTAGTATAAAAACTCAAAAACCCCACTCTGGGAATTATCCAAACATGGGATGAACCCCGATAATGTTATAAAACATTAATATCCGTACATAATTAATTAAAATAGAAATAAAACCCTCGAATGTATGTAATTTTCCCCATAAAAGGATCTCCAACCCTTAGAAGTGCAAAGATTCACCCAAACCGGGATGAAAAAAATCTAAAAACAAGGGTGTACCCACAACTAATAATTTTACTTATATATGTGATTCCAAACTATTGGGATATCCCCTGGAAATATTGGTATGAGAGGTGTTGGGATATCCGGATACCAATAGTTTCTAGAAAATTGATGATATAGTGTGGTTAAAATTACATGTTCTCAAAGGTTCAAGAAGAACCGTTGGTATGGGCTTTTCCTAAGAATTAAAAACCACTAGCATAGAATAATACCAATGGATTTAACCATTGGTATATGGATGTACCAAAAATTGTGAATTGTTTAGATAGATTTACTCCAACTTTTGTAAACTTGTTTGTATAGACCCCCCCCCCCCACCAACTCCACAACCACCCAGCACCTATAAATCACATCTTACAATGAACCTAGAAATGGAACATGGAGTGGGACAATACCTCATTAGGACTAAACTTTTCCCATGTCATAAGCGCACTATACCATTGCCTCTCATCTCCCAAAACATAATGTAAGTGGTCATTCGGCCCAAAATTCGCAGGTTCCTAGTAATCAAGCACATCAAAATCATACTATTGAATATATAAATACACTATTAAATTAAAAAATAGATATTAAAATTTTAAATCGACATGTAAAACATGAAATCTGTTGTTTCCTCTTTTTTTTAACTACGCAACTATTTTTTTCTCAATTAAAATAGTTTTCCTCGACGCACATTCCCTTAAATATTAAGCTCTTTCCTCTACAATGCCAATGATTATAGGAAGTGAAACGGAACATAGGTTACTAACAATGAAATTCATAACTAAAATCAAATATAATTTAATTTAAAATGAAGATGAAAAGAAAAATATATGATAAATTAATTCATGTTGATCTAATCCAATTTGTTTTTGTTATGATTTCTTTTCATTACTATTGTTTTTTAGTTTGGTTTATAATTTTTCAATTTGTATTAGATCAATTCGAGTATTTTTAGGTCAAATTAGTTTTATTTTCATTAATTTAATTGAATGTTATTTTTTTAGATTGGAGTTATTTCAATTTTATTGTATACAATCCAATTTTTATTTATTTATTTTTATATGTTTTGATTCAATTCTATATAATTTTTTAATTGTGGTTTTTTTCAATAATATTTTGTTCTATTGTGCTTAGATTGGTTTTAAACATTTTAATAAAAATAAATTCTTTTATAGTCAATTTCATTTGATTTACCTTTACGTGAAATAGTGTGTAGATATTTTTTGGTTGACTGATGTTTAGGTACTCATTGGATAGCTTAGTTTAGTATGGTTATATTTTATTAAGAATCATTTAATTCAATATTATTTAAGGCTATTTGTTTTGCTTTGATTACTTTAGGTGTAATTCAAATGTATTTATGTCATGTATTGTCTAATAAATTGGTTTCAAATCTATTTCATTTAATTAGGATTGATTCAATTCTTTTTGGTTCTATTTATTTCAGTTTAGTGTGGTTTGGGTTAATATTCAATCTCCAATACTCCATCAATAAATTAGAAATATTTTGAAAATCGAGGAAAAAATATAAATTTCAGGTCTAAAAGAAAAATTATAAATGGTTGTCATACCTTCTTCCTCTCATTATTCGACATCATAGTCTACCCCAATGGGCGGAGGTATTTCTTATCATTAAAGTTTTTTTTAATTTTTCATATCAATTACTAAACAAATAAACAATAAAAAATATATTATTAATGAAATTCATGAACATTTTTATTTAAACCACTCAAATTTAATTAATACCGTGAATGTGTTACTCATACAATGAGTAATAATTTGTTTATAATTAGAAATTGGATAATCATCGATGATAGGTTTGGCCTCTAAATTCATTCTAGGTTTAGCACACCAGCCAACATAAAAATCATTCTTATAGGATCCCCAGATCTCACCTAATTCCATTAGTCTTGTTGTGCTCACACCCTCACCATCAGGAAAATTAAAACAATGATGGAACCTAAATATGAACTCATAAATACTCAATAATAATATAAAATAAAATATAAGAGATGTTGTACCCATATTTGTGCCCAATAATTATCATTTACTTCATTTGGAAGGTGTCTCCAGGATATTGGACTAGTAGAAATGATGTCGGAGTATTTGGAAAGTTTCAAAAAAATCATATATTCCCACCCTATTTTTTTATCATTTGGTTTTCTTTGTTGTAGTCCACCATCAACTGTGTGTGGTGGATCTACAAGGCACACGTGTCTGTATGAACAATCATCATATCATTATATCTTTCTAACATAGAAAAAAATATTATATCAATATATCATAAAATGAAATTAAATTAGTTTAATAAAAACATTTAGGGTTCAATAAATATAGTGGTGATAGGTTGATCAATTAGAACCTCTAGATCCGTAAGCACTAGAGAAAGATCACCCTGTATAGGCAGAGTGGGTTTTATTGTATGCTTCACAGGACAATAATGTGTTATAGTAGGATTAGAAGTATAATGAAGGTAGAATCTTAGAGAGAAGGAACTATAAGGATAATATGATGGCATGGATGGATAACCAAATTCAATATATGGATGAGGAGTGAGAATCATCATTTGATAAATGAAAGATGTCTTAGGAGGCTCAGATGTAAATGATGTTGAAAAGAAGGGCGGCCAAAATATCCCATGTGTCCCTAAAGACCTTATATGATAAAAATGTGTGGTATATGGTATGTTAGTGGGAGGGAAATGGTCTAATTGGGTATTCTAACTAGAGCACCTAGCTCAAGTAACACCACCCCCTCGTACCATTAGCATGAGCGTTAGGTCCACTAGGCTGCTCAGAGAATAATTGGCACCTAAGTGGTGGATCCTGCATAAAATATTAAAATAAAATTAATCACAATAAATTATATTTTATTGATTATATATTTGAAATAAAATACTCACAACATGCACTAATGGGGGAACACCCATTACAGACATTTGGCGATTATTTTCTTTTATACTTTTTCTTTGTATCTCCTCAATATATTTCATTTCAATCATTTGAAAACAAATATATAATTAATTAGAAATTGTTAACTAATGTGTAACCCAAAAAACCCAAAATTATTATTCATGACCTAAATATGGAATAAAACTTGTCAAACCAAATACATGATACATATTGATATAAAAAAACAATTTTAAATTTTGTCAATATAATATCCAAAAATAATACATGACATAGAATAAACAACACAATCAAAATCAAATTATTATAATAGGTATGATATAGTTTTCATCTATATTCAATGCAATCGAATTTTAATTTTTCTATTTTTATTTATCTAACAGCAGCTGGTTAATTTTTCACAATTGATAAGGTTATATTTCTATTTTTATTTCTCTTTGGGCATTTGATTAAATTTTGTTGAATTATTAGTTAACTTGTTCATATTTATTTGTAATAGGTCATTTTGTTCAATTTTTAGGATATGTAATTTTTCCATTTTTTGGTTAAGTTATTATTTTCATTGGTTTTTATTTTCATATCAATAAGATTAATTTTTCCAATTCAATTCTTCTAGTTTTTTTCTAATTAATTTTTCTTATTTGGGTTTACTTTCATAGGATTGAATACATTTTAATTTAATATTATAAAATTCCAATAAAATAAAAATGCAACCAATAAACATTAAAAATGTACATGATGTTCAATTAAGATACAAAATATTTGTAATTAATAGTAAATCATTTTGAATAGTACTGATATTAACAACTTAAGTCAAACTAAATCAAAAATTTAAGAATAGAGATGGATGATTCTATATATTTCCCACCAAAATATTAAGTTCATAATGAACTCTAAAAATTGAGCTACTGGAGTCATCATTAGTAATAAATGTGTTATGACAAAATGGGAATAAGGATGGTGTCCATTCCTTCAACACCATCATAAAAAATATGTGTTGGAATTACAACAATAATGACACCAAATTCAACTAGAGGATGATCTTAGAAATAAAAAACTTATTTCTCTATTAATGACAATACATATGGTTTATCAGTAGTAAGAGTGAATGTCATGTAAATAACTTGAAATTCACAATCATCAATAAATTTCCCCTTCCTCTTCATAAAATTAAATAATTTACATTTCATCATTGTGACTCGACCAAGATAGTTATATTCCAATATTATTATTTTTTAACAACTTTATAATAAGCTACATTTTCATATCAAGATATCTTATCTGATGCAATGGAATAAAAAAATTGTGTGGTAGTTACCATACCACCATTATTATTTTTTTCTCATTTTCTTTTCTCATTCACTGATAATAAATTTTTACTCATTGATCACAATTTATTTACAGTCCCAAACCATGGTATTACGATGAAAAACCAACACTCTTATTTCATCAAAGATATATGAGCAAGAAAAGTATATACCTAAAATATAAATGAATATTAAAATTAATTAAACATGAATTTTATTAGTTACTTGTAGTAATATTTCTACCTTCAATTTCAACCAAACAGACAACTCTTTGTAATGGAATGTATCTCTCCTTCTTAAAGTTAAACAATAATGCTTTCAATTTATCATTCATTTATGTTCCCTGAAGATAAAAATAGAAATATTTTAACATATATATATAATATTACATGAGGTGATATAATATATACATGTTCAAGTTACATAATTGACATAGTCATTGAGAAAATCACAATTAAACGAAACTATGTGATGTTCCATAACCTTCTCTTTAAAGTGTAATGTCGTCAATATATATGATCCACGAATTCCTAATTTTTAAGGAAGTATGGAAGCAATATGTTCAATTTTCTCATACTATTCTTTTTTATTTCACATTTTTCTATTCATTCATATAGTAATATCAGAAAAATATATTGACCAGCAATCCATACATTCTTGATCCAAGTAACCATTCATGGTAGAACCTGTGGGATGATTATTGTTCCACACATAAAAATTCAATGTGTAGATATTTATTTTAGTAGGATACATCAAAAAAAAAACAGTCCACAAAAAAGGATTTTTGTTAGAATATAGACAATCATATGTAGAATTCATGTGAAAAATATTGGTGGAAATATTTTCTAAAACTCACAAAATATTTATGGTGCATTTTCCAACATTTTATTCAAGATTTATTTAGAAATTTTTTTATCAAAAATCATTATAAACAAATGAAACAAATAAAAAACTAAAACCCTTACATTATTGAAAACGATGATAGATTTCTATTAGGGTAAACTCATTCATAAGGACGTGATAATCATATGTCTTCCAATATTTTATCTTCAACTCTCCTCTGTTGACCTACTTTGATATGATTATTGAATATCCATCATGATCTTTAATATTCTCTAGTACATTAAATTTTTTCTATAGTTTTCACAACATAAGAATAATATGTAACTTTCCATTTATTTTCAAAAATATATGCAAGGTGTAATTCTACTCTAATTCCCCAATCCACAAAGTTACCCTAAGATCATAAATCATATTTTTTATTTCCCTTGACATTTAAAATAATATAAAGAAATAATTTCACATATATTCTTTTCAATGTGAACTAATTCCAACAAATGATATTGGTAAATGTTTTACAGATAATAAAACTAAATTAAGATACTAATATTATTCCAATTGTAATAGGTTTCAGTTGAAAAAATCATCCTCTTTCTATATTTTATTTGACCCTTCAAGAATGAAAAACTAAAATCTTGCAATTCATTATGAAAATAAGTTCTATGGATATGCTGAGGTAGATCTTTAGTCTCTATAGTATTTTATAATCTTCGATTATTATTTCTATACGGATGCTTCATTGGAAATAATAATCAATTTCCCATAAAACCGGAACAATTGTGGTATTTCTGTCTTCTGGATCGTGTATTCTTCATAAAAATAAGACATGATATTTTTCCCTTAATTATACATCTAAAAAAGATTGACTAATTGAGAATGTCATTGATCATACACATAATAACAACATGTATATGAATTATCTCTTCCACACATGCATCATATGTGCAAACACCCATGTCCTAAAGAAGTTTAAACTCTTTTAATAAAGGTTTCATGTATATGTCTATCATTTTTTGGATAAAAAGGGGAATATATGAGTATACTAATAAAAGTAAAAAATTTTTCATACACAACCATGGGGGAAGGTTATAAATGTTCATGAAAACTCACCACATGTTGTGAAAAGTACACTTTTCCAAAATAGATTAAATACATCCCATGAAAGACCCATCCTCACATTACTCACATCAGCATCTAAATCTGGGTATCAAGAATCAAATCTCTCCCATGAAAATCCATCACTAGGGTGAACCAACCCAATATTATTATTCATTGTCTTAGTATCATACCATCTCATTTTTATTGATATTTCATCATACCTGAAAAATTCTAGAGTTTGTGGTTCATTGGAATGTGCCACATTACTTTCTATGGAAAACAAGATGGTGTTACATCAACTTTTTTTGCTTCCATTTCGAGGTGACACATTTCATAAAATCATTTATTTCATCAGTTTCCCCCAAAAATTAGTTTCATCATTTCACAAATCCATTTTTTTTAAATTCCATGTTCCTCAACAACCTTCCCTGCCATATAGTGGTTTGAGTGAATATATGAATCATATAGAATTATTTCACTCAATAATGTAAGAATTCAATCGATTGAATTATTAGAATTCCCATACATGGTCTTCCAATGAAATAATCATATTAAAAATTATATCATTTTCATTTACCACATTACCAACATACTAGAGTCATGGAAGTATTATTCAATTTTTTTACTCTATCAACATCATCATTTTCATTAGATTCATAATGTGTGCTCATATATAGGTTGTATAGGGTTGACATACATTACTTATCATGGTAAAGAATAATCCAAAACCAGTTATATAAAAAATTATCCAATCCAGTCCTCTCATTTGGATCATCATCATTTTGATATTCGATTTTATCCCCATTGTGATACCACACATATAGTCTTTTTGAAACTCATATATGGTTATATGGTAGAAATATTCTTCATGGCACAACCCAGGTCTTCTAGCACATTTATAATATGTATAGTGTATATGAAAACTATCTAAAACATTATCAAACACAAAATCAAAAAATCTATCAAACATGATTTGAAAAGTGCTTAATATCTGATCAGTTTCATACATCAGAATTCTATCCATTGTATAAAATAATTACAAGTCATTTATTATAAGTAATTCAGTAAGATTTATGTTTGATGAAAAATATATTTAAGTAAACAAGAATTTTTTACTATATATGAAACCATACTTGACACAATACTCTTTATGAGAATAATAATATAAAAGAAAACAAAATACTATATATATAACAAAATACACTAAATATAAAACCATGATATTTGATTCTGTTATGAATATTATACCATGATATTTGTTGGGTTTGGTTATTTTATTTAGATTGGGCCATTTCATACGTATTAGGGTTTTGTTAAAGGTTGTTCAACTCAGTTCATTTTTTGTCATTACTATAAAATTTCATTTAGTTATGTTCAATTTAGTTCATCTATTTTTTATTTTAGTTCATTTTGAAAAAAAATTATTGTTTTTATAGTCTACTCAGGTCTACTTGGGTCAAATCCAGTCATTTCAATTCAATTCATTTGATTTGGTCATGTTGGTTCGGTTATGAAATAGATAATTTGTTATTTGGGTTGGGATTCAATGTGTAATGGTTTGATAGGTTTAGTACATTTATTTTAAAGACTAGTTAGGTCAGTTGGGTACAATTTATTTTTCTAAGGGTATGATGAATTCATTTCAATTTAATTTATTTAGTGGCTCATCATAATAAGGAATAAATTGGGATATTATGTGAAACATAGTGGATGATATAGAAAATAATTATACAAGGACCAAATTGGTGGATGATGTCCTTATATCCTCTCTATGAAACATCCTATATTAACACTATATTTTCTCACAATCATTTAACAATGAAAACTATACTATAATAACTTGTATAAAAATAATAATATCATGATTTATCAAGTATCATAGAGATAAAAAATTGTATCTTTATTAAAATAATAATATATAATGTATACATCATTAAATACATTTTCAATCATTAATAAATCACACCACAACATCTTCAACCAACTGTTTCTATCACAAACAACAATTCACTACACAAAACAAACAAACAGAACCCACAATTACTCTCTTTTATTTACTGATTCAACCAATTTCTGTATTTCCCAATTTATCAACCACAATCCCTTTAATATCCATTTAATTCCATATAAATTGAAATTCCACTTTTTCCATCACCCACATATATTCCCATTTATTGAAATTCAATTTCTAAATCAATTAGCACATATTGTATTCCATATTACAGTTATTTAATTTCGTTTGATGTTATTCCCATTTTATTATTACTAATCATATTCCACAAATACTAGGTATGAAAAAAACACCACCACACAAAAACACATTAAGATTACAATAACCACCAGCACATCCCACTACTAATTAATGAGAAAAACAAAATTTTCACACAACAAAAACCATACTCCATTCCCCACTAACCATCTCTCAACACATCTCATGCCAATAAAACCCTAAATTCACTTCTTCAACACATTATACATTGTATATGGTCATCACCATCTCAATAATTTACCAAAAATATCAAAAAATCACAATGTTAAAAATAGGACACACACCAAAATGGATAGAAATGGATTTCAACCACCATAATTACAACAATACCAATTTAAAGGGGGATTTGAAAACATTTCCTCGTCTCTTACTTCAATATTTTCCCTAATATTATAGATTCACACACGACTTGTATGTTTAATTCTATAACCTTCTATGAATGTTGAGTTAAAACAATGAATTTCATAATTGGACCATAATAAATAGTTTCTAAAAACACAAAAGAATAGAATATAAAAATTAAGGAGATGGCAAGAAAATCTAAATGAAAAATTCCTAAATAAATCGACAAATAAGATATAACTCACTTACAACTTAACAATTTTATGTGGAAGAAAAAAATCTCTTAAACTATGATGTATAACTAGTTCTAGGAAGCATTTTTAGGCTAGAAAGAAGAGGAGATATCTCATTTAGTGTAAAATGTTTTTTGATCGATTCTAATGTAAGGATGTTGATGCTTTGTGTTTGGGGTGGATCTAACCCAATGAGTTTTTAGAACTTTTAGGATACCCTTTATAAAATGAACTCTTTCCCAATACATTAATAAAACCTTCGAAATATGAATTTTATCCCAATGGTTTTTTTAAAACTATTTGGAAAAAATTATGTAGAAATCCTTATCTCAATTATTTTGTGAAAACATTTGGGATATGGACCTTGGTATAGATTTCATTTCCAGTAGTTAACTTAAAATCATAAAATGTGTTGATTTTATATTATATTTAATGTGAAAATATAATAGTTGACTATTTATTGTAGTAATATTTGTGATCAACAAATATATATTAAAAACAAGTTAAATTCACAATATAAATTTTATTTAAAAATAAAAAATAATAACTTTTTTTATGACCGAATAATATTATTATTATTTATATTCCCATATTAATCCATGATAAGGTTCTATAACATTATTTAAGGTGGTGGTTAAAATAACTCTAACATGAACACAATATATCTCAATCGATGACTATGGTTAATTAAATTTATAATAATATTATAATATTATTTTGATGATAATATTTAGATGTTTTTATTTGGTTAATCATATTTTATATGGTTTTTATAATGAATAAAAGCAATAATGAAATAAAAAATCACATCATGGAGGTGGTATTCTTTGAAACTCCTTTTTCATCTTTTTTCCCATAGATTAATTCATAAAATTAAAAATATAAATTTTAAAAATATATCATTGAAATATGAAATATAAAGAAAAATATTTTAGTAAAAATATAATTAATTTGTTTTAAAATCAATAATGAAATATGCGACAAATTTATTACATAATTAATAGGTTAAATGTATAATTACATGATTTATTAACCTAATTTATTTTCACATATACCCTCATGATCCTAATGTGATATCTATTCATATGGTACTCTTTATTTGAAGTCTATGGTGGTGATTCATCCATCATAAATCTTGTGGTAATGTTCATGAGGTTGAATTTTTATTTTATACAATTTCCCCCATAGTATAATTATTCAAGTTATTAATGACGTTCTTACAGTGAAATACCTAGTGAAGTTATATATTTTACATGATCAGAATAATAATCTTGATAGGGAATAATTATACTACCTGATAATATTTCTTATCTTTTTTGTCGAATAAATTATAATATTCATAATATTAGTTAAACCAATAATTTTTTCAGTTATAATATTAAATTAAATTTTAATATTTTTTTGAATGTTACTAAATTTTGTTTTAGATTGGCCAATCATGTGAATTATGTTAGGGACAAATAATTAAATTAAATGGAAAATTATATAATAAATTTATGCACCATTATAATTAGAGAAATATAATTTATTAATTAAGAATGAGATCTTATCCATCATCATAGTTGAAATAGAATTTATACAGTTATTTTATATTATTTTATTACATCAATAATAAAGATAGTGATTATAGGAAAATGAGAAATTTATGTTGATCCACCAGATGTTGATTGATAATGGGTCTGTAATAGGTAATATCAATTCTCATTTCAATCAAATACCCCCCTTGGAAGAAGTGGCTCGTTCATAACTAATATTTTATAATGAGTGACAGGAGAAACACTTATATATCATCCAAAAAAATATCTTAGAAGGATATTATAATGAAGGGTTTGGTTATCCAATAAGATATTTCCATGAAAAATATAAATAGTAGTATATACATTCCTAATCGTGATTTCATATCCAACATAACCTATAATATAAAATAATTATATATTATGAAATGAATGTTAGAATAAATATTCATGAGATAAAAGAATGAAATGAATTTTCTTATATTATAATTAATTTTTCTAAAAAAATAATTATAATAAACTACACTAAATTCAATGATGCAACCAATAAAATGTGTTTTCTAACTATTTAAAGTGATAAAAACTAACTTTTAAAATTATATAAAACTTATAAAATCATTTAAAAAGAATAATTTGAGGATTATAAAGTTCTCAAATATTTTTTTGAATTAAATTATAGGCCACATACAACAAAAATTATAAGAAAATCATTCAAATGTTAATGATATAATTGGAATTCAAAATTTTTAATGAAATTATAAAAAAGAAATGTGATTTTTTTATCATAGTAATATGAGTACAAGAATGTATGTGAATAAAATACGAGATCATCCAATTTTCTTAACATCAATCATGATGATGTGTGTGGTTCATTGAAAATATTTGGAACTCATAAAGAAAAATATTTATTATTTTTTAAGTGTTATGTTCTTGGGGTTATAATTACATTCATACACACCACACACAGGACGAAAAACCAGGCCATGGCCCCCAGTAAGGGGATAGACCACCCATCATGTCACGAACCAACCAGGGTCAACCCTAAACTGGTCGCTCGATCTAGTCTGCAACAAGGTACGCGAGGTGTTCTTGATCCCCATAGACTATCAACTAGTTTCAGGAATCACATATTACATAAGGGAATGATTTAACCCAACTAATAAACAATAAACTAAATAGGGGAAAGAAACCAAACAATCTAATATATACATGAAATTTAACTGACCGTCACTTATACTAGAAGATAAAAGTTCAATCGATCGACACAACTAAACTTGTCAATCATGATGACCAAGCTATATGCATTAACCCCATGGCTCACTCTCCAACACAAATATCAAATGTCACTCAAGGAAATCAATATCAAGTTGAAACCTACATAAGGGATAAAACCAGAATAAAAATATAGGTGTGAGTATTAAAACAAAGTTAGCTAGCCCAATAATCTATACCCAATGACTAACTTTTAAATAAAAGAAACATTCATTTTCATGTTTTATCTACAATATATAAAAGAAAGGTTATTTACATGATATTAAAAAAAATACATCGCATTTCCCTTATTTATTTCCAAAACCAAAGTCATTATATTAGTGAGACATTACAATTTTCATGGGGGAAGTGATATTTACCTTTTCAATTTATAAAAAAAACATAAAACATTTTCAATGAATGTAGTTTTCATAAGGCACTATAAAACCACACTTCACCTTCCAATAAAAACAAAAAATATTAAAGAAATATAGTAGTTACACAATAATGGAAATGAAAAATAAACATACAAGTATCACATTAAACACGGAAAGCACTAAGAACGAGTAGACATTGGTGGACCCAGAAGATCAAGAACAATCTAGAATGCACTAATACGTGAGACCTAATTTCCATTGGCATGAAACACATGATGAAAATAAAAATTCCCAAACACCCAACTATCCTAACTCAGGAAAGACCTAGGGGCCCAATTCTATTGTAATAAACCAAAATATATATCCACCTAATATGGGACACTAGTCAGTACGTGAAAAACTAGTGAAGTAATTATTACCAGAATGTTCTCTCAATACTTCAGGTCCCCATGTATCATATATAAAAAAGGGGTGACACAATAGATGCCAACTGAGAACCCAATCGCAATGTATATGTATAGATATATAATAAAAATTCACAACATCCATCACCCTAAGTCACTCAATGGAACAACCACTTGCCTCTAAATTACTAGGGAACCTAGTATCCTCACACCATGGGCCTCCCAAATAATAAATCACATCCAAGGAATGAGATTTACCCAGGTAGACTTTTCACCACATCTATTTTCACCAATTTTATAAAGGTGTCAAATGGACCTCAAACACACTTCACAAAACACTGATTTTAGAAGAACCAAGTTCATTTCCCCAAAAAAAGAAACAACACTATTTTCTATTCAACAGATAATTATGAAATCTCATTCGGGAATTCACGCCACATTTTCAAACCAAAACCACATTCATTAAAATTCAAAATGGGTTGCACTTTATCAACATGTACCAAATCAATTCTAAAATCCAATTCTACTCTTCTTTCAACTTCAAACCACTTGGGAAATTTATTCAACAAAAGTAAATCATTGTTTCATAGAGCATACTTTTATTAGGAACAGACATAAAAATTTAAAAAAGGGGTGTAAACACAACTTTTTCTACATGAAAACATTGGTAAATTTCTTCAAAATATTTAGATTACATATCCATGGCACAACCATATATATGTAAATGATAAACGGGTCATTTCTTGGTAACACATTCCTCAACACCATAAAAACACAAAACCATTTTTTAAGAAAACAAATCCACTTTGGATAGCCCTAAAAAACTCCCAAAACATCATTACACATGTTTCGAACACTATAATAAATTCAAAAAATTCATTTAATATCTCTTTTAGCACAAAATAGATGATCAGACATCTTTCTAAAAACAAGGCATGCAATTCATAACAATCAATTTCAATTTGCACTCACAAAGTTATAAAACATCAATTTGCAATTCATGAACTTATTTAAATTGCTATACTAGGTTTTAAACATCAAAAATATGGTGTAAAACAATATAAACATTTAATTAATCAAATAGTGTGCACAATTATAACAAAACAAAACCATTTTTCACAACACAAGGCTTAAACTACGAATTTTAATACCAAATAAATTAACCAATGGTTTCCCAATAACATTTATCACATATATAGATTGACAAAATCACGAATTAGGTGAATCTAGAATTATAAAAAAAAGGGGAATGGGAAATCTACCTTAGATTAATGGCACTACAACAACGCACACCTAAAAACACTCCACCTGGGTTCTAAAACCCTAAACCAACAAATACCAACCCTTAACCGACAAAACCCCTAAACTAATCAAATGAAAAAATGAATAAAGAGGAAGATGAGTATACTAGAGGGAGGGGAAAACACCGAAAAGGGAGTAGCGCACCAGTTGGGATGTTGAGCATGGGGAGGTAGTCGAAATAGAGGGTCATGCTATTGGTTACTCTCCAGAAGAGGTGTTGCACCAAGGGGGGTAGGATGGAGGTGATTACTAGATGAAATAGGTGGTGAAAAAGGTGTTCGTAGCTGGGTGGTGTGCTAGTATGAGGGGGCCAAACCACTCGATGGTTCACCGGCATGAGTGCTGGTTAAGAGTAGCATTGGGAGGGGAAGTCACTGGAATAAGGGCTGTGCACCAGGGGGTGCTGACCGGTCGCTCAATACACACTTAGAGTATAAAAGATGTTGGGTGGGGGAAGAGAGATGAGAGAGATAGAGAGGTAAAAAAAACCCTACAAATATTAAAACAAACCTAAAACCAATCTAATACTAATATTAATAAAAAATTTAATACACATAATGTAATAATAACAATAATTTCTAAACATAATAATTATAATTTTATAATTACAATAACAATTATTATATTAATAATAATAACACTTAATGATAATAATAATAATATTGTTGATAATTATAATCATTATAATCACAATAATAAAAATATTCATAATGAAAATATGAATATTGTTATTATTACCAAATATTATATTATTTTATTTTCCATTAAATTATTTCTTATTAATTTAATTATTTATTTTAATTTTCAAGATGTCGTATGGTCACTCCACACAGCTCAACAGACCATGCACGAACCATACGGTAGCTTCTTCATTCTCGAGTAGCTCCCACAAGGGTGTCTGGGATGACCGCATGATTCCCGCCAACCATGCAGCTCACACGAACCGACCAAAAACAATCCAAAACTCTAAATGAGGACAATTAAATAACAATAAGACCATAATGATAATAATGTTTATTTAATTCTTAATAATTATAATATTAACAGAAAATTTAATTAGCATTATTATTAATGTTTAATGAAGATAATAATAATATTATAATTTTACTACATATTTTAAATTCTTATTTTAATTTTTCAAAGATGGGTAGGGCACACAGTTTCCTAGGTGAAGCCGTAGAGTTTTCAAACCATCCACAACCCATGTGCAAGATTCCACCAAGCCCAAATCATGTGGTTTTCAAAAAAACTAAAAAATTTAATTCATGGCCAATCCTGAACCCCAAAAAAAATCTTCAAGGCCATGAAAATAAAAAATAATAATTACTTGGGTAAGGGCCTGACAATTCTACCCACCATAAGGCTTTCCATCCACAGAAAACCACAACACATTTTAATCAATTGATCAATGCCTAAGGACTCCACATCACTAAAATATAACCTCTCAATATAAGGACATCTCACGGACCACCAATGGCACTTAACCCCATTGCCTGAAATAGATCACCATTAGTGGGGAGGCCATAATGGACTCCCCACATTTAGAATTCAACTAGAATCCGATAATTTCTTAAGAGAAAGATTAATGATACCCATAGTGGGACTCCCTACCAATAATAACCAAATATAAATGATTAAACGGGGATTTAACATGATCCCAAAAATGGGTCATTCCCACATAGGCCAACCAATACTCATACACCCCATCTTTCCCAAGCTAAGAAAGAAACCATTTAATAAGGACGCATCAAAATAATTTAAACTACACAATCCTAAACAGAGGGACAAGAATGGGTCCACAACCTCCATAACAAACCAAAAACCCCACCACTTTTCACCTATGAAGAGATAAAATCCATGACCACACCCAATTTGCATGGGTGGTTCACAAAAAATAGTGGTTGGAACTCACATCTAAGACGGCATAACTACAGAAACTGCATGAGGGGTAAGTCCATTATTCCCTATGTTGTAAGAGGAAATTCGCAACGATACAGAAACCACTACAAAAACAGTAGAACTACCTCACCTCAATAGTAGAGGCACAAATTTAACTAGACTCCATAATCCTTCGTGATTCCTAACTATGCGACAGCATCACTCTAGGACCTATGGATCATGATATTATGTATGAAGAATCAAATTCATCATTGTTAGGAGCTTATAATCCACTATCTAAAACACCTTCTATTAATGCAACTTGAATCCACATAGAATTCTCAAGTAGAAAAAAATGGAGGGGATTACTGGAACACAATAGCATCATAGACAGAGCCCAAATAGCCTACTATTCTGACAGATGGGTGGGGCATCCTTCAAAGAGTGGGATTTAATTTTAAAAACTCATTAGATAAATCCTATGGTTTATCAACAGGAAATACTTCTATTATAGAACCAACCTTATCCATACTACAACATTCATCATATCCCCCACGAGGAAAACATAATGAAACAAGGAAACTAGAAAAATCCCAAACACTGCTCCAAAACTTTACCGCCGACACGATTACATCCCGAGATACAATAGTGGTATCTCTTCTAGTTGATGAAGAACCATACCAATGAAACAACAGTTCTCAGAATTTAAAGGATACAAAAAACAATTCAAAATGTGAACTAGTGTCGGTGGGTGACTTGACCATATGGTGGGAAGCCTTGTGCCAATCATACCACCAACATAGAGAGCCTTCTAGAACCATGCTCCCATATCCACATGGATTTCTACATCTTACAATCTCACAATGGCCATTTTCCCAACTCCCATTATCATATCCAAATCCCCAAACAATCCCTAAAGTCCCAAAAACTAATAAAACAAAACTTTCAATGCATATATACCCGAGGATCATAATGAGTAAGAGTTCAAGACACTCTTCTTACATGTACCCCTCGAGTCCAAACAATAATACTTCATATATCTTGATATTTAAAAATAGAAAAGGGTTCTCTAAGAAAAAAGGTCCACTAAGATCCGACTTGCTCTGGTGCCATTTTCTCAAAAAGCAACTCAGGTCAACCTTGAACCGGTCATCAGAGAAAATCTGCAACATGGTATGAGTAGTGTTCCTGATCCCTACGAGTTGGTAACTAGATCTAGGCATTAGATGATACACAATGGAATGTGTTCACATAATAAAAAAAATAAACTAAAGAGAAGAAAGAAAACAAACAACCAAATATATAAATGAAATCCAATAGAACATCACTTATACTTGAAGTTGAATGTACAACTGATCAACAAAACTAAACATGCTAAAACTAACAACCAAGATATCTCCAAGAAACCTTGTAGGTAACTCTCCAACACAATGATAAACTATAAGATGATCAAACTCAAGAGGAAACATACATACGGGATAAATACTGATAAAAACTATAGGTCTGAGTATTAAAACTTGTTAGGCTAGCCCGACAATCAATTCCCAATGCACTTCCTTTAAAATAAATGATATATCCATTTTCATGTTTGAATTAAAATGTATAAATGTATGTATTTATACATGGTATTCAAAAACAATGTACAACTCATTTCCCTTATTCATTTCCAAAACAAAAGTCATTCTATTAGTGAAACATTATAATTTTATAGGGGAATGTGATGTTTATATTTTCAATTTATAAAAAAAGTATAAAACACTTTTCTTTAAAAGATGTTTTCATGAGAACCATTAAAACCACACATCACTTTCCAATAAAAATATAACTCATCAAAGAACTATGGTAGTTATACAATATGGTAAATGAAAATTATACATACTAGTATCACATTCAACACTCCATGCAATATGATCTAGTAGACATAGCTGGACCCAGGAGATCAAGAACAACCCCAAACATACTGATACATGAGACCTCATTCCCATTGGCATGCCACACATGATGAAAATAAAAATTTCCCAATTCCGAGAAACCCTAACTGAGGACCAACCGACGGGCCCATTACCATAGTAATAAACCCAAATATTTATCCACATACTATGGCCTACTTGTTAGTATGTGAACTACAAGTGCAACATACATTTTCATAAGGTTCTCTCAATATTCCAGGTCCCCATGTCACATATATATATAAATGGGTGATCCAACTGATTCTAGTTGTCCCTCAAATCACAATGTATATATATAGATATACAATATAAATTCACAACAGGCATCACACCAAGTAACTGAAAGAACAACCTACTTCCTTTAACTTACTCAATCACCCGGTGAGCCTGTCATCACGAGCCTCCCAATCAATCAATCACAACCAAGTCACAAGAGTTGTCCAAGAAGAGTTTTTACAATAGCTATTTTCACTAATTTCATAAGGGTATCAAATACGTCTCAAACACACATTAAAAAACAGCTTTTTTAGAAGAACCGAGTTCATTTACCCAAAAAAATACTCAACACCATTTTCCATTCCACCAATTTTTATGAAATATCATATGGGAATTCACGCAACATTTCCAAACCCAAACCACTTTATTTAAAATGAAAAATGGGAAACAATTTATCAACTTGTTCCAAACCATTTCCAAAAGCCAAATGCACTCTTCTTTCCACTTCAGACCACAAGGAAAACTTATTCAAGGAAAACAAACCATTATTTCACAAAACCTACATTTATCAAGAACACGCATGAAATTTTTATAAATGGGTGTCAACACCCCATTTTATATATGAAAATATTTGTTAATTTCTTAAAAATATTTTTATTTTAGATTCGAAGCACAACCATTTCTATGAAACTGAAAAATGGGAGAATTATCAGTAACACATGCCTAAAGTGATTAAAAACCCATAACAATTTAATAAAAAAACAAAACCACTTTGGAAAGCACTAAAATGACCCCAAACCATAAATCCATGTTCTTCCAAAACATTATTAAAATTAAATAATTCATTTTATATTACTTTTATCACATGAAATCCAACTAAGAACGTTTCTGAAAACAAGGCATGCAATTATTAACAAAAAATATTAAATTGGAACTCAGAAAGTAATAATAAAATAAATTTTCATGCCAGGAACTTATTTAGATTTCTAAACAAGGTTCTAAACATCAAAAAAAATGTGAAAAATAATAAAACATTTAATTAAAAAACGGTGTGTTCAATTACAAACAAACAAATCCATTTTTCAAAGAAGAAGGTTGAAACTATCGATTTTAATACAAATAAATTAACCAAAGGTTTCACAATAACATTTATCACATATAAAGGGTGAAAAAAAGATGAAAATTTAATTATAAAGGGAATATCAATGGTAATGCTACCAAGGATTCATGTCATGATGGAAATGCTCACCTATAAACACTCCATAGAGGTTCCAAAAGCCTAAAAATATGAATAATTATCCTTAATCAAAAAAACCCTAACCTAATAAAATAAAAAATTAATTAAAATGATGTGGGGTATACCGGAGGGAGATGAAAACCATGGAAAGGGAGATGTGCACCAGCCGGGGTGCTGTACACAGGGAGGCCACTGGAAGAGAGCTTCGCACCACTGGTTGCTCTCCAGAAGAGGGTTCATGCCAAGGGGGTGAAAGGTGGTTTCTAGATAAATGGGCTGTTACGGTAGGGTGGGGCACCAGTTTGAGGTGGTCAAAACACTCAAGAGGTTTCCAGCAAGGAGGTGGTCAAGAGCAGCATAGGGCGGGGTGGTCTCTAGAATAAGTGTCGCACACTAGGGGGTGTTGGTCGGTCATGTGCCGCACACACAGAGGGGGAATGATTTTCATTAGAGAATAGAGAGGGGCGAGAGATAAGTAAAAAGACCCTCTAAAATTAAAAAATAACTAAACCAATTATAATAATAGTAATAATAATTTTAATACCCATAAAATTATAATAACAAAAACTGAAAAAAAAATAATTATGATTTTATAATTACAATAATAATTATTCTTATAATAATAATACTTAATGATAATAATAATACTCTTGGTAATTACAATCTTTATAGACACAATATTAATAATATTCATAATGAAATTTTGAATATTATTATTATTACCAAATATACTATTATTTAATTTTCTATTAAATTAATTTTTATTTATTTATTTATTTAGTTTTAATTGTTTGGAAACTGCGTGGCCACTATACAAGGATAAAGAAACAATGTGAAAATAGTGTGGTAGCTTGCTCCCTCTCCAAAAGCTATCACACAGGTTCCTAGTCTGACCACATAGTTCCGGCCAAAGATGTGTTTCCCGCACACTAGACTAAATCTCTCAAAACTCTGAATGATAATAATTAAATAATAATAAATACAATAATACTATAATGATAATAATATTTATTTAATTGTTAATAATTATGATATAAACAAAATATTTATATAACATTGTTTTTAAGGTATAATAATGATAATACTAATAATATACTAATTTTATTACTTATTTTAACTACTTATTTTAAATGTTTGAAGACAGATAGGTCGTGGAGTTGTCTTTGCGAAGCTGCATAGTTTCTAAACCATGCACTACCTGTGTGCTAGATGTCGTTAAGCCCAAAACACGTATTTTTTAACATATCCTAAAGAACATTATCTAGGACACAACCTGAACCACAAAAAAATAGTCAAGTACAAGAAAATAATAAAATAAAATAATTTCCTGAGTCTAGGTGTGACACATCAATCCTTTTTTAGTTTTCAGTCTATGGCCCATAGGCCCAATGGGTGTTAAATCCATGATAGCCCATTCTACTTTTAGATATAACTAATCCTTCTACTGATGGATTCCCCTCTTCATCTTCCCATTACCCATCCCTGTTGTGGTATTGTCCCCATCCATCATTAGGAAAATATTTTCCAACCCCGATGATCTTCCTAGGTGAATGACCATTGACCCACCCCATTCGTAGAATGCCATTGAAATCTCCTAGCTCCCTACCCATAGTAGCCTCCTATTCCAATAATTCGGTCACCGTCATCGATTTGAATCAGTAGTGCCACTTCCCAATAGTAAGTTTTCACTTCCACCACATACACTAATTCCTCTAGTGTTGTTGACCACTATCGGTTTTTATTTAGCTATATAATCTTACTCATCTGACAACACACCACTGAGTTTGACCTGTCCTTAAAGGAATAATCCTTGTACCCTTTGTGCATTAATCTACCGGTGCTTCCTTCGTTACAAATCTCAAACAATGTGCCAATGTGAATCCCAAAATTTGTATTGGTTAGGGTTTGATCCCTGAATTGATGTAGGATTACTTGGTGTGTAAACCACTTGTCTCCCACCCCAACTGTAAAACAATTCATATTTTTTGGAGAAATATAATTCATTGAATCACATTATAAATATTCCAACCAAAAATATAGTGATAAATTTCATTACAAATATTTTGTGGGGAGATAAGAAATAAAAGTATAAGATAAATAAAAATCGTGTCACGTCTTGCCACCTAGGTTCTGTTCCGTAACTACCCCAATACTTCCTTCCATAGGTCAGGGGCTAGAGACTAGCACCAAATAGGCATACCCCAAAAAAGACAAGAATTTTCCTTTAAACCTATACACATGAAGACATCAAAAACTTTTGGAATTTAATCAATAAGTAAAAAAAACTATCACAAGACAACTACTGCAAGTACAGTACAACTGAAATGTACATGGGGGACAGAATACAAACCCAAAACCACAAAAAAAAATTACAACTGCCACAGTTCATCCACTCAAGACCCCACCTGATGGGTAGGTTAAGGGTAGTTGCGTGTAGCCATAGAAGTACATACATACATTCTATCTCACTGAGAACCACCTGGTCCCGGACCACCAAGGTCTATGTTGAAGCATCCGTCTATCATGTCTCACTTAGCACCACCTGGTCCCGGACAACCAATGTATCAATCAAAGCATTGATATAATACATGAGAAACGACATGTATGAGTAATGCCAGTGATTGGTTGATTAATACAATACTCAGTAATGACACCAAACACAACAAAAAGATCACAAAGGAAGACCACATAGCCATGACCACACAACAATGATAGCTCACACAAGTATAATCTAATGTTTGGAAAGTAATACTGTCATTCGAAACCCTCAACTCCTTGGACTGCTAAGGCACTCATCCATGATGAGTATCATAGGAATTCTGGGTCACACAGGGTTTTCCCCCACTGTGGGTCATCCTGGTTACACGGAGTCGCTCCACACTTAGGTCATCATAGCTAGTCCACACAAGGTCGCTTATAGCAGGTCCACAAAGGGCCACATATAGCTGGTTAACAGAGATCTGCTAATAGTTAGTTCACATACAACAGTTTATAGATGGTCCACATAGGGCCACTTATTATCTAGTCTTATTGCGTCACTTAGACCCACTCGTCATCAGTCTTCAGGTCTCATCCAACCGTAATTTTCCCATAGATAGCACGCTTGATTCTAGTAGAATCCACTCATAAAGCCATTCTTCATATCTCATCATCTATAAAAAACCTCCATAGAGAATTACCAAATAACCATCTCATCACAAGGGTCCAGATGACATAGAAGGCATGTCAATTGGATACCCGGTCTAAATGATATCGGAGTTTTTGTAAATATGGGATTGTTGTGTATGTTCCAAGTCAGACTTGGTCGGACCGACCCAACCAACATGCTCTGGGGATCCCGCAAGACCCGGCCTGTTTGGTCCCATATAATCCGACCCAGTTGGGTATGATCTAGCTCAGTCTATCCTGCCCATTGGGCCAAGCCCATTGGGCCTTGCCAGACCTGGCCCGGTTTGGTCGTGGGTCCAGCCCGCAGGGTCGCACAATGACCCGATGTCATCCGGCCCCGCCCACAACTGGTGGGTTGGTTCTTTCACAACACATTACATAAAGTGGCCTAGTTGGTCATATTATCCTAGCCCCATCGATGGGCTGACTCTTCTCCAGCATAGGCCGCCTAGCAGCCTAGTTCGCACTAGTATCCCAAAGTGCATGGTGGGACAGTTCAACCCCTACCTCGACGCCCACTAAACATTTGATTCATACCACACAAGGCCATATGAGGCTGGTAACCTCCCTTATACATGTCTTCTCACAAGGACATAGTTCCAGCTAAATGATGCAGCCTACAACAGGCAGACTTCTCCTCCAACACAGTGCTCGAGCAGTGCTTCCCTTCTGTGCTAGTCAGCTCATGCGAACTAGCTCTCCTATGGGTCCATGCTTCTGCCAGAGTCAGTGGACCACTGATCTACCTTGCATACACCTTTGATGTAGCCAAGTGGTCTTGTCCCCTACCTCTATCCTCTATTCATTTTTTTGGAGGCTCCTGTTATCACCGTGTCATTCTGCCAACGCGCCACCTCCAACTTGTCACCGCAGTCAAGGTGTCGAAGCCTGGTACCGCTATCTTGACCCGGTGCCTTGATTGCGGACCTTCTACCTGCTAACTTAATATTCATTGTCCCGCTATCTATTATGCCATGAATGATAAAGAGATATAGAGAGAGGCTCACAAAGAACACCCAAATTGAACAACCTAGCCTTTGTTTGTTCCGACCTGATATTGTTCAAGTTAGTGGGATCTTAATGTATAGAATTATAAATCGCTATTATTTAATCGAGGAATCAACCTAAAAATATTTTATCCATACCCACAAATATTGACCATTTTTGGATCAAATTGTTTGACAGTTGATCCACATTATTCAATTAGAGGGAAGAATTTTAAAAAGAAAAATTCACTAAGAATTTAAACCCGTACTTGGGAATGGATATTTCTTGATGATGATCATTCGTCATCGGCTGTCGATATTCATTTCTGATTTTCCCTCTAAAGTTATCATTTCCACTTTATAATTTTCCAGTATTCATCGTGGGAGTGTCCTCCATCAGAGACTTATAGATATTCACAGGTTCCAAATTTGATCTCTAATTCTTGTTATCCCATTAAATGGTGAAAATGTTTTTCTACATTTCTGTTAGACTGAGTGGAATCCAATACTCTATTTCATTTTTGAAACAATGTTTTTCTAACATTGCATTACAGCAATGTTATAGGGTTCCATTTATGGAATTAAATGGTCATCTCGTTTCTGCATTGTAATGAAAGAAATTAAAATAAATTAAACATTTTATGTTTATTTTATTTTTCCATAAAACGTCCGAAAAAAATAACGTTTTTCCTCATCTCATAGAAGTCGAGGTTATGTCATGCATAAGAAGAACACATAATTATGAATTCAATGGTGGTCTGTGATTTTCAATCCTAGTTACCATTTTTTAGTTTTGAGGATTTGAAAATAAAATAACTTTATTTAATTATTTTAATTACGACCAAAAACTATCTTCCATTGTTGACTTGTGTCGGTCAATGTTAGGCTCTACTTAGGGAAATCATACCTTTATGAGCTCAATGGTGGTCTCATATTTTCATTTTGAGTCACCATTCATGAGTTATAAGGATTTGGGAAAATAAAATAATTTTATTTATTTATTTTATTGATGGTTATTCCATTTTTTCATTTTCTCACTATAGGCATGTGCCGACTAATCATAAGTTTTTCCTATGGTAAACCCGCCATCATTAACGCAACGGTACCCTCATATTTTATATATATGAACCCATTAACAAGTTATTCAAATTTTTCAAAAAATCATTCATGGACACTATTTAAAACATAACATTATTTGAAAGATCATTTCGGGCACTCTGAGCCTTGGAATCGCATGTCGTCTTAGTGTTTCGTCTCAAAATAATCTCATTTAATTTTCAAAAAAAATATTCTTGGAATTACTAGGTATTACATTACTCATCTCTGTAAGGATTTACATCATCAGAAGTCAAAATAATGGATAATTAATCAAATGGGGGTACTGAGCATGAATCTAAGCCTCCCACTCCCACTTACTCTTCTGAAAATTCTTATGCTGCCAACAAACGAGCACCCAAGGAATCGACCATCCATGAAGGATCATATCCTGTCAATCCTCTATCTCCACTATGTACTTTGTGAATGTTTCCTCGTCATCAATCTTCATCTCTTTGTGGTTAATGTCGTGAGAAGGTTTGTTCACATATCTTCTTAGTTGTGATACATGGTAGATTTCAAGAACCATCTCTAATAGTTGTGATAGAGCTAAGCGGTATGCCACTTCTCATATTCTATGTAGTACTAGGAAAGGTCTGATGAACCTTAGAGATAACTCTCTGCCACCGCCAAATCACCATATCTCTTATTAAAGAGACACATGTAAGAAAATGTGGTCCCCCTCCTTGAACTCCAAGGGTCTCCATCGCCAATCCGTAGAAGAATTATATTTGCTCTATGTAGTCTTTATCTACTCTCGAATAACCTACACCTTCTCAGTGGTAGCCTATTCCCTTTCTGGACCCATGTGTGCTGACACCCCTAGGTATTTCTAGCTTAACGGTGACCTACATGGTCATCCATACAGTGCCTCGAAAGGTTTCATACCAATGGTGTTGTGGAAGATTTTTTTTGTACGAAACACCACCAGTGTTAGTTTGTCCTCCCAACTTCAACCAAAATCATGAATGCCAGAACGAATCGTACCCGCGAAGGTATGTATGTTATGCTTTGTCTGACCATCTATCTGTGGATGAAAGGTTGTTCTCAAGTGTAGCTGAGTCGCAAAGGCCTCATAAAGAGCCTTCCACAACAGGAATGTAAATGTGCATCAAGATCTGAGACTATCGTATAAGTGACTCCATGGATTCGAAATATCCATTTCACGTAGAGGCATACCAAACTCTTTATTGAACCATGTTCTTGAATGGGTACGAATTTGGCTGACTTGGTGAGTCGTTCTATGATCATTCAGATTGTTTGGTTCCGCTTGGACATATGTGGTAAGCCCATTATGAATTCCATCAATATCCCATCCGAATTCCACTCTTGTACCTCTAGGGGTTGTTTCAACCTACTGGAACCAGGTGATCATCATTAACTTGCTGATAATTGAGGCATCTCGACACATACTCAACCACTACTTTCATCATCCCCAACCACAAGTACAAACACTGAAGGTCCTGGTACATCTTCACCACACCTGGATGTACTTATAAAGGGAATGTATCGAACTACCTCAACACCTCCTCCCGGAATCCCACTAGTACAACGGTACATCCTCTAGAATTGATTTCATGCTCCGAAACTTTAGAGTATCCATCAGGGGAATGCCCTATGGAAATATACGCATGTGTAGACTCACAGCTAGCATCACTGAGTTGCACCTCCTTGACTTGTTGTATGTGTGGAGGGAAACTACCATTGACTGATGAAAATTTACCCCATCTCTATCCACAAAGGATATATGAAGTGAGTCCAATTTCTCGGAGGCCTCATTCAATAGCTGTGAAGTCAATCTCTTGTTGAGTTCATCTCCCACCACCTTCCACTTCCCAGAAATATATATTATCATTAATTCATAGTCATGGATGAACATTATCCAACTTCAATGTCTTATATTTAGATCCTTTTGAGAAAATAACAAACTTGAGACTCTTCTGGTCAGAGTAGGAAATGAATCGTTCACCCATAAGGTTGTGTCACCACATCTTCAGTGTGAATACCACCACTTCCAACTCAAGGTCATGACTCTCACAGTTATGCTCATGCGGTCTCAACTATTTGGCTCCATAAGCAACCATTACTTTACCTTGCATCGGGACACAACCAAGGACAGTTTCTGATGCGTCATAGTACACCACGTAGTTGGCACCCTCTTCTAGAATCATCAAGATAAGAGAACTAGTTAGAATCTTCCTCAGTTGTTGAAAGCTCTGTTGGAATCTTTCTGTCCATAGGGAGGGTTTTCCCTTCTTCTTCAATACTGCCATGGGTTCTTATATTGTGGAGATGTTGGGAACAATCCTATGATAGTGCCTATCCAACCCAAGGAAACTCGACACCTCGGTAACGCTCTTGGGTGGATTCCAAGCAAGCACCACCTCTATCATTGATGGATCCACTGCAACATCAGTTTCTTAGATGACATATCCCAAGAAACTGAACCTTTATCATCTATAAGTCACACTTCAAGAGTTTTCTGTAATGCTAGTGCTCTCGGAGTGTTTCCAAAAGCATCCTCATGTGCATCACATGCTCCTCCTCAGACGTTGAATACACTAAGATGTCATCAATGAAGACCACTAAAAACTGGTCTATGTATGGCTGGAAGATCCTATTTATGAGTCTCATGAACACTGTTAGGGAGTTCTTCATTCCAAACATCATCACTATTCACTCATAGTGGCTGTATAGACATCAGAAAGTTGTCTTCAATATGTCCTCATCTTGTACTCGAAGATGGTGATAGCCTATCATTGAAAACCATCTCACTACATTTAGAAGATTGAAGAGGTCATCAATCCTTAGTAGAGGAAACTTGTTCTACAAGATCACCTGGTTCAGGCATAGGAAGTCCATGAATAACCTCATGATTATGTTTTCCTTCATGAAAAAAAAACATTGGGGATACCCATAGTGAAACACTGTGCCTTACGAACCCGTTCCTCTACAATTCCTCCTACTCTACCCTCAGCTCCATAAGCTCTATGGGAGCCATCCGATATGCATGTGTAGATATTAGTTTCATCCCAGGGTACAACTCAATGCAGAAGTCAACCCCTCTATGAGGAGGTAGTCTTGTAACATCCGCTGTAAAGACGTCCTCGTACTCTTCCATCATTGTAGAGAACTTAAAACTCAAAACATATACTGCTACATGGGTAAGGATGCCCACATGCTACTACCCCTTCCCATATCCTCCATATCCCTGAGCCTAGTTTGGAGCACAATAGGGTCATAGTTGTAACATGTTGAAATGTATTCCACCTCCTACTACTCTCCCAACTCTTTTACCATGTCTTCCACCCTGAAAAAGGCTCATGTATAGAACTATCTTCTCATCAAGTGGCATACTCACTAAGTGGAATTATCACATAATATCCTACATCCAATCCTCAGCGACCTGAGGATATATCACTCCCCTGAACCTAGGAGGTCCTTGTCAATGGAACTCATGTAAGGCATTGAGCTTACATGCGTCCTCTACTAGTAGTGCCGGTAGTAACTATTGTCCAATGAGCAGTGGTATCGCAGGGATACCACCCAAACGTACCATCATTGGAGAAGGTCCCTTTATTGAAGCCTCATCACACTATGGACCATCCTTGTGTAACGCATTAGAATCCTGGTAGGCTGCCTACATTGAGGTGTAATGCCCCGACCCTAGTCACCCAGAGTCAGTTCATTATTAAATAACATTGGTATGATCACAAGAGATCATGTCTCGAAAGACCAATTAGTTCAATACCCTTGGAATTACTAGATACATACATAAGATTTACATTACATCCTGAAATAAAATAACAACAACATTGTGTCCCCTTTGAACACACTCATATCCCTTAGCCTATCCCTATAGCTCAATAATAATATACTTCTTCACATCCTGTGAAAAAGAAAACATAACAAAGGGGTGATCTCATATGCTCAATAAGGATAACAATATAGTGGAACATTTCATAAGTAATCATAAACATTTTAGGCAATTTATAAGACTAAAAAATGACCCTTTTAAACATAAAACCAGTATAGTATTTGAAATATAAATCAAGTAATTCCATTTAATTATTCACATGGATATTATACTAGTCAAATAATCACATGTAATATCAATATCTAATTTCATAGTGATGGAATACATAATGTCGGACATCATAACCACATATTCAAGGCCTCGATCCAAGATTACAAACAAGATTTTATCAAGGCCATGTTACAAGACACTAGTTTGTCTCATGAGACCTAACGATGCCTCGAGGGGCTATAGTGTGTCCCCCCTGTCACTTACTAAGTCCAAAGAGTTCCCCATATGAAAAGGTATAAAAAAACATAAACATTCGTACTAAAACTTACAATTGAAATGTCAATACTTTCACAATAAATCATGGATTTTATAAAAATAACACATCCACAGTCAAACATATCACAAAACCTTCAATACAAGATGGAAGATTTGTATCATAATAAATCTACATCAAAAAAGAGTAAAATATAGTAATATATGTTGAAATAGATGAAATCAATCAAAAAACTATTTGAGTGAAATATTGCTTTCTACTTTGAAATCATTTAAAAGTAAAGAAAAAAAATTAAAAAAAATATTAAGCTTGTATGTTAAGATTCAAGGTGTTATAATGGTAAAAAATATATGCACCCACCATATAAGTTCAGAAAACATTATTTCCTTAATTTGTCGAAAACTTCATAAAGTACCTTGTTTAAAAAACGACAGAATTATTCCTTTCAAAACAATTTATAAAAATTTAAACAAGGGTATAAATGACTATACCCATAGTCTAGGAAATAGTAAAAATGTTTTGAAATACATTTTTAAGAAAAAAGGATTTGCATGATAAAGAGGTCCCAGTAGACACACACATATAAACAACCTCAGATAATAAAGAGAGATTGTAAAATTAACCCTTACTGATTTGGTAACTTACGAAACATACACACTATGAAATAAGGATCATAAAATGAAGATGTAAATACCCATAAATTAAATTATATTACACAAGGAATACAATCAGGGGTATTACCTACACCAAACAAAAGGAAATAGTGGCAAATATAGAATGAATCTCACGGGAATAAAAAGTGATATGAAAACCCTATACATTGTACTTTTACATAGTCGAGGGTGTGTTAACCACATGAATAATAGTTAAATAATTTTTATTAAATTATAAAATAACCACATAAAAAAATATGATATCATATATGATCTTATAATATTTCATTGTTAAAAATATTTGAGTAGTATCATTGTTTTGGGTGTCAACAGATTCGTATTGTTTTATATATTTTGTTACATAAGTAATATTGATTATGGATTAAATTTATTTTATTCATATCCAGAATGATATTAGGTTCTTAATAATTATTTTAAATCATAAAATGAAAATTATTCTTAATCCATTATAACCTTTATAGTTATCCAAAATACTTTTCTATGAACTCTCTCTAAAAGGACTCAAAATTCCAAAATCAATTGTAACATCAGAGTCCCCAAACAACATAAAGTTTCTCTTATTATAAATTTCTAAAAATATGATTACTTTCATAATATTAAAACCATATTGAAAAAAAGTACTTCAGTATAATTCTTATATATATTACATTATTCTTATAACTATAATATAATTCTTGAATCCAAAAACACAAATACATTAATTATTCCACTTAAACTGTAGTAACAGTTTAAGATTGGACTTTCTCTATTGGCCTTTTCTGAGGTAATTATCCTTGGAACATAAGAAATTAATTTATATAATGCCCCATTTCTATAAAATTATAGAATTAAACATTGATAGCCTCTTTTATTCCCTTAGAATCACAAGCCTGGTGACCTTTTTCACTACATTTGTAAAAACTCTAATTCCTTTTTGGAAAGTAAAAGGGTGCTTCTTCCCACAATTATCACATAATGGAAAATCCTTCTTTCCCCTTTTCCCTTTATCTATCTCTTGCTTCATCACTCTCTTCTTATATTACTTCACATTAATGTCATAAGACCTAGAGAATTCTTTTTTTGTCTTGATAGCACCCAAAACTATTTCTTTTTACGATGAGAAGGATTGTGAGACTAATGCTCGATGGAGAAATGGTTATATCCCATAAAAGAATTGATCAATATTACTTCATGGTTTATGTATATAATATTTAGCATTCCTTGATAACATTGTAAAGTCATCCTCGTACTTTTCCATATTCTCATTGTCCTTTTTCCTTAGACTCAGAAATTTTCTTTCCATATCCGCTCAATGTTCAAAAAGAAATTATTTTTCTAAGAATTTTTTTTTAAAATCCCTCTATTCCATATTTGATACTTATTCATCTGCCTTTATGTTTTGAACTAATTACCTCCATTGATCTGCATCTTCTATGAGTCAATAAAATGCCATGAAAAGTTTTCCCCTTTCACTACACACCAAAACATGAAATATTTCTCTAAAGAAATTATCAATTACTCAGATACAAATGGATATTTACTCCCATTTAATGTTGGTGGTTGTTTCCTCATGAAACGGTCTGTTATTTATCCTACATGTTTTGGATCAGGGTTCTCCATACAGGTGAGGTTATTATTCATAACCCGAGTGAGTTGTTCTAGTATGGTTATAAGCTGATCAGTACCTATTGCATCATGAGATACACTATAATTATCTTAAGTATGAGGGAAATCCCCACATGGATTATGTGCATTGATATGGTTTCTATTCATTCCACTAGGCACCATTTATAAACAATGTCATACACTAGATTATTTTAGGAATCACAATACATAATTCCAAACTAGTGAAATACCTAAAATAAATTGGACAGTTTATGCATATAATCCACAATCAAACAAAAAATATTTTCTTTGAGTAATTATTTACTCATAAATACTTTATAAAGGTTTGTAAATAAAATGTAAATTATCATAATCATATCCCTCAGGTGTGTCATAACTAAGGGTGAAGCAAGCCCATTTTCGTGCACTAGTTCTCGTTTGAGTCTTGCTCAAAGAGGTGTATTTGGATATTTCCTCTTGATACATCTATGCCAGAGCCACCTCTACCTGCTCGTATCCAGACAACGATGTATTTCTTGGAAAATTCACAAAATCTCTACATTACCAAAATTATAAGAAGTTCTTCTACACTAATCCTCAAAGTTTATCTTAGGGTTACGTTATCTATTCAAAGTTTTCCTAAATATAGTTTCCAAGGTTTTTACTAATCTTCCAATGATACCAACTATAATTACATAACCCTAGTTACCCAGAGTCGGTGCGATATTACATAACAATTACATTATCACAAGAGATCAATTCTCGAAAGACTGATTAGTTTAGTAGCCTTGGAAGTACTAGATACATACATAAGTTTTACATTACAACATGAAATAAAAAAATAACAACATTGTGTCCCTTTTGAACACACTCATATCCATTAGCCTATCCCTAAAAGTCAATAATAATATACTTCTTCACATCCTGGGAAAAAGAAAACATAAAAAAGGGGTGATCTTAGATTCTCAGTAAGGAAAACAATATAGCAGAAACTTTCATAAAAAACCATAAACATTTAAGGCAATGGAGAAGACTAAAACACAAGCCTTTTAAACATAAAATTCAGTATGATATGGAAAATATAAATCAAATAATTCCATTTACTTATTCAATTGGATATTCTACTTGTCCAATAATCACATTTAATATAAATAACTAATTTCATAATGATGGAATGCATAATACCGGACATCATAACCACATTGTCAAGGCCTCGTACCAAGAATACATATATGATCTTGTCAAGGCCTTGTGCCAGGACAATAGTTTCTCTCATTAGAACTATCGATACATCGAGTTGAAATAGTGGTCCATACCTGTCACTTATTAAGTCTAACGCATTCCTTATATTAAAAGGTTGAAACATAACATAAACATTCATATTAAATCTGACATTAAAAATGTCAATACTTTAACCATAAATCATGAATTGTATAAAAATAACACATCCACAGTCAAAAAAATCACAAAACCTTAAATAGAATATGAAATATTTGTATCATAATAAATAAACTTCAAAAAAGTGTAAAAACCATCAAAGGATGTTGACATAGATGAAATCAATCCATAAACTATTTGGGTGAAATATATCTTCCTACTTTGAAATCATTTAAATGTAAATAAAAAAATTATTTTGACAATATTCATATAAGATTGTAATGGGATATTCAAGTTTTTATAATGGCAGAATATAGCTGCACCCACCATATAAGTTAAAAAAACAATCTTTCCCTAATTTTTCCAAAAGGTCATAAAGTACCTTGTTTGGAAAATAACAGAACGATTCTATTAAAAAAATTTATTAAAAGTCAATAAAGGGTATAAATGACTTTACCCATAGTCTAGGAAATAGTAAAAATGTTTTTAAATACTTTTTTAAGAAACACTGATGTGGATAACAAAGAGGCACCATTAAACACTTATGTATAAACAACCTTAGATAATAAAGAGAAACAGTAAAATTAACCCTTAAATATTTGGAAACCTACGAAACATACACCCCATGATAGAAGGATCATACAATGAAAATATAAATATCCATAAATTAAATTATATTACACAGATAATATAATCATGGGTATTACATACACAACACAAAATAAAATAGTGGAAAATATAGCATGAATCTCACAGGAATAAAAAGTGAGTTGAAAACCCCATACCTTGTACTTTTCCTTAGTAAGGGGTACGTTAAACTCCTTTATAATAGTTAAATCATTTTTATAAAATTTTACAAGAACCTCATACATAAATATGATATCATATATGATCTTATAATATTTCCTTGTTAATAATATTTTAGTAGTATCATTGTTTCGGATGTTAACTGATTCATTTTCCATTATATGTTTTGTTACGTAACTTATGTTTGTTATGTATAGGATGTATTTGAATCATATACAGAATTATTTTAAGTTATTAATCATTATTTTTAATCATAAAACGAAAATATTACTTGAATGGTTAAGCTAGGTAATGAATCTCATCACGTTCGTGGAGACGGACATCCGTACGTACGCATGAGCAACAATATCCTTATATTTATGGTGAAATCAAATGTAATTGGATGGTATATCATATATACAGTATCATTAACATGTTATATTTATTATTTACATCAATTATACTCAATATTATACCCATCCAAACAATGAAGTGTTGAATAACAAACTACACCATGATGTGGAGATGGTAATCCGTATGTATGCATGTATAGTGACTTTGTCATTCCTAGGATGGATAGAATAATGAATATAGTTGTATATATTTATAATAGAATATTTGTATGTATAAGGTATTTGAGTTATTATTTTGGTATGGAAACAAAAAAATAAAGTGGAAGTGGAAGAATAAATGAACTTTGAAAGAGGGAGTGAAATTATTACCTCTTCTTCGGGTGCTTGCTTTTGATTTGATCCAAAGGGCTCCATAGGTTGGATTTCCAATCAAATTAAGGCCTCTATAATTCATTGAGTGTATTTGGTATGATATTTGAGTAGGGGTTGACTGAGCCAAATGGATTTGGATGTGTGAAAATAAGAGAAGGAGAAGTACTCTTTTATAAGAGATGTGATGGTCACTTTAGGAAAATCTTGAAATATTATTTTATTATTAAATAATTTTTGGTTTCTAATGTTCTAAATGAATTAATTTAGAGGATAAGGAGATAATGGCTCGAAATATTCTCAGACAATAAGTTTTAGACAAGTTTATGTTACCATATTAACCTTGACTTTTAGATCAAACTCTTGGATAAACAGTTTAACATTTACCATGTCTCCTTATATTTTATATTATATGGTTAATAAACTTACTATACAATTACAATAGAAACCAAAGTGGTTTATTAATTACATATATATCATTATATAAGAATTTTTTTCATGAATTAATTGTTTTGGAATATTATATTATTTAATAATATAGTTTTTGTTTATAAAACACATTTATGTCAATTTTGACACTATTTAGTACATGGTTATTGTGAAAGTAAAAAATACGTGATTACATCGAAAAAATAAATTAAATCAATTATAACATATAATATTAACCTAAAAAATTAGTTTAATTATTCAAAAGACCCAATTTACATTTATTTTGAAATATATAATAAAAATTATTCTAATCTTCAATTAAGAAGGTAATTACTTCATCATCATTGAGTCATAAATAAATCTAGTTATTTACTGTCTAAAAATTATAAATAAAATAACATGATATAGGAAATATTTTTATATTTATAGTGAATATTTATAGTCGAAATTATCATATGTTTAACCCTATATTAAAAATGATTTAGTTATTAAAAGTTGAATTTAATACTTTTAACTCTTCTTAAATAAAATAATAATAAATGTCCTAATCTAATCCATGTTGATCATAAACGATCATGTTATATTCCTAAGGTTGATTTTGGTCGAAATAAACTTATCCAATAGAATTAGGACACGTGTTGGGGTAATTATAATATCATTTTATGTTTAATTACCCTATTTATTTTTAACCATGGTTAATAAAATTCAAAAGTTACTTTTCACCAAAAATTGTTTTCATCCCATTGAACAAAATTTTACTTACTAATGTAAACTGTGTCTCTTGGATTGTTGACATTAAATTCACAGAAGTGGTAAAATTACATTTCATGCAAATTTACTAATGTGTCTGGAAGGTGGGTAAAAGACGTTAAAAAGTTCAATAAAATTATAGATATATAATCTTATAATAAAATAACTTCAATGAATTAAATTGGAATAATATAGCTATTATGTATCTATTTTTACTTTAAAATACATTTAAATGAATAATTTTTTAAATAAAAAAATAATTTTTAAACAATAATGCAGTGTTTATCATTATTCATCAAAATTTGAATGTTTTCAGAAAAATACAAATAACTCACAAAAAGATAATTTTGACATTACAAATTAAAAAATGATTTCTATTTTACCAAATTAAAAACAGATAAGTTGCATTATTTAATTTAAAATTAATTCTTGTTGTCAAGATGACAAAGTAGGTTATTGAGAAGTAAAAACTATCAAAAGACTGATATGTGTTTATGTCCAATATAAATGTGAAATTACATTCAATGACCAAAATTGGATTAAATGATAAAAATATAATATAATTATACATCAAAACCATTCAAATGTATAATTTAACACTCTAAATTATTTTTATTAAAAAATTTGTTTTCAATTAAAATTTAGTATCTTTCACTATTCATCAATGTATGAAAGTTATCCGAAAAACACCAAAAAATTTATCCAAAATAAATTTTTATGTCCCGCTTCTAAATAAGAATTTAATTTCATCAAATTGAATATCTAAAAGTGTCAAATATTGGATTTCAAAAGGGTTTACCATTAAAAGGCCTGAAAAAGCATTTTTTTAAAAAATACTTATTTTATCTGAAAAATTGAATTTTTCCTTATATTATTTATAAGAAACACAAATGATGAATGTTAAAATTATATAAGATATATAAAAAAAATACTATTCATAACAGCTATTTAAACGGCTTATTTGATAAGTCGTGGGGAGCTTGAACTTGGTGTTGTGTACATCGCACACTATTATATTATTCAAAGAGAAACATACTGTGGATGCTTGGGGTATTACATGATGGATATTGAAAGAGAATCAAGATGAACCATGGTCAATTTATTATACCAAGTGATCTGACTCAAACTCACAAATATCATGGGAAAAAACTCTAAGACGCATGAAACCAATTTTTTCATGTACTCAGTCAGAAAATAGAAGTAAAGGTACTAGTGTATTAATACATAGGCCTCCACACCAAAACTAGGCTCCCTGGACAAAAAGATAAATTCAAAACACTTTACATTATTTCCCCATAAAAAAATTACAGATTCTTAATTCCTCTTGTACAATCGTCCCCCTCTGATTCCACTTTGTCACGGCCCATCCCCCAGGGCCCGTGTCATGACTACCCCAGCACCTCTTTCTATAGGCCATGTGTTGGTGAATAGCACTGAATAGAAATATCACAAAAGGGAGGGAATTTTCTATTAAACCTGTACACACACACAACCCAAACTATAAAAAGATAAAAACTATGTAGACCACAAACTTTCACAAGACAACTAATAAAATTATAGTATAACTGAAAAGTACAAGGGGTCCAAAATACTAGCGCAAAACCACAATGGAATGAACAATTTCCATGGTTCATCTTCTCGAGACCCCACCAGAAGGGTAGGTTAAGGGTATCTTTCTATATCCACATAAGTACACCAATTCGTCCCATCTCACTAAGCACCACCTAGTCTTGAACCCCCATGATCTCCTTCGAAGAATTTTTTGCCCTGTCTCATTGAGCACCACCAAGTCCCGAACCACCATGGACATTGTTGAAGCATCTATCAACTGCATGGGAAACGACATGTGTGGGAGAATCCCAAGTAAGGATGAGTAACACAATACTCATAAGTGACCTCAACCACAAAAGAAAGATCGCAAAACACTACCACACAACAATGACAGCTTACATTGGTATAATATATAGTATGGAAAGTAAGACAATTAGTTGTAACACAAAACACCTTAAACTACTGAGGGAATCTTCCCTGATGAGTATCATGGGTCTTCTAGGTCACACAGAGCCTCACCCCACCACGGTTCTATCAGGTCACGTAGACCGGCTCCCCACTTAGGCCATCATAGATAGTCTACATAGGGCCACCTATAGTTGGTCCAAATAGGTCCACATCTTGTTGGTACACACAGAGTCACATATATATGGTACAAAAAGAGCCTCTTTTAGGTGGTCCACATAATTCATCATATCATCTTTTCCTATATGGTTAGTTAGACCCCCTCATCAGCAATCATAAGGTCTCATCCAACCACAAGATTCCTATGTATAGCGCGCTTAATTCTGGTATAATTCACTCCTCAAGACATTCTTCATATCTAAAATTCTATGAAAATTGCTTTGAGAATACCAGAATTACTTTCCTATTTCAAGGCTCCCAACCACACAGACGGCACGTCCATCAGACGCTTGGTCTGAATGATATTGGTATTTTAGTAAAAATGGGATGGTTGTGTCGAGGCCTGATTTAGGGGTCCCGTATGACATGAATTAGTTCCACTGACCTAATCAGACTCATTATGGGATGGCCTAGTCCATCTAGGCCACCGGGTTAGGCCCATTGGGCCTTGTTGTACTCATACCAGTTTGATTGTGGGTCTAGCCTGCTGGGTCGCTCAGTGACATGGTTTCATCTGGCCCGACCCGCAAGAGGCGGGCCAATTAATTCCCATCTCGGGCCACTCAGTAGCCCGGTTTTCTTTGTAGTCCTATCCCACATTGTTGGGACAGATCATCTCCATCTCGGGTTACCCAGTAGACTAGTTCGCACCACAATCTAGGTCTGCATGGCGGGCTGGTTCATCCCATGCGCGGACACCCACATGGCATCTTGTATATGCCACACAAGGCTTACTAATCCTGGTCACCTCCCCTCCACATGCGGTCCCATTGGGACCGCATGCCAGCTTCATGTTGTGGCCCACAGTAAGCAGGCTTCTCCCCCAACGTGGTTCCTGAGAGGCGCCGCCCTCCAACGTCAGTCCGCTCATGCAGACAAGCTGTGTTTTGTGTCCACCTTTCTGTTTTAGTCTTCAGACAATGGATCAGCACCGCATGTACCTTCAACACGGCCCGGTCGTCACATCTGATACTGCCATCTGTTGGCCTCCATGTAGGCAGCACTTGTAGCCACCATGTTGTGCTTCCAATATTCCTCCACTCGCTTATCGTTGTAGCCGGGGTGCCGTGGTCAGGTGTCGCCTCCACGGCCTAGTGCTGACACTGCGGTCGCGTGATGTGTTCTCTCACCAGTTTTGTAGCCTACATGGCCATGAACCTTCCTCTTGGTGCCTCAACAGTTGTTCCATCACCATCCATTAAACCTCACAGAACAGAAAGAGAGAGGGAGAGAGAGAGGATTACAAAGAACACCCAAATTTAACAACCTGGCCTTTGTTTGTGTCAGCCCGAGATCGTTCCTATTAGCAGAATCATGAAGTATAGAGTTATAAATCACTAAAACTTAATCCCAGCAACACCCCGTATATATTTTCCCCATCCCCACAAATATTTTCCATCTTCATATCATCTTGTTAGAGAGTTGATATGTGTTCTTCACTTTGAGGGGATAATGGAAAAAAGAACAATCCAGTATGAATTTAAACCCCTACCTGGGAAAGAATATTTTTCGGGGTTGATCATTCATCATTTTCCATCGATCTCCAGTTCCGATTCACTCACCAAGGGTATCGTCACCACTTTATGACTCATCGGTATTCATCAATAGAGAGTTTTTTTTAGGGACTCAGAGGTATTCACATGATCCATATATGATCTCAAATTCATATTATCCCATTAAATGGGAAAAATGGGTTGCAACATTTCTAATACACTACGTCGCTCCTGTTACACTGCATCAATTATGAAACAACATTTCAATTACTTTGTGTGGTATCATCGTCACACAATTCCATTTATGTAATGAAATAGTTGGTTTGTTGCTGTGTTATAGCTAAACATATTAGAATAAAAAACTTTTTATGTATATTTTATTTTTCCTAAAAACGTTTGACAAAATAACATTTTCACTCATCCCTCACCGGTCAAGGATAAGTTATGCATAAAGAGAACTCCTCATTACGAACTCAACAGTGGTCTCAGATTTTTAATTCGAGTTACCATTTGGGAGTTATGAAGATTTGAAAATAAAATAACTTTAGTCAATGATATTATTTATGGCTAAAAACTATATTCCATTGTTGACCTTCACTGTCCAATTTTAGTCTCTTCCTGTGGAAAGCATAACCACACAACCACAATGGTGTTCTCATATTTTCCTTCTATGTCACTATTCTTGAAATATAAGGATTCGAAAAAATTAAATATTTTTATTTTATAATTTTATTTACTATTATTTCATTTTTTGATTTTCTCAGTGGAGGCCCCCACCAAATAATCTTATGTCGCACATAGGGTAAACCAGCCATCCAAAAAAAAATGGCTACCTAATATTTATGATCTGGATTCCTGTTTAAGAGATATTTAAATTTTTCAATAAAATCACTCGCACGCTCTATTTAAAACTTATAATTTTTCGACGGATCATTCAGAGAACTCTGAGCTTCATAATTTCATGTCATCTCTGCACTTGGCTATCAGATAATACAATTTAAGTTTCAAAAAAAATCAATGAATTCTAAGGTCTTACAAATATTTTAATTGTATATTGGTATAAATTTAAAATCAATTGATGTCAAAGAATAATTGGTGAATTAATGAATTAGAACCATTGTATAGTTATATTTTACACCAAAAACGGGGTATGTATATATGTAATTTTATAATAAATAACATAAAAATGAATTATTAAATTTTGAGTCTTCTTTTATTAAATTTTATAAATGAAGTGGGGAAGGTCATGGTGTAAACTAAAAATATGTAATTTATATTTATTTGTGATAATAGAACATTTTTCAGTATGAAATAATGTCCTAATGCCTCTAATGACTTGTAGATTTTTTTATATGAAAACTATTTAACATGAATAAGGATTAAAATTAAGGGCATAACATAAATGTTTATATTTAAGGAATCATTCACTGTAATTCAATGAAGTTAAATAGAAACATTTCCTAAAATATGTGTCCCAATAGGATTTTGGAATGTAATGATTTCATGGTATTTATAGTGAAATATAGAAAAATGTGTATTCAGTAATTTTGAAGAAAAACTCTGAGGATGAGGTTGAATCTAATAAAATTTATGGAGGATAAGAACTATCATTAAATCATGAGTATTAAGAAGTAGGGATTTAATGGGAGTCATGATAAATAAAATGTCCACATTTCAATCAATGATGATATAAAATCCATAACATCATTGTATGAAAAATCAATGGAAATAATTCTAATCTTAAGAAAACATGGTTAATAGAGAGTGTTGAGAACATAAATCTACCATGAAAATTAAAGCTAGATATATTTTAAGAGGACATCAAGATGAATCATTGGTTTAATTAATCAATAAAAAACATACAAAATAGGGAAAAATATACCAAGGTAAAATATTGAAATGTGGAAAGATCGTAATTTAATAAAAAAATATCGTGTAAAAAATAAAATATTTAGATAATTAAGTGGTGATAGATAATGATTTTTTGTTTTTATTTTTGGGTAATTCTCAAATTAAAGGTATTGATTTTGGAAACCTAATAAACTAGTGCATATTTTTCATTCAATTAAACTTCTCATTTACATCTCTATATCTATAGGGTATAAAATATTTACAATTTTTATAATGCTGGCATTATATAATATAATTATTAAGTATAATATTTTCATTGAAAATTAATAGATTTTTATTTAGGGTTGTTAGTAAAAAATATGTCAATTTAAGAATGAATTATATAGAGTGTTTGAAAAAAATATGATATTTTTATTTTCATTTAGGATATTATATATTTAACCATGAATTATAGATATGAAGTGTTGTTTAAAACTGTTATGTCAAACTAATAAATACAGAGAAATTATTCTAACTCAACAATGTTTAATATATAAATTTTTAAGGAAGAATGGTTTTTTTGTTGAGTGTCATAATTTGTTAGAATAGGAGGATAAAAAATATAAAGATGGTGAAATTACTTTTTTTGGATTCTTGATAATAAGAAAGAGGATTAAATTTTCATATCATAAGAAAAATAAAATGAAAAACTATAGAAGAGGTTTTATAATTTTAATTTTTATATACATTCCACATCCAATATAATTAAAACTATGATAAAGAGGAATGTAAAAATTAATGGATTATGAAAAAATTATTTAATATTATGATTTTGGGATTTTTAACCTAATAGAAACAATGATATACTTGTGTAATTATACTTTTTTATGTTCTGTTTTAATAAAATCCTATAAATTAATATCTTCATGCTATGAAAAAAATCATCAGGATTATGAAATTGACCCTCCATTACAGTTTAATCATTAATGTAAAAAGATGATTAAAATTTAACTAATTATTAGATATATAACTGTATAGACATTCTTTTTTTATTATATCTATAAATGGGGAGCATTTCTTTTAGAAACTATTATGTTTGATTAGTGACTATTAAACAATAGTGAAATTAATTTAAAATTATGAAGAATGAATATATTTTACTGAGATAGAAATGAAATAATTTTTTTAAAATAATAATAATTTAATTTTAAAATAATGAAGTGAATACTTATACTATTTGATTATGTTAATAAATGTTATATTGAGTTAACATAGAACCAAATATAGAGCTATAAAATGAGAAATATTTTTATTTAATATAATCAGTTTTATATAATTTTAAAAAATTATATTTTAAAATAGATCACATTATATCAAATTTAAAAGTGGTGGAAATATTACACAATCCATTTTTAATAGTAATATTAAAAAACAATTAAGATAATATAGTTTTCTAGCTACCTATCATATCACGAGGGGGTTTTGAATATCTGATTTTCCCAAAGAAAATCAATTCATAAATAGGTTGTTAATGATTGAAATTATAATACCATATGTTTTTAATATACACATGGGATAAATTGTGACATTTATTAAAAGGGATAGTGAAATAATACAATGATGTTTATTTACAAATACTTTATGGCAATGTAAATTATAAGTTTATCTAATGAATCATTAAATGGATTTTATTTCAAAACAAGATTATAATAGTTGGGTTTATAGTATTAGCTTCTTGATGTGGAGTAGAAAATACTTGAGGTAGATCATGTTGTATAGGAATTATTGATAGTTTAAATCAATATAGATGATCATAGGTAGGTTGAATAAATATAATGGATGTTTAGATAAATCAATTGACATCATGGAATTAAATTATGTTGAATCTCATCTATATTTGAAGAGTCATAAAAATATATTATAATAATTTTATTGAATATATGGTATTTTTAAACATGTCATAGATTGATATTATTACTTCTCATTTATTATATATATTTATTGATTTTTTTATTGATATGAATTTCAAATATAATTTTGATCATACATATGTGGGAAACTTTTTAATACAATTTTTTTAATAAGAGAATATTAAAATTTATGGAAAATTATTTCATGACTTTAGTAATGTAGTTTCATCTATTATAAATATCTCACCTTGGATTTTATGAGTTTTATCAATGACTACAAGTTGTTTATATTAAAAATTTTGATGTAATTTAAACACGCAATGAAAACAATATGGTCATAAAATAATTTATTTATAAGGATTTTAAATTCAAATTGATTTTTATGTATTTTAATAGATAATTTTCATTGAGTTATAGTGTTTTTATGTCGAATGAGTTGTTCCAAATTGGATTAATCGATTATAATGTCAAAACATAAGGATAAATAACAATTGAAATAATATTCCCATTATAAATAATCATTCCAATATATATATATAGATTATTCTTTAATATTTGAAGAGTATAGAAAGAAATTTTGGGTCATGCATTATTATATAATTATCCTTCCCTATTGGGAATCCTAGAGGAAAATCTATTTATATTGTGAACATTATAAGAGGTACTATACCATAATCATATATCACTATATTCTAGAAAATTGAATGTTGTACAAGAAAATCGTGTTATACTAGTCTATTATATATGATTGGATGTTATTTAAAGATATTAACTCCATAATTTTAATATCATTAAATTATTATATGATATTATTTATACAGTCCCCACAATAGAGGAAAATATATCCTAATTCCGGGAACAATATATTGATTTGGAGGATTTTAGAAATAACAGAATAAGTGTATGTCATTAATAATTGTGTTCATTTCATTAAATATACATATTTTTTTGAAATCATATGTACAATTTAATGACTAATAATTGCATGAAAAGTTTCATCAAATTAATGAAATATTTATATGAATGAATATTAAAAAATAAAGGGGGGGAAATTTTGTTTTTAGAGAAAAAATAATGAAATTACACATTTGGTGGGGGGGGATAAAAGATATTCATATTTTTTTATTTAAATTATTTAAAAGATTTTATTTGATAATTCTATTTAATCATGTGATTTCAGATTAACATAAAAAATAATTATTCATTTAATATTTTTGTATTGTTTAATATTCATTTTTAAAAAACTACATATTAAATTTTTATTAACTCAATCATGATTTGAGGCATGGAAAAATAAACTGTGGAAAAAGATGATGATTTAAATGATATAATTATATGAAATTTTTTAAAAAACATATGGCAATGTAACTTTAGTAAAAAAATCACATTATAGTGTTTTTAATCCATTCATGTTTATCATTTTTTTTGGAAATAATGAAATGTTATTGTGTAATCCAATTTTTATTTTTTATTATCATATTGTGATATGATAATTTAATTTTATAGGTATAGTTTGTTTATAAATTTTTTCTACAATGATAAATTTGATAGGAATAAATACACTCCCTTATTAAAAAATATCCCCACCTAGTAAGGGTTTTTAAGCATTCATTTTTAAAAGTTGTGCATTCAATACAATGAATGATGTTGAAATGATTTAATGACTAAATTAAGGAATAATTTATAATAAATAATTTTAAAAATATGAATGTTTGATGCCACAATATATTCCTAAGAACTCATATATATTTTTAAGAAAAATTTAAAAATAATTAATGTGTACGCTAATGTGCATTTTTATTGAACATTACATATTATGTTATAGGATTAGTCTCGTTATGTTTTTATATGGACCGATAATCTAGTCATTGGCCTATATCAATTCTCTATAGTTATTCATATGATGTGGAATTCAATAGTTCTTTAAATTATGTTTTATCTATATCAATGGAATGTTATAACAATACGAGTATCATTAATTCCTTTATTATAATATTTATTTGAAATTTATGATTTGATTTTGATAACTAAATTGAAATTGTATTCTATACTGGAAGTACTTAGATTAATACCAACGAGATGTTAGTAATTCTTATATCATAATTCTGATTCAAAAGTATGATATTTTTTTATATTTATATTAATTTTAAATTTGTTAAAATGTAAAAATCAAATCCAAAATAAAAATTATTATAAAATTGAAAACTCATAAATAAAATATATGATAAGTGTGTAATATCAAAATTCATAAAATAATTCATGTTTTTTATGATTCCTAATACAATTTTTAATTTTTCTAAATTTAAATCATAATTAGAAATATTCATTATGTACTTATAAATCTAATTTACACCCCTATCAATATATAAATATAATATATAAACCAGTTTCTAGAAACCCTTTTTATATATTTATATTCTTATTCATGGACAGTTATCATAGAAACAAAATTATATTACCAAAATGTAATTCCAAAACTTATTCATAATCTTAACACAAATAAATTTAATATTTATATAATAAAATTAATAATCATGATTTCTGAAAAATGAAAATAAATTACACTATTACTAAAAAATCTATATTTTTTCAAAATATTAGAAACCAAATTTCACCTACCATTCATGGGAATATATATATATATATATATATATGTTAATATCATGGAGTATAAACATGAATATAAAAAAGAAATAACAGGTTAACAAAAAACTTCTAAAATAATATAATAATTGACCATCATTAAGGCCATTGTAGAACTGTACCTTAACATCTCTTAATAGTATAGACATTATATATATATATATTATAAAAAGGTTAAATAAATTTATAATATAATTTATCAAAATTCTCAATTATTATATATATAAACTATTTCACTACTTTGATCTAAAACAATCACTACAACGACATGAACTTTAATTAATCAAATTCTTTTTTCGAATTAAATTTTTTCTTATTATGTAATGAAGTCATAGAAAACACATGAGCTACTTCGGTTACTTTTGTCCAATTATAAAATATATAATTTTTTATTTAAAATATTTGCAATAATATTAATAATTGATAATATGGACATTGAATGGTGATTTTAATGATTAGTATATAATGGAGATTATGATAATTTATATTTTCACATAGGAAATGTAAAATGGCCTCATCCAGTAAGGTCATACCATATGAATCCCATTTTATTAAGCATTGGAAGTTGATTTCCTCACATGGATTTTAACTCCACCATGCTAAATCCTAAATTCCAAAATGGATGCTTGAATGAAACCAAACCGAGATCATGACCAAACCGTGTTTGCTAAAACACCCATTTAAATTTTCACCCTCACACACCTTAACCTTAGGGTTTACATTGTTTTAATAATGGGTTATGTTTCTATACCCTAAAAAATGATTTTTATTTATTTTTTTATAAATTAAATATTATATTCATCTCTTTTCTATTAATTTATAAATGATTAAAGAGTTTGATAAAAAAATATTTATACAATGAAATGATGTTTTTTAATAAATATATATATATAAATATATACAAATTACGAAAATATTATCTGATAAACGCATAAATTTTTAAATTTTATTTTATTTTTTTGAATTATTTGATTTAAAAAATATTTATTTAAATAAAAAAATGTAATATAATATAATAATGTCAATATAATTGTTATATGTGTTATAACAATCATATTATCATAACAACACTAAATTTTTCAATAAATGAGAATTTTAATTTAAATATATTAATTATCAAATTTTGAAGATTATTTTTATAAAATAAATATTAATATTAAATTCACTATTTCCAAATTATCCAATGGTATATTTTTTTTATTTTTCTTATACAGATGGATTTCGGTACCAAAAAAAGTAAATACATTTTAATAATATAATATGTTTTGAACCATTATAATTGCCCAAAATTGATTTAATAAATATTATAATGAGTATTCATGAACAAAAGTATGTTTCCACTTAAGAGTAATTTGATTATATTCTATTTGATTTATATTTTCCTCCATCAATGAACCCTAAAAAAACCTATATTATATTTTTTTGTTTTAAAATTAATACTTTATCAACATTAATCACTTCCACATCACAAAGGGTGTTATTTAAATGAATGTGGTTGTTAGAGTTATTAACTATTTATAGACATTAATATATGGCATAAAACACAAAAAAAACTACTTCAAGGATTGTGGTTTTGATTATTTTTTCATATCTAGTAAAAAACCTATGATTAGAAATTAGTACATAATTGAATTTAATTTTTATAAAAAACACCTAAAATCCCATATCTATTAAATCAAAATAAATCAAGCATATTTAACTTTTCCTAACCTTTTATATATACTGTAACAACCCAAACAGTCATTAATGAAAATTACTCTTGATCTAATTAAATGTCTTATTATGGTTATATAAAATGTTAACTTCCTTGGTTTTATGTTTATGGATTTTAAAATATTGTTATTAATTGTGACGATTGCTAATATAGTCATTGAACAGATATCACATGATAAGTATAAATATAAGGCTTTAACAAATCCAATTTACTCAGAAAAAGGAAGTTATGACCTCATCCAGTAGACTTTCCCCATACGAAGCCCATTTGTCGGAGCTTGGAAATGATGTGGCGTCATCGGGCTTGACTCTTTACCAAGCCTTAGATGAGCTTGATCACATTAAGCTTGAGCGGAACCGACTACGAGAGAGGTGGATGTTAATAGAGAATACCACTCGAGCGATGTCATCTGAGCCACTCCAAGAGCATGTCACCATCGCACACCTTACCCTATTGTCTTATGTGGGTGTTATAAGGGGTTATGTAATATGACCATAGAACTATGAAAATGTACATTATTTTTGTATAATGAATGTTCATTCATTTAATTATTGTTACTTTGTAAATTGTTTTTGAAGCACAAATAGTATTTTTAGTTAATATTTAACTAAGAAATATATTTTGATGAATTAATGTATTTTTGAATTAAATAATATTGTAATAAAAAATTATTGTTAAATGAATTTTTTTTAAATATAAATGATCATATATTTTTATGAATGCAATTGTAATTTTTATTAAGGTTTGAAAACTGTTTCTGTCAAACCCCATTAATTTTCGGTAAATGTCAATTTTTATTTTAAAAGTAGAAATTCACATATTTGTAAAATTATTTAGATAAAATGAATATTATTTTTGAAATCAGGATGTCTAAATTATCCAATGGTGAAATTTTCATAATTTTCTTAGACAGTCGAATTTTTGGGTTAAAATTAAATACCGTTTAAATACATAATGTGTTTTATGACATCATAATGACCCAATAGTGAGGTAATAAAATACTATAAACATTATTTTCGGCCAATTTATGTTTTTTTCATTAAAATAATGTGATTTTATATTTTATTTATTTATTTTACAAAGTTTTTGTGGACCCTCCAAGAATTATAAAACATTTTGTCTTTTTAAATTGTTTTCCTTGAGAGTGTGACTCACCTCCACATAATAAACCCTATTGCTTTAAGAAGTTCATACATTTTCATTATAAAATATTGTTTTCCAATCCCCTTTGGAAAAAACCGAGGGCAAAAACCAAGGTCGAGTTTGTGGTATAGATTAGTTTTATGTGAGGTGTCCCAAACCTAAGTTATAAATAATTCCCTCTCCTTTCCTATATAAACCCACCCAAGCTCCCACTTCCTCTTCGCTCAAAGCCTTTGTAGTTTGACCAACCACTGACCTCCTCTCTCTATAATCTTACCAAGGTGCCCCAATCTCTCAATAAGCCTCTCTCAAGCCTCTCCCAATCCTTTGGGACCACACTTCTAGGTAACGGATTCCTATCTTTCTTTTTTTATCGAAGTTTCTTAATAGTGTTATGCCCTCTTATTTTCAATTATGAATGTTTGGGTATGGTTTCGCTCCTCCACCATACAACCCTTTCTTATTTTTGGCTTATGGGAGACTCCATTCTCTCTCATTAATGCCTCCCATGTACACCTATTACCATTCTGATATTCTGTGAGGGATATTTATCTCTTCTTTTACATCCAAGTAATTATTTTGTATTGTGAATCTATATTCCATTATGTGTGTTGGGATAAGTATATATATGACCCCCTTACTGTCCATTTCATGTACATATGATGATACACCCTTTTCTCTCTCATCAACCATTTTCATGAATCCTTATGTCACGGCGTTATGCTGCCGAAATTGCACCGTGTTTTTCCAAGCCAAGATCATTGTGTAGTGAATACCATACCCATGTCTCTATCAAGGGTATTCACCTTTATTCACATATACATATTGAATGTAACTTTCATGTATTTATTCCACATTACTTAATCATGGAATAAATTATGATTTTGATTGATTCCATTTTATATGATCCATGTGGCACACTTATGCATGAAATGAATTGTTTAAGAAGGGTGAACCCTGACAGTTCTAGAATGCATTGGGTAAAGAATATTATCATTATACATCATAAAAAATGGGTGTTAACTCATGATAATTCATGTGGAACTAGGTTTTACTCGTGCTTCATGGGAAATGTGGGTTTACTCATGCTCTGTATGCAATGAGCATTGGATCATGCTAATTCCATGTTAAGTGATGTTGCCACATTTAAAGTTATGATTATCATGCTTTATCATGCCTTTATGTTCATGTTTATCTTATGCTCCATTGATATTCCTATTATCTAACATTTATTTTATTCCTCCGGTTTTTCCATGTTGATTCCCTTACTGGGCTTTATAGCTCACCTTTTTCTTATGCATGTCCTCAGGTTATCCCATGCAATGTTAAGTATGAGGGAATGTAGTGGTCATGTAAAGGTATTTTTCAATAAAGATGTTGTGTGTTTTATGTTCTAAGATGTTATGTAATGTTCCTAAGCCCCAAATACACTATACCTCTCCATCATCTATGTTGTATAAAGTGAATATTTTATGTAATAAATCATGTTTAAGTGTGTAAAAAAAGCAGGGTTGTTATAGTTGGTATTAGAGGATAAGTTTAGTTATTTTTGGGATTAGGATTAGAAAACCCTAGAGATGACATAGAGACAAGAATAAATATAATAAAAATATACCTAATTATTGGTTAGTATTGAGTAAGTGGTTTATAAATAAAATACATCCCTGTCTGGATACGAGAAGGTAGAGGCGGCTCTGGCTCAGATGTATCCTAGGGGTAAAACCTGAAAACAGCGCTTTGAGCTAGACTCGAACGGGAACTGTTGCACGAAAATGGGTCTTGATGTACTCTTGGTTATGACACTCCTGAGTTATATGATTTGGTAAATTCACAAGCTTAGTATGAACCAATATTAAGGGAATTAAATTAAATTCTTCTAAGAATATATATTGGAAATTAGATCATGAATAACATTGATTGAAGCCTATGGATTTATAAGATAAGGAGATAAAAGTTTTTTATAAGTCATCAGTTTTATCCTTTGATTACCCTTTATGTGTTACCCTATCTTTCCTTTTATTCAAGCCAATGGGTGGTAATATGAGTAATCGGGCTAACAACCGATGTGAAGATCAATGTGATGACTGTGCAAATGGGATGCCCAATCTGATGGGAGTGGGAATCACAAACTTTGTCATGCTTCTCTCTCAGTTACCTCAAGATTTTAATAGAAACATGGTTCAAGAGGAACATTTAACCCCCCCCCCCCCCATGAAAGAACAAGTCGATATCAAGAGCCCCATGAGACAAAGGCCTCCTACTTTTAATGGATCATTTGGTCCCTCAGTCACCGAACAATGGATCAACTCCATTGAAAAGATATTCTTCATCCTTAAATGTTCCAAATAAGAGAAGGTTCTTCAGGATTCTTATCATATGGAAGGTGAATCTGATCAATGGTTGATGTTGATAAAAAATATGAAGCCTAAAGAAGAGATTGAGGAATTGGAATGGAAGGATTTCTGGAAGATTTTTTTCGATAAATATTTTCCATGCACCCTCAGACTTATGATGGAAAGGGACTTCCTTGCCCTCAGGAAAAAAGACAAAGAATTTTTCGGAGCGTATGAGGAAAACTTCACAAGGATTACATGATACGCCTTTGTCTTTTTCATTACCCCCAGATGCAAGGTTGACCACTTCTTTAGTGGGCTGAAACCAAGCCTACAGAAAGACCCAGTGATATGTGACTTCGACATCTATATGAAAACTATCTGATGTGCCCTCAAGGTCGAAATGGAGATCATAGAATCTCGGGGGTATCATGGGGATAAGAAACATAAGGTTGAATACAATGTGGGCGGTCTGATGGTTAAATCTAATGGTTCTAAGAGGATCCAGCACCCCACTTTCCAAAGGTATGGAAAGAAGAACCCTGGAAATTTCCTAAAGGGAATGAGGGAATGCTTTAGGTGTGGAAGAGAAGGGAACCTGACTGTTAACTACCGACAAGAAAAACCTGTGGCTACAACATAGGAGAGGAACGATCTGTTGAAACCTCAACACTTTGTTCATTGAAACAACTACAAAGAACAAGGGCATCTTGCAAATCAGTTCCCTAATCCATGGGGTTTTTGAGGAAACCAACAACCTCCAAGGCATCAAGGAAGAGATTTTTCCATCACTACTACTGAAGTGAACCCCAACAACAAAGTGGTGACATGTACGCCAGTTTTTCATTCATGAATAGTGAACATACATTTTTATTCAAGTTCTACGCATTCTTTTATATCCCAAAATTTTAGTATAACAATCACAACACCTCTGCAAATAATGAAAGTAAATATTTATGTGAGTACGAAAAATGTGGAAATCATTTCATACCATGAATATAACTCATCCCCTATCATAATATGTGGATTTAATTTCCAAGAGAACCTCATCATACTCCCTCTGGAGTAATTTGACGCAATAATTAGAATGGATTGGCTTTCCTTATATAGATCCAACATAAATTTCTGTGAGAGGGAAATCACTCTCCATGTGGAGAATCGACCCCCGATTATATAGAAGTGTAAGGAGGAAGATGAATTTTCTTTAGCTCCATCATCTCAAGCATGGATATTACTACCCTAAGAGCATGTTTATCTGCCTATAATGATTCAGTCTAAGGAGGAAACCATCCATGGAGACATGCCTATTGTGAGGTAATTTGATGAAGTGTTTCCCGAGAAATTGTCTGGTCTTCCTCCTATAAGAGATGTTGAATTCTCAATTGATCTTATACCTGGTGCATTGCCAATATCTTAGACTCCATATAGAATTGTTACTGTGGATCTTGAGGAGCTGAAGAAATAACTACAGGAGAATTTGGATAAAGGGTTTATATACCCAAGTGCTTCACCATGGGGTGCACCAGTCCTCTTCATCATGAAGAAGGATGGGTCAATGTGCCTTTGCATTGATTATCATGAGCTTAACAAAATCATGATAAAGAGCACATATCCTCTCCCACGAATCGATGAATTTTTCGATCAGCTGCATGGAGCATAATAATTTTCCAAGGTGGATTTGTGGTTGGGATATTATCATGTAAGGGTGAAGAAGGAAGATATCCCCAAAACTACTATTCATACAAGATACGGCCACTATGAATTCATATTAATGCCTTTCAGACTCACTAATGCTCCAGAAATATTCATGGACATGATAAATAGAGTCTTTAGGGATTTCCTCAACAAATTTGTGGTAGTCTTTATAGATGATATTCTGAAATTCTCTAAAACCATTGAAGATCATGAGGAGCATCAAAGAACTATCCTAAAGACCTTGAAGAATGAGAATATCTATGCAAAGTATAGCAAGTGTGAGTTTTGGTTAAAGGAGGTGTCATTCTAGGTCCATATCATCACAATTAATTGGATATCTGTGGATCCCTCCAAAATAGATGCAATTGAGGGATGGCCGAGGCCAACATCAGTAACGGATATCCATAGCTTCTTGGGGTTAGCTAGATATTATCGAGGATTTTTGAGAAATTTCTCACAATTTTCCAACCCTATTACAAAGCTAACTCAGAAGGGGGTAAATTTTTCTTGGAGTGATGAATGCGAAGAAAGATTCATGTAGTTAAAAAAGAGTCTTATCACTGCGCCCGTGCTCACTTTACCCACAAGTTGAAAGTTTTTTTTGTATTCAGTGATGCTTCGAAGAAGGGCATGGGCTGTGAGTGGATGAAAATTGACAAAGTAATTGCCTATGCTTAAAGGAAATTAAATTTACATGAGTATAATTATCCAACACTTGATTTGGAGTTGGCTACGGTGATCTTCTCTTTAAAAATTTTAGCATCATTATCTCTTTTGGGAGAAGTGGGAAATATATATGGACCACAAAAGCCTCAAATATATATTCATACAGAAAGATTTGAACACACGCCAACAAAGATGGTTAGAGCTGATCAAAGACTATGACTGCTCAATCCAATAACACCTTGGGAATGAGAATAAGGTGGTAGATTCTCTAAGAAAAAAGGACCCAGAAATTCTATCATTGATGAGAATTGAGAAAGGCCCAATATTATAATATTTGATGAATATAGACATGGGAATCATAAAGAAGGGAACAACATCAATCTTTTCACAAATTATTCCTCAATCATCTCTTTTGAAAACGTTAAAGGATACTCAAAAGGATGACGTGGGAATTCATAATGGAGTGAAAGCTATTAAAAAAAGGGAAATACTCAGAGTTCAATGTTAATGATGAAGGAACTGTGAGATTTGGGGAAAGAATATGTGTTCCATCAAGTACATAGCAGAAGATACAACTTTTGGATGATGTGCATAGTTCAAATTTCTCTATTCACCTAGGAAACACAAAGATGTATCGAGATATATGAGATAATTATTGGTGGGATAATATTAAGAAGGAGATCATTGAGTATACATAAAAGTTCCTAGTGTGTCAGCAAGTGAAGGCAGAGATGAAGAAGTCTAAAGGGATGATGTAACCATTTCCCATACTAGCATGGGAATGGGGGAACATCCCCATGGAAATTTTCACCAGACTTCTGAAGACATCAAAAGGAAACAATGTAATCTGGGTTGATGTGGATCGTCTTACAAAGTCTGTACACTTCATTGCAATTCGGGAGGATTTCTCATTGGATCAACTGGCACAGATATATATTAGGGAAGTGGTAAGGCTACATGGAGTACCACTATCTGTTGTATCTGATCGAGATCCAAGAATTACCTATAATATTTGGAACAGTCTTCAATATTATCTAGACACAGATATGAACTTCAGTGTGACTTATCATCCTCAAACAGATGGCCAATTCGATTGGACTATCCAAACACTTTAGGACATGTTGAGAGTTTTTTCTATAGAATTCAAAGGAGGGTGGGAAAAAATCTTCTATTGGTTGAATTCTACTACACTAACAGTTTCTCCTCAAGCATCTGAATGGTACCTTATGATGCCTTGTATGGGAAGAGGTTCAGAACACTGGTATGTTGGGATGAAGTTAGTTAATGTATGCTGCTAGGACCAGAAATGTCGAAGAAATGTTGGAGAAGGTGGAAACTATTCAGCAGCATATCAAGGCAGACCAAATTAGACAAAAGAGTTAAGAAAATAACCATTGATGAGATCTTGAGTTTAAAGATAGATACATGGTATTTATATGAATATCTCTATGGAATAAGGTTGTGAGGTTTGGAAAGAATGGTAAGTTACGTCCTAGGTACATCAGCCCCTAAGAGATTCATGATCGTGTTGGGGATGTGGCCTATTGACTAGCCCTTCCACCTACCATGACCAAAGTACATGATTTCTTGCATGTATCCCTCTTAGTGAAGTACATACCAGACCCTTCACATGTACTCTCTTTAGAGGTAGTACAGCTAGAGGATGATCTTTTTTACGAGAAGAAATCAATGAAGATCTTAGATAATAGAGAAAATGTTCTATGAAATAAGAAAATTCCCTCATCAAGGTATTGTGGAGAAACCACCAGTTTGAAGAAGTGATATGGGAATCAAATGAAGTGATGAAGCGGAGTTACCCACATTTGTTTTAGAGTGGGAAAAGGAAATTTTGAAGGTGAAATTTTTTAAGGGGGGAATATTGTAACGACCCAAACATTCATTCTTGAAAATTCCTCTTGATATAATAAAATGTATTATTATAGTTATATAAAATGTGAACTTCCTTGGTTTTATGTTTCTAGATTTTAAAACACTGTTATGAATTGTGATCGTTGCTAATATAGTTGTTGAATAGTGATCACATGATTAGTATAAATATACGGCTTTAAAAAATCCAATTTACTCAGAAAAAGGATGTGATGGCCTCATCTAGTAGACTTTCCCTGTATGAAGCCCATTTATTGAAGCTCGGAAAGGAGGTGGTGTCATTGGGATTCATTCTTAACCAATCCCAAGCCGTTCTTGAGCATGTTAATCTTGCGTGGAACTGACTACGAGACAAGTGGAAGTAAATAGAGATTACCACCTGAGCAATGTTATCTAAGCCACCCCAATAGTCTATCACCATCGCACACCTTACCCTTCGGTCTTATGCAGGTGTTATAAGAGGTTATGTAACAATATCCCAGCACTATGAAAATGTACATTATTTTTGTATATACAATGTGCATTCATTTTATTATTGTTACTTTGTAAATAGTTTGTAAAGCACAAATTGAATTTTTAGTTAATATTCAACTAAGATATCTATTTTTATGAATTAATGGATTTTTGAATTAAATAATATTTTAATAAAATATTATTATTAAATTAATTTTTTTAATTATAAATAATCAGATAATTTTATGAATGCAATTGTAATTTTTATTAAGGTTTGAAAACTGTTTCTGTCAAAACCCATGAATTTTCAACAAATGTCAGTTTTTATTTTAAAAGTAAAAATTCACATATTTATAAAATTATTTAGATAAAATGAATATTATTTTTGGAATCAGGATGTTGAAATTATCCAATAGTGATTTTTTCATAATATTCTAAGACAGTTAAATTTTTTAGTAAAAAATAAATACTATTTAAATATATAATGTGTTTTATGACATCATAATGACCCAATAGTGATGTAATAAAATACTATAACCACTATGTTCATCAAATATATGTTTTATAATTAATATAATGTTATTTTTTATTTGTTTTATTTATTTTACAAATCTTTTGTGGACCCTCCAAGACATATAAAACTTTTTGTCTTTTTAAATTGTTTTCATTGAAAGGTTGACTCGCCTCCACATAAGCAACCCTATTATTTTAAGAAGTTAGGCCAATGGAATTATAAAATATTTCTTTCCACCTCCCTTTTGAAAAAACCATGCGCAAAAACCATGGGCTGGTTTGTGGTATTTAATTGTTTAATGTGAGGTGTCCCAAACCTAAATAATAAAGAATTACATCGCTTTTCCTATATAAACCCACCCAAGCTCCAACTTTATCTTCACTAAAAGCCTTTGGAGATGGACCAACCTATACCCTCCTATCTCTAGAATCATCCCAAGGTTCTACAAGCTCCCATGAAGCCTCCCTCAAGCCTCTCCCAAGCCTTTGGGATCACAATTCCATGTAAGGAATTCCTACCTTTATCTTTTTATCCAAGTTTCTTAATATTGTTATGCCCTTTTATTCTCAATTATGAATTATGGGGTATAGTTTCTCACATACCCCATAATTTCCTATTTATTTTTGGATGATGGGATACCCTTTTTACTCCCATAATTTTCTCCCATGTACACTCGTTACCATGCAGCAATTCCATGAGGGATTTCTATCTCCTCTTTTACATCCCTGTAATTATTTTGTATTGTGCATCTAACTTACATTACATTTGTTTGAACATGTATCTATAAGAACCCCTTACCGTCCATTTCATGTACATATTATGAGACACCCATTTCTCTATCATCAACCATTTTCATGAATCCTAATGTCATGTCGTTATGCTGCCAGAATTGCACCGTGTTTTTCCAAGCCAAGATCAGTATGTAGTGAATATAATACCCATGTCTCTATCACGAGTATTCACCATTATTCACATATACATATTGAATGGTAATTTCATATATTTATTACACATTATTTAATCATTGAATAACCTATGATGTTGATTGATTCCATGTTTTATGATCCATGTGGCACAGTTGTTCTTGAAATGAAAGGTTTAAGAAGGGTGTGCCCTATTAGCGCTCCAATGCATTAGGTAATGTATGGTATCATGATACGTCATGTGTAATGGGTTTTGAATCATGCTAATTCAAGTTAAATGCGGTTTTACTCGTGCTTCATGTGAAATGAGGGTTTTCTCATTCTCCATGTGTAATGATCCTTGGCTCATGATAATTCCACGTTAAGTGTTTTTCCCCATTTCCATGTTATGATTATCATGATTTATCATGCCTTTATGTTCATGTTTCTCTTATTCTCCAATGATATACCTATTGACTAACATGTATTGTATTCCTCATTTTATTCGATTTTTATTCCTATACTGGGATTTATAACTCACCCTTTTCTTATGAAAATCCTCATGTTATCACATGCAATGCTAAGTATGAGGGAATGTTGTGGTCATGTTAAGGTAGTTTTCAATGAATATGTTTTATCTTTTATGTTCTAAGTTGTTATGTAATGTTCCTAAGACCCAAAGAAGTTATACCTCTTGATATTCTATGGTGTATCAAGTGATGATTTTATGTAATAAATCAGGTTTAAGTGTGTAATAAATAGCAGGGTTGTTATATATACCTATTAATGTGTTCCCAATCTCTTAAGAATTGTTTCCCATGGTTTTATAATCACCCTATAAAGTTAGATATCTCTCACCCCATTTCCATTCAATCACATTCCTTTTATATATTTCTTTAATATCAATTTATATTATTGTATTTCTAGAATAAATTACCCATTAATTTAAATGAAGAAAGAATCATTTATCCCTTCTCATTATGACTATTACTAAAGATTACACTCTATAGATATAATAGATTACCTCCTCCTACTATTTATTCATGTAATCCCATTAAATTATTTAATTTTGATTTCCAGTTTTTTTATATTACAATTTGTTTTGTAAAATTAATTTAAATTCCTTGTAATGTATATGTAATTAGAGAAAATATTTGAATCTCATTTAAACTGTCCTTGAGTATTTATCTATAATCATTATGATTCAATCATTATCATATGATACTCCATGTCAATGATTTTTATAGTGAATAATCGTCCCTATTTTCATTCAAGGGTATAAACCTAGATATACCAATCATTAAATAATTTAGGAATTCCAATTATATAACCTTTTATCATTATTTTTGGGGTAAAAAATTAGTTTAAATTTTTCTTATTTAGAATTATCTATGTGGTACAAAAATCCATGTACATGATATCAATGTTATGGGTGGACTCAGGAATATAGTCCTCTAGTTTATTGGTTAATTTTTTAATATCATGAGATACCATTTATGGTTCATGTGATGTTATCATAAACAAATTATGTTATGATGTATCCCTATATATCTTTGACATATATATGATTTAATTTTTATATTGTTTTGAAATTCATATGTTTATTTGATTTTATAAACATATATCATCATTTATGTATATGATTTTGTGTCCCACCATTCTTTGTAATTATTGTATGGCTCTGGATATAGATGTTATGTTTTACCTTATGTTATTCATTTATTATTCCCTTACAAGCCTTTATATCTCACCCTTTATTATGTAAGTCCCAAATATTTGACATTTATTTAGAAGAGAAATGAAATTTCATGTTCATGTTCATGTTATTTCAATAATTTTGTTTTATCCCTATTTACATTATTTTGTTATGTATATAATGTAAAAGAATCTATAGTCTCGTTAATATACAATTTTTTTATTTTTTTATCTCTATATTTTAAATAATGAAATAACAAATTTTAAATCCATTGGTTTTTAAAATCACTCATCTAATTAATGTTTTTTAAAAACTAATATAAAAATCATGGCATAGTATATTTAAAATATCCATTTCTCTATTCTATACTTGATTTATAATTTCGATCACAAGTTACCAATTCTCCCAATTGGTTTCTCTCTAGTAAATAAAATATAAAAATATATACATATATCACCACTTTCATTACCATTATACATATCTGATTATGCACATCCTTTTAGTTTTTATTCACTTTAATCCAAAAGTATTCAACTAATTAAAAAATATCATGAATATTGTACACATTTTTTTTGATAACATCAATCTACATCCTCTTATCCTATTTATATATCATGAAATGGTGATCAAAAAATGAAATTATTGAAATCTATCTTATTTAATATAAAAATCATTCATATTTATTATGATTTAACATTTCTCTCTATAATAAATAACATAATGATTTTCCTGGTCATTTTTTTAAAACATTTTCAACCCTACATTTTTAGATAAATATTAATCAAACCATTCATTCATGTTCATATCACAACCCTGACATTTTGTTTTATAATTGGTTTCATTTATTCGTCAAGATTTAAATTCTATGACATTTTCATTTCTCGTCATGTTGAATGTTAATTATGTGGCACTACAACCAGTATTCCTCAAATAATGGTGTATTCGTCTATCAGAGTTGACTAACATCTACATATAATGGCCTCAAATTACATTAGTTATCATTTAAATATACACTTAGTATTCTTATTAAATATATTTCTACTTTATAAATATAATGTTATGTGATTTATTCTTGAAAACATATTATTATGATTGAAAAGAAAATATTGTCTATTTCATGGATCATTCTCAATAAAAATTTCATATTACTGATCACCTTTAAACATTAATTTATTCCTTCTAACACAGAATCAAAATTCCATAATATATATATTTATTCTACAATAAAAATTCTCTTTATCATCTAAATCATTTGGTCGAATAAAAAATCTAGCAAAAATGGAAAATAAAATAACAACTAAATTATATGATTAACCGTTATTTATACTAAAATCTAAAATTATATTTTATGATTTATTTTTTCTATTTATAAATTTAATTTTTAGAAATATTAATGTTTATTAATGTGATAAAATAAATAAAGCGTATCATTTAAAATGGAAATATAATACAAACCATTTTTTAAAAAATAATATTTATATGGGGTTTTTATAAAAACTATGTGTATTTAATTATTATAAAACCTAAAAATAAATATATTTTTATTCTAATATAAAAACATAAAAAACTAATTTATTAAAAAAATTATTCAATTTTATATTTGACATTTTATCATGCAAGTTTTCGTAATACAATATTGATGTGATTGCCATGAAAATTTCGGAGGTTGTGAATATAGATTCATAAATTATTTTTTTCTTGGGGTATAGAAAATATAATGTCTTGCTACATTATATGAGAAACATTTCATCTCATATTGATCATTTTATGAAAGATAAATAGAAATTTTAAAATCAATTTCATTTAATTTTAATTTGTCCCCATATGATAAATTACGTTAAAATGATTCATTTTGTGGGGAAATTAATTAACATACTAATCCCTATTATGAAACATGAATAATAAATTAATTCCCTGTAAATAAATTATTTTTTGTTTCTTTTAATATCTTTCATCTGAATATAATTTTAATTTTTTCCACAAATCTCTTAATTTAAGGAACACTGAGTAATATTCTTCCATTAAATAGTTCTATTTATTTCCCCATGGTTCTATATGTAATTTCAAAACTAGAAAAACTATATTTTCAGTTTGAAATTACCATAATCGATTTTGATGTGTTGGATATATTTTCACATCCACACCATTAAGCTAAAATGATCAATTACTTATTTAAACTAGGTAATTATAATAATATAATATATAATAAATAATGATTCTTTAATATTATTCTATAAGAAATATATTTATGTATATTATAATGTTATATTAAAAGACTTGAAAGGCCACGGGATTCATGACGACATCATTGGTACTTCCCATATAGATCCTTCTACAAGGTATAATTAATGAAATAATTAAAACTATCCTAATTATTGTAGTCATTTTATGTTATAAACATAATAAATTATTTTATATAAATGATTATAGATTTATATTGGAAATAAAAAGTGAAATATTTTTTTTATATGGCCATTAAATATCCATTGGATATATTGTTGTTGGAATTACATGCATTGGTTTTGAAAATTTTAATGTAAATAATATATAGATAATAATAATTCATTAAATATAAAATATTTTACATGTACATAACAAATGTTAAATAATTCATGAAAAATATGAAAAATATAATAATTAATTTTATAAAATTCAGAATAAAAAACCAATTTGTTCTTATATGTTTTTTGTTTTTATTAAAAAAATTAAATCTGTCGTATTTAAAGAACAATTTAAGATAAAATTATTATTTATATATATAAATGCGGTAAAATAGATTTTATGATTAGAAATTTTAAAGAAATAAAAAAATCATTTAATGTTTAAAACAATATTTATCTAGAGAATTTATTTTTAAAAATTATGTGTTTTGGATTTATAGTTAATATGAATTAAATAAATAATAATAATAAATAATTTATTTTTTTATTAAATTTTAATTAAATTGTTTTTTTAAATTTAATTTTTTATTAAACTGATAAGAACCTATGGTAAAAATTTTACAACATTAAAATATAAAATAAGATACATACCTAAAATAATTATTTATCTAATAATATATATATATATATATATTCATTAAAATTTACATAAGAGTAAATTTACAACATATAATCATTATTTTCCCATGATTGAATCACTATTTATGTATGATTACATTCCCAACACCTAAGGAATTGGTATATGAAAAAATGTTACTCAAATACATCAAAAAAGGACCTATACTATACCAATTTCATACCATGAAAATTATAAAAATTTCATTTCTATAATTATAACAATTAATCTATCAATAATCCACTCCCATATTTAGAAACTCTTAGTCTCAATATGGTTTAATAAGACTTATAAAACTATGTTTTCTTCGAAAAGTGGTCATGTTTCTATGTATTATGAAAAAACAACTTCCATATCCTGAACCACCTTCACCAAGATGAGGGAGGGGACCACAAACTGACAGACCCTTCCTTCTTCATGTTGAAGGAGAGATAATGACCCCTGAGTCGCACCTTCAGTAGGTCCCAGATTGGCTACTAGCACATAGGGTATAGAGTCACATGTAATATGTAAGAAATTACCCATTTATGGAAAAAGATCGGGAGATAAGATGGTAAAATCCAAACAACTTGAAAAAAGAAAGTATGAGTAAAGCCAAAAATCTATTCCCACTTATATGTTCAATGTAAATTGATACAAAATATTAAATGAAAAATCCATAGGAAAGTACCAAAAGAAAAGAAAAGTAGCAAGGACCACTGCCTTTACATCTAATCTATTATAGTCCAGCATGGTCTTCAATGTCCTCCTAGAAAACTGAAAGCAGATTTATATACGTAGGGTGAGTATATAGGTATACTCGGTAAGAAAAACTATAATATCTCATGAACAAGTGGTGAATCATTCTAATTTTCCATGAGAAATAGAGATATCCCAAGTGCATAACAAGGAAACTATCCACCCATCCCCACCAAGGCACACTCCCCAAATAATGCAAGTTTGGTAAAGTAATAGTAATAGAACATCGATATTTGGCCACCCCAAATAACTTTTAAACTAGTTATTTTGGACATCCTACGCATCAGACCTCCCCCACAAGTTCCACTTCAATCTCACTATCACCCCAATTATAACCTTATGGGCTATCACAACCACGCATCCCACCCGCATACACCTAGGCCACCAAAACCACACACGTTCCTACCGACAAACACCTAGGCCATAACCACCACTGCCACGCACGAAGACACATGGGATAGAACAGCCACTTCCATGCTTGAAGACACCTAGGACTCATCCTGGAGATGATTGGGAAACAAACCTACTCACACACACTAGGGCCAACCACTGTAACACACCATGCTCGAGGAGTCTTTGTATATAATGAACCTTAGGCCATCACATTCTACCTGAAGAGTCTTGGGATACCTGGTAGAGGGAGAAGAAATGAGCTAATAACCATCCATTCATCATAATTTTGGAAAAAACACCATCCCCCATGAAATGGAGGTGTTCTCCATGAAGTGATAAAAATGGGTGTGGTGATTATAAGAAACACATGAAAAAAAAATTATACACATAGGTAAAAAACTCATCCCAACCTAAGGGTTCCTAAATATACAACCATTCCTTACACAACCACTCTAGTTGTAATCCCTACATGCACAAATACACAATAGCCACAACCAGTGCCCAACCCATTTTGGAAAACAAGTCACCATTTTTCACGTTCTTGTTATTGTATTCATGTGATTTCATTAAAAATTTCTCACACTACCAGGAAACTTATAGGCATAACCATAATCCATGAAAAGCAACTGAAAAAAAACCATCTACGAAAATATTTAAGCATTCACACCAGATTATATTGTAAATTTACAACAAAAAAGGGATCCATGAGATCCCTCGAAGTACTAGAATGAAACCAATCTCCAACATACTGGCTCCACACGGCCTCAGGTCCCCAATCCAACAATTGTATAACAAGAGATACCATTCCACATCCACGTCACCCCATAATCATCAACGAGAGCAACCATGCATACCACCAGAATAGAGCAAGGATGTTTTTAGATTCGGCCATCATTATTTATTAAGTTCCTTCTTCCTATTTGGTTAGCCATGGCAATCACATAGGGATTCAAATTCATTGGGAACCCATTTAATTAGTTGAGTTTATGTGATTAACCATTTTCCATGTTACTGCTATTCAATAACAGGATTATCTAGAAAATAGAGGTGCATTAGTGTGCACAAAAGGACCACTAATATGCACAATTTTCAGTGAAAAAAAGCACATAAAATTCACAACATAAAAACAAAAATAAAAGAATACATCAATATCGTCATCATTCATAACCCTTCATTCCTTAAAAGCCCATTTATTATCTACTTTAAGGTTTCATTTCATCAATGAACCTAGGGAAACATTATCATACCCACCTCAATTGAGACACATTAGATAGAGACAAAGTAAAACCCTACCTAGATGATAAACAATCTATGTTTTTATACTCGCATCAAGAACAGAGGATGTGCGACTTGTAGGAAAATTAAACTCGATGGATTCAAGGCTAAGTGGGAAGAGCCCCAGCATGGGTGCACGATTCATCTACAGAGTAAGTCCCTAGGCGTACTTAGAGAAACTAGAAGGAAAATGGGTGACAGGATCTTGGCTAATGAAAAGTCCAGATCATAAAATCCAAAATATGATTTTGAAGTACGTGAAGTCGGATCATGGGATAAACATGTGGTTGGGCATTTTCATTTTCAGGGTTCATTTTTATTTAATAATTATACTCCTAGATGGTGTAGAAAACAATAGTGAGTTAATATATATATTCTAAATAGAAATAATACATTTAACATGGGAAATGCTAGAAATCATAGGGAAAGGTGTGACACCGAGGAAAAAGGCCACATATTTTTTAAGTTGATGTTTTTCCTGGATCATGTGGGTTTAAATCAGCTTTTACTGGCATTAAATGGCTTTTAAAAGAGTAATAAAACACTTTTACGTCAAAATATACATTACCAGGGATAGAACTAGAAAAACTCATGAACTGGGAAAAAAGTTGGCAATGGGTGGGACACCATTTGGGGAGACATTATAAAGGTTCCACCATAATGGTACCACCATAACGGTGCCACTGGTTCGAGGAGACACCATAGGCGGTGCCACTATTTTTCTATGTAACTATGATGGTGAGACCATGCCGGTTCCACCGTCATGTTGCCACCATAACTGGGCCACCATTTTGGTTGAAGCGTTTGGTGGAATCGAGTTTTTGGAAAACTCCTGAACAAAAACCTATGTAAACCCTATGAAGACAACAAACACTTTATTTTCAATGTAAGGGCCCTGGAAAAATGGGTTATTACATTAGATACCTCTAAAACTATTCTCTTCCTTGAGAATTTTAAACCCACTAGATGAATAGAGGCTTGAACAACCATCCTTAAGATAACTTCCAAGAGTAAACCTCCTTGAAATATATTTCTTGAACAAATGGGGAAACACTCAGGCTTCACAGGGACATGTCCTTGACATCTAGGAATAACTCTCCCGCATATTGATCATCTATAGAAGAACTACCGCTCCTCCCAATAGTGGACACATGAACTTATAATCTCACACTACCCAAACTTATGGATTAGTGTGTCCCTTTTCACATGTTAAGACACTATCTTCTTTGGGAAGCACTAAATCGCCAACACAAGTTTAATCACATCCGCTTTAATGCGTCTTGATTAAGGACCAGCTCCTCCCCTCCCCACAACTAAGACATTCAGACACATTCAGAGAATAAGGAAAACATCCCATCTTATAGTTAACTAGGTCGTGCATTAAATCATATTGATGTACAAGACAACACAATGCCAAAACTCAAAATAGCTCTAGGTACTAGGCATGCATATGTGCCTCTTATTCCTAGGTACTCTCCTTAAGGACACGATGCCTCCACGACACAAAAACCAATGGAATGGTTTTTCCACAAATTACATCCTCCTAACGATCCTCGATCGTCACTGGTCGCTCCACAAAAGTTGCATTGTCTTCGATATCCATCTCTCCCCAGTCGAGAATGTGCAAATCATCCTATAGATACCAATGGATTTGAGAAACATGGAAGACGTCATGGACCATTAGAAGTGGAGGTGGTATCGCCTGCTGATATTCCACTTCATCGGCTCACTGGAACATCTCGAAGGGTCCGACAAACCTAGGAGAAAGATTACTCCCCCTGCCGAACCTCTACTGCCCACACTGAGGGAATACATTTTAGAATTTTTGGTCCCTAACATCGTAATATAAGGGTCTCCACCTATGATCGACATAAAACTTTTTCTAGTCCTAATCTAACTTCATTCTTTCATGCATAAGATGAACCCTCTCTTTCATGCTCTGCACCACCTTCGGAACAAGAACACCTACTCCACCAAACTCGGTCAGGCACATGGGAGAATGAAACGACCTTCCATTCAAGGATTTGAACATAGCCATGAAAATGGAATAGTTATCACTATTGTTGTAAGAAATATATACTAGATTAAAGTTTCTTACCCACAATCCCTTGAAGTCCAAAACAACTGGTTGTAACATATCTTCAAATGTATGGATGGTCCTATCTATGTGCCCATCTGTTTGGGGGTGGAAAGTTGTGTTAAGGCATAGGTGGGTGCCAAAAGCACGTTTCAATCCCTGTCAGTCTCATGAAGTAAACTGTGCATCCCGATCCATGATTATGGACTATGTAACTTCATATAATCATACCACCTCATCCATGTACCTCTGTGTTAAGGAATCCACTGCACTCCACTCCTTGATTTCTAGTAAGTGAGCTAATTTCGTAATCTGGTCTACCAATACCGATATTACATCATAGCCTCCTTGAACCCTGGGTATTTCTTTGAATAAATCCATCAATATGTCATCCCACTTCAACTTGGGGACATTTAAATGCTGAATCAAACCTATTGGGGTGTGGTGTTCATACTTCAATTTTCTACATACTAATCACCTTTCCATAAACTCTTCCACTTCCCATTTCACCCTTGGGAACAAAAACATACCCCTAGAGCCCTGGAACATCTTGGAAACATCTGGGTGTACCACCAGGGTTTGAGTTATGGACGTAACCGAGAACTACTCTATGCATTGCTGCCGAGACATACAGCTTCCCCCAGAAAAGCATCTGATTCTGACCATCCTACGACTATCTTTGCAGATCATTTCTATAATGACCCATACATTACATACATTGTTACTACTTCATAATTGAATTATATTTATTACAAAATGTAAGAAAACCATGACAGGGTCATATACGTATAGTGTCTTTAGAAACTAGGAAACATAAACAACTGGTTCATAAAAAATCTACGTTGTTTACTGTTTATTTTATCATAACTAGACTCCTTTTTAGAATATCATATTTAATACCCTTCTTACTGGCCTAGAGAAAAGAAACATACAAAAGTCTGATCTCAATTTCTAAGTAAGGGTAATAAAAGGAAATTTAAATCATATCATATTCACAAGATCATAACATTTTAAAATCTTATCCAGCATAAGAGATCATAATATCATGTCATAGGATAAATCATAGAAGTTCAATGTAATCCCAATAATCAAAACATAAGACGTGAAACTTTTTGGAATACACACATAAGCAATGAAAATCATTTCGTATTAGTCAAGGATCATTTTCATACCATCATAGTGGACAAAGTCCTTTTCGGAACCGATTTCCTCCTCGTTCCATTCTTATATCACTGAATGAGATTCACTTGTCATTCCTGCCAGGTTTATCTCAAGAGATATAAATCTTTACCCAATGCATTGGTGTAACACCCCATGATTTCATAGTGTGTTATTTCTTCAAAATAATTCAATAACTTGCACTACACGCAACACCGAGTTCAATCACACCATGACTTACAAAAAAAAGCCATTCAAAAGAGGTTATGAATAGTATTATCTAAATTTTAATCTTTATATAATCCTTATAATTTTAGAATCCATATTATGAGTTTCATAGATATAATGCAAGAACAAATTCATTTTCAGTATTTCACTTTTAACAATTTTTAATAGTGAACCCTTTTTAAATACAATATTTTAAACTTTTTGACTAAATGGGGACATCAAAAATTTAAAATGAAACATCCCAAGATTCCACGGTACGCTTTCTTTGAATAATACAGTAGCGTGTGTTGTACGCAACCTTGAGTTTTAACACACACCACAACCAATCAAACTAGCCGTTATGAATAGTAATACCTAATTTTTGAAATTATATATATTTTATATTTCAAAATGGACTTTATTTTTCGATTTGGAATATCTAATTTAGCCTAAGTTGAAATTTTGGTACTTTTCGAATAACTTTCATATTTTGATGAATAGTGAAAATTACTAAATTTTAATTAAAACAACTTTTGTAATCAAAATAATTAATAGTGATAAATTATTAATTTGAGTGGTTTTAAAGTATATTTATAATATATTTTTACCATTTAATATAATGTTGTTCATTGGACATAATTTTACAATTAAACCTAACATAAAAAAGTGTCAATCTTTTGATAGTTATTATCTCTTAAAAACACGCTTTTTGTTTTGACAGCGAGAATTAATTTTAAATTAATTTCTGCCACTTCTGTGTTTTGAATTTAGAAAAATGGATTCCATATTTGGAATCAGGATGTCCAAATTGTGTAAATAGGTAACTTGTTTTTTAGACATTTTGAATAATTACTGTGGTAAATATTTTATTTACCATGGTTAAGGGTAAATCTGGTAAATAAGGGTTAAAAAATAATATTATAATAATACTAAATTACCCTAAAACGTGTCCTAGCCTTATTGGTTGATACATGTTCGACCATAGGCATCTTTGGGTCGATTTGGGGACCCCATGGTGCCACTTGTAGGTGATAGGGACACTTTATTTTAATTAAGTTAAAATGAATACAAAAATGACACAAGCATATATCTTTTAGAACAACAATTGTTACATAGGGTTATATATGTTTGATTTTAGATTATAAATATTCATTAGAAATTTAAAAAGATTTCCTACACAATTATATTTTATTTAAAATTTTTAGACATTAAATAATTTATTTTATTTATGACACAATGATGATGCAGTAATTACTATAATAGTGAAAAATTAAAATAATTGATATTATAAATACCCAAATAAATATAATATGAAACTTTTAATTAATTAAACTAATTTTCTAGGATAATATGATATATTAGGATTGATTTAATTGTCTTTTTTCTAAGTAATCAATCTGTTATGAGTTTCACAAAAATCAACTATTGAATAGTGTCAAAATTGACATAAAAGAGTTCTTAAAACAAATATTATATTATTAATTGATATTAAATTCCTAAAAATCTAAGGTTCGGCCAAGAGACTTATATCATGATAGGTTCATCATTAATGGACCACTTGGGGGTATCTTGGATGTATGTAGTATGTTTATTAACCATATTATATAAAAATACAAAGAGACATTGTAAAAGTGAAACTAATTAACTTAGAGTTAATACTTAAAGATAAGGTTAATATAAGTACCCAAACCTGTCTAAATTCTATTGGTTGAGTTGTTTTCGACCCATCCCCACATTAACCTTTGAATAATCAACTTTGGATCCATTAGAAACCGAATATGAATTTATTATAAATTAATATTTCTAGCTTTTCCAAAGGTGCCCCTCACCCCTCTTATAAAAGGGCACTCCTCCTTCTCATTTCTTCACACCTTCAAAGCCTTTTGGTTCGGCCAAACTCTGTCAAAATACTCTCCCAACTTCCCCCACTACAACCTAAGGGCCTTAGTTTGATCAGAAAGCCATCCTAAGAAGCCCTTTTGATCAAATCAAAAGGAAGAACCCGAAGAAGAGGTAATGATTTCACCACCCTTTTCCAAGTTCATTTCTTCTTCCACTTCTTCTTCCTTTGTTGTTACCATTCTAAAATAATAACTCCAGTATCATTTATATACTGTGATGTTATTATAAATATGGTACAACCATATTCATTATTCTATCCACCCTTTGAATAACATGTCACCATACGTGCGTACGTACGGCTTACCGTCTCCACGTCGTGGGGTAATTGTTATTCAATATATTATTATTTGGATGGGTATAATAATGATGTGTAAATAATGTAAATAATAAATATAACATGTTAATTATTCTGTATATATGATATACCATCCATTAATATATTATTTTAATATCAAAAGAATGATATTGTCGCTCGTGTGTACGTACGGACTACCGTCTCCACAAACGCGATGAGATTCATTCTCCATCGTATCCATTCAATTATAATTATCATTTGATGATTTAAAAAAGAATTTTTAAGGACTTGATATCATTATGGATATGAATAATATACAACCTATCCTTTATAAACATGTCTTATGTAACAAAACATATAAAAGAAAACAAGTAAGTTAACACTCGAAACAACGATAATACTAAGATATTATTATCAAATCAATATTAAAAGATCATATATGATATCATACTAATGTATATGATTCCTGTATAATTTAATAACAATTATTTCACAATTATACAGGAGTTTAACCTACCCCAACAAAGGAAAAGTACAAGGTAAGGGTTATTTCACAATCTCTTCATTATCTGAGGTTGTTTATATGTAATAATCTACTAGGATCTCTTTATCATCCACATCCATGTTTCTCCAAAATGTATTTCAAAACATTTTTATTATTTACAAGAATATGGGTTAAAGTCATTTATACCCTTGTTTGACTTTTTATAAGAGGAATATTTCCGTCGTTTTCAAAACAAGGTCCTTTTAACCTTTTCGACAGAATTAAGGTAAGAATGTTTTTTTTAACTTATACGGCGAGTGCGGTTATTTTCTGCCGTTATAAAATATTCAAAGTTTTCCTTACAAGATTATAATAATATTTTCAAGAAAATGTTTTATTTTATATGTCTCTTAAATTATTTCAAAAATAGAAAGAGATATTTCTCTAAAAATTGTTTTGATTTCATCTATGTCAACATCCTTTGATAGATTTTACGCTTATTTGAAGTTGATTTTTTATGATACAAAACTTCTATATTGTATTGAAGGTTTTTTGATATGTTTTACTGTGGATGTGCTATTTTTATACCATTCATAGTTTATGGTGAAATTATTGACATTTCGTATGCTAGTTTAAATATGAATGTTTATGTTATGTTTAAACCTTTTCATATGGGAATGCATTGGACTTAATATGTGACAGGTGGAGCCCGCTATAGCTCCTCGATGCATCGGTAGGTCTCATGAGGCAAACTAGTGTCTTGGCACAAGGCCTTGACAAAATCTTATTTGTAGTCTTGGCACGAGGCCTTGGCTATGTGGTTATGATAGTCTGGCATTATGCATTCCATCATTATGAAAGTGGTTAGTGATTTTGCATGTGATTATTCGATTAGTAGAATATCCATGTGAATGAGTAAATGGCATTATTTCATTTTATTTATGCCATACAATGTTGAAAGTTCAAGTTTTAAAGGCTTTTTTTTAGTTATACATTGCCTTAAATGTTTATTCTTATTTATGAAAGTTTCTGGTATATTGTTATCCTTACTGGGCATTTGAGCTCACCCCTTTTCTATGTTTTATTTTTCCCAGGATGTGAAGAAGTAAATTATGAATGACCTGCAGGGATATTATGTGGGGATATGAGTGTGGTTTATGGAGACAATATGTTGTTTTAGTAGTTTTCATTTTATGATGTAATGTAAGACTTGTGAATATATCTAGTGTTTCCAAGGCTACTAAACCAATCGGTATTTCGAGATTTGATCTTTCTTGTGATCATGCCAATGTTATGTAATAATGCACCGACTCTGGGTAACTGGGGTCGGGGCGTTACAGTTGGTATCAGAGGAAGTTTAGTACAAACCTTGGAAGCTAGATTTAGATAAACTCTGATTAGAGCACGTAGACCTAAGATGAACTTTGAGGATTAGTATAGAAGAACTTCCTAGAATTTTGGTATTGTAGAGATTTTGTGAGTTTTCCGAGCAATACATCCCTATCTGGATACGAGCAGGTAGAGGTGGCTCTGGCACAGATGTACCTAGGGGTAAAACCCGAAAACACCGCTTTGAGCTAGACTCAAACGGGAACTGGTGCACGACAGCGGGCCTTACTGCACTCTTGGTTACGACACTCCCGGGGGATATGCTTAGGATAATTCTCATTTTCTTTACAAACTATTATGAAGGGTTTATGAGTATATACATCCTCAAAGGAGACATTTTTATGATTATGGATTATATCCATAAATAGTTCAATTTATGTTAAGTGTTTTATAAGTATGGGATTATGTATTTTGATTCATAAACTGATCTAGTGTATGCCATTGTTTAGAAATGGCGCCCAGTAGAAGGAATGAGAACTCCAGAAATGCACATGATCCAAAGAGAAGGAAGGATCAAATCTTTCATGGTCTTAAGCTAGAATTTATAAGAGAAATAGTCTCCCATGTATTATCATCATATGAAGAAATAATATCATGTGTTGATAAGATAAGTAAAGAGTTTACTGAGTCCTATGGATTTGAAGGGAAGCAAGAGAAGAAAAGGATGGAAGAGAGAAATATGGATAAAGGGAAGAGGGAAAAGAAGAATTTTCCCATATGTGGTAACTGTGGAAAGAAACACCCTAGAACATGCCTGAAAGGAATGTGATTTTGTTATAAGTGTGGAGGAAAAGGGCACAAAGTACGTGACTGCAAGGGTAAGAAAATGGTTTTAAATATTCAATGCTTCATTTGAAAGAAGTTTGGACACTACGCGAACCAATGTCCCAGTCATCAGACTATGCCGCAAATGATGTTATTGGATAATAATCAAGTTATGATACTACCACAGATGAAGAGGAATGATTAGATTTCTTATGTTGATTATGTCAATTGAGTGTTGTATCAACAATGTACTTGTTATAATAATTATGGAGTATATAAGGATTGTACTGCAGTACTATTTCATTAAGTACTTGAGATTGTGTGGAACAAAGAAAAGTGACTCAATAGAAGGTTAATTTTTTGGAAAATATATGTTTGAGAGAAAGATAAACCATAATATGGTTCTGATACCGAGGTAGTGATTTTAGAATAATACATGATTGATTTGGATAAATTATACTGGATATTCTTGACTACCTTGAAGCTGATTAATGATTTGTCTATTCCATCATTGTTGGGGTTTAAAACATTTTTGGATTGATGAAGTATATCCAGCATTCTATATGGAATAAGGGAGCATGAATGTAATCAATAAGGAATATGGTAATACATGATGAAGGTATTCATATGCTATTACGGGGTAAAAAGGATCTATATTATGTTTACCTTCCTTATAAATGTTGTACTATGAGTTTGGACATAATTATTTTGGATAGTTCTAGTTTGGATTATTTTGGATTGCCATAAAGGGACAACCCGGAGGTCGGGCGGCAACCCGTCGCGTCCGGCAAGGGTGCGAGACTTGAACCCGCAACCGAAGGGCGACAAGGGTGTATCACCTACCACTGGCCCACGAGATGTCCTGGATTAAATAATGTAGTTTTTATTAAAAGATCTTGTAGATGAATTAAAAATTCGTTTATTTTGGAACCCTATACGAATAGTGTAAATAGAATTTTTTTTACATTCTATTATCTTTTAGAGTGAAATATGAGTTTGTGGTAGAAATTTATTAATGGATAAAACTCTAAATATAAAGTAAGTATGTCTCCTTATGATCTTAGCCAATCTCATAAATAAATTCCTCAATATTAAGAAAAGAAACTTAGAACAAAAGTGTTTTCCTAGATGGTACCTTAAATCATCACTAATTTATGGCTTTGGGATTGATGGCCTTTTCATAGCCATGTTCTCTACCACTCTCCATCAGATAATTGATGGTTATATTTTTCTTCCATATCCATATTTTCCTACATGGAACCCTAGTATGTGTTATTTTCGGTAATCTTCATACTTTCGACTCTTTATTTTAAATAGAGGCCTCATTAATTCATTTTTCGATGTGGGATTTCAACTGAGATATTTTGAAACGTCAAAAATGTGTTATCATAATACCCTATGTTTTGTTGAACCGATGGTATTTCAAATCATCATAGATTGATGAATTTAAGGACCTCAATTTTATACTTGTTTGTGATTGATGACCTCAATCACTACCTATAAATATTTACGTTTTTCCTCCAATTATATATCTCTAATTTCCACCAATGTTCTCCTAATCGAGATCATAATTTGGTGGTGACCCTTTGATTTCTCTTTTCCTCATATTAAGACTAAATTTTAGTAACCCAATTTCCGATGTGGGTTTTCCCACAAATATATTTTCTACTTTAAACCTTTTATTTTCGAAGAACAATTTCAAATTGTGAGGATGAAATTTATTGAAGGAGGGGAGAATGTAACACCCCAAGATTTCATAGTGTGTTATTTCTTCAAAATAATTCAATAACTTGCACTACACGCAACACCGAGTTCAATCACACCATGACTTACAAAAAAAAAGCCATTCAAAAGAGGTTATGAATAGTATTATCTAAATTTTAAACTTTATATAATCCTTATAATTTTAGAATCCATATTATGAGTTTCTTAGATATAATGCAAGAACAAATTCATTTTCAGTATTGCACTTTTATCAACTTTTAATAGTGAACCCTTTTAAATACAATATTTTAAACTTTTTGACTAAATAGGGACATCAAAAATTTAAAATGAAACATCCCAATCTTCCACGGTACGCTTTCTTTGAATAATACAGTAGCGTGTGTTGTACGCAACCTTGAGTTTTAACGCACACCACAACCAATCAAACTAGCCGTTATGAATAGTAATACCTAATTTTTGAAATTATATATATTTTATATTTCAAAATGGACTTCATTTTTGGATTTGGAATATCTAATTTAGCCTAAGATGAAATTTTGGTACTTTTCGAATAACTTTCATATTTTGATGAATAGTGAAAATTACTAAATTTTAATTAAAAACAACTTTTTCAATCAAAATAATTAATAGTGATAAATTATGAATTTGAGTGGTTTTAAAGTATATTAATAATATATTTTTACCATTTAATATAATGTTGGTCATTGGACATAATTTTACAATTAAACCGAACATAAACAAGTGTCAATCTTTTGATAGTTATTATCTTTTAAAAACACGCTTTTGTTTTGACAGCGGGAATTAATTTTAAATTAATTTCTTGCCACTTTTGTGTTTTGAATTTAGAAAAATGGATTCAATATTTGGAATCAGGATGTCCAAATTGGGTAAATAGGTAACTTTTATTTTTAGACATTTTGAATAATTACTGTGGTAAATATTTTATTTACCATGGTTAAGGGTAAATCTGGTAAATAAGGGTTAAAAAATAATATTATAATAATACTAAATTACCATAAAACGTGTCCTAGCCTTATTGGTTGATACATGTTCGACCATAGGCATCTTTGGGTCGATTTGGGGACCACATGGTGCCACTTGTAGGTGATAGGGACACTTTATTTTAATTAAGTTAAAATGAATACAAAAATGACACAAGCATATATCTTTTAGAAAAACAATTGTTACATAGGGTTATATATGTCGGATTTTAGATTATAAATATTCCTTAGAAAGATAAAACGATTTCATACACAATGATATTTTATTTATAATTTTTAGACATTAAATAATTTATTTTATTTATGACACAATGATGATGCAGTAATTACTATAATAGTAAAAAATTAAAATAATTGATATTATAAATACCCAAATAAATATAATATGAAACTTTTAAAGAATTAAACTAATTTTATAGGATAATATGATATATTATGATTGATTTAATTGACTTTGTTCTAAGTAATCAATCTGTTATAAGTTTCACAAAAATCAACTATTGAATAGTGTCAAAATTGACATAAAAGAGTTCTTAAAACAAATATTATATTATTAATTGATATTAAATTCCTAAAAATATAAGGTTCGGCCAAGAGACTTATATCATGATAGTTTCATCATTAATGGACCACTTGGGTGTCGCTTGGATGTATGTAGTAAGTTTATTAACCATATTATATAAAAATACAAAGAGACATTGTAAAAGTGAAACTAATTAACTTAGAGTTAATACTTAAAGATAAGGTTAATATAAGTACCCAAACCTGTCTAAATTCTATTGGTTGAGTTTCTTTCGACCCATCCCCACCTTAACCTTTGAATAATAAACTTTGGATCCATTAGAAACCGAATATGAATTTATTATAGATTAATATTTCTATCTTTTCCAAAGGTGCCCCTCACCCCTCTTAGAAAAGGGCACTCCTATTTCTCATTTCTTCACACCTTCAAAGCCTTTTGGTTCGGCCAAACTCTGCCCAAATACTCTCCCAACTTCCCCCACTACAACCTAGGGGCATTAGTTTGATCAGAAAGCCATCCTAAGGATCCCTTTTGATCAAATCAAAAGGAAGAACCCGAAGAAGAGGTAATGATTTCACCACCCTTTTCCAAGTTCATTTCTTCTTCCACTTCTTATTCCTTTGTTGTTACCATTCTAAAATACTAACTCCAGTATCATTTATATACTGTGATGTTATTATAAATATGGTACAACCATATTCAGTATTCTATCCACCCTTTGAATAACATGTCACCATACGTGCGTACATACGGCTTACCGTCTCCACGTCATGGGGTAATTGTTATTCAATATATTATTATTTGGATGGGTATAATAATGATGTGTAAATCATGTAAATAATAAATATAACATGTTAATTATTCTGTATATATGATATACCATCCATTAATATATTATTTTAATATCAAAAGAATGATATTGTCGCTCGTGTGTACGTACGGACTACCGTCTCCACAAACGCGATGAGATTCATTCTCCATCGTATCCATTCAAGTATAATTATCATTTGATGATTTAAAAAAGAATGTTTAAGGACTTGATATCATTATGGATATTAATAATATACAACCTATCCTTTATAAACATGTCTTATGTAACAAAACATATAAAAGAAAACAAGTAAGTTAACACCCGAAACAACGATAATACTAAGATATTATTATCAAATCAATATTAAAAGATCATATATGATATCATACTAATTTATATGATTCCTATATAATTTAATAACAATTATTTCACCATTATACAGGAGGTTAACCTACCCCAACAAAGGAAAAGTACAAGGTAAGGGTTATTTCACAATCTCTTCATTATCTGAGGTTGTTTATATGTAATAATCTACTGGGATCTCTTTATCATCCACATCCATGTTTCTCCAAAATGTATTTCAAAACATTTTTATTATTTACAAGAATATGGATTAAAGTAATTTATACCCTTGTTTTACTTTTTATAAGAGGAATCTTTCCGTCGTTTTCAAAACAAGGTCCTTTTAACCTTTTCGACAGAATTAAGGTAAGAATGTTTTTTTTAACTTATACGGCGAGTTCGGTTATTTTCTGCCATTATAAAATCTTCAAAGTTTTCCTTACAAGATTATAAGAATATTTTCAAGAAAATTTTTTATTTTATATGGCTCTTAAATGATTTCAAAAATAGAAAGAGATATTTCTCTAAAAAGTGTTTTGATTTCATCTATGTCAACATCCTTTGAGGGATTTTACACTTATTTGAAGTTGATTTATTATGATACAAAACTTCTATATTGTATTGAAGTTTTTTTGATATGTTTGATTGTGGATGTGCTATTTTTATACCATTCATAGTTTATGGTGAAATTATTGACATTTCGTATGCTAGTTTTAATACGAATGTTTATGTTATGTTTAAACCTTTTCATATGGGAATGCATTGGACTTAATATGTGACGGGTGGAGCCCGCTATAGCTCCTTGATGCATCGGTAGGTCTCATGAGGCAAACTAGTGTCTTGGCACAAGTCCTTGACAAAATCTTATTTGTAGTCTTGGCACGAGGCCTTGGCTATGTGGTTATGATAGTCTGGCATTATGCATTCCATCATTATGAAAGTGGTTAGTGATTTTGCATGTGATTATTCGATTAGTAGAATATCCATGTGAATGAGTAAATGGAATTATTTCATTTTATTTATGCCATACAAAGTTGAAAGTTCAAGTTTTGAAGGCTTTTGTTTTAGTTATACATTTCCTTAAATGTTTATTCTTATTTATGAAAGTTTCCGGTATATTGTTATCCTTACTGGGCATTTGAGCTCACCCCTTTTCTATGTTTTATTTTTCCCAGGATGTGAAGAAGTAAATTATGAATTACCTGCAGGGATATTATGTGGGGATATGAGTGTGGTTTATGGAGACAATATGTTGTTGTAGTAGTTTTTCATTTTATGATGTAATGTAAGACTTATGAATATATCTAGTGTTTCCAAGGCTACTAAACCAATCGGTCTTTCGATATTTGATCTTTCTTGTGTTCATGCCAATGTTATGTAATAATGCACCGACTCTGGGTAACTGGGGTCGGGGCGTTACAATTGGAGGGAGATATAGGTCCATCCTATCTCATAATGAAACCATTCTTATGTGTTCCACAAAAACATAAATCATACATCAAAGCATATCCTATGTAATAAAATAGGACCCATAGACATCATGCCATGATTACATAATCCATATAAGATAAAAATAATTCAAAAAAATAATTTCATCATAACGTAATCAAATCAATGTAATAATAGGGATAGAAACATAACCCTATATCATCATATATGGAAAATAATTTTGATAAAACACTTGAACTTAGTTCTTGAGGAAAATATCTTTTCTTCTTCAAAAAAGATTCCTTTTCTCAATATGTCGTGCAATTTTAAAAGAAAATAATTTGATTGAAAAGAAACTTGAAAATATGTAAAGGAACATTCATGGAATTAATTCTCTAGTAAAAAGTAAAAATTTGTTCTTCCATTATAAGTTAAAAAAACATTCCTCTCATACTTTTACCGGAAAAGTCAAAAAGTACCTCGTATAGTAAATATAAAAATGATTCCTTCCATACCATGTGCTAAAAGTCAACAAAGTGTAAAAATTAATTAAAATATAAATGGAAGAATAATAAAAATTTTATGAAAACAATTTCTGAAAACCTGGACATTAATGAAAAATATAACCCCTGTAAATACTTATGAATAAACAATCTTGGATAAAAACGAGATTGGAAAAAGTTATACCTTACCTTAGGTATGATATGATTATTATGTATCTGAACCTCCTATATAATGATTTAAATAATGTTACAGATTTATTCTAGAAATACAATCACTTTTATGATAACATTTATGATCATATTTTTATCTATTTTTTATTAACATTTCATTATTACTCATAATTCGGATATTAACTGATTTATCTTCTTACAAATGTTTTGTCAAATAATTTTTTGTTCCTATTTTTAGGTTATAGTTATAACACTTACATAATGTTATTAGTATAATATATATCATATTTAATCATTAAATTCATTTATATAATCAGGGTTTAATAAAGATCTTGTAGAACGAATCACATCGCACCATGGAGACGGTAAGCCGTACATACGCACGAGCGACGATATCATTCTCATAATTGTTGAATAGTATTGAAGTAGATGGTGTATGGTATATAATAATTAGTATAATGTTATATTATTCCTATATAGGTATTATTTACACCATCATACTCATCCAAGTAAGGCAGTGGTGAAAAATTGAATACAACACGGCATAGAGACGGTAAGGTGTACGATCAAATGCGCGATAATTTCATTTTTTTAGGATGGATAGAAGGTGAAATAGGGTTTTTAAATATTTATAATAACATATAAGTATATTATTGATACTTAAGTTATTATTTAATAATTAAACAATTAAATAAGACAAAGTAGTATAATAAAGATGCTTTAAAGAATTGATAGAAGAGATTACCTCTTCTTCGACATGCCTCCTCTGAATTTCCCCCTAGGGCACAAGAGTTGGTCTTTTGAGAAGAACAGAACCTCTATAATGTTACTATGGAAGATGAGAAGAGTAATGGGTAGGGTTTGTCCAATCTTGAAGGATCACAGTGTAGTGAATAGAAGAGGGAGGAGGTTCCCTTTTATAAGAGAGGAGAGGGGCACTTTAGGAAACTCTCAAAAATATTAATTTATAATAAAATCAAACCCTACCCAAAAACCTCCAAAGTGTCCCTAATTATAATATGAGATGAGATAGGGTTGTAATATCATCATCGAATAAATTCTGGAAAACTTATTTTGTAAATTTAAACCTTATATTTTTAATTGACCCTTAGTTATTCTATTAAAGCTTAATTTTGGTAATAACATTCTAACTATTTAATGGTAATGAATATTTACTTATGTGGTGTTAATTGACAATAAATGTATAATTTATGATATTTTAGACCCTATAATTATCACTTTATTATTTTTAAGTATTATCATGATTTTTAAATAATTTAATAAAATTTTATGTTTATAAAATCTTCATAGTGTCAATTTTGACACTATTCATTTATAAGACTTTAAGTAGAATTCACACATAAGATAAATTCGAACAAAAATATTAAATTCACTCCTGAAATTTTATATTCACCTATAAAATTCATGGATAACATTAATTAGTTAATATGATATTTCTTTTAACATTTTTAAAACCATTTATTTGATATTTATATTAATAAAATAATTTCTACATTACTATTCTGTCATCATTAATAGTAATTATTTAATCTCTAAAAATTATAAATAAATTTTTATGATGTTTTTAATTCTTATATCTTCCTCTATTTTTTATTTAGTCGATTTTATATCTCATTTATCCATATATAAAAATTAATACACATATATAAAAAGTGATTGTGACACTTTGTGCCTTTCATTAGTTTTTATTATATTTTTGTCATTTTTATAGGTAAGTGGAAATAATGTGATTACATTTAAAAAAAATAGATGACATGGGTCAAATTTAATCATCCAAAAATATTTTTATAGGTTTTAAGATAATTTTATAATATTATTTTTACCCTTAATTACCGGATTCCCCTTTAACCATAATTACCAAAGTTACTATTCATAATGTCGAAAAATAAAATTAGCATATTAACATAATTTGTATCTAATGATTCCAAATACAGAATCCATTTTTCAAAATACAAAACACATAAGTTTTAGTAAATAATTTATTATTAATCTCATTGTTGAGAAAATAGGTTTCAAAAGTTAAAACATTGGAAAAGATTGAAATGTTTTTACCTACGAATTTAATGTAAAATTAATGATAATGACATAAATTATGTTAAATGGTAAATATATATTCTATTTATACTTTAAAACCAATCAATTTTATATTTTAACGACATAAATTATCTCAATGAAAAAAGTTGTTTTTAATTAAATTTATCATATTTTTACTATTCATTAAAATATGAATGTTATCAGAAAAATATATAAAATTTATCTAATGTAAAATGTTATAACACTATTCAAAATAACATGTTTATGTTTTCATATAAAAATTATTAATGTGTCAAATTATTAATTTGAAATGGGTTCTCTATTCAAATGTGTAAAATTAACCTTTTAAAAAAAATAAATCAAATAGGGTTTTATTTATAAACTATGACTAAAATATCCATTGAATGAATATAAAAAATATTTTATTAAGTTTATAACACATATATATCTTATTAATTTCATGACCAATGTAATTAAATCTAAAATACAAATATCTAATTGATTTATATTTTTCATAATTCATTTTCATAAGTTAGTTATAATTATTCCCACTAACATAATGGCTAGGTTATAACGGTAATTTTATATTAAGGGTATATCATAGTTTGTTTAAACTCAATATTGTGTGCACAAAAATCTACTAAAGAATAAAAATTATTTAAATATTTCATAAAACATATGGGAATTACATTCTACCGCCTTAAATTGAATTTCACCCTCGAAATTTGTTACTTGTAAACAAACTGATGAGGATACCTCTCCTTTATCATATCTTCAATTTCCCATGTAGCTACTTCAAATTAGTGGTTCTTCTATAAAACATTAACCAAGTGAGTGGTCTAGTTTCATAGAACGGTTTATCTACGATCCAAAATCTTTATTGGTTTTTCTTCATAAGAATGATCTTGCTCCAGTGGTACGATTTCTGAGAATAGTACATGTGAAGAATCGGGTATGTACTTTCTCAAGAGAGATACATGGAACACATAGTGAACTTGAGAGGGATTTGGTGGAATCTCCAATCGATAAGCAACCATCCCAACATGATCCAAAACTTCAAGAGTATTGGTATACCTAGGGCTCAGCTTTCCCTTCTTTTCAAATATCATTACTCTCTTCCAGGGAGATATTTGTAAGAACACCTTATTACCCACTTCATAAACTAGGTATTTTCTTTGGTAGTCAGCATAAATTTTTTTTCGACTCGAAGATGCTCTTATGTGTTATTGAATAGAACTAACCTTTTCTTCCATTTCATCAACAATATCAGGTCATAATATCTTTCTTTCCATAACTTTATCCCTAAAAGTTAGAGTTCAACACTTTTTTCCATAGAGGTATTCCTAAGGAGCCATCTGAATACTAGATTGAAAATTATTCTGGTAAGAAAATTCCACCAATGGTATGTGTTGATCCCAACCACCTTTTAGATCCATAGACCAAGATCTCAACTTATCCTCTACAGTTTGAATTGTCCTCTCAGACTGACCATCTGTCTGAGGATGATAAGGAGTACTAAAACATAACTCTGTATCTAGAGCATACTGAAGACATCTTCAGAACATTGAGGTAAACCTCGGATCCCAATCAGATATTACAGAAAGAGGTACTCCATTCAATATTACCACTTCCTTTACATATATCCGGGGAATATGATCAAGAGATAAATCCTCTCTAATTGCAATGAACTATGCCGAATTCATTAGACGATCAACTATAACCCAGATAGCATTATTGCCTTAGGATATTTAGGGATGTCCGATGACAAAGTTCATAGTGATGTTTTCCCATTTCCATTTTGTTATGGGTAATGGTTGTAACATCCCCTTAGACTTCTGTCTTTCATACTTAACTTGCTGACAAACCAAGAATCGAGACACATATTTGGAAATATCTTTTTTCCTGCCATCCCACCAGATGTACTCTTTTAGGTCCCTTTACATCTTCGTGCTTCCAGGGTAAATTGAGAATGAAGAACTATGATCCTCATATAATGATTCCTTCTTTAATTATGGTATCAAAGGAATAATAATCTAGTTCATGAACCTTATTATTTCATCAAAATAATGGTTTAATTTAGGAACATTTCTCACCTTCTTTTGTAACTCAACATCTTCCTTTTGGTCCTCTTTAATATTTACATGTATAAATGGTTGAATATTCATTTGATAAAGATAAGATTTCTATCCTTCCATTAAAATTTCCCTATCCATCCTTTGTAAATCCATAAATATTGGATCTTTTGTGATCCTCATCATGGATAAGATAACATGATATTTTCGACACAAAGCATCTTCCACCTTGTTAGCTTTCCTAGAGTGATAATGTATTGAGAAGTCGTAATATTTAATCAACTCTAACCATCTTCATTATCACATATTCAAATCGTTTTGTGTTAAAATATACTTTAATATTTTATGATCAATATAAATATCACACGTTTCACGATAAAGATAATGCCTTCATATTTTTAATGCAAAGATTACAGCATCTAACTCCATATCATGAGTTGCATAATTTTTCTCATGCATTTTCAACTCTCTTGAGGCACAATCTATCACTATATCATTTTTCATGAGAACAAACCACATCCCCATCTTTGATGAATCACTGTAGATCACAACCCTTCTCCAATACAAGGCAGTGTGAGCATAAGTGCACTGGCTAACCTTATTTTTAGCTCTTTGAAATTCTCTTCACATTCATCCTTCCAAATAAACTTAACTCCTTTCGGAGTCAACCTAGATAGTGTATTAGATAATCATGAAAATAATTCAAAAAACATAGATAATATCCATCCAAACAAAGAAAAATTTGGATATCAGTTACTGTTGTCAGTCTTGACCATCCTTCAATAACCTCTGTTTGTTCTAGATCCACAGATATCCCCTCTCTTGAGATTATGTGACCCCAAAATGAAACATTTTGAAACCAAAATTTACACTTGGTAAATTTGGCATAAAGATTCCCCTTTCTCGGGGTCTTCAATACAATTCTCAAGTCATCTTCTTGTTCTTACATGATATTTGAATAGACAAGAATATCATCTATAAATACTGCCAAAAACTGATCAGGATAGTCTCTAAATACTATATTCATTTGATCCATGTAGATAGAAAGGGAAATAGTAAGTCCAAAAGGCATCACTATAATTTCATAGTGTCCATAACTTGTACTGAATTTTGTTTTAGGTATATCCCCATTTTGACCCTGAATTGATGATATCATGAATGAAGATCAATCTTGGAAAAGTATTGAGCTCTGCGTAGTTGGGAAAATAAATCCTCAATGTGTGGGATATGATATTTTTTCATGAAAGTGATCTTGTTATGTTCTTGATAATCAATGCAGGGTCTCATTGATCCATCCTTCTTCTTAACAAACAGAAACGTTCCTCCCCAAGGTGACACACTAGGGAATATGATCCCCTTATAAAAATTCTATTAGATTTGTTTCATCAATTCCTACATCTTAATTGGGGATATTCTATAAGCTGTATTTGAAATAGTCATAGAACCCAATATGAGTTCTATTGAAACCCCAACTTCACGTTTTGGTAAAAGACCTAGAAATTCCTCTGTAAATACATCATAAAACTCCCATAAAATGGATTTATACTTAATTATGAGTTTATTGCCAACCATTTGAGATAAATAACCTTCATTTATTGGAATCAACACCCATAAGATGGAAGAAAAATTCTAATGGAAGGTTATAGTCATCCTTGCATTGATAGATGATCATAGATTGATCTGGAATATGAAATGTGACTTACATTCATTGTAAATTGATATGATCTTCATATAAAGAAATTCAATCCATGCCAAGAATCACATCAAATTCCACTATTAGAAGGATCACATGATTTTCCGGAATCAATTTCCCACAAACTTCAATCGAAGAAGAATTGTAAACTGTGGATGTGACTTTTGTTCCATTAACAGTTATCATAGCTAACTGAACATCTAATTTTTGAGGTAATATAGTGATACCCTTAAATAAATCTTCAGAAATAAAAGAGTGGGTGGATCCAAAATCAAATAAAACATTTTCTACATTAGAGTGTTTGGTAAATGTACCTTTCACCACTTCATTATTTTACTCCACATCGATAATAGTAATTCCATGTAAAATTTAATTGCCTTTGGCCTTAAGAGTTTGTTCATATCAATATTAATCAATAACCCTTGGATTAGTGCATTGATTGGAATAATTCCCCTTTTCCTTGAACTTGTAACATTGAAGTTTAGGCGGTGTATTCCGTGTAGCATTTTTTTACTGGCATCATTAGGAATCTTTTTCCCATCACTTCGGCATTCAATTGCCCAATGACCTTCTTTTCCACTCATAAAACATTTACTTTTCCCTTTAATACAATTCCATCAATGTTTCTTTCCACACATTGAGCATAAGGTAAAACTCATCCTCTTTTCATTGTGGTCATTATATTTTCCTTTGAATTCCATTTTCCTCCTCTTATCTAACCCATAAGACTGATCAATTACATAAAACTCCATCTCAACCTTGAGATAACATTGAACAATTTAATTTTATTTATTGAAGTCCCCTATGGATAATTCCCTTCGGAGACATGGTTTTAAAACACTAATAAATTGATCGATCTTACTCTCGTGTTGGATAATAATTCCGGAAGCGTAACTTCCTTGTCTTGAAAAATTTTCTTCGTAGGGTCAAACGGATTCATCACCCTTTTCCTTCAGATCAAGAAACTCCTTCTCCATATTTTTTCAAAGAATATGAGGAAAGTACTTATTGAAAAATAAGTTCTTGAACTCATCTCATTCCTTGGACACAATTTCATCTCTTTTCCTTGTATTCTTGATAAGATTCCACCATTGATCTGCTTCACCTTCAAAATGATATACTAATAAGATAAATTTATCATGTTCATAACATTGTAGGAATGAAAATATCTTTTTAGTGGTAGTGATCCATTGTTCAACCACTAATGGATTAGAAGACCCACTGAATGTAGGTGGACGCTGCCTCATGAAGGATTCAACAGAGTGTTGCTCCATCCTTTGCTCATTTGGAAGTTTGACATGATTCATAGATTGAGAAAGTTGTTTGAGTGTGGATACATGATTTTTCATTCCATATATCATAACATTTGGTTGATCAGGGGGACAATCATTGCATTTTCCATCGCATTCAGCATTAATGTGGTTCCTCTGAGTTCCAGCCATTAGCTAAAACCAAGAAGCATCGTGTGGGCAACACTAATTTTAGGAGGAAAATTACATAATAAAGAATGAAATTTCACATTAGGACACTTTAGGTTTCATCGTATATTATTAATTTTCATTTCTAAAACACTAATATTGTGTCCTGTACTTAGACATATCATTAGGGTTATTACTAAGGATTTCACATCCTTGTTTCCAATGGTTATCTTTACCTTTCCTCGGATACTAACTAAAATGAACCATAATTTACATACATTTTTATTACTTTAGAATTGAATTATATTTATTAAAACATATGACAAAACCATGATAGGACTGTATAGGTATAGTGTCTTTAGAAACTGAGAAACAAAAAAACTGATTCATAAACCATCTATTTTGTCCCCTATTCATTTCATCATAACAAGAATCCTTTTTGGAGTATCATATTTAATAACCTTATTCTTGACCTGGTGAAAATAAATATATAAAAGGGTGAGCTCAAATACTTATTAAGGGTAAACAAATGAAATATCAGCCAAATCATATCCAAAAGATCATAGCATTTGAAAATCTTAACCTGCATAAGAGATCATAATATCATGTCATGGGATAAATCATATAAGTGAAATGTAATCAAAATAATCATAACATAAGACATAAAACTTCTTTCCATACACACATAATCATATAAAACTATTTTATATTATTCAAGTATCATTTCTAAGACCATCATAGTAGAAAAATTCCATTACTGAACCATGTTCAAACCTCATTCCAGTCCAGTATCACTAAACCAGATTCAATTTCCATCCCAGCCATGTCTATCTCATGAGATATAAATATTTTCCCAATTAATTATAGGTACATATAGGTCTCACCCATCTCATAATGAAACCATTTTTATATGTGCCACAAAAACATATATCATACATCATAGCATAACCCATGTAATAAAATGGGATTCATAAACATCATGCCATCATAACATAAACCATATAAGGTAAAAGGACTTCATAAAAATAATTCCATCATAACTTAATCTAATAAAAGTAATAATAAGGATAGAAACATAACCCTATATCATCTTATATAGAGAATAATTTTGATAAAACAGTTGAACTTAGTTCTTGAGGAAAATATCCTTTCTTCTTTGAAAACATTTTATTTTCTTAATATGTCGTGCAATTTTAAAATAAAATAAGTCAATTTAAAATAAAAATGAAAACTTTTGAAGGAATATTCATCGAAATAATTCTCTATGGAAGAGTAAAAATTTGTTCATGCCAAATAAGTTAAAAAAATTCTCCTCATACTTTTACCTGAAAAGTCAAAAAGTACCTCGTATGGTGAAGAAAAGAAAATTTCCTTCCATACCATGTGGTAAAAGTAAAAAAAGGGTAAAAATGACATTAAACATACATGGAATAATATTAAAAATTTAATTAAAATCTTTTTAAAAAACATGGACATGGATGATAAATATAAGAGCAATAAATACTTATGAATAAACAATCTCAGATTAAAACGAGATTGGAAAAGTTTACCCTTACCATAGGTCTGATATGATTTTTATGTATTCAAACCTCCTATATAATGATTTAAATAATGTTATGGATCTATTATAGAATAATAATCATTTATATTATAAAATTTATGTTCATATTTTTATCAGTTTTTTAATAACATTACATTGTTACACTTTATTCGGATATTAACTACTTTATGTTCTTACATATGTTTTGTCAGATAAGTTCTTGTTTCTCTTTATGGTTTATATTTATATAACATAAAACATGGTATTAGTATAATATATATATTATTTATTCATTCAATTCATTTATATAATCATCGTTTAATGAAGATCATGTTGAATGAATCACATCGCCCCGTGGAGATGGGAAGCCATAAGTACGCGCGAGCGATTATATCATTCCCATAATTGTTGAATGGTATTGAAGTGGATGGTGTATAATATCTCTGAATTGGTATAATTTTATATTTTTTATTTATAAGTATTATTTAAACCATTATACCCACCCAAGTAAGGTGGTGGAGAAAAATAGATTACACCACGGCGTGGAGATGGTAAGTTGTATGTACGCACACGCGGTGATTTAATTTTTTTGTAGGATGGATAGAAGGTGAAATATGGTTGTTTCATATTTGTAATAACATATAAGTATATTATTGATACAGAAGCTATTATTTTATAATTAAATAGCTCACTGAAAGGATTTAAAAGAAGAAAAAACTTGAAAGAATCGGTAGAAGAGATTACCACTTCCTCGACGTGCCTCCATTGAATTTCCACTTAGGGAACTAGAGTAGTCTTATGAGAAAACCATCACCTAAATAGTGTACCTATGAAAGTATAGAATCGTAATGGAAAGGTTTTGGATGATCTGTAAGGCTCAAAAAGGAGTGAAGCAGAGAGGGAAAAGGTTCCCTTTTATAAGAGGGGAGAGGGGCATTTTAGGAAACTCTCAAAAATATTAGTTTATAATAAAATCCAACACTACAAAAAAACCTCAAAGTTTCCCTAATTAGAATATGAGATGACATAGGTTTGTAATCTCTCAATATAATAAATTTTGGGAAACTTATTTTTTCCATTTAAACCTTATCTTTTTAATTGACCCTTATTTATTTTATTAGTGTTTAATTTCGGTAATAACATTATAAATATTTAATTGTAATTAATACTTAGTTATCTGGTGTTAATTGACCATAAATTGATACTTTATGATATTTTATACCCTATAATTATCACTTTTTAATTATTAAATATTTTTATGATTGTTAAATATTTTAATAAAATGTTATGTTTATAAAATCTCAATAATGTCAATTTTGACACTATTCATTTATTAGACTTTAAATAACATTAAGACATAAGATAAATTTGAAGAAAATATTAAATAAACATATATCATGACATAGTCACTTATAAAATTTATGGATAACATTAATTAGTTTATATTATATTTCTTTTAACATTTTTAAAAACATTTATTTGACATTTTTATTAATAAAATAATTTCTACCTCCCTTTTGTGTCATCATTAATGTTTATTATTTAATCTCTAAAAATTATAAATAAATTTTTATGATGTGGGAAATTCAATTATCTTTCCAAATACATTATATAGTAAATTTTATCTCATATTTATCCATATATTAATATTAATACACATATATAAAAAGAGATTGCGACACTTTGTCCATTTCATTAGTTTTTATTACATTATTATCATTTTCATAGGTAAGTGGAAATAAAGTAATTCCATTTAGAAAAATAGATTATAAGGGTAGAATTTAATCATCCAATATAATTTATACAGGTGTTAAGGTATTGATATAATATTATTTTCACCCTTAATTACCTGATTCACCTTTAACCATAATTACTAAAGTTACTATTCCTAATACCCAAAAATAAAAGTATCCTATTAACATAAATAAGACCTAGTTATTCCAAATATGGAATCAATTTTTCAAAATTAAAAACACATAATTTGCAGTAATTAATTTAAAATTAATCCTGTTGTTTAGAAAACGGGTTTTAAAAGTTAAAACACTACAAAAGAATGGAATGTTTTTACCTTTGAATTCAATGGAAAATTAATGATAATGACATAAATTATATTAATTGGTAAAAATATATTACATTTTTACATTAAAACCATTCAATATTATATTTTATTCATATAAATTATCTCAATGAAAAAGTTGTTTTTAATTAAAATTTAGCTTATTTTTAATATTCATCAAAATATGAATGTTATCAGAAAAATATCAAAATTTTATCAAAAGTAAGTTTTTATACCCCACTTCAGAATAAATAGTTTATTTATTCATATAAAAATTATTAATGTGTCAAAATCATAATTTAAATTTTTTTTCCATTCAAAGGTGTAAAATAACCTTTTTTTTTAAAAGAAAATACATAAAATATGGTTTTATTCATAACATGTGACTTAAATATCCATTGAATGAATATAAAAAATATTTTATTAAGTATATAACACATATATATCTTATTAATTTCATTACCAAAGTAATTCACTCTAAAATAAATATATCTAATTGATTTATATTTTTCATAATGCATTTTCATAAGTTAGTTATAATTATTCCCACTAACCTAACAGCTAAGCTATAATTGTAATTTTATTTTAAAGGCATCCCAATTTTTTTTAAACTCAGGAGTGCATTCAAACAAAGATACTAAAGAATAAAAATTATTTTAATATTTCATAAAACATACTGGCATTAAAATTTCCCTGGCTAACACTACCACAAATCACATCAGCCTTTATGTCTCCCCACTGAGACTCCTCCACTTTCCATACCCTGAAAGACTACACTGTCATCTAAAACTAAAAGCCTCTACCATCCTTGACCCTTGCATCTAGGTGCAAGGAATCCAAATCCTCTATTTCTTTCTAAGCATCCATTGAATCCTGAACCAAAACCCTTTGTGACTTCCTGCTCAATCCATCAGACACCACATTCCCCTTTCCTGAGGTATAGGAGATATCGAAGTCATAGTCCTGAAGAAACACCATACAAATCTGCTACCGCAAGTTCAGGTCTCACTATGAGAAGACATACTAAAATCTCTTGTGATCTGTGAAGACCATGAATCATTCCCTGATGAGGGAATTCTTCCACAACATCAGTACAAACACAACCGCTATATGATCTTGGTCATGGGTGGCATAGTTACGTTCATGAGGATGTAACTTCCTAGACACATAAGAGATCACTCCTCACTGCTTCACCATAACACACCCCAAGACTAGACAAGAAGCATCATAAAAAACATCAAATGTTACCCCTTCCTCTAGAAACCTCAGCACTGGTGTAATGACCAGATTCCCCTTCAGATAATTAAAATCTGTTTGTCACTTCTCACTCCAAATGAAATAATCTTCCTTCCTGGTCAAGGTCGTCAATAGTGGTTCCACTCGAGAGAAGTCAGGCCCAAACCTCTAATAGTAACCTGTTAGTCCCAAGAAACCATGAACCTCTATCATTTTCATGGGTAATGCCAAAGAAAAAACCTCTTAGGACTTTGACGGGTCCACTTATAATTGTTGCTAGGACACCACCAAAGAAGTGCACCTCTCGTGTCCAGAACATTCACTTGGACAACTTCTCGTAGAGCAGGTGGTGTCGGAGCACTTCCAAAATTATCCTCAGATGCTCTACATGATCCTCCTCTGATCTTTAGTTGATCAGGATGTCTTCAATAAACACCACTACGAACCGGTCCCGATATTCATGGGAAAAAGAGTTAATGAGTCCCATGAACACGGCTGGTGTGTTCATAATGACGAACGACAGGACCACAAACTCAAAGAGACCATATATGCACCTAAAAGCAGTCTTTGAGATTTCAACCTTCTTCATCCTCAACTAGTGATATCCCGAACACAGGTTGATCCTAGATAACCATCCTGTTCCCTTAAACTGTTCAAAAAGGTCATTGATCTTTAAGAGGGGGTAATAGTTCTTGACTATCACCTGATTCAATCTTCTATAGTCAACACACAACCTAATACCATCATCTGACTTCTTCGTGAAAAAGACTATAATACCACATGGTGGCACATTTGGTTTGATAAAACCCTTCATTATCAGGTCATCAAACTAGATCTGCAAATCCCACAACTAAAAAGGTAACATCTGATAGGGAGAAATCGAAATCATGTGTGCACCAGGTTGAATGTTTATCCCAAATTCTACATCATGTCGATGGGGTAGAGTCACCACCTCTCTAGGGAAGATGTCCAAGAATTCACGGTCAATCCTCAGGACATCTACCATATCTGTGTCTACCAACTCCACTAACAACTCATCTAACAAGAAAATAAGGGGCTCCACTTATCGACCGGTCTCCTAGAAACCCCACTCTACGATGAAAGTTACATTCCAGTCACCTATTTATGATAACACAATCCTTCTACAGAAGTAGTTGATAATAGTGGGTATGGAAAATATCCATTCGATGGCCAGGATGACATCGTTCAGATGAATTTCTAGCAGAAAGAGATCCCCACTAGATAGATGTGGCCCTAGCATTAGTCTGCATCCTCAACTAACGTCAAACTGGCTGGCCTGATCTCCAACTAGTGTACATAGCACCAGGGGTATGGAGAGTCTCTCTACATCTAGGCCCAAGGAATTGGTGCATGGGGTGAAAAAATGGAGTGCAAAGATCTTGAATCAAAAAAGATACATGCAAGAGTACTAAACAAGTTTATCGTACATCGAATGACCTCCGGCCCAACCAGAATTGCAACCTCTGTGATGTGCAGCTACCCATGCCCAGCTCTTCTACCCCTCAGCTATTTGTTTCCTCCCCAACCACACCCTATTCGAGGTCCCTGAGGAGTAGGCTAAGGTATGTCTCCTCCATCAACGTCTACTATCGGTGGAGAGGGATCTCACTTCCCCTGATGCTGTTGCTGAAAAGTTCTAGCAGGATACGACTGTTGTTGATGTGGTCGTTGAACCTACCCACCTACAATGTACTGCACTCGGTCTGGGCACCGATTCTGATGATGACCACAAATTCCACGGATAAAGCATCTCAATGTTATGCCCATAGAGAAAGGGAGAGGTCTAGGAGAATGAAATGGGAACTGCTAAAACCGGCTCCCCGTCAGCCGAAACCAGAAAGGCCGTGATGTTGGAGGTCTACTGCTAATAGCCTTCCCCTTTGATAAAATCAAATGGATCCCCTCTTATGGCACACCTCCCATCATGTGAAAACTCTCCAAAACATCATCCTTCTTCTGAACCTCCATGTATGTCGGTAGAGTGAAGGTAGTAACAACATACTGAAGGCAAGGTCAGAGTGCCTCCTCAAAGTGACTTTCTCGTGACTCCTCATCTAGAAAGCGGTCTGAAGCACAATGAAGGATATCTTGGAACTTGAACCAAAACTCCCTCACTGACATTATCCCCTGTTGTAGGGAGAGTAAATACTACCTCTTCATAGCTATCATTATAGAAGAAATTAATTTTGCGCGAAACCCTTTCTCAAAGTCAGTCTATGAATCCTCAGCCTCCTTCTTCTCCCTAAGATAGAGCGTCCACCAGTGATGCACCACTCCCTGAATATGTCGTACATATAGAGGAACCCACAATAATTGAAATATCACCTATACCCAAAATTTAAAACCATGGGTATAGCACTTGAAATAGTGGGTATAGGATATACCCACGGTTTCAGAAACCGTGCACTAGTGGGTATAGACCTAGTAAAATTTATATTACCCACGATTTGTTAAATAGTGGGTATAAATGTATACCCACAGTTTTGAATCCCAGGGTATACTAATTTACAGTGCCCCATATTTACCCATAGTATAAAAAAACCTGTGTCTAGATAGGTTCCCCAGGCCAAGCAACTCCACCTCCCTACTATTCTGCACCTGTATTGGCATATATACATTGCATTTCAAAATGGATGTTCGATAATCCAACCTAATCCCCAACATATAAACAGCTAAACTATAAGTGTCAATCCACTCTTTTCTAAAAAATCATGGGGCCTCTATTATAACCATTGATCATAGCATTCAATAATGAATCCACCATGGTCACTAAATGACCCACCTCAGGGATAAAACTGAGATACATAGCTACCACAGTCCCTGGTGATACAACATAATGTGGATTCCAACTAGGGACTCATGTGATGAAACCAATATCTCGTGTCACACCTATAGAAACAACCTCATCCTACCTAAATTTTATATTAAGAGATGATTGGAGGATCAATTCCCACAAAGGACCTATAAAGTTCACACCTACCAATTTGAGTTAACATGGAATCATTTTGAATTCATTTACATGATCAACCATTGAATTACCTTCGACTATATTCAATATAAAGAGTCTCTCTATTAGAAAAACTTTTATTTATTATTATAGGCTTCTCATACATTTCTATGAGGATTGATATTAATGTTGTAGTCTCTTTATCCTCCTTTATTTTGAGGGTCATGTTCCAGGATAACATGGGTCCTTATCTTTCTACTTTCTCTTGTACTTCTGATTTAAAACCATTCTACAAAACCTCCAAATTACTATAAAATATATAATCTCTTATCTACATCTTCAAAAATCTAAAATTTTAACCATCAAAATTTTCAATTTGGACCTTGAACATCATTACATAAAAAATAGTAAAGTCCCCCTAAAATGGAAAATATAAAGGAAAATTTCCTTACAAGAAGTCATCTTCAAATCCAATCATTGAAACCACATGTTATGAAGAATCCCCCACTTTAAGAAATATCCTTATAAAACATAAAATCCATAGATCATGGCTAGATGTTTCAAAAGTGGGGACACCAGATGTCAATGTCTAAATAATTAAATTATAAACCAAAATATCACACTAAATTTCCATTGTCTCAATAGATATTTCATAATAGAACATAAAAAATAGAAAACAAAATTCACACCCACTAAAAGCACCAATAGGTGAATTTACAAAGTTCAAAATTAGTACAACTCCTTGAGATAATAATTTTTGCTCATTATTAGAAATAGAATATAAAAGAACTGAAATAATATTATTAAACAAGTGACTACACTCACCTATATATATACATGTCTAGTCAATTATAATAAGGTATCTACCCTATGATATTCATAAAAAACCCTCCAATTTATCAAATACATGACTAGATACACATCCCATTCACTGCATCAACTTACAATCGTAGATTTTTTGTGAAATAAATATATTTTACTTTTATTAATCTTCTAAGAGGGGTAATGGTACATTTGTGATAACATTTATTTTTATGAAGTTTATTAATTTTAATAACTTCAACCTCTATGGATGGTTAAATACATGATCCTCTCTATATAAAAATATCATCTTTACCTCATATATATGAAAATGAAAGCACAATACCGGATCAAGATGATTTACATGGTTTAGTGAAAATCCTACTCCTTTCCATGTTGGTTATACGAGACAACATGGCTACTCTAATAATATCAATACTAATTAGTTATATACTGTGACTACAAAAATCTATCAAATGGTTATACACCCTATCCTTTATTAAAAAATTTGTCATACACCAGAATTTAAAACTCCTTCAGTGAATGGTTATATACCCCATCAAGTGTAGAAAAAATAGAATTCTATAAATGGTTTTCCTCAAGAAGAATGTTAGATCACTATATCTTGTGACTAACTACTAGGAGATCTTGAACATCTTTGGAGAAAGGTATACTTTTCTAGAAACTTCTTCTGGATCTGGGATGATTTGGATCTACTCAATTTTTTACATTATGGAACATCATTAAAAATGTTGTCCTTATAATTATTCTTCTTACAAAACTCTATGATTCTAGTTCTCCATACCTCCTTTGACCCAAATGCACATTTGATGAATATAGATCATAAAATCCCCTTCTTCAAATATTTTTCTTAGTAACTCTCAATATCAAATTCTTAATATTATCTATTTTTCATATACATAACTCATGTGATGTTCCACCTTTATATATGATGTTTTCCTCAAATAGATGTGGGAATGTGTGGGATTCAATTTGAAATTCCGACTACCTCAGGAATTGACTACTTTACTATCTTCCAATGATATTGGTATTTGACTTTGTCAATGCTCCCACAAAATTCAGCATCTGCTATATATAACTCATCCTAAAATCTAATCTTGAATCATGAACATTACTTTCTTGAATATTTATAGTTGAATTTCTAGCTCAAAATCATCATAGTGGTTAGCATTATAATAATGTAATTCCCTTTAGGAATATTTCAAAAAAGTGTTCATTTGATGTAATAAATTTACTCATTATGTTTCTTCAATTTCCTCAAATCGAACTTAAATACATGCATTCTTAATAGCCTTCTAGGACAACCACTAATCACTTTATTAGAAACTATCCAACAATGGAATCCTCAAGAGTCCCTTAGAATCACATCAGTGGTATAATGGTTCTCGATAGTAACCTCCATCAAAAGGATCCATTAATTCCAAAATACTCCAATATATGTGGTCCCCAAACTTAGTATTTATACCTCAATATCTCTAATCTTGAGAAAACAGTCCCAATACACAAAGTAAAACAACGATATCCTCCCCCTACCTCTCCACTGCCCAGCCCCTCCCCCTCCCCATCTGTCCAGCCCCTCCCCCTCCCTCCCCATTTCCCACCTTCTCCCATCCCCCTCCCCCTCCCCCCTGCGCAGCCCCTTCCCCCATATCAGTCAAGTAGAATGGAATATTTAGAGAAAATTGTGGATAAAAAACACATGAAATAAAATACAAAAACATGTATTGAAATGTCATTCACCAATTGATATATATACAAAGTATCCACCATAGAAAAAAAGTGTTATCAATATTCAAGACTTGATCATGTTAAAAGATTAAAAAATCAAGAGAAATCATAATGGGGCATACCTCGTGAAAGTACATCGTGATCCATGATTTCTGAATAACATCCTAAACCTTTTCAAATGCGATGATAGTTCAATGTATCCAAAACATACAGAAATCTATAGCTGAATATTAAAATTAAAAAGTTGGAGTAAAACCTGAATCAGGATTCCACTGAACAAGATTTTTCTTTTGTGTTTGGAGTCTTCCTAAAAGACAAAAACCACATTAAAAATATAGAGAAAGGAATGATGAAAACCACAAATAGCATATGAAACATCTAAATCAGTTAGTCAACTCCGAATATTCATATAACTGTCAGATCACATACCAATCATTCATGTGCAATGACATATTTAGAGAACATTTTGGATAAAAACACATGAAATAATATACACAAACATATATTTCAATGTCATTAAACAATTGATATAATTAAAAATTATCCACCATAAAGAGAAAATGTTATGAATATTCAAGGCCTGTTCACGTTACCAATATTAAAAAATCATCTCCTCATCTCACCCCTGCCCAGAAAATTACTCTCCCCCTCCCCCTCCCCCTCCCCTCTACCCAGCCCCTCCCTCATGCCCAGCTCCCCCCTGCCCAGCTCCTCCCTCATGCCTAGCACCCCTTGTTAAGCCCATATCCCCTTCTTCATGCCCCAGCTCCCCCCTCCCCTCCCTCATTCCCATCTCCCCCTACCCAGCCCCTCCCCCTCCCCCTCCCTCATGCCCAGCCCCTCCCCCTCCTCCCTAATGCCCAGCTCCCCCTACCCAGCCCCACCCCCTCCCCCTCCCTTATGCCCAACTCCCCCTACCCAGCCCATTCTCCTCCCCCTCAACCTACCCAATTCCTCATCCTCCCCAATATTTACTGTATACCAATCAAACATGAAATTCATTAACATCCCAAGGCATATTTTTTTTTAAGGAAAATAAAATACACAGGGAAAGTGTTTTAGTTTATGGGGTCATGACTGAATTGCATAACAATGTAATAATAAATTGATGAACAAAAGGGGAAAGGTGAAATGAGAATAGGTTACTTTCCTTTCCTTGTAGAGAAATCATATTCCTGGTCACATTAACACCACAATTTTGTGCCACGGTTTGAGGTTTTGCCTCAAAAGAAACTGCATGAGCTTCGGAAGGCCACTGTTTAGAAATAAACCAAACAGAAAAAATATGAATCACTCTAGGAACTACAAATCAGTTCCATTACGTTCAATGAAAAATATCAGAAGCAAATAAACCTTCTCAACACCTTCAATAGATGATCTCTTCTGCTTCAAAGTGGAGGACACTGTCATACTCACTTGAGGAACCTCCAATGCATGTTGATTATATGAAAGAGAGATTAAGTCAATGCAGCCCCCTCCCCTCCCGTCCATCCATTGCACCCCCCTCCCATCCTTCCCCTCCCAGCCCCCCCTCCCAGCCATCCACTGTAGCCCCCCCCAGCCCTCCACTACAGCCCCTCATCCCAAGCCTCCCCTCTACTGCTAAGGCCATGATTATATGGTGAGATAATAATAAACACACCAAAACATAAAAAAATATATGAAATTTGAAAATTACCTAAATAATTTACAAATAACACCCCTAATGAAAAAATATTCCAAAATTCATTTCATTATATAAAGAAATTCACATACAAGCAGTCCCCCAATACAAAAAAAATTAAACTACAAAAAAGTCTCTATGCTAAGACAAAAATGGAGTGGATTAATATCCCCCCAATCAACATTATAGTCATCCCCATGTCCAGCATCATCATCATCAGTAGAAACATTAGTAGAAAAATCGTCAATAACATCATCACACACTGCACCATCAACATCATCATCAGCAATCGCATCACCAACAACAACATCAGCAACATCCTCGTCAACTCTATCACCACCACTGTCATCTCCACTTGGACCCTCATGGGAATCACCCGAGGCATTATTTAAAGAGCGCATTGATTCCATAAGTGAATGAAAAGTAGCATCAACCTCTGATGGTAGTGACTGACTCAAAACTGACATTTCTTTAATGAAATGTTCATTTATTAGCTTACTTTTCTCATGCTTCTCTAATACTATTATCTTCGTCGTGGCTAATTCAGCACACGCGCCTTCCAACTCAGAGGCCTTAGAGGATTTAGTGGAGCCCGATGATGACCAATACCTAGAAGGGACAATGTTTTTTCTTGGTCTAGAAGAGACTCTTCCAAGATTCTCCACACCTAACACCTAACTCAAATAATCATTTAGCCCTAAGTTGTCACCTTACATCTCATCCATGGCCTCCAAGTCAGCCTGTTGAAATTATAAACATATTAAATTATGAATTTCGTATAATTTTATTAAATATAAATAAAAAACTTACAATTTTATCTTGTGTTTGTGAATTAACTACAGTACCATCTTTTTTTCCTACTAAAGCAGAATAATTTGGCATGAGGTACAAGATCTTCAATGCCCAATACAAGTTTCTACATTTGAGAAATTCAAAAATTTGGATTACAAAAACATATGATAAATGCAAAAAAATGTATTTAAGTGAGTTGTAACAAGGACCTATAAACATTTAGGTAAATGACAGTCTTAAACGATTGGTGGTATTCTGAAATGGTTATTTGAAGTGGGTTTCAAATAAATATACTACTTGTTTAGGAAAAATAGACAAGACTTCTCCTAGTATAAGATGTGATTTCTTGGGTACATGGACTAACCAAGGGAAGGCATGAATAAGTTATGATGACATGTTATAAATAAGGACATTATTTTAATTCAGATGAATGTACCTTCCGCTTCTCATGCTCGGGCAATGTAGTTCACCCCAATATGTGTAGATAAGTCGTTTCACCTTTTTTTTATTTTTCACTGACACATCCTAAGAAACAAAAAAAATACAAGCAATAAGAATTAAATTTTATATAAAAACCATTAAATATGGGTAGTACCTTATACTTTTCAGTCTTCCAATGTGCGATAATTTTTTGATATTGACTTTTTGGACAGTAAGGGTTTGTGGGTACACCCTCTAACTTAGTACCCACTCTCCTCCTCCAACCAATATGTAACTCATGATTTTATGATGGCCAATACTCTCCAAGATCACTCAACCTATAAGCTTTGGATGATTCACCATTAGGAAAGTTAAATCGACTCTTCAATGAACATGTTAAGTCATATAAATACATTACTAAAATAAATATTAATTTATAAAATTTATGTACCCATATCTGTGCCCATGCCCTATCCTTGATGTCAACACTGATATGTCTCCATGATAACGGTTCCACCAGAACAATATCTTGATATTTTGATAAAGTAGCGATGAAACTTCTACAATCTTATCATTTTTACCTACCATTTTATTTTGATAATTGTAACCCACCATAATCTGAGTTTCACGATTATCGGCATCCTGCATTCGAGTGTGCCCACGTCACCTATTAGAAGACCCCACTAAATAATATAAGTGGTGTTAAGAGAATATTTAAGTGACAAAAAAATATGAGAAAAGTGAAATGCTATAATTTGAAACATTTATAATAATAAAAACCTAATTAAGGCTCCTGAATAGGTTGTAAGGCATCTGTGGACTATGTTGGATTAACATCCTCTGAAGGAAGTATCTGTTCCATAGCATGCCCGGGCTAATATTCATGAACAGGAGTAGAAACTAAAGGAACAGACTCAATATGTGTAGGATGGATGGTATGAAAAGGAGTTTGTGTATCCACGTTAGAATATGTATAGTAGGTCTGGGGATACATGAATGGATATGGAAATTGTGCATGTGAGAACATCAGTCGAGTCGGCGTGGACATGGAATGGGAAAAATAGGGTAAATGGGATGATGATGGCGGCATGTATGGGAACATCCCAGGGGTATCAAGTGGAGGAAGGACATGTGTGGTATATGAGATGTCCACTAATGGGTCAGTGTGGGGAGTGGTAAGATGGGAGCTCCAACTAGGTCTATGAGGATCCCTGCTCGGTCCCATACTGGGAAAAGTAAACTCTAGAGTTATATATCCCTAAAAAATTTGATAAAAATTATGAACTTCATATTATATGTAATGTAGAAGATAAATATTAGAATTATTATACTCACTGAAGACAACTCACGCTCGTGTCTAACAGGATCAACATCAAATAATCTCTTCTTGTGAGCTTCTCTGGTTTTCTTCATAATCTGCATAAGAAAGAAAGAAATATTTTTTAACAATAATTTTTAAAAATCATACATACAACTTAGAAGCCAATGAAGAAACAAAATTTCATAACATCTTTTATTATTGATAATTTACAACCTAGTTATTCAATTTTTAAAACCACATTGTAAAACCAGTTTTCTAAATTGAAATAAATATAATTACAAGAAATGAAAAAAAATACTCAAACAGACATATCATTCCAAACGTAAACTAAATTAAAGTAACTACATTACTACCAGCCTTAGAAACTCAAGTCAAGGTAAACTAAATGAACTCTAAATATATATGTTTTCTTTTATATATTACCTTCCACGACCTTAGGTTCAACATCATATCTCACAATGGGTCAATTTGTGTCATCAAATACAATTTTTTGGAATTAATATTGAAAATATGTTTCAACCATAAGAGGAATTTTTTGAAAGGTGTTCCACATCGGGTCAATACACTAAAAAATGTCAAAAAATTCTACATTCGCAAATATTTATGAATTTTAATTCTTGAAATTATCAAAAAAATGAGGGTAAGGGGAAGGAAAAGTTATTAGTTATTAAAGTGGTACAAAATACATATGAATAAGAGAATCAAGGTATTGTGGATAGTGGACTCACTAGCTATATTAAGAGAGATTTAATGTGTAGAGATATTGGTAATTTCATTGAAAACAATCCAAAATCAAAAATTGGAGAGGATAATGACAAGGAAGAAGAAATTCGAAGAATATTGTCTAAGAAGATATCCAATAATTCAACAGTTTATTCTAATGAGAAGGGTAAATTTTTATATAAATTAAAAATAAGTAACTTATTATATAAGGAGAGTTAAGGTTGTGAAGATAAATATATTGATCTTTTTTCTAGAGAAGAAGATTGTAAAAAATTACTTATTGATAAATTTAATGATTAAAATATTACAAGTGATGAACATAGTTATAAAAGTGAATAACAAAATATTGTGATGGATTTATTATTGAATAAATAATCAAAATAGTATCTCTTAACGATCTTTTAACTAGAAAAATATATCCTAAGGTTGAAGAAAGGAAATAAATCATCCAACAATAAGGAATTTGTTTTTACAGAAGGAATATCCAAACTTCTAAAGTATATTGATGATGTTAATAATATTTTTAGTGATGATAAGTCTCTTAACATCAATATAGAATAAATTTTTTTTAAAAAAGTGAATGATTTTGGTCATATTCAATATAATATGATCAAAATAGAAGTATAATTGAACAAATGTAGATCTAGTTTCAAGAGTTCTATTTCAAAAGATATAGAATATTTAAAGAAGAGTGAGAATCAAATCTAAAAAATATAATTAGGATAATAAACTATGTTTTAAAATATCATATAATATTAAAATAATAATGATAATGTCTTGAAGGCTATGTTAGTAGCTAATTCGGTTATAGTCAGAAATCTAGAAATTATAGGAATGCCAGCTTGAAGTCAAAAACTACTAAAATTTATGAATCTAAAAAGGATGATAAGAATTGTTATATGAAGAAGATTAAGCTTATAGGATTTAAAAATAATTTTTATTTTATAAAAGTATCCACGAATAGTGACTAAATGAAAGGATCAATAAATCCTACAAATTTTGTACAACATGATACTTAAAAGATATACTTTTTATGGATTATATTGGAATATTGGAATATTTTTTCATATGGGAAAGATATGTTTTTTAAAATAGAAATCATGATATACTTGGGAGTATTGAGAATCAATGTTTGGGGGTTTCAACCCCTTTAAAGGAATAAAATTTAGAAATGTATTGTAAATTATATATACAAATCACAAAACATGTTTGATATTCTTGAATAAATCTATGGAAGGTGTGATTGTCCTATTCATGATGAAAATGAATGCCTCATCATTATACCATCCTGAAATTTTTTTTAATACTCAAAATCGTCGAAAGAATAATTGAAAAGTGAAGGAGAAAGATTTAGTTATCGATGTTTCTCCCAAAGTATCCAAAGGGGAAAGTCCATGGATCTTGGATAGTGGATGTTCTACTCAGCTGATAAAAGATTTAAAAACATTGAAATATATTGAAAAATGAAATGGATTCTTAGTTACATTCATAAATTATGGGTCACTAAATCTTAAAGTAGTTGGTTTAATTCTTATTGGGAAAGAGAGGCTTAAATCAAAAAACACTCTTTATGTTGATGGATTAAAACACAATCTATTAGCTGTTTCTCAACTTCATGATAAAGGAAATATTTTTTAAGGAATTATGGGTTATTTTTTGAGATCATTGAGGATATAAGAGTTGTTAAAAGGGGATAAGAGTGCTAGAGGAAATTTACTTCAAGTGGGTGATGTTGAAAATTCATGTTATCTAAGAATAAATGAAGAGAATAAATTATAGTATTAGAGGATTGGAGAATATAAATGTTCTATTTTTTAAATGATATGGACTCTCTTTTTATTTTTATTGTATATGATAAATGGAGAATACATACGGAGTGTTCCTTATTGGGGAGACTTAGGTAGTTGGCCGCTAAAACTTAGAGAAGAGTTCATGTGTTGTTCCCCATGTTTTTGTCAAATAAAAAGGTGGAAATTGAAGAGCCCTTGATGATCAAAAAACATAACATTTCTTAGAGTCTAATATCCCTCATTAAGTTAATTGATTAAGGGGTTGGTGATAATATCTTAATTAATACATTGCTAGTATAGCTTTGATCTTTACTCTGAGGGTTTGATAATTAGGAAAACCATTATTCATTTCAATAGTTTATTGTTTAAAAAACATTTTTAGTGTTTGATTACAATGAAATTGTTAATGAATAAAATCCATTCAGGGATATTGAATGAAATTTTAATGTTTTATTTAGTTGAATCAAACTCATTGATGGGTAATAAGTGAATTCGAGATAAGTTTAAGAAAAATTAATAATGAAAATCCATCAAATTCTATGTCCACGTCATGGTTGTAATGACCCCTACTTTTTATATGGAAATTTACCATTGAATATATTATATGTGTGATATTTCATAAAAAATAAACAAATGATTATTAGAAATTCAGAACATTACATGTCCATAATATGATCATTGACCATTATAGACATTAGAGATGTAGTTGTTAGAATGTGATAATTACAATTGGTGCATATTAAGGGTAATGATGAGAGATAATTTATATATAGGAGAAAATGATTTCTTCAACTAGTAGGAAATAACATTTTTGAAACACAGTAATCTGAGCTTGGGAGTGAAGTTTCATAAATGGGGTTTTACCTTGACAAATTACAAGAAGAACATTAAGAAGTGAGACTTCATCAAAACAATCAAGTGATGAGATGAAGGTGTTGAGAGTATACATGTTGGAGAAGAAGATTCACCAATTTAAAGGGATGAGGAACAATATCATTCATCTTACATAAGTAATAGAATATAAGTGAAGCTCCAAAATATAATTAAATAACAAATACAGTAAGTACAAAGTAGGAGAAATTTAAGGATAACAAATCATACATAATTATTTTCTTAAGTATTACCTAAAAATACTGGAGAATCATGAAAGAATCAGGAGTGTTTTAATTATATGAATTATTAATTCTAAAATATTGAGAATAATAAGACTTAGGAGTTGGTACCCAATCATACATAGAAGAATTAATTAGGATAGTGTGGGTGTTTTGAAAAAAAAAACTGAATGAGAAAGGAGAATTAGTGAGAAATAAATCAATATTAGTGTGTAAAGGCTATTCACAAGTTGAAGGAAATGAATTTTCTGATACCCGGAAAAGAGGGAGCTGAGAGGGGGATCAGGGATGTCACTGGTGCTTGGGCCAGTGTGGTGAAGGACGGGATGTTGAGGTGGAGGCGAGGCCCAGAGGTCCATGTTGGGTGCGGAGGCAAAGCCGGGAGGCGGAGGCCAGGGAGGGGATGAGATGGTCCGAAGGCAGAGGTAATATGGCCGAGAAGCAGAGGTCAGAGAGAGGATGAGAGGTCCCATAGGTCGAGGTCGGATGCTCAGGAGGTGGTGGTCGGGGAGGGGAGGACAGGTCTGGGAGTCGGAGGTCGGGGAGGTAGGGTTGAAGTCTGCGGAGCGCAATGAAAGAGTGATGAGGAGCTTGATACTTAGTGGTTTAATACCCACAATTTTAATAAAACTATGGGTATAGACAACTAAAAACCATCTATACCCATGGTTCAATAAACCGTGGGAATAGATATGTGGGGATAAACCCCATTTCTAGTAGTTCTAGTACTCCACCGGAGCCTGGATCGGGATGAAAGAAATCGGAAGCTCCTCGCGCCAGCTCCCTATCTACATGTCTGAGACACTGCCCTCATACTTCCTAAGGGTCTACTGCTAAAGGGAAAAAATCATCTTCTACTACGGGTAATCCTCCACCTCTCGATCCTCCCTTCACTGATCAGCCAAATCAGCCTCATGGGCCTCCATTTCCCATATTACTTGTGGATGTCATCTGAGTGCTATAACTACAAGTTAAAAAAGGATATTCTTAAGAACGATTACTGTAAAAGAGATATTTTAAATTTTTCTAAAACATTTTATTCATTTTAAACTCCCAAAACACCCTGAAATCAAAAGAACACAAGTCATTCTGATTCATGTTCCATTCCTAGGGTTTCTACCCTATAATCAATGTTTCCTCACATGGTTGTTTGGTAGGCCTAGAGTCCTTGCATCAGATAATGGGGGGGATAAAATCCCATGTCCTAACTGGTATTTGATAACCTATTAAACACACCAAGATTTCCTAACACTATTTCCCTATCGTCCCATTCAATCCTCACTATGCCTAACCCTGAACTTCATCATATTTCTCAACCATCACCTTTGATACCATTCTGTCATGACCCACCTTCTCCAAAATGAAGTAGGGGAAAAAAGTACTACACCCTTCCTTCATCATGTTGAAAGAGAGATAATGAAACACATTTCCCGCCTTCAATAGGACCTAGAGAGGAAACTAGCACCAAGGGTATATAATCAAACGTAATTTGGAAGGAATTACCCTTCTATAGAAAAATATTGGGAGATAAGATGGTAAAACCCAAACAACTCCAAAACTGAATGTAAGAGTAAATCCAAAAATCTATTTCACATGCATGTTTAAAGTAAATCTCTAGAAAAAAATACAAGAAAACTCCAAAGAAATGTACCAAATGAAAAAAAATCCACTAAAATTGTCCTAACATCCAAGCTATTATGGTCTAGTATGGTCCTCATAGTACTTAATGAAACCTGAAACCAGATTTATATACATAGGGTAAGTATACAGGTATACTGAGTACAGAAAACCAAAAGCTCCCATGTGCAGGTAGGGAGGAATTCTAATTCTCCATGCTAAATAGAGATAACTGAAGAACCTAGAATGAAATCTATCCACCCAACCTGACCAAGGAACACCCCCCAAATAACTCAAGTCAAGTAAAGTAATAGTAATAGAAAATTGATGTTGGGGTACCCCGCAACACTTTCCAACTAGTAATTTAGGACATCCTACACATCTGAACTCTCCCATTAGTTCCATTGTAGGCCCACTCGGGCCCCAACAACAAACTATTGTTCTATCACAACCATGCGTCCCTCTCATAGACACCTATGCCACCCCCAACAACACATGTAACTACCCACAAACACCTGGTCCACAACAACCACTAGCACACCTAGAGACACCAAGGCCATAAAAACCACTACCACGCCCAAAGACACCTAGTCCTCATCCAAAATATGCATGGGAAACCAACATGCCCACACAAACCTAGGCCAACCACTGCAACACACCCTGTCAAAAGATTCTTGGTCCATAATGAACCTTAATTCACCACAGCCTACCTAAAGAGTCTAGGGATACCTTGGAGAGGGAGCATAAAGTAGCTAATAACCTGCCGCTCATAGGAAAGATGGGAAAAACACCCTTCCCCGTGAAATGCGTGTGTTCAACATGATTTTATCAATGTGGGTGGGATGCGTATAAGAAACAAAGGAAATACATTTTATAAATATAGTAAAACAAGAACTCATCCCATCCTAAGGGTTACAAAATATAAAACTAGTCCATACATAACCACTCTCATTGCAATCCCTATATGCACAATACAAAACAACCACAACTAGTTCACAACCCATTTCTGGAAAACAATCCCTCATTTTACCCATTCTCATTATTTTATTCAGGTGATTTCTTTAAATATTTTCCCCCACTATAGGGAAATTAACATGCATAACCAAAAGCCTATAACAACAATGGAAAAAAATCATCTATGAAAAAATGTAAGCATTCATAGCCAAGTCTCTTATAAAGTCACAAAAAAATGTGTTTGAGAGATCCCTCAAAGTACTAAATCCAAACCAAGCCCCAACATACCTACTCTTCATGAACTAATATCCACAAAACAATAAACAAACAATAGGAGATCCCATCCCCATCCACGTCACCCCAAAAGTATCCACGAGAGCAACCATGCATTCCACCAGAACAGAGCAAGGATGTTTTTAGATTTATCCATCACCGCTTAATTAGTCCATTATTTCTATTTGGTTATCTTGGGTGATCACACGTGGATTCTTATTCATTTTCCACCCATTTAATCATCTATTTTTACATAATTTACCATTTTCTATCTTACAACCATTCAATCACACGATTATCCCTAAAATAGAGGTCCACTAGTGCGCAATAAAGGACGACCAACGACCACACTTTCCAGTGGTAATAATCCCATAAAATTCACAAAATAAAAACTAAGATAAAAGAATAAGGATACATCATAATCATTCACCCCCCTTCTTTAATTAAAATCCCGTTTATTATCTTCATTAATGTTTGGTTTCATCTACATCCTGAGGGGAACATTTTCATACCCATGTCGTTTGATACACAGTAAAGAGAATCTAATGTAAAACTTACTTGGATGATCAATGATCGATGTTTTTATCCTTGAATTAAGAACCGAGGATGTGTGACTTGCACGAGAGGAAAACTTGAGTGCTTTAAGGTTTAGCAGGGAGAGCTGGAACACCAGCGCACAATTCAACTTCGGAGTAAGTCCCTAGGCGTACTTATAGAAACCAGAAGGAAAAAGGAATAGAGGATATCATCATAAAAAAATTTCAGATCCTAAAATCATATATATGATTTCTATTTAATTAGAGTCATATCGTGGCTTGAACACACAGTTGGGTAGTTTCCCATGTCGGGATTAGTTTTTATTTAATATTTATCCTCAGAGATGGTGGATATAATAGTTGTGAGTTAATATATATCTTCTAAAAAGACAAAAAACTACATAATAGGGGGAAATCTAGATGGCTCAAGGAAAGGTGTGACCCTGAGGAAAAGGGCCACTCTTTTTTGGAAACTGAAGGGTTGCCTAACTCTTGGGGTTTATAATGCCTTATACTATCTTTAAATGGTAGTGAAAAGGGTATTAAAACAGTTTTCTATGAAAAGATACATTACCAGGGGCAGAACTGAAAAAAATTGGGAACTGGGAAAAAAAGTTGGTAAAGGGTGGGACACTGTTCTGTGAGACACTGTAATGGTGCCACAGTAACAGTTCCACCAGTTCGGTGGGACACTGTAAGTAGTGCCAACATTTCAGTGTGTGACCATCATGGTGCCACCATGACCAGGGTCACCATAACAGTGCCATCATTTTGGTGGAACAGTTTGGTAGAACTGAGTTGTTGGAAAACTCCTAGGAAAGAAGCCACATGACCCCTAAAAACACTACAAACACTAGATTTTCACCGATGAAGGGATCAGGAAAACTGGGTAATTACATTCCACATGATTTAATTATATATTTTCATTTTAATTCTTATTAATAAATAATAACCAAATATATATAATATATGTATTATTATTAAATTTTCATTTCAATGATATAATTATATAATTATCTCATACACATTTACTAAGTTTTATTCAATTCTATTTTAGGCCAAATTGATAACCTACATGAATGAATTTATAATATTTTCAATCAATATTTCTATAAACCAAAAAATCTATTAATATTGAGTATTAGTTAGTAAATAATGTTATTTTATAAAATTCTGAATTTGAATCAATTTATATATGTTTTTTTATTAATATCTACATATCATATTACAGTTTCTTTATTCACAAATAGGGAGAATCGCATACAGTTTATTATAAACCATTGATATCACATCCAAAAAGTAATCATGGGACTATATAACTCTATAAAACATATCTATATGATTTTAGATTTAATAATTGGGAGTATAATAACCCGAATGTTGTACAATTATTAAGATAACTATACTAAACTAAGTGTGGAACAAATGGAATAATAAACACTCTAAACATAATAATATCTTTGGATGATTGTCGAATTGGTAAAAAATAAGTACAAATTAAATATATTAATTTAAAAATATAAATATAAATATAACGTTAATGAATAATAATAATAAAATAATTATATATGTATATAGAGTATGTTTCAGCAAGCTTGAATCTAAGGTAAGGGATTTGATGACTGAATATACCTCAATTGAAAGAAGAAAATTATTCTCAAGGTATGTTATTAAGTATTTTTTATATTCTCTCACTTGGTATAATTATATATTCTTACCTTTTTTAGAGATTAATGGATTTCAATGATAAAATTTCATTTTTCATTAATTTATATATCATAAAATATGTCTTTGTAAAGAATGATTTCATTCTCTTATTTTTCATATTTTACTTCCATATTTATATTCTTATTTAATAAAAGAATATAATTTGATTAAAGAAAAATTTTATTAAATAAAACTAATGTATCAATTTTTTATTTAATATAAATGTTTATAACCAATTTTTTTTTTGGGTTACATCAAACAATTTAATTATGCTCTAATGTTTTTCTATGAACATTATAATTTATTTCTTATCTCTTTGTTTCTTCAATATTACTCTTATTTATTTCTAATGATCCAATTCTAGGATGAAAAGTAGTAAAATAATGTTTTAAATATTTTTTATGGCCATTTTCAAATGATTATAAATTGGCTTCTTTCATTGATATTATTAAAATATAAATAAAATATTGTTAATTTTTGATTGATGAATTCTCTTTCATTTTTTATTATTTATCCAGAATATTCATCATAATTAAAAATTAGGATCAATATTTCAACCAATAAATTCTATAAACATAAATTTCCATTTTAGTATTGAATATTTGGTATCATATATTTGAAATAATTATTGTGTTTATTGTGACATAACATAAATATTTATGACACACAATTTATATTTATTAGTTAATTATGTAATTATTTTAAGATATGTATGGTTTTATTCATATTTCACACAAACGTATGGTTTATCATTTTATGACAGTTTTTATTGGAATTAAATATCCCTAAATTTTATTATTTATTTTTTATATCTTATTAAATTGAATACATTAAACATGATACGTTTTTTGAGTTCACTATTTTTTCATTGATGTTATATAGCCATATTTTTCCTATAAGTTATCGAGGATTTTCTACTTTTACATGACATATGATTGTATTTTCTGTGATCATTCATGATCCACATTCCAATAATATATAGATGTGGTTTATAATTAATTATTTCACATTCATATTTAATTTTAATATCATGCTTTCATGATGATTAATTTATTGTTCTATATATCTATGTTATTATAAATGATTCAAATATAGCTTCTCATAAAAAATTCGTATGATTTTATAATAATATTAATATATTCATAATTCATATTAATTCATATCTTTCCAAAATTTTATCACCATTTTATATGTCCATAATCACTCATTGAAATCTTCTCTCCTTATTTTATTTCTAGGATTTTCCCTTTCTAATATTTTTCTATTCCCTATCTAGTGAATAAAAATAATTTTTATGATGTTCTTATAATAGAATCATGTGTGGAAAATTTTATTACATCAAATAAATATTTTTCTCTAATATGTTATTTATGCATTGCTAATATCTAAAAAAACAAAAATTATGTATTATAACAGTTCTATTTTTTTCTATTTTGTAATGTACAGTCCCGTGAAGTGATAGAAACTATATTTTATTTTTAATTGGTGTTTCCAATTATAATTATAGTAGGGTATAATAAATTGTTTCTATTAGGATAAAATTCACAAGGGAATAAAATATATGGAAATCTATAATAAACCAAAAGTATCATACTTTAAAATTTATTTTTCATAGGTTAACAATGCTTAGGATTAATACTTTATATTGACATGATAATTTGAATTTGAATTATGAAAATTAAATTTTTCATTACTTAACTGATCATTTCTAGTTTTTTATATAGAATGAATAAATAAGAACCTAGGTTAGAAAAGATAGATATTTGATAATATGATGATCATCACATTGAATAGATGAATGTGATGGGATTTGGAATGAAAAACATAATATCCATGATTAGCCAAGAAACACTAGATATGAATAATTTCATATTCATATTTAATTGTCAAAAATTAAAATAAGTTCATACTATATTGATTACATCATCAATTAAAGAAACATATACTTTGTAATACATTCTGGTCATTTAAATGCAAAATCTTAGAACAAATTGAAAGAATTTATATTTTCTATTGGACAATGATTAGAACATTTAAATTTGTTCTTGATTGTTTATAATATGGAAATTAAATTAATCTATGGTTTTTATGCACATTTTTTCTTAAACAACATTTATATTTAACCTATGTGTGAACTAAAATTGTACTTGGATATGGTTGATATCAAGGAGGATACATGAATAATTTTTTTATAATATATCTATATATATAAACAAAATAATAAAATTAATTTTTTAAGGATATAATTTCTTGTGGGTGTTATTGTAATATACTGAAATAATAATATGATATAGTAAAATTGAGAAAATATAGATAACACAATGATTTTAATAATAATGTATCTTATACTAGATATTCACAATTTAGTTCCATAATTATCTCCATAATGATAACAATTTTTGAACTAAAAGAATGTTAATAAAATAATTTTATAAAGAAATATTATTTTTGAAATTTTTATGAAAATATAATATACTCAAGAAATTAAATACCCACCATTAATTTACCATTTACATTTATGGAAGTTAATGGAATCACTCTATCATGGTTGTTCTTCAACATTGTTTCATGACTTTTAAATGTAACAATATATATTTAAAACAAAAAGTTTTATAATTTTATATTTGTTAATTCCATAATGTAAAAATAAAATTGAATAGAAAATAACAATCCTAAGAAAATTATGTAAAGGAAAATTATCTCCTGCAACATAGGTTTTTTATATTCTGTATTCTTATATATTAAAGAGGAAAATTAAAATATATATTTGAAGTCTTGTGAATCCAAATATATTTTCAAATTATAGTTAAAAATTTATATTATTCACAGAAACATGACACTAAAATTTATTATAGAGTTTTTAGAAGGACACATAACTATTAAAAATATTAAGATAGGTTCTTAAAATGGATAGATAAATATCGTGCATAAATGGCCAACATTAAGTTAAAAACAATAGTAATTCACCATTAGTAGGCATCAAAATGTGTTCAAATATAATAATATTTGGAAAATTAGGTGTACAAGGATTGGGTATAAGTGGAATGATTAGATATACATTATTCACATTATGTTTTCCACCACCATTAAACATGTCGCTTCCCTCCAAACCAAATCGTATCATATATAATAATCCCATTGAAAAACCTCTTCGATACTCTATTGGTATGGGCTCATGATTTTATATAATCATTAATTTTTGACACTAGGCCCACTGGGGCTTGAGCCATGACTCCTGAATCCCACCAATATAGGCCAGGGGATGACATCTAACACTGAGTAAAAATGTCAAAAACATTGGAGGACTTAACCTATCACTCATGTAATCATCCCACAATATACATCTCCATAAAACAGTGCGAAGATAGTAAAATGGGAAGGAAAATTCAAGCATATATCTGTCCCACATCTAGAGAAAATTGGAATTATAAAATGAAAAAATATTTTCCCTCTAAAAGATAAAATTTAAATGTGACTAATCTTCTCAGAATGAGGGGAATTGATGTTAAATCAAACTACTTGTAAGCTCCTCGTCCAAGCTCTAGTAAATATTGTAGTTGGTCTATCTCACAAAGCATTGCCTACTCTGAGTCATCATGGTACTCTATCCAAAGGCTTTGGTCTTCACAAGACACAATATTGGATGGTAAATCCCACATAGGGGTGAGCATAACAATACTATGTAGGTGCTCTAAATTCCAAAAATGAAATGGGGGAACTAAAAGGTAACGGTCTACACAACCCAACCAAAGTGAACCCAAATGAGAGATAGACTATTTCTCAAACAAAATCTATATATACATGGTTATTCATATCATACCACAAGTTGTTTAAACCATGTTGTGTGAAAACAACTCAACGAATCCTAGAAATCAAATAAATATTTTTCTCAAACTCCATGTATCATAAAGTACTAACCTCATAACTAGTGAAAAAATTCAAATCGAGGCACAAAAGTGTCTCACGTCTAGGAATACACACACTCCAAATTATCTTTCATCGTTGGTGAAACCATTCTGAGGAATACACACCATTGGTAACTTCTCTAGGACCAAATCTAGTGTCCATAATGAGAGTTCGTGTTCCCATTTACTTGAACCCTACACAAACTCAATGGTACCCAAGTGGTGAGGGAAGTCCATCACCACTGCACATAAATGAGGGAGATCTTCTCTAGTATATTCACCATGTTCTACATCACTAAAGATAGTGTAATGAGTGACCGATGAGATGTTTCTGCCCCAGGGTTGAGGGAGTACTACATCATCACCATCCATAAAAAACCCCAAAGGACCCCTAGAGTGACGCCCACACCACACTGCATCGAGGGAACCATAACTCGTACTCATGTTTCAAACAAATAGGTGAGGGGATCACACCTCATAATTTTGATACATATTTGAGGGATATTAAACTCCTATGGATTACCTGATCCCTACAACTACTCGATGATGGGATATTAATACTCTTTAGATGAGGACCCACACTATGGTATTACATGAAAGTACCACCCATAAGATAGAGGTCCCACACCCTGAAATGGAAGGGGAGTACAAATCCAGAGATGAGAAACCACACCCTTACACATTACTAGACTAAAAATATACCTTTCTAGATATATTGGCTAGTTCAAACCCTCACATAGTATTGGATTTGTAAATCTATAATAGGTAACCCTCATCTTTGTACGACATGGGATTACTACTTGGTGGATAGAGGTCCTACACCCTATAATGTAAGGGTAGTACCAATATATCTACTCAATATGTAAGCAGGGACCAAGCTCTAATATGATAGGGGAGATCTATCATGACTTTCTCAAGGGGAAAGGGAAACCCACTCCCTAGTGTGACAGTAGATTACATGTCCCAACAACTCATTTTAAAAACTAGCATTGATATCCTACATCAGTACAATTCCACCTAAATGGGAGTCATAATTTTTATACCTCACATCTCCATGCATCCATAGGTTTGGTACCCTTATCTTAAATCGTATTTGAGAACCTCTCTTCTGGCCTAATGAGTCTAGGTCTCCCACATTCTTAGATGGAAAGGAAGGGTACCAACCCCATAATCAACCCAGTGATCGACCATGGTCACTAAAAAGGTATAGAACTACTTTAGTAGTATAATTTTTTACAAATTACACATATTAAATTCTAATACACCACATATTCCAACAAAATGTTATATAAAGAGAACTGTTATGGGAAGGGTACTCAAAACCCTGAATTTAATCCCCAAGGAAGGAGATATGTAAGGAGTAAAATCATTTAAAAAGTACTACACAGAAAGCACGGGGGTCCGTAAGTTGTTTGACCCCACCTCAACTCCAATCAGTGTCCTTTTATGTGTTTATTATCTATCCATGTCGGTATACCTGGCGTGTATAGGTTGTACATAGCATTTCTTGGCTCACCTGAGCCCCCAGTCCTGTCTTTCCTCACACAACCCATCCAGTCGAGTATCAGACATAGAATCTACCATAGATACATAGATTATCCTTGAGAAATGGACCCATGTACATTACTTTTTCACATTCCTATTTCCAATAACCTATGTTTGTGTACTCTTACTCTGTACTTTTATAAGGTCGTGTCTCTTTACAAGGCTACCCTGGCCATGTCCCTTGGACATAAGACTTGGGGTCACTACATGGAGTGTATCTCTATTACATGGTGATTATACCACAAAATTAATCTTCCCTTATTGGAAATAACAAAATGGAATGTGAACCTACACTAAAATCCATGTGATCAATAATTCTAAATGGATTTCCCTGCGAATCACATGAAACAACCTGGTTTTTCCATAAAACACACATATTGTCCCCTATGGGGTCCCTAATAATCTTATAAGATATATATATCATTAATAACCACATAAAAGTGTTATATTGATGTAAAAATAAAATATGAATAGCTTATAGAGGAATCCATAAGATTCAAGGATGAATCACTACTCAGAATCCTCTATAGTGTGATCTATTAGTGATCAGATTAATGATCAGAGATTGGAATTGCATATTCTCCTAGTATTCGCCTCAGATTAATACATCACTAAAAATGGAGAAGGTGGATCTAATATTCTTGGTGTATCACTAGGGTTTATCATATATGTTTATATAATGAATAAACCTACTCTCTAAGCCCCACAAACGCACATCCCTAACTGAAAACCTGGTGTCGATAAACATTTTTATCATGAAAAGGGTAAACACCAAGTTCAAAAATCAACCATGGTCTTAGAATTCAGATTTGAGAGTCTATATAATAGTTATACACAATTTTCAAGGTATCTGTATACATGTGACTAAATATATTTAATATTTTTTATATAACCTCACAAAGACTCTTTGGGTAATGTAATTCCACACTAACTATGTACTTGGATTTGGAAATATTCTTATAAATATTAAAAATTCACAGATTTCTATACTGATCCCATAAATCATCCCCGTTATAGGTATTTTCATCCCCAAAAAGTGACAATGTAGGTGGAAGGGAAAAATGAGCATTCCAATGGGTCTCCCACCCTAGCAGGCTTAGCATAGTTTCCCATTCTACCTACCAGGACATAAAAAGGGGAACCATGTGGAAAACCCAAACCAAATCTAAAGCTCAACATAGGTTGATATCATGAAACATAGCACGTACATGTATCCTCGGCTACTAAAAGTGGGAAACCCCAAACACATAGTCCATCTGCAGTCATAGGGTCCAATGTTACACCACCTCGCTAACCTGACACAAATAAAAACATAATCTCACCCTAAATAAACATGTTAAAGGAATTAATCCACTACTCTTAGATATAATCTAATTTGGGTGGCACTAACTAACTGTCATAGTTTTTCTTCGCGTCTTATGACTGCATCAATTTAATGGTATCATCCCAAATTATTGGGATTTTGAATCCATTTCAAACCAAATCAGTTCCTCCGTAGTATTCTCGCATACAAAGCTGAAACCAAGAATGATAGGGTACCAAAAACAATAAACTGCTATAAAATATAACACCCTACATCTTACTAAGACCTCTGTTCAAACCTCCAACATACAACCCCACGCTAAACACACGAGTTAATGAACCTGTCCATCACACCTCGACACTATCTCTTTTTGGAAGGACTGACACCACCTCATGGTTTTAATCATGTCACAGTTACATGTATTTATGGGGGATGAATCCCATGTCCTCATGCATCTGAATACATATCAAACAATACTAACATATAGTTTTACAGACACCGTATGCCACCCTAGTTGATCCTCGAGTAAGAAATGGCAAGGAAAGACTGTCTCACAACTATGTCTATCAAAAACATTGTAGAAATTATAAAGGATACAGTGAATACCTCTATTCACCATTGGGGAAATTGAGTCATATAGCATTAAGACTAGTATCTATCCTTTCACCCATCTTCAAGATCCCTCATCTTGGCATGGAAAACAAGGTGATGGTGGTTGAAACACCTCAAACCATCTTTTATCTCCTTCTTCCATTCCCACTCCACTTCTACATCATCCATCATGTGGAAATCCATTCCCCAAATTCTTCCTCTTCAAGGCTAGTCCATCACACCTATCTTTCTCAGCATCACATCAGGTTGTAAAATCGTCAGCATGATGTCCCCATCCTTCATAATCATAGCACCACTTCTCATGTGACTGAAAATGTACATGGTGTAACTCTTTATCTACAGACCCTCATGCTAGTTTCCATAAATGGTTATTCCTCTTACACTTCTAACCTTTCAACTACTATCTACCATATGCCAAAAATGACTCCTTCCTATGATCAACATTGCTATCCACAACCTCTGAACCCTCCTCCCTGAGGCTCTCAATCACCATTGCTTTCTCCATTAACCTTTAATAAGATGGAATTCATGGGAAGACCACACATGAAAAGATGTTTCTATGGATTCAATAATAAATATTTTGAGATCTGAAAAATGAATCACAAACCATATCCAGGGGTACTGTGATAGTTATTTAAACCTCACTGAGTACTCTTCCACAATCATGATATCTTGTCGGAAGTATAGAAGCCCCATGATACACAACTATTTAAAATTTTCTTGATAGAACATTTCCATAAAGAACCTATCATACATCACCCACATAGGCTTCACTTATTCGTGGGACTGTGTCTCCATACTCTACCATGACTCTGTAAAACCATTTAGTAAACCCACATATTCTAACACTATCTAATTTGGAGGTTCCATCACAAGGAAAAAGATGTGTGGGGATACCTTAGACCAGTCATCATCTTTCTAGTGGATTGGAACATAATTATACTTCATAGGTTAATACACCTAAAACTCAATCGGCACACTCAGATAGGGAAAATCCACTTCCTTCGCCATTAGGATAACCTACTACTCTATGGGAGGTGCCTCAACTATAATACTACCTGGAGGTATTTCCTTAGGGCTAGTTACATACACTAAAGTCTCATCTCTTGATGTATCATCATCAAATTGATACAAAAGGACCTTGTATAGAGGTTATTGTCGAGGCATACTATGTTAAAATCAAGATTAACCATGTTCATAGAGTAAATATATAGATAATTCTCAATAAGGATAGAATAAACCATAACCCAGTCCTATATTATACGTGTAAAAAAATTTCCCTACGACTGGTATCCTAATTTACTTAGTCAAAAAATAGGTTATCAGAGTAATAGTTAATGGGTTCTTTGGACACTAAATCAATACTAGAGTCCGTAGCATGAAATTTGAATATGAAACACTATAAAACTATATGAAACCCAAACATACTCATTGATAGACAAGATATGCACTATGGTCCCAATTGATGAACGACCTCTAATACAACTCTATCATTACTTGTCCCACTGGGGCCCAAGTTGTGACTCCCTAAGCCCACCTCCATAGTCTAGGATCTGGAATAAGATACCAAGTAGGCATATCTAGAACATTGGAGGACTTAACATATCATACAAGTACACATGTACCCACACTCATCTCCATGAATTAGGGAAGAGATCTTAAAAACAAACAGAAAATGAATGCAGGAATCTATCCAAATATTAGAGTATAGAAGAAGTTAAAAAATGTAAAAATAAAATCACACCATTAAAAAAGGTAAAAGAATACAACCTACTTACATAAAGGGGGTCAATTTGAAATAAATATTCTCTTAAACTTCTTATTTAGGATCCAATAAACAACCTAGTTGATCTAGCTATCTATGATCTACCTACTCTAGGTTCTATTTAGACTCTATTGAAAGGCCTCTGGACTTCATAAGACATAACATGTGTAATAAAGTCCCATGAAGGGGTGATGATAATAATACCTAGTAGGAAACGCAAATATCTAAATGAAGGGAGAACTAACAATGAAATAGTTTGGTTGGATGAGTCAAATAGAATCCAAACGATATTGAAAATATATCAAGGAAATCCCTAGAAATAAATGATTATTAAATAATTACACATGGTTTTTCAACCATGATGTGTGACAACACCAAATGGAATCCCAGAAAACTCTCAGATATACTCATCTTAGACTCCAAGTATCATGAGGTCCTGACCACATAGCTAGTGATATGATTCAACACGATGTTCAAGAGTAACTCAATATATAGGATCATACACACTCCACATGCTCTTATATCTCATATGTAACTCTTACAAGTAATATAAACCATTGGAAACTAATCCAAGATAATCTATAATTCTCAATATGAGATGTCCTATTACTATTTTCTTACTCCTCGCGCAAGCACACCAAAACACAAGTGGAGAGGCTTGACCTTGACCACTACATGAAAATAAGGGATCACTACTCCATTCCATGAAATACATTCTTCATATAGAAAGATATATTGAGTATAGACATGTGCCTCATCACTTCCCTAATCTATAGAGTACTAGCTCCTCACCATCCCACAAAACCCTTGATAGACCCGTAGTGTGAGGCCCACACCTCACCTTGTTGAAGGGGAACCAACTCCTACTTAGGTGTCTCACTACAATTGGAGGTGAATTATCATTGTAATTATAATTCATAGCCTAGAGAAATCCAAATCTCCAAGAGTAACCAATCCTAACTGCAACATGAAGAAGGGGGAGTACACCTCCACAAATAAGGTCATGCACCATGGTATGACTAGGGAGTACCACCAACAAGATTTAGGATTTCTACCCAAACATTGAAGGATATTAAAACTCGATAGATGAGGACCCACACCCTAACATTGAATTTTATTTCAGTTATACCTGTATACAATTAGTGGGGACCCGCACCCCGGCCTGAAAAAGGTGTAATTACCATGGAACAAAGGACCTTAACTATATCATGATAAGTGAGTACCATACTATGGTTAAAGGAAACACACCCTAAAATAGAAGGGCAGTACAAATCTATCAAATAAAAATTTATGGGGGGCCACGCCCTAATATAACAATACAGATCTATCTCAACGAGATTAAGAGGAATGGTAAACATGCGCCCTAATTAGATAAGGGAATACCCATACCAATATCTATCCCTGAAAATCCACACTGATCACCCACATTGGTAAAAAAAACTAGAAAGAGAATCTTTCAGGTAATACCTCACATATTTAGAGAACCACAAGTAGCCAAGATGCTTATTGAAATGGAAGGAGATCTCCTCTCTACTACCCTAAAGAATCTTGGGTGTTAAGATATTTACATAAAAGGGAAGGGTACTGATCTTGAAGTCATCCTAGTGATCATACTTGATCACTACCCAGCATGTAGCATCACTAAAACATCATCAGGATCAAAATATTCTACATCATAATACCCATGAAACCACACATCTTACCCTCATATTCTATATTAATAATTTCTCTTGATTGGTTAATCAAAATATTGAATCTGATTCCAAATTAAGGAGATATGAATGGTGTACATTCCTTCAACAGGGGATAAACAATGTGTAAGAAAGTCAACATAATGTGTGGTCACACATTGAAACACATTTGTGTCATCTAATGTGAGGCTTGGCTAGCCATGTGGGCATACTATTCATGTACATGTTTTTTAAGGAGTTTCTCACCTCACTCGGGCCCCCAAACATGTCATTCCTAAAATGGAATGGCCAACCATTTTTGAGACAAGATGAGTAACATAAATATGTAAAGTTTTTTTTCATAAATGGCCCCTTGAAAATTCCTCTTTCTTATGATCATATCCAACACCCTATGTCCATGTACTTTTATATTCCCATCTCTCTCTAAACAGTGACTGTAGCCATGTGCCTTGGCCCCAATACATGGGGTCACTATATGGTGTGTATCGCCAGTTCACATAGTGTAGTCCCCAAAAGTAATCTTCACTGAATGGGAAGAACATACGGCATGAAACCCCTCACTATAAGAAGTGTGATCATGAATTTCAATGGGATTGTTCCAACAAGCCACCAAAAATGCCATGGTTTCCCCCAACACAAAATAATCATCCCCATGATGTCCATAACAGTCATGTATGGTATATATAACCATAGAAAAATGTATAAATGTTGTATCAAGACATTAAATACAAAATATATTACCTCATGGGGAAACGTCGAAGTTTCAATGTCAAATCAGCCTTCATAAGCCACAATATCATGATCTGAGAGAAATTACCATCAGGATCATATATCAGATGTGCCTTTTCTCATTAGATTCACCTTAGATTCATCTATCACTACCAAGGGAAGGGGGGATCTCCACTACTACACATATCACCATGGGGGTTTATTATTCATTTAATTTTATTATAGGAATAAACCTCCTCTCAATTTCACCCCAATCCATGTTCCTGATTGAACACCCAATGCCAAAAAATTCTATATCATGCTAAGGGTATTCACCATAACTTGAACTCAACCATAATCTCGGAATTATGATCTGAGACTATTGATGTGTTTTATTCCATGCTTCTAATGAAACAACATATACTTGAAAAAGTATATGTAATAATTTTAATATCACCACACTGAGGCTCTTCATGCCCCAAAATCTAGCACCATCTCAGTGCTTAGATTTTGAAATATTATTAGAAATATTACCAAGTAATAGATGTCCAACATGAGTAACTACATTAATAGCCACTTAAGTTCAATAAGAATCCAAAATTTTATTATATATTCACCATTGTAATATAGGGATTACATTTTTTATTTTATAATATTTTATATTATTTTTCTAATTTTAATTTTATGACTACAAGATTGATATTTTGGAAATATATAAAATTTTTCCATCCACATATGACGTCAATTAATTAGTTATGGGGAAATAATTTAGTCATCCTTATGTTGGTAGTTTTCATGATAATTTTTTATGTATGACATTTGATGCAAGGGTAGAACATAATAATAATTAATCTTTTAGAATTATTGAGGAATCTATGTGAGAAAAGTTTTTACAGGGTGTTTAAACATGGTATTTAAATGTCTATGAGAAAATATTTGAGCTAATTGGACATAATATTTTTTCATGGGTAAATACATAACTATGATTAGAACATAGTTTGTAAAAATATATGCTTAAAGGTGTGGATTTTCATATTTCATATAAATGGAAAATTTCACATTTACACCCAAATTTTATTAACCCATTAGTACATTTTTATCTTCCTTCTTTATCAGATGAAAAAAGAGAAAGATGGGATTCTAATCACTTATTCAATATTAATTCTGTATCCTCCTCTATACAAATTCTATGTGGTTTCTCACATGTATGACATATGATATTCTTGTTCTTCCATATGATTCTATATTTCAGAATTTTATTCTAACTAATTAATCTCCTCAAAACCCTAATTCAAATATTCAACCATATCTTGGTTTTAGAGTGTAGTATATCCTATGGTTTTAGTAGTATTGGTTTATGTATTTCATTTTCATTCTAGGATGACTATTATATACCATAAGAGATGAATCCATGAATGATTTTTAATATTTCTACATGGATTTTAGAAGTTGTTTTTATTATTTATTTACATTATGTGTAATTTAAATAATTTGGGTTTAAAATTCATATTCTATTAATCTATGGTTATGTATAATACTTATAATTGATTTTATAAATTTCATAATTACTATTCACTTTGTATAAATTTCAAAAAATAAATTTTTGGCGTTTTATAGAGTAGTTTTAGTACCCTGTGTTGTGATATTCATAATGGGATTATTCGAAATTGAAAATGATTATTAAATGTGTTTAAACTCATTTAGGTCATAAATTTTTATATAATGATGTTTTCAATTATAATAGAATAAAATAGATTTAATTGGGTTAGTATCTTAAACTAATTTTAAAATTCGATTTTAAATTTTATAAATAATAAAATTGTGTTTTTGAAATTATATTTCAATGGGTTATTTAATTGTCTTAGGACCCTAAAAATACGTTTAGTAATTTTTTTTATTTTGAGTAAGTTTTTTAAAAAAACTGACCCCCTAAATTGAACCGATTTTTCATGATTTTTTTTCCAGGATTGAGACCCTTTAGGATAGTCCTATTATTTCATTTTGATTATTGAATCTTTTATATGGATGAAAAATTGGTATTTTTTGAGAGGGTATAGATGGTTAGGTGATATTTAATGTAATTATATTATTCTGTTAAAATTTTCATGGTTTGGAATTTTTTGTTCTTGGTGGTAATATATATTTTATTGGAATCCTAGTAAACTACTAATAGAATTGGATTAATTCTATTATATTTCATTTGATCTCATATTTTATTTCACAATGAGAGATTCACTATCATAGGGGATTCATTGTTCTTGGTGACCCTCATGTGGGATCCAAATGATGATTTTCCTAGTATAACATGGGGGACCAAAGAAATTTTTATTACCAATGATACAAAATAAAATTTATTTAATTTAAAAGATCTACATATATCCCTAGATTAATTCTCATTTTATTTATGACTTTAATAATATTTTTTACCACATTTTTATATCTGTTATCCTTTGATGGGATTAAGAAACCATTACCTATTTTGTAATCTGTATATTTCTTTATTTTATTGGGTACCATGATTCTCAATTTTAATCTTTGTTATGTGTTTTGATACATTTAAATTAAATTTAAAAATAATTTATATTTTTTATTTTAAAATGAATTTATTTTTTTCATAAATTATACTCAATCAGATAATAATTTTATAGAGTAAATGGATTCCCATTTTTTAAAAAAATTTATAAATAATCCTCACCCAACATCTAAAATTATAGACCATTATTAATTAATCTATAAATGAAGTTGTTTTATAAATATTAATTATTCCATGTTATTTGGATTTATCTAACATATATGAAAACCTATATTTTAAATTTTTATTCAAACCATTATCATTGAAATAGTATTTCAAATTAAAAATAAATAAACCCTTAAGTGAAATCCTTCACGGATTTATTTACTCAGACAACACTTAAAACATTATGTGAATATAGATATCAGGTTTTCATTATGCAGCCTTGGTCAAGTCATTATAGGAGTTATGTTTTGGTTTCAACCATATATAGTGACTTTTTGGACATGTGAGTGACCATGGTACCAAAGGAATCTTCTAGGTAGTATTTTAGTTTTTATTTTTCTTATGGGGAACATTGTGAATAATTATTGAAGTACATGACATTACATTAATGTAATTTTACATTTCTATTCCATATAAGTATTTTATGTTTTGATAATGTGTTTGAGTTATTTTAGTATTGTTTTTAGTGATAATGATTTAGTATTTTTGTTTACATTATTTTTCTAAATTTTGGTTCTATAGGAATCTGATGTTAAAATGTGACATTCTTGATTATAAAGTTACATCTTAGATTGATAATATGATTTATTAGGTGAAATAGTTACTGAGAATTAATTATTTAAAACAAGGAACTGAATTCCACTCCATAAGGATCGATCACACCATTATGGACCAATGGAATATCAGTCTAGCTACCTACTCAAGTAGTAGTCTATGACAATATTGAAACATGGTACCAGATCCTAGGTTTTTTATGTCCTAGAATCATTAAAATTCTTCATTTGATTTTTAATTTTATGTATTATGTAGATAGGTCTTATGAAATGTAATATAAATTTGTGGGTATTGTTTCATCATATATTTTTTCATATATAATTATGTTAGCATGTTTAATATGGTTTTTAATAATGATTTAATGGTTTTATTCAATTATTCATATGTTTTATGATATGATGTTATGGTATATTTATCATCATTGAGTATTTTATTGATTTTTGGGTCTCTTGAAAAATATGGGCTGAAAATTGGAAGTGAATTGGAGTTCCACATTTACTACACTGTGTTAGAAAAACCATGTGGATCCTATGTGGATGATCCTGCAAACATGACACTAAATGATTCATGGTTGGTGCATGGTCATCCATACCATGTATCCAAACCACATATATTTTTTCTTTACCAAATATTTAATTGTTTAAATCATTTAAATTCCAAATTGTATCTATTAATGATAAGAATATATGTGGGGGATACTTAGTGTAGTTTGTGGTAATTTATTATTGTTGGATGGTGTATTGTTTGTATTATTTATACCATATCATAAGATATTTGGTTTCTAAAAGGATGGTTTATGTTATAAATATTTATATTTTAATGAAAAATTATTTTTTTGGAATTATTGTATTATGAAAACCATATTGGTGGATGAATGAAATAATTTTGTTTTTTGGAAAATGCTAGAAAATTGAATATTGTTAATTATATTTGGTTTTGGAATTGGTTGTTATATTTTTCATCATATTTCAAATTTTATTAAATTGAAATGATTTATGAGTTTTTTATTTTATTATTATGTATGATGAATGTTATTATAATTGATAATATTGATTATAAATTCAATTAGATTCATTTTTAAAAAAAAATAAACGTCTTAATGCTCTTGAGTGATGTGATGAAACGGATTTTTATCTCTATTTATATTTGTTTACATAAAGGTCTAAATTTTATTCATTTCACTAATTAAGGAAAATGAAATAATAATTTTGGTTGACATTTCATTATAGAGTGTGGTCCATTTGAAAATGGACTTGAATCTCCTTCACAAGGGAGTGTAGTTTAATGTAAATTCCTATTTAATAAATTTTATCTCATTAATATGTTTTTTTATTAGTGTACATTTTAATTATTTGGGTTGGTAAGGAAGAATGAATGGTTCGTATTAATGTTTCATGTGTTTTAGTTGTACAAATATGGATGGTATTGAAAAGAGGTAGAAAGTCATTTTACATGGATAAAACTTTAATATAATTCTATTATTATTGTGGGGTGTCCCATAAAATGGTTGGTAATTCCCATAATCGAAATAGAATATTTAGTTTAGAATAACTATTTTATGACTTTGTGGTTCACCTTCCTATTTTCCTTAGGGATCATGTTATTATCTTGGTGTTGGAATGTTTGTGTGTTCATTATTATTCAAGAATATTGATCTATTTTTAGGTATTTTTGGTTATTATAAGATCTTTTAGTTTGGTTCTCTGGGTGTTTGAGTGGATAGAGGATGTTTTTTTTTAAATTTACATGATTATTTCTAAGGAAATAATTTCTGATTTTTTGTTAAGGAGGTTATATATATGCCTCATTTTATGATTTTATTTGAGGATTGGGTATGATTATTATTCTAGTTGGATGTTCTGAAGATTAGATGATGGTGGTTCATTTGTGTATGTCTCAGTTGAATATCAGTTTTAGGGAACTTGTTGATATTATTCACAAGTTCATGTCATTTTATGTATTTTTTGGGTTCTTCATCAGAGTGTTACATAGTATGACAGAAATAGATTCTCTATACATACATATTTGTCACACAAGTTTAGAACCCATGTCATTTCACATTGAGGTATGTTTTTAGTTTTGGAGTTTCTCTATTCATGTATATACAAAATGTTATTATTTTTTATGGTTAGTAAGTATTAAAAAAATTTAAAATTCCTTTAGTTTAGGATAATTGGTGTATTTTAGCCAATTTATATCTGATAATTTTTATGGTTCCATTAGAAATGAGTCAGAAAATAATGGTTTATTAGTGATATAATCTACATGGATATCCCTTTGTAGTCTATTTGACTTTTATAGAACATTAAATTAATTATAAATGTTTTAGAGAGCTATAATAGGTCAAAACTTATTTGAATATACTATTTGTTTGTTATGAGTTCGTTAATGCATGTATATGTTCATGATTTTTGAATTATAATCGCACAGTTTTTGAGAAATTGAGGTTATATTGTGTTTTCATTATTATAGTATCCTTATGGATATTTTCTGATCCATACCACCTGTTTTAAAACTATTATGTATTTATATTTCACTAGCATTCTACTATTATCATTGAAATTTCGGTTGGAAAATTGGCATGGTGTGGATAATTAGGACACCTCCATGTCATTGTAATTTATTATTTAAATATGTTTTATAATTTTTTTTCTAAAATGTCGAAGTTCGTCAAATAATTGTTTTTTAAATTAACGAAGTTCGTCCCTGATAAGTTTTTTTATTCCTAGTTCTAGGTAATGTTTTGGCCAACAATGAAAAATGTGTTTTTCAGTTCATTTTTGTCTTACCTAGAACATAGTGAACAAGTAGTGCATGGTTTTATTTAATCCATACAAATTTTAATGGAAATTTCCAAGTAATTTTTTTCAAGGGATGTTGGTTCATGGATTGTTAATGGTATAGAGAAACGCAATGAGTTAAGTTAGTGTCATTTTTATCTTGGAAAATTTTATCTACAAGGTTGGAACATATTTTTACGAATTCTGTATCCAAATAATGTCATTTCCCTCAATTTAATTTATATTTCAAATTATTAACTTCCCAATATTTTCTAAATCTTTGTTCCGCCCTTTTCATCCTCTATACTCAAAAAAATATGGATATGATTCGAGTTTCTACCTCAACTTGACCATCACTTTTTAGGCCTCCATCAGGCACAATCCAAGTGGGTCTTCTCTTGTAAGGAAATTATCAATATTTGTCTTATATATACTTCTCTTTTTATCCCATTTCTATGGGATATATAGTCTTTAATGAACCATAATGGGGGTTTTCAACAATGTACTGGATTTCATATGGTTTTTTTCATCTTAGGTAGAGATTTTTCATTAATGGTTTATTATTTTACATTATATGTGATAGATTTGTTGGATACCTACTCTAAATTTTATATTTTTGTTTTTCAATATCATTTAAATTTCATTCAATTGAATTTCAGGAGGTTTTATAATTATTGTTTCATTAATTAATCCATATATATAATAGTAATGATGTAATTTTTAACTAATTTTAATGTTGGTCACATGGAGTAAATTTGATAGTTTTTTTCTAGTTTAATATTTTATTTAAAATAAAAATTTTATAAAATTATTGTGGGATTTTATCATAAATAAAAATGATGATTTATATTTTTTGACTTGATTTGAATCATAATTTTTTTTAAATGCCCATTTTCTTTAGAGGTATTTAAAATGATTTTTATTGGAATAATTTCATGTATTTATTTCCAAAATCTATATTATGATTGAATTTATAATTTGGTATGTAAAATTTTATTTTAAAAGGTTGAAATAGGTGAAATTAGTGGTTTAATACTCCATTAGTATTTTTATATACTTTTATAATTTTTAATAATTTATTTCTAAACATGTAGTAATACATATTGATCCCCATGTCCTTGATTATTTATTATTGATTAAAATTGCATGTGGGAAATTATTATTGTGGTATATTTATTCATTATTATGACTGGATTTAAATAGAGGATTCTATAGAAATGGTTTAATATATGATCTAATATTTATTATAATTGTTTCATTTTCCAAAATTGTTGATATATTTGGTTTTTCATTTCCCACACTCCATTGTTTTTTATTGGAAGACATTTAGATTATAGAATAACAAAATTCATGTTACACATCAATTAGAAAACTAAAAATATAGTTCCTTAGAATATGTTTTCCTTCCATGAGGTTTCTTTATTCTTATTCCCCTATTAAAATCTTGCAAATGGCGATTGTCCTTGTATTAATTGTGTTACCCTAGATTCAGTATTAAAGATTCTATTATATCCAATTTATTTCTCTTTGGAGACTAATGTATTTAAAATGATTATATGTTATTTTTAGGATTAATTGGAAGTATCTATAAGACTATTTGTTTTTTCCCATTATACATTGATTATTATATTTAAATATTTTTTTTATCCTGATGGTCCTGCTTCAATTTATTGGGTTCTATATTTGACTATTCATTTTTTACATCATGCATATTTCTCAATTTTAAATTACATTAATTTTCTGGTATATGTATTTCAAATATATTATTGTTATTTATATAAAATAGATATTTAAAAATACAATTGTAATATGAAATTAATTTCGTTTGGTTTTATCGAATTCCTATAAAGATTCATATTCCAAAAATATAATTTAATTACCCACCATGATTAATCAATTAAGGGGGTTATTTAAGTAAAATTAGTTATAAATTATTTTTTAGTTTTATCTAATGTGTATACTGAAAACCTATTATAGATATTTATTGAAAAAAATTGTTAAAATGTATTTTAAATTGAGGTGGAAAAATGTAGTTCATGAAATTGTACAAGAAATAATTTTGTCACTCCTACTATACAAAAAATGTGGTTTATAGATCTCATGTTTTCTCTAAAGTATAATTTATTAGTCATTATCACTATTATGTTTTAGGTTGACCAAAGGTTTCCATTTTAGGTACATTTTAAGGGATCAGAGGCCAAATAGAGGATTCTAGGTATAAGTATCATTTTTATTTTATTTTCAGGATCCCATTATATCAAAATTCAATTCATGACCATTCTTCTGGTTAATATCAAAAAAAATTCCTATTCTTTTTTATCCTTTGATTCCATTTATTAGTTGTTTTATTATTGATATTATAATTCACTCTTAATCTATTATTTTATTATATTATTTACACTTATTTATATGTGCTTAAATTCAAAGAATGTATGGATCTTTCTAGTTTTATGTATTGTAATATATGTAGATAATATAATTATGAGTTTTTTTCATTCTGTGGTGTTATATATGATAATTAGGAACTTGTGTTTCCTAACATGGGAATCAAGAACGCCATTCTAGAAAATTGGTTAATATATTCTGAAGTCAGGTCAAGTGATATGTATGGCTAGTTTATTATAAAAATATTGGATTAGAAGTGAATATTTACACTTTTTTTATAATCTATAATACATTTTACAACTCATATCAAACATCAAATAATTTCCCCTTCATGAAAAAACAAATCACCAATATTGATACACCTTCAGTAAAAATATCACAAAAAAATATTATACTAATAATAGTAGTAGTTCCATAATAATAATTAATTTAGTTCTATCCAACTACCATCATGGAGATCAGGTAGAGAACCAGTTCACAAAATACATTTAATATCATATTTTCAAATTTATTAGCATCAAATACATTGGAAAATCACTAGTCGTTGAACTATATTTAATCCATAGATCCTCCTACTTAATAAAAAACATTGAAGAAATTATCGATCCATATTTATGAATGATAAAATCCATATTATTTATTTACACCAATATAGTATTATGAACTCTTTATAATATCTCATTCATCTATTTAGTCCATCAAACCCTTAATATTGGTACATCATTTTAAAAATTATCATTCTCTAGTGAGAGAAAAATGAAATAAAAAACATCTTCTTAAAACACTTGAGGAATAGTGCTAATGATTTTCTTACCAACATAATGGACAAATTTTGACAAATAATCACATGATATATTGTTTACCAATTCAAATTTGAGATTCTTATTAGTTCTATTTATGATTTAATAGTGATAATATTAGTATACATCCTTACAACCGAAAGGATTTTAAGCGATATATCCATGGTAGGCAAGATTTCACTTGAACACATATAATAGAATCTACAAAAATTTCTCCATAAAGAAAAATATACTATTATTTAACATAATGGCCACCAAGTGTTTTGAAATAGTAAAATATAATAGAATTGTTCCATCCCAAAATGTAAATTCTCTCATGAATTCTTCCTAGGTTAATCATTATCATCCAATGCTCTTAACCATATTTCAATTAAATCACTGAGAACAAAATGATGTGGCTAGTGGAAGGAATCCTTCCTCATCCAAATATCTTTTCTAAAAATAATATAAAAATAAATTATTAATGGTTTTTCCCATAAACAAAATGAGATGCATTAATTTTTCATCCAAATGGTCTTGTTAATAATTTAATAAGATAAATATTTATAAGTAAAAAATCAATGTGGGTATCCGAGCTAAACATATGAAAATGATAAGTCGAATATAAAAATTACAATCGAATAATATAAAAATACTTCCTAACATTAAAGGATTTATCATTGATGGAAAAAGACGGATGATGGAGCCTCCGCCCCTGGGAGACCAATGACGAAACCCTAGGGTGGAATCTCATTATTTTGAAGATTTTGCTTCTGGGCATTCTAGACAGGATATTGCACTCTCTTGTGGGGGTGGAGTTGCAGATGGTTAGTTGCGCATTTCTCAAAAAACATTTCATCATCAAGATCATTTGGTGATTTCTTTTTGGTCCAACAAGGTAGATCTTCTTTCCAAGGATTTTCACTTCGTGTTGGTGGGAAAAAATTTCCGACGTCGGCCTTTGTTGATTTTCTAGATGAAATATCTTGAATCAATAGGGTTTGTTAGATTTCAATTTCGTCTGCTTAATTCCTCCAACATCATTTTTCGGTTTTCATTTAAAATGGATTATCATCGGTTTTGGTTAAAGCGGTCGTGGGTTTTTCATGGATTCTCAAGGAAAGTCCTAAAATGGACTCCTAATTTTGATCCTCATGTTGAATCGCCTATTGTTTCGGTTTGGATTTTTATTCCAGGTTTACCGATTCATCTTTTTAAGAATGTGGCCCTATTTTTGATTTCATGTCTTCTAGGCTCCCCACTGAAGATGGATACGGCAACAAGGAATCATTCTATACCTTCAGTTTTGATAATAAGTACCGATATTGATGTATCTAAGCCTCTTCCAAATCAATATAGATTCAAAATGGAAGCCATGGATTCTTACATGAGATTTTGTGTGAATTATTTCCTTCTTATTGTTCGGAATGCTATAATCTAGGACGCTTATCTAGTGGATGTCGTAAGGCAATTTTCCCACCTGCTCGCAAGACTTGGGTAGCGAAGGGCAAGATTAAGAGGGATTTAGCAGCTTGCACAGGAGCATTGGCAATTGCTGGAACCTCTGGAACTAAGGCCCCTTTGGTGACAAAATCGAACATGTTGAAAAGACTGGTAAAGATCAGCCTCAGAATGACACTAATAAGGAGGAAAATAAGGTTGCACCTGCTCCATATGATCTGGACACATGCTCAGAACAAAGCACTTCATTGCTGGAGGTTGATAATAAAGATGATCTAATTGAGGAAGAATTCATCAAATGAAGCTCTTGAAAAGGGAAAAAACAAATAGTGGATGTGGATGGAATCATTACTTCCAATCCCAAAAAAATGAGGAAACATAGGGACTACTATCAATTGGAATGAAATATTGTCATGAGGTATCTTGATTCTTCTAAAAAGAAGGGCACTAAAACTAAAACCTCGATAATCTTGGTTGACCGGAGCGCGAACACCTTTGGGGCCTTCATATCAATTGATACATTTGCTCCATCACAAGTTGAGGTTTCTTCTCCTATTCCAACTCCTGACATTAAACAGAAAGAAGTCTCTGACCTAGTGGGGAAGTATGCGGACCAGGGTGATGAGGAAGTGCATGAAAATTCAGAATCCTGTTTGGCGCAAAGAGATGAATTGGATTATCAACGGATCATAAATGGTGAAATTTCTACGAAGACCTATCTTCATATCAAATGTAGATTTTTCAATATGAGGCTAGGGAAGGAGTTTAATCCCATGGATCCTGCTTGGAATTGATGCACTTGTTGCTCGATGCATTTGAACTTCTTTGTTATATCATCATGTTTTGCTCTCACTTTTGGGTTGGTGTAAATGCATTACACCTAGAGCTTCTATTGTACTACTTTTGATTTAATAAATTCCAAGAACATGATTTGGGTGACCAATTCATGTCTTCGTTTGTGTTAAAAATACTTCCCAACTTTACATTATCCATTATACATTTAACAAATTCAAAAAAAATTATAATATATGCAAAATAATATTGAACATGTAACATTAATTAACATCATACATTAATGAAAATATTATCACAAATACCTAATATAGTTAAAAAATAAATCTATATTGTAAACCAGGTTATAATCGTTAAATACTAGTCATTATTTATCATTTCAATTTAGAAAATATATTTCGTTCAAGTTAATATAAATAATATTAAAATTTTATTCATGAAATTTATATTTTTACCATGCGGATTTTTAAAACATATCATTTATTTTCTATCAAAATATATTATTGATAGATAAATTTTACTATAAATATTATTTTTATCCATAAAAAACATGAATTATAAAAGAGTATATTTATTCAATAACAAACTATAATAATACGAATCTTTATTCAAGAAAAATAATTTATTGTCAGATGAGCTATAGTTTTGAAAATAATTTATAAAATATTCCATAAAAATATAAGGATGACTACTTAAAAAATCATTTCTATCATGTAAAAAAATCAAACTCATCAGAGATTAAAAATTCCATGATTTTGATGAGGATGGTTAAAAAATAAAAAAATTTATATCAGTTTGGGATTAAATATAATTACTCACATACAGATGATTTGTCCCCAAAATATAACACCCTCCTATGAAATATAATATGAAAAAGTATGTTTTCACACTCTTAAACAAGTTGGTCCAATGAAAATCTAATTTTCTTTTTAATGATACTTTAAAAAATATAGTTTTGTTATAAAAAATTGATATTAAGTAATTTTATTCATTAATATTATTTAAGAAATGGGTTTCGCACATGATGTTTTCTCACAATCAATATATCATAACCCATAAATTAATCTGATAAAAAATTTAATACCTTTAATACCTTAAGTGATATGGATATTAATTATAATATAATGTAAAAAATTTAATTACTAAAAATATCATTATTAAGATAGCAAAAAATGAAATGTTGATATAGTCTATCAATGGTTTAATATATATACTTCTAGGAAATCAAAAACAAAAAAAATTGATGATTTAATTTTTCTAAATGATATTCAACATTAACTATTAATGTTCAAAACAGGTGGAAATGTTTCAGAAATACATTTTTTAATGGTAATTTCAAGATGATATAGCTCAGTCATACATTGTAGAGTGAAAGAAAATATTAGTCACTACTTATTAAAAAAATCATGTTTTGATGAAGGAATAAATTTTCATTATGTTTTGAATTTATTTTGAAAAAATAGTTCATTAAAATGGGAAGACAGTACCCCAAAACTAATTATAATAATTGATCCTAGTTTTTAATATAGGGTGGAAAAATAAGGTAACAATATATATTTAAATTAAATTATAATTTTATTAATTAAGTATGAAGGAAAATGTTTCGTTTAAAAGGAACAAAATTTGTATACATAAAATAATACATGAATGTCATAAAGAATAAAATTTCGATAATAATTTCCAAAATGATAATATAATATTTCTATTTCTGATTAGAAAAAATATTTTATAAAAAAACTATTTATATGATTTTAATTTCAGAATATTTAAGATTCAAATTTGTTCTAAATAATAGATTCATAAAAAAAATAATATTATAGTCATTAAATTTTGGATTATAAGAACTAATAAGAAAACATATTTTAGTAACTCTCCAAATATTATAATGAATAATATGGTAGAAAATTATCAATTGAGGGAAATTGTCTGAAATATTAGCTTAAGTTGCAATCTTTTGATTGGGAAATAAGAAGATCCTTTAATTCCTATTAAATAGAATAAGGTTATCCCTCACATTGTCATGTAAATTAAATATAAATAAAATATTATTTTATATAATACAATCGAATGAAATACAAACCTGAGTGTTTTTTTAATATGGATAGTGGATCATATTATTTACATTGTTATCGGTCATTGAACTAGGAAAATGATTAAAAAATGAACAGTAGAAAATGTGAAGTATAATCCACATCATAATATAGATCATTTCCAATATAAATTTTTTAATAATAAATTTACATAACCTTTTATGATGAAAAACTAAATAAGTAAACAACAAGTATAAATGTGAAAATCAGGTAGAGTTTTTTTTCTTTAACCAAATACGAATTATATTTTTTTATTTGTTTCAAATTTATTAAATAAAAAAAATTAATACATGGAGTAATTTTATCATTTATTCCTCCAAATTAATAATAATTTTTATCAAACACTACCATTTCCTTTCAAAACATTTTTAAAAAAACTCATTAGTGATGTACTATTATTATTTATTGAAACATGTACACTTACGTTTTCACTTAATCTAATTTAATCTTATAATAAAAATACGGAAATTAAATGTTTTTCAAAATCACTTTTCAAATATTATGTTTTCTATTCTAAGGAGGAATTATATAATAATTTCAAAATTTATTTAATATGTATAATCAATTTAATTCATACCATCAAAAAAAACTGTGTCTAGATAATTTTCATAATCAAATCGATTAAAATCATTTAATTTTTAATCTAACTCAAAATTTTCAAATACGTGTAGATATTAAATGTAATTTCAAGAAAAATTAAATAATGTTCATATGTTTTATATTCAAATTAAATTTATAGTAATGTGATATTTTAGAGGCCACAATATATGTTACACGTGATTTTTCTGAAAAATAATTCTAGTGATCCATATTATATATACATGATTATAATATAGTTATTAAGAAAAATAACATAACCATAATAAAATACAAAATACTTATGTTTTTTATAAAACGGAAATTAGTTTAAGAAAACAAGATTATATATGAAATTTTAAAACTTATGTTATAATTTTACAAGTACTTCATAAAAAAGTTTATAATCCATTTAATAATTATAACCATAGGAGAAAACACATTAATGAAATTGTGAGTTATAATCTATGTATATAGAAGAATAATATGGAAGGAATATGAAATAAGAATCTACATAGGATGTATTTGAATATAATCATCCCCATAATTTGCTATGTGCTTCCATATTCCAAAGGAAGTCATTTGAAGGATACTAGAAATATGGAAAATACATAACACAAAAATATCATATAACATTAAATAAAACCCATTATTATTTTTGGAATTAATCTATCAATATGTTCATTAATTATATCAATGTATATATCCAAGAACCTAAAATACAAACTCATATAGTGACATGTTTTAAAAAACATGTTTAATATTAATAAATCTTACAATTTTCCAAATTCATTGCATAAATATATTATCCAAAGACCACCATATATATTGCAAAATCATAAGTCATTCTTTCTATATAAAAATAAAATCAAAATAAATCATAATTTTAAATAAAACATTGACAAAATTAGATGTTTCATAATTGAAATAATATTCATATTATAGTGGAGAAACATTAAAATTATCTTAGGAATATGGGAAAAATTGTTATCTATAATACAGTGTAAAATTAAATAAATTATCATATTTCATTGAGAGGATAAAACTAAATGTTATAGAAATAATTAATATATTTACATTGATAAAATCCATGAAGGTGGATATATGTTCATAAAAATACAATGAAGACAAGCATATCCCCCTGAGTGAAAATTAGAATATTAGTAGATGAAACTTTGAATGGGATATAAAGAATCACTATAAAATTGTCTTGGAAGAGAAGATAAGAAAAATTGAAAATTTTAGTTGGATGTCCCACTTATATACAGTATTGTTTTTTTTTTCAATACATATACACATCTAATGAAACATTTATATATTTATTAAAATATAAATCTATATATAATTGATATTTGTTTTTTTAATAAATTATTATAATCATTTTAATTTATTGGATAATATTTTTTTTATTATGCGATGTTATGTTATCAGGAACCACTATTGATCACCCAACATTCTCTTAATTCAATATATAAATTAAATGTGCAGAAGGATGATTTCAATCCCAATAGTTTGTAATTAAATATCGAGCATTAAGAACTAACGTCAAGAAATGTTTCTTCACAAAATATCCAAAACAAAGTAGAAAAATATGAAGGTGAAATTTGTATTTCAATATGATTCATAAGTGAAAAAGTGAGATAATTAATAAAAATAGTGTTTCAAAACCCCCCAAAAAACTATTATTCACATATAGAATTACCAAAAATCTCTATGTGACATAAAGTGAAAATCAGACACTGACATACTTCTAATGGTCAAACCATTCACCAATGTGATGAACCTTTCTGTTAACTGTATATCATAAAACATGATCTAAGTCATACTCCAGACACACACATTCAGATCTGTTGTTTTAAACACAAAATTTATATTCTATCTATAATTAAAAGTTTAAAATTATTTATAAAAAATTAATAAATTTAAAAATTAATAATTTTTATTACATATATTAAATCTAAAGGATTAGTTCAGGTTTACATCTTTATAGAACTTTGTAAAAACATAAACTAATAACTCCCATGTTCTTTGTATCAAAATGATTATTTTTTTCCATTGTATATAGAAATAAATAATAAATAATGAGAAAATAAAATCACACAAAAATTATTACATTTATATTCTTATTCTAAAATTTCCACATATAATACTTTTTATAATATCCTAGATAATGGGAACCAAAGGAATTTTTGAGCTCAAATGATCGGTAAGGTAATGAAATTAACAAAGTTATCGAAAAAATAATTGTTATATAGGAATTAACAATAATAATGATTAAGTAAACAAATAAAACTAATATCATGATATATTTATGGAAATAAATGTAAATATAGATGTGAATAATTACATATCTCATACTGATTAAAGGAATAATGTCTTACGTAAAAAAAAATCTTTCATGGACTTGTGATAAAACATAATAATGACATCCTGAGAGGTATACAACAAAAACAAAGATATTTAGACTCATTAAACCTATTGATTTATTGTGTGGAAATAAAAATAGGGGCCCACCCATAATAAGGTTGATTCCAATATATTTTACATAATAGTCAACAAAACATTTCATGAAATTCTCTATAGAAAATCTAGTGGAATCAAAATATGGCAATCTAAATAATGGTGAATAAAAAATGGGAATTAACAATCAATCCACAACATAATTCTATAAATATAACATTTCCCAATATATTTCCTCATATAATTACAATAGAAATTAAGGTCACAACCCATCTAATGGGAGAAGGTGGATGGAATTATAATACATAGTGATGTTTTTAAATATTATCTATATTGGAAAAAAAATAATTCAAAAACATTTAACCAAGTTAATAAAAGGGATTTAATGATCATAAACCACCTATTAGATGAATGTGTAGTTTCAAAAGAACATAAAATTAGTGAAATGATGCAATTTTAGAAGTTTGTTTATATAAATGAAAAAAAAATCCTTGAAAAAAAATTATTTGAAAGAAATTAGGAAAGAAGGGGTTATGAATCAATTATTTTTATAACAAGAATTCCATACACAAAATGATAAATATATATAATATGGGATACACGTATAGATCATAACCTCAATATCACATATCTATTTCCTTCTATAATTCATTGACATAATATATATGTAATAAAATCTAAATTGACAAAATAGTTTAATAGTATTTGTTAATGAGATGCATAAACATGTTTTAAATTATAATTAAATCCACAAAGTATAAAATAATGAATTTTGGAGAATAAAATTATTCCATCTAGAATATCATTTCATATCAAATATAATACACTACATGGATTTCAGAAAAAAATTAACAAATTTAGGGTGAGATAAAATTCCCATTAAGGGTAAGGTATAGCGGAAGAAATCCTGAATTTATTTCATATTTAATATTTCATGGTAAATAAATGAACACACAAACTATATAATAAAAAAAATACTAGAATTGATTCCATAGATAATATAAATGTTAAAATATCATAAATAATAATCCATAAATAATTGTTAATAACTAAAAATAAAATAAATTTAATCAATATCACAACAATAATAACTAGATATTGAATAAGAAATACTTAATGGTAAATAACATAAAAATAATTTCATTTTATCAATAACTAAGAATATAATTCATCCAAAGATAATTTTAGTTTTAAAATATCTTGGTTAAAACTAATAAATAAAATTTTACTAAAGTTAATTATTAATTACTGGATTTCATATCTTGGGAACTGGATACCAATACCATCAATACATTTCACAAGATGTTTTAACAATAGGTAAAAACTTGTTTAATAATATATTGACTGGTTTTGATAATGATATCTACCAATGAATCTAGGGGATATATAATACTGGCCTCCAACTATTAATGATGTTCTATGCCATTCCTCTTATATCTATTAATATATTTAATTCTTGAACAAATATTCCATAAGATAAATTATTTGGATTTATTAATGGATTTGAATATATCAATATTTCATTGTTAATAAAATAACTGCCAATGTAAACACCCTATAAAAAAATATAATATGATCTAGGAAATAATCATAACCATTATGTAGTAATATTAATAATTAAAATATATGTAATTTCTATAGAAAATAATTATAATAAATTTATTAATTTGCGAGAATGTTACCAATTACCCAAGAAAGTGAGATTGTACAATTACTTTTAACGCATATTAATTTTCAAGGAAAATACTCATACATGATGTTATTGAAAGTGAATAAAAAATTACCATGATGTATGAATTATTAATGATATAACATGTCGAATAAGAAGTATATAGACCAGATAAATGTTTATTAGTTTATAATAATAATTAATTATAAGAGATGTAAATTGATATAAAATCTCTTACCTCACTCTAACTTTTTGTGGACCATTATTTAACCTATTATATAGTGTTTTTAAACATTTTATTACTTAATTTCATAATCATATTATATATTTTATTATATATAATCATTTGAAAACACATTTTCACTTGCTTGTTAAAAATCATTTATTATGTTCTTTTCTTATGGAGTTAATTGACTTATGTTGTTATACATGTTTCATCATGAAACATTTATTTATTTGGAATAATATATTTTTTCATATTATATAGATTAATAATCCTAAAATATTTATCATATTTTTATTCAAATTATAATTTTAATACCAATAATGAAAGAAGGTTTTTATAAATTTTTTACATTACAATCATGGAGATGGAATGATGTACGTACACTTGAGTAATTTTTCCATTTTTAGGTGATCATTATAGAAATTAGGTATGAAATATTTTAAATATATATAATGATAATAATATATTATATACCATAGAATTAACATATATTTATAATACTTTTTTTGGTATTGAAAAGAGAGTCTCGTCGCTTTGTAAAAGCTGTACTCTACATTAACATCCTCAATTTGATATTTTTAATTAAAAATAAGTGTTCTATTTTAAGGTTTAAGTTAGAACCATAAAAATGTCTCCATAAAAAAATAGAACCATCCTTTTACACGAAATTCCCAAATCCCCCCCAAATATAATAAAAAATCACCAAACACCATAATAGTTCACAAAATCATTAAAATCAAGTCTAAGTCTATTAGAAGAATTATCTCTATATAATCTTCATGGAATCACATGTACTGTTTTCTAAGGATAATCCATGCTAAGGAATTTGAAGAAATAAGCCAACTTGTCCTACATATGAGAAAACTCATACACATTTATTTTCAATTCATTGAAACCTCTTATAAAAATACATTATTTCTTGTTGAACTACCTTCACAACATATTATTTGTGTTTACTAGAAGAAATATTTAAACGATCAGGTTTTCATCCTCTTGGGAGGCCTTAATAAGTAAAGCCTCCTCCAATATTTATTCCCTAGAGTGTGTGATTATTTCCCATATATTTCTATTAAATAATAACTTGACATCCATTTCCTTAGGTTTGTTCTTTTTAGTGGATCTTGTCTCCATTGTTTTGGGTAAATTTGAGTAATCCTTCTTCCCTTTCTATTTCTTAGATATAATGCTACTCCCCGAATCCTAGTTTCAATTCAACCCTTTCCTATTTCTTGGATGTTAAATATCAATGTTTTTCTTCCCTATATAATGATTCCTAATAAGTATCTCGCACACTCATCCTTTATCTCATCCCCATAGGTTCTATTCTATATAATAGAATACACATATTTGGCTGAAATCTATTATCATATGCAATCACATCAATTTCAATCCATTTAAAATTGTTACTATTTTTATTAGACTATATGTTACTTATAGGACATGACATATTTTTCATATTCATCCAACCAATTTGATCAGCTAATGCACCCAAAATTGAAATCCCTTGGTTAATAGAGCTTCTTGGACCACCCAAACCTATCTATGGGACCATTTCCTCATGATTAAGATTGTATAAATGAATAACAACCTTTAGTTAAGAATAATTATTTCTTACCCTGCTACTAGGGAATGAGGAAACACATTCAAGAGACACCTCAATACCTCCTAAACTAGCACGGTCCTATATTTATAGGATGTTGTCACTAAATCCATACTATAGATTATCATAAATGTACACAATCCTCAACCGTTGATTCATATTTCTTTCGACATTTTATTTGACATTAGGATAACCCATCTCATTATTTACTAACAGGTCCACCTCAAGGTCACAACAAGTATCTATCCTCATCACTTTTAGATAATTCACCCCATAAAATGTCCAATTCCCTTGAAGATATTATGAATCCATATGACACATCTAATTGTAATAATAATAAGAGTATTTCCAAATTTCAAAAACTAATAGTTGTTTGTAAAAAAATAATCTCTTATCCATACCAACTACATAGGTGAATTAGATAAATGCACCTCCACCAAAACATGGGAAAATAGTATGACTAATTGAATCCATTCTAATATCATACCACATGTATTGAACATCCATATCTCCAAGTATATGATTGATTTATGGGTTTTTGAAGGGTATCAGGAGTTCAGGGAAACATACCGAAATCATTATTCCATGAGGATTGTTTTATATATAGTAATCATACAACCAGCAGAGGTGATATAAATAAAAACCATTAGATTTTCACACATATTTGGACCATGATAAAATCAAATCATCCCTTTATGAAAACATTATCATGATATCACTCTTGTTAAGAATCCCCACAATCAAACATTGTTGTAATCCCTAAGAACCAAAAAATGATCAAAAACATAAATTAAAGGATGACTATGTACAAATAGATACACCATGGTTAGGTTTATGAGACCAAATTCTTAAATTAATTCTAATAGTGAGACTGAAATATTATGTGAGAATTTAAATAGATCAAGTACTTAAAGGATTCTGACATCACTGGTAACATCATGAGAAAATAAGGATTCAAGAACGAGATAATGGAATGTGGCCATGATATGGAAGAATAAAATGTCTATGAAATCCCTCTCCATTTAGGATTTTAGGGGTTTGAATATTGAAATTATATTCCTAGGTAATCACTAAGATAATGGTGGAGAATAAAGGATTCATCATGATGGAATTTTTCCCTTCAGTAGTCTACACATACACGAAGTATGTTGTCATGTTTATGTTAGGGAAATGAAAAGAAAAAAATGAAATATAAAATCCTTCAAGAATGATAAATATTCCATTAATATCATAATTTTCTAATTTATATTATATATAATTAGTAACATTACCTCGACCACCTCTTATGTCAAGCGTTAGTGAATGACAAGTCACTTTTTTCGTGAGGTGGCAGTCTGTCGTATACATGAGTGATATTGTCATATATTTTATATAATGGAAGGTAAAAATGTATATATTATATAATAAACCCATTAGAATAAATATGTTGTATATTTAATATATATAGATTATATATATCATCATAAACAACCATTATGGTTGGTATTGTAAGAGAGAACGACACCGGTTCGTGCAGAGGTAGTCTTCTATATGTATGAATGATGATTTAATAAACCATTTTATGGAAGTGGATATGATTATGGGTAACTACCAGGTTATAGAAAATGTTATTATATAGACCATGTTGATGTTACAATATCATCATGATATAATAATAATGGAAGGAGGTGGATATATAAATAAAATGAATATGCTCATTGAAGAACAATGCCTCTTTCTCATGTATCCTCCATAGTTTTGTACTAAAACATTCAAAGGAATGATTTCATCCCAAAATAATGTTTCTAGTATTAGAGGAGGGTTTTGGGAAGAGATTTGGGTATGTCTTGGATTATCCAAAATTCATTATTGTTTTAAAAATGTTAGGGGGGTGAGTTCCCTTTTATAGTTGAGGAGGAGTGGATTTTTTCTAAATACCCAAAAGTATTAAAAATTGGTAGGTCCATATTACCTCAAGAGGAACCAAAATTGATAATAATTGGGGTGGAAATATTATATATTCACTTAAAATCACCAATAGTAAATAAAAAATGTTTTAAAGAATTTATCCTTAAAATCTATGTTTCCTAATTTATATAATTAGGGTTTTTTCACTACAATAATGAGTTTTTTAACCCAGAAATTTCATCAATTATGACTAAGTTAAACTGAATATTATAATTTAATTTTCTCACATTTTTTATACATATTATATAGAAATTATAAAATATAAAAAAATATGTATTTTGGCGAATAACATTTACGCAGGCACATGTAACGTGAAAAAACACCCTTTTAACCTTAACCATGCAGATAATGATTTTTAATATTTTGTAGTCAATATAGTAATTATAAAATAATAATTAGTCCATGAATGGTACATATTAGATAATTTATATAATTTAAAATAACATGGAATAATATATTACATTTTTTATATTTAAAGAATTTAATTAAATAGAACATATCATAAAATTAAATTAAATTAAAATTTGACTTTATCCATTTAAATTGAATTTAAAAATATAAATATATTTATGGAATTAGAATATAATAAGATAAATATATTTTAACATGATATATTAGTCTACAAAATTATTATAACCCAATAATTCATTCAATTTACTTAACTATTAATATTTATAGTATCATTTATTTTATTTTATTATTTACTAAATAATTACAATGTTTATATTTATTAAGAATTCTATGTAATTATTTCATATTTAAAAATTAATGATAAATTATTAAAATAATAAAACATTTTCATTTCGTAATAGTATCTATAACCAAACCATTTTTTTGGATCCCAATTTATTAAATAAATTAAAAGGAATAAAGTTATCTTTTTTTCTTTTTTCTTTACATATCTTATTATTCTGGTAATATTCAATGGAATGTGGAAATTAATTTTTATAATTTAGATGATTTGATGTTAAATATCTATATATATACTGATTCTCTAAACTATGAAAACATTTTAGGTCATTTTCACTCTTATCATTCAAGATTAACACCTAGTAAACCCATTTTACCATAATCCATGATAATTAATTTTTAATCCATTTACTATATATTTTGTTAAAAAAATTAAGTTATAATTATTAAGAATTGAATATTATTTTTATTGGAAATATAGAATCAATTTTTCCAAATTCAGTTCATATCAGTATAAAATTTTACTTAAAATTAATCCCACATATGTGATGAGAAAACATGTTTTTAAAGTGAAAATGTTCAAACGTTTACAATATTTGTACATCTTAATTAAATATAAAAATTATAAAAATTAAATAAATTGGATTAATGATTTTATAATTGGACTATATATACTTTAAAATAAATTCTAAATATATTTTATACTTGTTAATTATTTACATGAAAATGTAGTTTTAAATAAAAATTTAGTATACCTAACTATTCAACAAAAATGATACTTCTTAGAAAAATTAAAACAATTCACCATAAGAAAATATTATTATTAAAAAAATTTGAAATAAGTTTATTTTTACAGATTAGTTTTATAAATGTGTTAATATTTAATTATAATTTATGGGTGCTCAACGTGGCTAATCAGCCTTTTATGAAAATATTATATTTCTAAACACTTTTTTTAATATTAAAATATTTTTTTTAATTTATAATGAATAGATAACCAATAAATGTTTGTAAAATATATATTTTAATAAGATATTTATTCCCATTCCTACCATACATTGCAATGGCTAGTCGATTACTATCATATTGAATAATAATATTAATATTGTATTATTATTTATTAAAACATGGTCTTGTGTGTAACAAAAGCTATCAAATTTTTTTTGCCTGTAATGAAATGAGAACATAGTATTATATGGAATATATTCAATTGAATAAAATGTATTTTTTTAAAATTTTTATGGTCTTACATTCCTCCATCCTTATATAAGTTTTATCATCACACTTTTAACATGATCTTGACAGTCAAAGGTTTGATATTTGGAAATACTATTGTAAAAATACCACAACGTAAATAGAGTTAATAAAACAACCTCTTTATCAGAGTGAAATAGAGTTAAAAAGGATATATCGAATGAAAAAGTAGATTTTTATGTAGGAGAATGTTTGAGGAAATTTGAGATATACACATAGAGGAAAACCATGAATAATTATTCAGAGTGATTGAGGTCATTTATCCAAACAAAGTGATTTATCAATGGAATATAAGGGAATAAAAACCAAAAAATTCTAATGATTTATAAGAATATATAATTCATTAGATATGAATGTAATAGGATAACATATTTTGATCAAGATCTATATTTATATATTGATTAATTATTTTACCATCAATTAATGTAAGGGAATATACTTTTTTAATTAATTTATCTTTCAAAAGAACAATTTAATCCGTTAGTGGTTCTTCGGTCAATTTACAATTCATCATATTCTATAAGAAATTAATATACACAAATAGATTTTTATGCCTGAAGCACTAAAAAACCTTTTAACTGATCATAATTTTAATAAAATCCTAAAAAGTCTCTCCATATTACTATTTTACAAACCAAAAATGGTTAACATAATTTAATTAATAAATTAATATCCAAACCTCAGAAATGAAACTTCTTCCTTATCATTTATTTTTATTATTTTTTAATGGAAATGTTTAAATAAAAAATTAAATTTTAATAAGGACTTCATGTAGAGTAGTGGTAGGATATAAACCCTTGTAATCATTCAATTGTGGGTTCAAGCCCTACAAATTTTTTAGATGTGATGTGTTGTCACCCAATAAACCGGTTGTGATTTTTCTAAACTATTCAAATATAATTTCTATAATGTTCCAAAAAAATCATGGAAATCCATGAAAGAATGTAATCATTCAAAAAAAATTACAAATGGTTTGAATGAAACATAATTTTAAATGTTTAATGATAATATTTTTCTATTATTATGAAGGAAGTGATGGCCATATTAACCCAAAAGGATATAAATAATGTTAAAACATTTCTATCAAATTAAATAATATTATTCCTGAGATAAATTTTCCATTAAAATACATACTTTAATAACTTGATCAAAAAATATTCTTTATATGGGTAGGATCTAGTTTAATTATTCCTAAAAGGAGGTGTTAAAGAATTTGAACTTGTAATCAATATTTAAATCATCAACACATGATAGTACTAATAACATTGTATTTAATGAGAACACACATTATTTCAAAATATTAACACAATTCATAGATTTCTCATGATTCTTAGAACCAAAATACAATTGGAAAAATACTTATAAAATTTACTTCTTTTAATCCCAATAAATAAATACTTATTCTATTTTATTTCTACAGAGGTTATTAAATGGTCTAGGGTTTTACAAATGATAATCATTGTTATTATATATTAAAATAATTTATAATGGTTTTTAATTAAAATGTGATTTATTCTATGAATATCGCCTCGGTTTTTCAATCCAAGTGCACGATAAGGCCATTTTCATTTATCGATTAATGATTGAGTCAAGCTAGATATGACATTTTCCATGTCATTACCCCAAGGTACATTAGTTTCAAAAATTAAATCCCTATATAGTATCCAGGAAGGGTTGTATTTTAAGGAAAAATAAAATAATCCTTATCTTACCAGAAAGTTGGATGTTCTTCTATATATATACTAAAATTATATCATAAGGTTATGTTCAAAAACCAAGGTTATCATAAATATTTTTCTAATAGATTCTACTAAAATTACTCTGATACCAATGATAGGGATCCCGACCCTAGTAGATAAAGTCAGTTCATACATTAATATATTGTAATAAGATACAAGGAATCAAATCTCAATGAACTAATAGTTTAGATTTTTTGGAAAAATAATTTCATACATTATTTTTACATTTCTTTTTAATACAAAAATTAAAACATAATATTTTTTGGATTACTAATTTATTTTCTCTAGAATATCATTGCATATAAAATATAGTACACTTCATGGATTCCTCCTAAAAAGGAAAAAATTAATGGTAAGCTCAAATGATCAGAAATTTTTTTGTATGGTGGAATCAATCAAAATTACATAAGCATATTCAATAAGGATAAGTAAGTAACAAAAAAAATTCTATATAAACCATAAACTAAGAAGGAAGTACATCGACAAATAATATGAACATGAAAATATCATGAGTAATAATAAATATGGAATGGTACATAACTAAAAACAAACCCCATTTAATCAATAACATGATTATCATAACTTGATATGGCATAATCAATATAGGATGGTAAATAACAGAAAATACATTCCATTTAATCAATAACTATGAATATAATAAATATTGATATTATATCATTAAACAATTATCACCAATAAAAATTACTTAATTCTAAATAATGTTAATTCATAATTATTGTACATCATGCCTCAGGTACATGAAACATATACTATCAAAACGTTTCACCAAATAGTTTAAAGTAGCACGTAAAAACATGTTTAATGATAAGTTAAGTGATTTTTCTCATGATACATAATGATTCAATATAGGGCTATATGATATCATGTCATACATGTCACTATTGGTCCAAATCATTTCCCATATATCAAATAATCAATTTAATTCATAAATCAACATTTATTAACCTCAAATATCTATATTGAGTAAAGGATACAAATTTATCGATATTCCCTAGTTAATAAAATAAATTTATAATTAAAAAATAATTTTTAAATATAGTATACGGTATATGTAATATTCATATACTTCATACAATAATATGGATATTTCATAAAAATGTAATTTGAACTGAAAAATGATTACAAGAAAGTTATTTGTTCAAGATAAAAATAACAACCACAAAAGAAAGTGAGACTATACATGAAGTTTTACTACTTGGAAATTTTCAAGTCAAAACTCCTAAGATGAAGTGATTTGATGTGAATCATAAAATTATATTAATTTTTAAGGAATCATTATATTACACGTCATATGTGAAGTATATACACTAGGGGAATGTGACCCGGTTCAAAATAATAAATAACTCTCAATGGAATGTAAATTGAGACAAAATACCTTAACTCGTGATTCAATTTGGTTGAATGTTCTTTAACTTCCAAAATTTTAGTATTTCTAATTTTTAAATTTTATTAAAAATCCCATATTAATAGTTATAATAACTTATATGATTCAATTATAACATTATCTCACCCATTCGTTAATAATATTTCATTATTTTACTTGTTTTCTCATGCGTGAATTATCATGGTAGATTTTTTATTTGAAAGTTTATATATTTCAATCAACTCAAAAATAATAATCATTATATAATTATAATAATGATAATACAATGATACTATTAATACCAATCATGAAGTATGGTTTTCAGAAATCACATACATTATGATCATGGAAACAGTTGATCGTACGTACAGATGAGAAACATTTCCACTTCTCAGCGATCATTATGGATATGAGGTAAGTAATATTTTACCATTACATAATGATAATAGTATAATATATACGATAATATATACATATATATATCATCTATCTAGTTTGGTGATGAAAGAGCATCACATCACTTTGTGAAGGTGGTATTCCACATATAGAAGAATGATGTTTTCATCATTACGTGAATGAAATGGGAAAAATAAAAATGATATATATTATATTTAAATAATGATAAAAATTCTTAAATTGAATAATTATTCCATTTATATAATATATAATCATTAATTTTATCTTTATCACCTTACATCTGAAGGATTAGTTAAAGATGAATCACATCATTTCGCGATGCGGTTGTTCCCCATAAGCACGAGTGACATTATCGTATCAATTATTAAAATAATTCTAATAAGATATTTTGATATAATGAATCTGTAAGGATAAATATTTTAAATAAATAATACATACACTTTATATCTAACATCATTCCCAATTGTGGAAGGATCTAATTGAATAAAAATTGACATCAGTTCAAGAGGTGACAGTCCATCATATACATCAATGTTGATTTCACAAAAAAATTGATAGAATTATATATGAATATAGTTAATTACCTTATAATATCAATAAAAAAATTTATAGAAGATATGAAGGTTATAATTTCATATTGGTAAAATAATAATTGAAGGAGGAGGAGAAATAAATAATATAAATATGCTCATTGAAGAACATTACATTATCTTTGGGTAACATCCTTATAATTTGACTAAATACTTCAATGAATGGATTTATTCAAAAAAATAATTATTTTTGAATGATAGGAAGAAATTTGTGACCCTATTTCATTATTCTTTGAACTTTAAGAAATGTTTCAGATGTTTGAAGAATTATGTGGTCTAAGTGACCTTTTATAGTTTATGAAGAGTCGTATTCTTAAAAATACCCTGTATTATTCACTATTAGAAGTTGAATATTTCCTCAAGTGGATCCATGATTGACAGTAAATTGTTTTTAAGGATCGTATGGTCTTGAAACACCTCTAACACTCAATAAAACTCATGATTTTAACATTTTGATTCTTAATGAATAAGTTTTTTTATTTTTACCATTTTGGTTGTTCATTATAGTATATGGTTTTCTAACCTAGGTAATTTACAAATTAAGACTAAATAAAATTCATAATTCTTGGATAATTTGAACAAACTAATTCTATAATATATATTCTTTTTGTACTAAAAATTAACTTTTAAAAAAATCTTTTAACATGAAAAAATTGCTTTTTAACATTAACCTACCTAATGAAGTTTTTTACTATTTAGTCTTCAATATAGTTATCATAAAATAATAAATGATATATTAATGAAACATTGAATATATTAATTATCATATATATATTCCATGAGAGAATATAAGATTTTTATTATTTTTAAATCATTTAATAAAATATAATTATCCTAAAATAACATTAATTTCAATTTTGACATTATCTACTTTAATTGAATTTAAAAATATCATTAAAATGATTTACTAGAAACTGTGTGAACCATGAGATGAAAAATTATGCTCCCAAATATTTTATTAAAAAAACGAAATGTGCGAAGAACATAAATACTGGATTACAACAAATTTCCTACACAATGCAACACAAAACAAGATAACAGTCACCTTTTGTGTACGCCACCCCTTCCTCGAGAGCCACCCCGGTTTCTAATAGGCCTACCCTTTTTCCACTGCTTTGGACTCTTTAAATTTTCATCATATTCCTCCATTACAGAAAAATCTTCTTCACTATCTTTCACATCATGGTGCGAGGAATTTTCTTTCAAATCAATCAAGATTCCTCCCTGAGTAGCCTGTAAATCAGAGGCTTTCTCTCCCAATGATCCATCAGAATTTAAAAATTATTCATTAAATAAATCTTTTATACATGATCAATTTATAATTTCATGTACTATGAGATTATGGAAACCAGAAACCAATGATAAATTCATAGCCTCCACCATGTCTACCTCCATCGCAGCTTTATCTAGTACTAGTCCACATGAGTTAGTCTGTAGACTAGTTTCAATTGAAAATGTGTTGTCCAGAGCTAGATCATGTGTTCCTCCTTCCTTGGAACCTACATTATCATATTTCCAAATAAGAGTGTATTTAAACAAAAACCTATCATTCTCAACTTTTTTATTACATTCAACCTTCCTTGGAGATTGTCTTGCAACATAATTAGGTTCAATTAAGCACATATTAATGATCAAATCATGTTAAAAACACCTTCCCCTTTGGGTCAGCATCCTTCCTGTAGTCAATGTCATCAATGTGATCATTCTGTACTTCTTTCCTTGCATTTTAGTGGGTAGGAGGTTTCTTACCAGTAGTTTAAGAGGGTATTCATGCATTCTTGATTTAAATATTTTAGACATTCCATCAACGGGAGACCTCATGTCCCATAGTCATGAAAAATTTAGAGAAGGAAGGGATGATCTCATATTCAAAATAAACATTTATATTAACACTATTTTCCACTATAGTGGAAGAGTTAGGTAATGGATTGAGCACGTTATCATTTTGGTGTAATACCAGGTAAAAAATACTAACCTTAACCACGATAATTAATTTTTATTACCTCCATGTTTCATTTTGGTCAAAAATAGGTTGAAACTTTTAGAAATTAGAAATTATTATTGTTCCAAATTTGGAATAAAATTTTCCAAATTCAGTTAACATTTTTGGAAATATTTATTTTAATATTATCTCACAGATGCGATAAGAAACCAGGGTTTTAAATTGAAAATTTTTAAATGTTTAAAAGTTCCTATATCTAAATTGAATATAAAAAAAGGATAAAATTAGATTAATTTTTATCTAATTAAACTAATTTTTTTAAAAAAATAAAATATAATTTATCCTTCTAAATTTTTTAATAGAAAATGATGTTTTCAATTAAAATTAATTATTTTCAATATTAATTAAAAAATTAAACTTTTGAAAAAAAATTATAAAATATTAACCCAAGAATTGTTTTGGTTTTATGATTTTAGATGTACATTCATTTTTGAAAATAAATTTTCTAAATGTGTTTAATATTAATATTAATTTATGTTCACCAAGAATGAATAAATCATATTTTCGGAAAATATATTTTTTTAAAAAACATTTCATTTTGTTTAAAATGGTTCTCATTATAATTTCTTATCAATAGATAACTAAATATTTTGTGTTACCCATATTTATACATAATTTAATTAATCATATACATATCAACCATTTCAATGTCTTAGTGATGACTATATTATTAAATAATAAAGTTAATTTTATATTATTGTTTAGTAAAAATTGGTCTTTCAGATAATACAACCTACCAAAGAAACATCACTACTAAAAAATAATTTAATAGATCTCTAAATGGATTTTATCAACATTATAAAGTCACTGGCTAAATGAGAGAGTTTAAAATACCTTGTCTTGTATCAGTGCTAAAAAAGAGCTGATAAAGGGGTTCTTTATCAACGCTAAAAAGAGATGATAAATGCTCCTTGTTATTATTGCTCTTACATAGAGCCTCTAAAGACCCCATTTATCCAATTATTTATAATCACTAATAAATTGCCTTTTATCAGAGCTTTTAAAGAGATGATAAAGGTTCATACTATACTGTGATTCCACAAAACCCTATAGAACTGATGCAATGTTATGTAACCGCACACCATAGCACCAAAAACACACCAAATATCAATAAAAACAAGTCCCAATAAATAATTTAAATGAAATTAAATTTACCAAAAAAATACAAGAAAAATCACTATATTATAGACATTTCAAATATTTGTTTATAAAATTTCGAATGCATGCATGTGTGTCAAGCTCCATTGGCTAATGTCTACTTTGATGAGTTAATGTACAGAATGGTATTTGGGAAAGGTGTGCACTGTATTGTTGGTAATGAAAATGATGTATTTAAAAAAAGATTTTTCATTATCGTTGTTTCAAAGAATAAAATCATCATCGTATTTTTTTCAGTTTCCAATTAAAAGACTCCTTGGTTTCATCCATCTCCATGTTCATATAGACTTTAAGACATGCGAAAATTAACAACACAAATAATTTTAAACTATCCTATTGATTGATAACATGTTATATGTACATAATATAGAATTATATCATTATTTCTTTTTCCCATTTTTTCTTTATTTAGAAAACCCCAATTGTGCCATTTATTTGGAATAACAATGAAATAAAGGGGTTTGATACATAAAATAATTAACTTACTAAGATTATCAACACCTTTGATGATATTCACAACAAGAGGTCATACATGAATTGACTTGATAAAATATGTTGGGGGTTGTGTGCTACCCGATGATTTCTCTCTCATTCTCATCATTCAAACCACAAGGTGTTATATTAATATTATTTTTTGATATTCTCTAATTTAGGAATTTGGGAATATAAGATAAAATTATGGAAACTTAGAAGAAATTGTCCATAAAATGGGGCACACAATCATTGACATGTCAAAATCATTGTTTGACTATAAGAGACAAATAATCCCTATTGATACTTCAAAATATAAGAAAATGCTTCAAAATATAGTAGACCCAACAACATACATGCTATATAAACAAATATATTTTACCCATAATTCATTACCGATAACAATATCTACATTAATAAATATAGGGAATCGACACGATACAAAATTATAATGATATTTTTGTTGGGTAACAACAGTATAAAACCTACCCAGAACATAAGAATACTGGGGTTTTAATCCCTTTTCGGAACTACTCCACCGAATGTACACCACTCTATGATACTAATATATAAAGGATCAAATGAAATTAACTAGGATTATAATAATTCTCTATATGAGACTAACAGATGCAATAAAAACCTAAGAAAAATAATGGACATTACATGACCAAATCAGGAACAACAAACTGGGTAAAGAGGAACACATAGTGCCTAACCAATTGTGGTTTGAATGTCCGGATCTCTTCATGAATTGGATTCATGTGGGATCAGGGAACACTAGACAAGGAATGATAAGGCTTCAAAAAACCATATATTGATCTGAAATGCTAAAAACCATGAATCTGGTGACGTCATGAAAAATAAGAACCGGATCTAGAGAAGTGCAGCCTAAGAACCCCAGTCTTGAGCCACCCCACCCATATATCACACAATTTGGAGTCTAATGATCAGAAAACCAGATATGGAGTAGCATCACCAGAGAACACCATTCTGATGTAGTGCAGCTAGAGAACATCGGTCTTGAGTTGAGCTGTGAGAAACCACGACTGTTTCTCAATGAACAAATCACGATGTGGAATAGAAGTATCCAGCATCATGAGGAGATATTCACATTGATGATTCTTGGATATACAATGTCCCTTCTTCATATGATGCCACTTGCACTGGAAATGATGAAAAAAATAAATTAATCTCAAAATGAGATAACGTCTCGAGGATGTAGGTACTACCATGAAGGATTGTCAAATTCCCTATCCTATAATACTAGTGAAATTGCATCTACAAATGGAAGGCTGAATGATTTGGGCAGCTATTCTAATCAATGACTTGCAATGAAGCCTGATAAACATGTGGATTTCCAAGGTGTACAATGGGTCAAATGAAATGAGAATAATAAAAAAAAATTATGAAATTTTTTGTGTAAAATGACATTTAATTGCATTGAATTTCAACAATGTCAGAACAATAACCTAAATTTTTAGAAAGATGAAAAATTTTCAAAAATTTCAAATATTATAACCATATTTTATTCTCCAATAGGGTACTCCTCTTCTACAAATGACTATTTTTTCAATATCTCTATTAAATTTAAATCTTTGATTTCAACTCTTCCTAATGAAAAATCTTGTGCTCAATGATCGCCCCATGGAAAAATAAATAGATAGTCTAGATAAAGAGACCGGATACCAATAAACCAAGAGTGGCACATCAAGGGACATTCCACTATATTAGATACATGACTATAGAGAAAGCATTAGTTAAATATGAAATTAAATTGGTTATGTAGATTTTCTATATCTAAAACATTTCCTTAACCATCCATGCATATGAAGAAATAACATTTAGAAGGGATTGTATTTTTAAACCATGGTCCAAGATGGGATAGTGTCCAGACTATTCCGGCTATGTGGAATTTCAATAACAATGTATATAATCTTCATAAGAACTGTATCAATTAAATGAAAGTAAAAAAAACAAATGAGCATATCGAGAATATATTTTTTAAGGAGATAACTAGAAAACTAAAAATAGACACATTGTCATGTGACCAAGAAAGAGGGACAGAGAGAGGTGGAAGGATGGAGAAATAGATTAAGTGATTGAGAGCTACCAAACATTGGTTGTCAAACTAGTTTAAGGGTCACTAGTTTTCCATCACTTTTTTCCTCTAAATTGACTTATCAACCGTAGAGCTAGTCTCGAAGTGATCACATGGATGCTGAATTTGTAGGATTCCCAGTTACCAAAAAGAAATAAAATAGTAATAATGATATTAATCTAAAGAAAAAAATATAAAAAATAGAAAACCTCAGACCCAGTGTCTCCATTATAAGGTTTTACCATACCAAACCAAAAAAAATTCGAAATGCCTAAGCATCAGAAATGAGGTATTTAATTTCTCAATGATAAGAAAAACCAACTTATTACATTTTTCAATTGATCATTTATAAAACTAAAATATTGAAGGATGATTAGATATATAAGTTTAGTGATTCTTGATGAGTTGAACTGGACCAAGCCAAAGTACAGATTTAGCAACCTTGAAAAAGATAATCATGTTTAGTCCCCCATTGAATGCAGACTAAAAAAAGTGAGTCTGGTCTACGTATGTACCCGACTAGATTTTGGGACATCTCAATAAAATTACAAAGAAATTATCACATTCCACATATCACATGTTCTTTAAATTTGATTATTTTTTAACGGTTTGGATAATAATAAATTGTGTTGTGAGTAATTGTTATCATGCATGTAATGTATTTTACAAAAAGATTGGTGCACAGGAAAAGATACTAGAAAAAGGTAAAAAAATCATAACATCAACCAAAAGTGATTCAGAAAATGGTTAAACAATACTAAGACAAATCTATGGTATTTTTCATAAATTAATACAAAAAATTGAATGAAAATATGAATGATACAGACACATGTATAGCGATGTATGATTTGAAAATTTGGTACTTTATTTTTCAAGAACTAGGGGATATCTGCATTATCCAAACAAACCAAAACTGGTCAATTTTTTTATTTCAGTTCATTTCTATTAATTTGTTTGAATCATTTTTGTTTTCAAAGTTGTTATAACTTTTTTCTCAACTCTGGATGACTTAACCTAAGTCAACCACAAATGCCTCATTTTACTATTTAATTAAATTTTATTTTCAGTTTTTGTGTGTGTCGTAATAAAATTTTCTTACATATATTCATGGAACCTACAAAAAACTGACCAAATTCAATCATCTAATAAGCAATAACCCATCCATTATATTCTAGGGAGGTACATAATGAAGTTGGCATAAAGAAATATACACATCTATAAGATATATCACAAAAAGGAGAAAATGCATGAACCGTTGAAATGTCTATCCAAAACAGAGATGATTCAATAATATTTAATTGGTTTATATGTGGACTAGAGATGATTAACTAATATTATATTTGGTTATATGCATACTAGAGATGATTCACTAATATTTAAAAATTGAAACAAATTTATTCTTATGGAGAATGATGGTGTATAGATGTATACATCAAATCAAATTGATTCAAAATATCAATTTAAAAAGGAAAAAATTGGATATCCAAAATAGTAGTCAAGAAAACAAAGTATCATAAAAAAATAAAAATAGTATACAACTACCGAAGCCCACATTCAAAATGAAAATAGAAACCTATAAAGGAATATCAAAAACCCTTAGATCTATATCTCAAAATGAGATAAAAATAAATGAAATCAAAACCTACAATGTAAAACACATGTCGACCTCGATAGGTTGAAGAAAATATGAGACCATCAGATCTTGATATCGATGATTTCTTCAGAAACCCTAATAGAAACCGAACACAGGATTTTGGATGACGCTCGAGCAACCAGAGGTTGTGTGTTTTTGTGATTCTATTGGGATTGTGTAATTTGGGCATCGTTTTACGAAGGAGGAGCACCGACAAGGGGTGGATTTTGTGGAAAGCTTCTGATATAACAACTGGTTCAGAACATGTTAGGTTTTTCTAATTAATTTGATAGACATATATCAAAATTTTAAAATAAGCGCTGATAAAGTTAGGTCTTTATCTCTCATAAAAAATCACTGATAAAATCAATATTTATCAGCACTTAATTAATAAGTGCTGATAAATATTAATTTTATCATCGTTTTTAGCACATATAAAACCTATCTTTATCAGCAAATAAATATTGATAAATATTGATATAGTAAATATATTCCTTATTTAAATATATTTTTTACAATATTATAATTATTTAAATATATAATTATTCATTTATAAATATATAAATATTTTTCAAAAATAATTTTTGTATCATTATATATATATATAATATATATATATATATCTATAATAAATATATATAAATATTAATATAGTAAATTTATTCATTATTTTAGTAAATTTATTATAAATTTAATAATTATTTAAAAACCTATTTTTTTATTTAAAATTATTTAAATAATTAAATAAAAATATACTTTATTTATGAATATATATATATATATAATTTTATAAATATAGTATGTACATTTTTAATTATATTAATTTTTGAATGTTTATTTATGAATATTTTTTCTAAATATGTATTTAAAAATAATTTTTTATAAATAATTTTTTATAAATAATTTTTTACAAATTTTTTCTTAACAGTAGTAATTAATATAAAATTTTAAGTGCATGTGTGTTAAAAATTAGTGAAATTGAATAAATTAAAAATAAGTACACTTTATTAATATTGAAAAGATGTATACATTTTTTGGGTATACATTGAATATAAAAATTCATTAATTACATAAATTTGAAATCAATATAACACACATTTTGATATATGTTAAATTGAAAAATTAAATGACATTAAATTATATGTCCATTACTCTAAGCAATTATTTAGTATATTAAATTAATATTAATATTTAATTATAAACCATTTTTCACTAAATATAGCACATATATAATTTATAGATCATATTTATATACATTAATATATATATATATATTTAATATATACTATATATTATCATTATAAATAATTATCTAATTAATAAAATGATTAATATTTCCTTCAATTTAATTATTTTTAATTTTTATTTGTTTAATTTTTATTTATAAAATATATATTTTTAATACATATAATTTATTAGTATATTTAATTTCTATATAGTATAAAAAAGCATTTATTTTAATCAATAAATATTTAATTAATAAAATTTGTTATATTTTTTTAAAAAATCAATTTTTATTTTTTTATTACTTTCTTTATTGCATTTTGTTTATTTAGACCTTTATTAGAGCTAATAAAAAGTAACTAATAAAGGGATAAATTCATCAGAACATTCATTAGCATATATAAAGATTCCATTTATGTGTTCTTTTTTATAGTGCAACAAATACCAGCATTGTTAAATGTTAGTTTTGTACTTGTGTTTATATTTCCGTGTGATACAAGCTATATGAGTAATTATTATACATATTTTATAGAAAAAATGTTATTATTTAAGAATTTTTAGTTTTTTCTAATAAATCATAAATATTAATCAAAATTTGGTTTAATGCATTGGACGTAACAAATTATTTTGAAGAAAACATCATAAAAGAGATTTGAGAAAACATTTATCCCATTGAAATAAAATAAAAAATTTCATTTTAGTTTGAAATGTATCTTTTTCAAATGAGATGTGATATATTTTAAAAAATATATAATTTCAAAATCCAATAATGAATCATTAAAAAATTACATATTTTATATTGGGAAATTGAGGATTGGAAGATAAACCCAATGAAAGTGAAATGAAAATGAGTTTTTTTAATATATATCATTGTAAAAGATGACATTATTAAAAGAGTTAAAAATACTTTTCATCATTAACAAATAAATTTTACAAAATTTTAATATTAAATACAATTTTATACAATCTACTAGTTTAATGTAATCAATTTATACAAAATACATTCAACTAAACTATAATGACTCAGAGAAAGAAAATTTAGTCATCATAAATACTTATGACTAAGGATACAATTGTTTCCAAGTATAATTAAAGAAAATAATTTTATTTCTCCCGAATTATTGCATAAATTACAAGTATAATTTGTATTGAACATTCTATGAATAGTAAATCAATAGAACAACATACAATGTAATCATAGTACGTAACATATAACATGTCTCCTAGAATTGGAATATAAACCAATAAAACCATTATGGCTTTTTCAAAACCACAATAAAAACAAAATGAAATATTGGGATTGTAATTAAACTAAAATAGTATTATTTTATAATTATTAATAATATGATATCTCAAATAGTCATTATATAATCACATATTTGAAAATCATATCATAATTCATATCATTTCTTAAAGAGATAAAATTGATATGAAAACACTTATGATGGTCTTCATTCATTTTTCTCAGGCACCAATCCTCATGAATAATTTTATAAAGTTTTTTAAATAAATTAATTTGTACCATATTTATAAATGTAACCATTTATTATCCGAATTTATTATTATACTATACAGATAAATATTGGTTTGTTTTAACATACTATAAATACCACGATTACGTAATATATATCACTTTGAAATAGTTTAATAATAATGGAGTTGAGATTTATTCATGATACAATTTTAAACAACCAAAGGTAATTAATTATAATAAAATTGAGGTTCTGTGATATTAATTTTTTTTAATTTCATTCCATTTTATTTTTTTGTTCTTAACGTGAAGATGGAATCATAAATGATTCTGTTTTGGTGATGTATAACAGAAGGAATTTGAATTAATAAAAACTGGTTTTAAATATTAATATAATATTTACAGAATTTTTTTAAATATTTATATCATATTATAAAATTATATAACTAATCTTGGTCATTAATTATAAAAAATAATTTCATTTTTCTAGCATGTGGTTAGAATGACCAAAACATAAACTGAATCGGCATAATGAGTTATTATGAGATGGTTTACATATAGTTTCATTATATCACAAGAATAATGATATTTATTTAGTTTTTATTAGAGTGTTATAAAAAATTTAAATTCTTTATAAATATATATAATTTATATAATTTAATTACTTATACGGAATAGATTTTTTTCCTCTTAGTATTCTCATTTTAAAGGATTGACTTAATGATAATCTATTTTTTTTATTATATTGTAAAAAATTTATATAATATATTTCTATTTTATATTACTAATACCAAAAAAATAAGATTTATATGTTAAAATAATTATCATGGACATCCATGTAAATTGGTGAAGAATATAAAAAACAGAAGTTAATCATTATGTGGATGTGATTGTCTACGCGTAAGAATGGATGATGATTTCATTTAAAATAGAAATGTTAGAAAGGTAATATGATTTATTGGTTTATAATCATAAAAATGATAGAAATATATAATTTTATATTAAATAACTCTTTTATAGTGTACTCATAATATGGTTATTGGAAACACAACATGTTCCATCGTGGATGCAGTACTTAGCACAATGGTTGAATGAAGGTTTTGTTATTAACATTTGAGATTGGTAAAGTCGATTAAAAATTATTTACATAATATATTGACATTTAGAAAAATATTAATAATAATTTAATTAAATAAGTATTTTTAAAATATATTTTTCAAAAATAATTGGAAAAGAAAAGAGTTATGTAAAAATTATTACATACATTGAGCGCTTTATGATTTCATTAGAAGATCCCAATCAAATGGATGGAATTTGATTCGATAATGAGACCATAAGATCCCGAGACAGATATATAATTATAGGGGATGAAACAATAGAAAATTTAATGGAGGAAATTTATTAATTCGGAGATCCAGGAAGTGGTGGAGAGGCGTCACTTTTATTAGTGGTGAGAAAGGAATTTCTTAAAATATTTTAACGATATATAAAGGGAGCCCATGATAAACATTTAATGGGGATCCAAAATTGATAAATAAATGATGGTGGTATATACATGTTAAAAAACTACCCATACAATCAATTCCTTATATGTTTTTACAATGTCTATATCCCTTTACCCCTTGATTTATAACTTTTAAATTTTTAATTTTTAACATTGTAACCTTTTTACCTCAGGTAACATATGATTTAAAAGTCAAAATAAAGTGGTCCTTATTAGATATTGTGGACTAACTAGTTTAAAATCAAAAAACCATTTCCTTTAATTAAATTAATAAATTTTATAAATTTTATAATTTAAAATAAAATAGTAAAATGTATTACATTTTTATAAAAAAATAATAATTCTCTTAAAAAATAACATATATTGGTTTTTAAAAAAAATTATTTAAAAAAATTTTAATATCACCTAAAAAATTAATAATTTCTCATTTAAAAATGATTCTTTAATTTCCAATTGATACTTATAATATCTTAAAAGGCATTTCATTTAAAAGACAGTATTTTCCTTTATAAATTAATATTTTTTATTTTTAAAAATATAAAAAAAAATATGAAGAAAAAACCTTGATAATAAATTAAAAAATAATGTTAATTTTTAATATTAAAATTATTAAATATAGTTATTTAAATTTTTAATAAAAAATTGACACATAATGATAATTATTTCATAGGAAAGCATCATTTTTTGAATATTAAGTATTTTTTTTAAAATTTTGTTTCATTCAAAAATTAAAAAAGAATAAATAAATTATTTGAATAAAATATACTTTCTTATCATCAGTTATATGATTATTGATAATTAAAGTCTTATTTAAATGAAATGTAAAATGAATAAATAAAAATATCCATATATTAAAATATTATATTAGTTTGAGTAACTATTTGAATTTAATTACATCAATATTAAATGTATAAATTATTTTCTTTCTATTTATATATTTCATAAAGTGTTTATTCCTATACATTCTAGGTAATTCAACATAGAGGTTATACTATAAAACATAATATATTTTATAAATCTATGTATTCAATGTTCTATGTTTTTATCAGTGGTTCATTTTAATCATGATATCAACACATTTAGTTCATTTAAAAGAAGTTAGATAATAAAATATCATTGTGTTACATTGTAACAGACCATAATTTTTCAATAAAATTTTTCATATTATGTCATAAAACATATATGTCACATATAAGACACTATAAAAACACCATTCTAATAAATTAATATTGATACATTATTCATAAAATATACCAATAAGAAATCACAATATTATATCTGGAAAATAAATAAAAAATAAGATAATAAAAATGTGAAAATTTTGGTCTTCACAATCCACTAGAATGATAACACTCCTCCACAAAGATGCATGAATAAAAAATAATTTTAATAATAAAATATTCATTTCAAAGTTGAAAATCTATAACCTTGACATAATGTATAATTGAATGATGATTTGATGAAATTAGTAATAGTTATCAAAATTAAGAAACCTATATGACATTTATAAACCAAACCATTGGAAAAGTAATATGATCCTTTGGAATAGTAACTGGCCCATTAAAATTGTAACTCACCTCTGATACTATATATTAAAATTTAGAATTATTATAATAAAAAAGTACATATTTCTGTCAAGGTAAAAGTTAAAGGATATTGAAAAAATGAAAAAGTATGAGTTGGAATTTTTTTAAATTATAAATGGTTATTTAAAATTTTAGAAACAATGTAGTTATTTCAATTAAAAATTAATTTAATAAAATAAATGAAAATTTTGTTGTATTTTAGTTATATTATACTATAATCTGAACTTAATTAATTTTTTAAATGGTCAAAAATAAATTATAATATTAAAATAGATTTTTTTAATAAATGGTGATTTTATTAAAAAAATAAATTTCTCAAATTTAGAATATAGTTTTACTGAAAATTTTTATTTCATTTTTGATATCTACATGTCTAAAACATAATAGGGTTAATTTTTGGTATTTTTCTAATATAGTTTTTTTTTTGTGAATAGTGAAATACATAAATTTTAGATATTTAACATTATAAGACAAAAAAATAGACTTTTTGAGTCATGGATGATGTAAGAACCCATTAGTTTGAACTTCCAAAAACCATTTACTTAATTTATTCATAAAAATAAACATTATTGATAGTTTAGATCCAAAATAATATACTTATAAATATATTAATAACAAACCCCCACTCCTCCACCTATAAACACCACACCTCACCAGCCCTTATCTTCACACCTTCTAAGGCATGTAGATTATCAAAACTATACACAATCCAATTCACTAGTAATTTTCCCATGATCAATACATGTTGGTCTCACCAAAATACTACTACCAGGTTCATTAAGGAGGCTTATAAGGAGGTGATATTAAATAGGTAACTTTCTAAAACCATCTCTTTCAATTTCATTTCTTCTTCTAACCTCTCCCAACCGCCTTCATCAATAAAATTATATTAACTCTAGTATAATGTAAATAAGGGAATTTTTTATTTCTAATTTAATATCTTATATCAACCACTTTTATCATCCCTTCTTATTCAAATAAACGAAACTTTCCAAATTACGGTTGTTTACCATCTCCATGTATAATGTGATTTAGTTTTCCATTACCACTTTTAAGGTTTCTCATAAAAACCATTATTATGGTTAATTTTTTTTTAATATGTATATTATAACTTTTTTCATGTTTCTATAACTAATATATATATATATATATATAATATTAAATAAAACAAAACTAGTCTATGATGATCAAAAATTGCCAAAATAAACTACACAATTATCGTCAGCATTTTATCAAGTAAATAATCCTCATACTAGAAATAAATGATATATGTAATAATTTAAACATATATAAGTGAATTAATACCATATAATTTCACATCTATATGTTTACTAAAATTTGATAAGAACTTCCATAATTATACTCAACTAAACTGATCATGAAACCATGAAATAAATGCTCCCAAAATGAGGAAATTAATCATTATAACTCATATAAAAAAATAAATAAACATAATAAAATCATAATAAATAATATATACAGCTAATATAATTTCAAATAAAGTATTATTGAGTCTAATTTAATTATCCAGGACATTAAGTGTAGGTTCATAACACATTCATTCATAAGTTAAGTGATCTCTATGAACATCCATTTTTTGGGTTATGCTTTCTCGCCTTTACCACAATTTATTTCACCATTATTATTATATAATTATCCTAAATTCTATTTTTATGTTCTAAACATGTTTATACAGATCAAATCAACTTTTGTTATGTTAAATACCTGTTTTAAAAGGTTCCCATATAAATTCTTCTCGATGAGCTAGTCCAGTTAAATTGAAATTTTTTGTTCACTACCCATTTCAAAGTATACTTCATAAAATATTATGATCCATAAATTTTTTTATAAAATAAAAAAATTTAACAAGAAAAACTATTTTATTTGATTTATATTATTATACAAAAAAAATATTCATTTTTCCTCATTAATGGCACTTTAATCTTTTCCTTTAAACAACATTAACGTGGATCAATTATAAATATTCCTAAATATTGTTTTTCATGTTTTTTCATCAATTATATATCATTATACATTATTGTTTTACTTTATGATTTTCTAGATATCAATTAATCCCTTCTTTCATGGATATCATTATGATAGACCCTTTTTTTATTCCTTATGTCATGATTACAAAACCAATTTCCTTCCATTGGCACCCCTTATAATTCTTCCATATGTATGATTTTGTTATGTGGTTCCCTTATTCCTATACATGTTTTTTTGGGTGTTCTAAGAAACATATCCAATTAATTGGGGAATTTTTTAGTCTCATTATATGTTACATATGAGAATAGGGGAAAAATATTCATTCTAGGACTTTATCCACCATGTGATATAGTGTTGGAAGTTTTCCTTGACTCATGTTTGTGTCATGTTATATGTTTCATACAAATTCCCATATTTACATGATCATATTATTCCATGTTCTTTATGTTATCCGTAGTATATTTATTCAGGATCAATTCCTTTTATGTTACTATGTTATTCCATCCAACACGTCCTCTATGAGTCATTCCTTGGTTTATTTCCTTAGTCAGATTTTTTTTATCATCGCTTTTTTCTATGTATCCCCCATGTTATCCTATTTCATTATTGGAGGTAAAATGAATTTATCAAACCATTATATATGTTAAAAAAATAAGTTTAAGTCTAGTGTAATTATTTCTAATAATATACAAACTCTTAAAAGATGCTAGAATTTTAAATACAATTTTTTATTTGATAGATAATAATTCACTAAATCAGGTAATAATATGTGGCTAGGGTCTCTACAGTCATTACCAGAGCATAGTATAGTTATTCTTGGATATTAGGAGTATAACCATTTTATACAAACCCTACTGATAATTCCTTCACCATGAATAACCTATGTTTAAACATATGGAATCATAAGTTAGTATATATTTTTTATTTTTATGTTATTCATTCAAATTTTGTGGTTTCCATTTTATATGATTATTAAATAAGTATTAAATTGGCCTTATTTAATATTATATCATCTTCTTTGATACTGGATGGGAATAAGAGAACTAGTACCGACAAATTATTTGAAAATAAATGTGATCATTTCCCTAATGAAATGAAATATTTTATAGGAATGGGATATCATAACTTCATTACAATACTATTTCAACTCTCTCATGTTATGAATAATAACTTGAATTATGTGGAACACCCTCTTTATTCTAATAAAGTGAAACATGTGTTATAACCCTTTATGTGGAAAATTCTCCTATATTTAGTGTATCATGTGATCCACTAATTTTAGAAAAATTTATTTACTCTATTGAGATTATATTTACTATCCTCCAATGATCAGAAGAAGAAAAAGTTCTTGAAGTTGTCTATCATTTTGGTGGGGAAGTTGACTAGTAGTGTAAACTGATAACTAAGACAAAGTATAAAGAGAATATTTGTCCCATCAAATATGATTCATTCAAGAAAATATTTTTCAATTTATAATTTCCTTAAAATTGTTTTCTTTAGATGGAGAGGGAGTGCTTCATACTAAAGAAAAAAGATTTCAAGTTTATTAGGTTATATGAGAGAAAATTTAAATGGGTGCTTGATATGCCTTTGGATTTTTAATGAACACGGAAATAAAGGTGGGTCAAATATTTAGAGGACTAATGATTATTCAATGAAAATTATTTGGTGATTTGTGACTTTGATAGCTATGAGTAGATTGTCTTTCATGACCTTATGGTTGAGATATAGATTTGTGAATCTCGGTGGTCTCATAGTCCTAGAGATGAAAAGATCAAAATAGTTTTTAATATGGTTGGATAAACGAATAAAACTCACGGAGTAAATAAAATCTATCATCCAATATTTCAAAAGTTTGGGAAGAAGGAAACATGGAACTATCTAAAGGTAATAGAGATATACTTAAAATGAGGAAAAGAGAGTCATTAGGTTAATAGTTTCCAAATATATATGAAGAATCTCACAAATTCCAATGACCAAAGGATGGTTTAGATTAATAAACAACATATGGTATAGTGTCTAAACTGAAATGAAAAAAATCATTATAATGGAGGAATCACAAAGCTAAGGGTTTTTTGAGACAATTGTTGACAAAAAACTCCAAAGAAGAATGCTATGGAATATTCTATCAGTACTGCTAAAGTGGATCCTGACAATGATGTGGTGATAGGTACTCTATTTATTCATTCAATAATGAGGATATTTCTTTTTTTATTATAGTTCTACACATTTGTTTCATATATTTCATGTTTAGATGAACAATTCAAGCACCTCCTCAAAGTAAAAATGTTGAGTTATTACTGAGAATAATGAATGGGAAAATTTTGCATCCAAAGTATATAATTAATACATAGTAAATTTTTATAGACTAAACTTCCAAAAATATATCATCTTACTAAATTCGGTGGGTTTTATACTATATTGGTCATGGATTGGTTGTCTTTATACAAATCCAACATCAACTGTCGTGAAAGGGAAATCACTCATCAAATACCAAGGCATCCACTAATTTAGAAAAATTATACGTATGGAGATAAATATCATTAAATATCATTATCTCCATTGTGAATATTATTTTATTATTAGGAAAAATATTTAGCCTAAATGATTTATAAAATAGAGAGTATTAGGCTTGAAGACATTCCCATTATGAGTGATTACACTGATGTGTTCCCAAAATAATTTCTTAGTCTTTCCCCTTACTAAGAGGTTGACTTCTTAATTGAACTTATACCTAGATTTTCAATCATATAAATTGATCCATAAAGAATATCCACCATTTTGTTGGATGAACTAAGGAAGTTTCATGATAATCTTGAAAAGGGTTTCATATGACCATGTGCTTCACCATGGGGTGCACTAGTCAAGTTCATCATGAATAAGGAAGGATTAATTCACCCCAACATTAATTATCATTAACTAAAAAAACCATGAAAAATAATAAGCATCCCCTGTAATGGGTAAATAACTTTTTCAATAAACTACATGTGGATATGTATTTACATTTGGTGGACCATAGGACCGGATATCAACAATTAAATAAGAAGAAGGAAGATATTTCCAAGAATTCCTATTGAATGAGGTATTGAAACTATGAGTTCATATTGATTCCCTTTAGAGTCACTAATTCTATAACAATTTTCATGGAAATAGTGAATATATTGTTCAATCATTACCTCGAAAAAATTTTGGTCGTCTTTATAGATGATATTTTGATATACTCTTAGCTCAATTAGAAACATGTGTAGTATTTGAATACTATTCTATAGATATTGCGAAGGGAAAAACATATATGAAATATACAGTAAAAGTGAGTTCTAGATGGAGTAACTATCATTATTTTTCCATGTTATCCCTAAAAAGGAATGTATATAGAACCTTCTAAAATAATAAAAATCGATGAGTGGACCATAAAAACATCTATAATAGAGATCCATAGTATCAATGTAATATCAAGTTATTACCAATTATTTGTGATGAAATTCTCATGATTATCAAGCCCACTAACCAAGCTATCTCACAAGGGAGTAATGATTGTCAAGATAAGTGAATTTGAAGAATATATTAAACAGTTAAAAAAGAGACTTATCTCCACACTCGTACATACTCTACCGAAAAGTGTGGAACTCTTTTTGATACATTCCGTTGTATAAAATAATGAGTTAGGTTGTTTTCCTTTTTCAAAATGATAATGTAATAGCATATGCCTCAAGGAATAAAAAATTTCCTGATATAGAATATCTACCACATGATCTGGAGTTGGAAACATTGATATTTGCAATTAAAATTCATGTTATTATCTCCATGGGGAGAAGTGTGAGATTTATACTAATCACAAGAGACTAAAATAGACATTCACACTATAGGATATTAATAGCACCAGAAATGATGGTAAGATATCATCCAAGATTATGAATTCTCAATCCACTAGAATATTGAAAAATAAAATATTGTGGAAGGTACTCTATGTAGAATGAATCTGGTAACATTATCAATTATTAGAATTTATATGGATCCATTATTCTTATACAAGAAAAGAATGTATTTTGGAATCCTAAAGGAAGGTACATCATCATTTAATTTACAAGAAATTTCTTAAATATACATTTTAAATAAGATAGTGGATGCTCAAATAGATGATTTTGGAATTCAAAAAAAGATTCAAGCTTTAAAAAGGGGAAATACTTAGAGTTACAAATTTATGATAAAGTAGTTATAATATTTGGTTCATGAATATTTATACCATAAAATATAAATATTATGAAGAAGATTATGAATTATGCACATAGATCAGCTCTATATTTCCACCTAGGGTGAACAATGATGTATTAAGATCTCCAAAAACACTATTGGTGGGACAACATGAAGAAAGAGATCACTGAATATACAACAATTTTTTGGGTATACTAGTAAGTGATGGTTGAAAGTAAAAATTCTATTCAATAATTTAACCATTACCCATACTTACATTTAAATGGGAAAACATTAGTAATAACATTGTCACTAGACTTCCAAATAAATCTAGAGGAAATAATTCAATATGGGTGGTTTTGGATAGTCAAGAAAATAGCTAACTTTATTATAATTCAAGAAGAATTATCACCCGGTCATCTTGTAGAAATATAAATCAGAGAAGTTTTGAGGTTAAATGGAGTACCAAAATTGGTTTTATCTAACTGAGATATGAGAGTTACCTCCATATTTTATAAGAGTCTAAAATATACACTAAATGATAATCTGATCTTCACTAAGGATTATCCCCCTCAAATCATTTTAATGTTTAAGAGAATTACTCAAACAAAGAATGAGATATTAGGGGCATGGTCGGAAAACATAAAAGTTAGATCGGATCAACAGAAAAAAATTTCAGAGTTCTCTTACAATAACAATATCCCCTCGATAATAAAAATGGATCTAAATGAGTCCCTTTATGGGAGAGAGGTAGAAAACCTGAATCATTGGATGATGTCACTGAACGTAAGCTTCTAGTACCTAAAATGGTTGATGAAATGGTAGAAAAGGTGAAAACCATTCGGAAAAACATTTGGGTACCCCAATGGTGATAGAGGAGCTATGCATACAATCATTAACAGGGACTAGAGTTTGAGGATAAAGGCAAGGTATTCAGCCTTATATCTCCATTGTAGAGAGTAACGATTTTTAGGATGAAGGGAAATAAAAATATAAGGTATATCAACCATTATGAGTTTCTTAATTTTATTGGATATGTTGCTTATTGACTATAAATGTTCCCAACTATTTCTCAAGTACAATATGTGTTCCTTGTATACCTCTTGAGTAAGAACATATTATACCCCTCACATGTGTTGAATTTTGGGGTTATAAATATGGAAAAATATATCTCTTATGAGGAGAATTCGATGATGATCTTGAACTATAGAGATAATGTTCTATGCAACAAGAAAACTCACCTAGTTAAAAGTTAATGGAGAAACAATAATTACAAAGTGGAGGCATGGGAGGAATTTGAGGGGATGAATGAGAATTACCCTCACATGTCTTCACCTTAGTATGTAAAATAAAATTTTGGGGTGTGAATTTCATAAGGGAGAGGAAAATAATGATAAAAAAATCATTGGAATTTCACTCCTATCATAAATAACATGTATCACATAGAGAAAAAAATAAAAAAATTATAATCATAAATCAATAATTATAAATTTGAAATCAATTTAAAAAATAATGAATCCAAATATTATATTTAGATATTAAATAAAAAATTATATAATAATAATGGAAAATTTTGTACCTGTTAGATCTACTAGAATGATCGCACTAATGATAAAAGCTATAGAAGTCAAACATAATGTTAATAATATAATTATCAATTTGGTAGATGACAATATATACACCTGATAAAATTTCTAATTGAATGAAGAATGAATGAAATATTAATTATTTATATAAATTAAGGAATATATATGCATGTTATAAATCTGACCATTGGAAAATTAATCATATCATTAGGAATAGTAATCAGGCGATTAGAATAGTAACTTCAACTATGAAAGTATTATATAAAATTTAGGCATATTAAAAAAATGATATATTTATATCGTGGTTTAAGAAAATAAATTATTTAAAAAATATAAATTAGATGTTGTTATTTTTTTAAACAAGTGATTATTTAACATTTTATAATTATTACGATGTTTTAAAAGAAAACAATATTCATAAAATAAAGTAATAAATGAATATTTTTTTATTAATATTGTTAGATAATTTTATATGATTATGTATTTATTCAATGGGGAAAAAGTATTATAATATTAAAATCTGAATTTTTAAAACAAATGATGATTTTATTAAAAAATAAAATATCTAATATTTATTTATTTACCACAAATAGGATTCTAATTATGAAATGTACATGTCAAAAATAGCTAGTTTTAATTTTGGGATATTTTTTAAATAGTATACTTTTTAAGGAGTAGTGGAATATGGTAATTTAAAATATTTAACATTATATGAAAGATAAATGAATTTTTTACTCATGGATGATTTGAGAACTCATTTGTTAGAAAAATCTTGAACCATTTAATATCTTTATTCATAGTAATCAACAAAATTGATACTCTTTAGCCAAAAAAAATTAATATAACAATTAAAAACACCCCTAACCCCCCCCCCCCCCCCCCCCCCCTCCACACATTCTAATATTTGTATCTCATCAATATTATACCCAATTACCTTTGAAAAATTGTTCCCCATAACTAAGACATGGTGGTCTCAACAAAAGACCAATTCCAAGTTCTTTATGGGGTCCTTCACTATAGTGATATTCAAAAGGTACCTTTCTCAATTCATATCTTTTAATTTCATTTATTCTTACACCTTACCCTCACCTCCTTCTTCCATTAGAGTATAATAACTCTAGAATCATGTATATACTATAATTATATATTTATAATGTGATATCTTCTTTCCACCACCATTATCATATCCTCTTATTCAATGAAATGAAACTAATGTCCAAATTATTGTGTTTTACCAACTCGAGTGATAATGAGTTTTCATTTTCCATTACTACCTTCAATTTTTTTCATAAAACAATTATAATGGTTAAAAAATATGGTAATATGTATATGATAGTCTTTTTCATGTTGTTAAACTAATAAATTTATATAATCCTATAGAACATTATTCATGATGGAGAAATAAATAAAAAATATAGTAAAAAATTATCATTAATGTTTAATAAAATTAATCATGCTCATACTAGAAATAAAAATAACATATGGGACCATATAATACTGTTTATGTACATTAATACCATATAATTTTAGTTCGGTAAAATTATTGAATTTTTACAAGAACTTTAATAATTATAAAAAAGTGAACTCATCCTGAATCCATGAAACAAACACTCCCAAAATGATGAAATTGATCATTATAACTCATAAAAATGGATATAAATGAACTTAATAAAATTATATTAAAAATATATATCTGTAAGGTATTTTTAATATAATTATCAGTAAACTTATTTTTAATATCCTATAATTTAATTTAATATGTAGATAACACTTGTACATAAGGTAAGGGATCTCTATGATCTCCCAATTTTCCTATTGGTTATTATTTTTCTCTCATTACCACATTATATTTATTCATTATTATAATATATTTTTTCCCATTATTGTTATATATTTCAAACATGTTTATATTTCTCAATCTATCTTTATTTAATGTGAAATACATGTTTTAAAGTGTTCCCATCTCAATTTTTTTTAATATTGAAGACCAATTAAATTGAACCTCTCTTTTTCATAGACATATTCATGTATGCATAATAAAATGTTTTAACACACCAATATTTTTATAAAGTAACTCATTTTATCCTGAAAAAATAATTTATTTCATTCATGATTTTATACAAACGTATTTTAATTATTCTTTTTTAAAAACCCATTAATTTTTTCCATTAAACCTCACTAAAGTGTACTATTTCAATAGTTTCATAAAAACTCTTTTTCATTTATTCAAATAAGTTGAACAAAATGATCTAAAATTATTTTATTATACGATTTTACAGAAATAATTTAATCCCTCATTTCATTGATACCATTGTGATACACTGTTTGGTTATGTCTTATGACATGATTACAAAACCCATTACCTTCAAGGGGAACCATTTTGATCATTTTATATGTTTTATTTGGTTATGTTGCACACATAAACATGTAAATGTTATGTTGGGTGCATCTAGATTTCAATCCAATTAATTGGTTATTGTTTAAGTCTCATGAGACATTATCATTGTGATAATGGAGTAAACCAGACCCATTATCGAACTTTTTCATCCATGTGATGTAGTCTTGGAAGTTATCCTGGACTCATGTATGAGTGATGTAATGTGTTTCTTCCATAATCAATTGTTTCCACAATTATATTATTCCATATTATTTATAATATAAATAATTATTTTTAATCATGATCCATTCTTTTTATGTTACCTTGTTGATCCTTCTAACTCATGTTCTATGATTCATTCCCATCTTTATTCCCTTACTGGAAATTTTATGTCATCCCATTTTTTTATGTATTTCATAGGTTATATTATGTCATTTTTGGAGCTAAAATGAATTTATAATCTCATTATGGAGATTAATAAATATATTTGTTATTCTAGTTTTAGGATTTCTAATTATGTACCTAGTCTAAAAAAACAGTCGACCTCTAATTCCATGGTTTTTATTAGATAGATAATAATGAATAAAATCCTGTAATAATATGTATAAAATGATATGGTTGGTATATAAAAACACTTAAATAATTTTAATTATTATAATTTAAATAATATATATTTATATATGGAATTAATAAATAACCATAAACTTCTAGATGATTAGTGGTATATTTAGAATGTTGAATGGTATTTACCTATATTAAATAGTATTTAAATGTTCTTTCTAAAGATATAAAAACCAATTTTAATTTCAAAATTATTATACTAATTGAAGGATATCTAAATAAATAATAAATAACTTCTTAGAATCCCTTAGAATTTTTAATAAAAGAATCATACCTCTGAGGTTTCTATTTATAACTCAATATCATGTACTGGAATGACATGAATATTTATAAATTAAATACATGTTGGAATAAATAAATGAATTTTAATGTAATTTTGTTATAAAAAATAGATTCCAAAGATTGGTTTGTTTCACCATCAGATATTAAATATTATTATATTTTATATAATTTTAAGCATCATAACAATTGATAATATATTTAGTGAATATGAGGGTAAGATAATCATTGGGATTTATCGTTATCCAATACCATGTTGAGATTCAATAACTGAAGCTTAAGTGAAATCATTTATAGGAAAAGTTCAAGTCTATTGATATCACAACAAAAAACATGTTTACAGAATCACCCTAAGAAATGACACAATCATTCATCTTACCCTTAGTTCCTTCACTAGGGTAATAATGAGTTATCTATCTTGACTCTAAATTTATGTATTTTAAAATTGTAATTTTTTATAAAATTCTAGTAATATTTATTTCTTATTTTATTAGTTTAAAAATGATAAAATAATAATGTTGATATGTATTAGATCAGGGAAAAAATAAAAACAATTTATATTTTTTAGGATACGCATAGTTTCAATCAAGATAATCTTTTATATGAATTCAACCCTTTTTTTGAAATGATATTTTAATAATATATAATTATTAAATAATATTTTTTAAATATAAATGATAGTATAATTTTATGATGTCAAAAAAGAAATCATTATATGTGTTAGAAAAAAATTATTTTCAAAACACTGACAGTTCTCATTAAATTGGTATTATTTATTTGAAAGCATAAATTATCATATATACAAATATTATACTAAAAGAAAAACTATTTTTAAAATCTTAATGTAAAAATTATGCAATGGTGATTTATGAATAATATTCAATGACAGTTGAATTATTGGGAAAAAATTAAATATGGGGTAAATATACACTATGCCTTATTACATAATGAAATCATAAATAACTAATATTATAATTTATGGTTTTAAAATTAATTATATATTTACAGTACTCACTTATACATCCTCATAGTTATGGTTTTAATGATTTTTTATCATGGATAAATGAAATATTTAAATTCACCACAATTTAAAATAAACCATCGGAAACTACATGGGATATATTTTATTTTCAATTAATTTATCATATAATGTCTGAAACCATTTTTTTAAATAAATTAAATAAATTATCTCACTTTTTCAAAATATTCCCATACAACCTTTAATTACTCTTCAAAAATATCCCTTATAGAACAAATATACTCTTACATTCCCTATCTAGGTCCCTCTAAGGGTTCCCACATTCCCTCAAGATAATAAAACTCATCTTTTATTATCTTACTCTTATGGTTTGGGTTCTTCTCCTTCTCCACATTATTCAAGAAAATTATTTATATTATTCCTTTATTATTTATAATTTTTCATTTTGAGATGTTTTATTTTATATACATATTAATTTCCTAATGAATTCCAAGTGATGAGATATCCTTTTTATACTCATTAATATCATTCTTGAATCATTATTTATTGTCATTAAACTGCAATGTTTATTTTTAATTTTCTATTTCAATCGTTTTTGTTGTGAATAACCATCCCCATTACTAATCAAGGGTGTTCACCTATATAATTCTATCCATAATAAATTAGGCAATTATATTTATTTAACCCACACTCTTTAATAATGATTTTAAATGTGATGAAATAAATTTTTATGTTTTATAATATATGTTTCCCACTTATGTATGTACATGACATGAATACGATGGGTTGGTCCATAATTATATACCTCACTAATTAATTTATTAATGTATGATAATAATGAGATAGCATGTATAGTGAATGAAAGGTTATCCTAAACACAATATGTTATTATTTATTTATGGCTATTCTTGAATTATTATCATGATGTCACAATTAATGTTGTTTCGAAATTCATTATTTTCCACTATAATATTATCTTATATCCTGCTTCCATGATCATGATTCTTATTCTCACCCCACTAATGTTATCTTGATATACTTATTGACTCTCATGTGTGGATTTACGATTTTATATTAATTTTTTGTTCCCTTATTAGCTTTTATATCACACAACTTTTTATGTGTATCCCTATGTTATGAAGTGACGTATTATAACAATGATTTAATTTGAAAGTAATGTTAATAATCTTTCAATAAGTAAAATCTATCCTTGTTTTATGATGTTATATTATGTATCCAATTACCCAAAGACATTATACCGCCTGATCATATGAGATTGCATTAAGTGTATCATTATATAATATGGAACGTAATAATGTCTATTAATGAAATGATTTTTTATAAGTAGTTTTTGAAAAATACCTGTAATAAGAAAGTAAAAAATATATAGTAAAACTCCCAATCCAAATAATTAGTAGTCATTTCATAACATTTTGATTATTTTAATGTTTTTATATGACTATTTCCCTATTATTCCCTTCGATTGGTACATTAATTTATATAATTCCAAAATCGCTTCCAAATTTTAAAAAAATTATTTTTATAGTACTTCACTTTCCCATATGATTAATCATTTTATGACCTTCATCCCCATACATAAATAATTTATTTGCCCGTCTAGTAAAATTCCTCCCATGGTTAATCCCACATTTTTTGACATATTGGAAATTTAATATTCTTTCATTCATTATCATCATCACAAGATATTTCATGAGACTCCTTCAATCTCTCACTTTTTTTGGGACATTGGTTATGTTCTCTTTATTAATCATATTACATGATAGTCAGTTTGGAATAATCACAAGTCTTATAAATCTAACTCACATTGTAATTTCTTTTTCATTAAGGTAATCATTAGACTCTACCTCACATCTATTATTAACTTGATTCCCATAGGAATCATCCATTACTATAACAAAAATACTTAACAAAATGAAAAAACATTATACTCTATTTTTGATAAATAAATATTCGATAATTTTACATCAAGATGTCTAAATTTATAACACAATCATTTTATCTGATAGTTCTAACAAATCAACTTGTATATGACTAAATTAAACTGATGCCACTTTTCATTTTGATATATATCATTCATAATTAAACATAATCATAATTTGAGTTTAGTTATGTCCAAAATATTAATATATTATTAAAAAAATTATTTCCCAAATTACCATGATCATTATTAAAATAATCTAAACCAAAAAATCACTAAAATATTTTATCTAAAAGCCCTACATATCTGTTATATATAAAATTACATAGTTATTAATATATAATTAGACATATGAATATCTACATTTCTTATATTTAATCCGCGTTCATGTTCACAATATGTTATCTATTCTAAACATACTAAAATTTTTCATAATATTTCATAACATGAAAGTTAATTAAAAAACCCATATTCTTCAAGAATATCAAAATATGTTTCTAGTTAAGCTAATTTATCCTTCAAAATGTTATTATTGATTAAATATAAATTTCACCATATTGATGGTAATTACCCCTTATTACTTCTTTGTGAGTTCATGAATGCACATGTACTATCCAGATAGAGATTCATTATCAAGTAGAAAATAGAATTCATATATTTACATAAAAATCTTGATATTATACTATGTAAAGAATTATTACATCGGGTTATCATTAGGATTTTCACTAATAATCACTCTATATAATCTAAAACTAAAACTGACATTTTTTTCATTATAAAAATCATTTACTATCCCAAATGTTTGAATGTAACTTTTAAATTTTTTCTAGCCTTAGTTTTTCAACAATTAAATTATCCAAAACATATATCTTAATATAAATTTTTATTTAAACAATCATATGATACTATTTATAATTCCTTAGACTTGAACATCAAGATATTATACCATATAACTGTAAATTACATTATCACTTGTATACCATATATAAAATTCTAGATATAACCACCCTTAATTAAATAATCAAAAATAATTTTACATGTATGAGATTATATGGAAATTTTCATGTTTATACCATTTTAGAATTGGGTTAAAGAATATAATAATAAGTTCATTCTATTAAGGACTTTTTCATGAAAATACACTTATATAGGGACAGTTATACACCACAACACATTCTATTTTCTCTTGTGGGACCTATCAATTCCTCAAGGTGATACATAGTGTTGAGAACCACCCATTAATTTTTTTATGCCCAATTATTTATTTATATGTATGAGAAGGTCATTTCACGAAATTACTTAAAACACATATAAAATAAAAAACAATTTTTTATAAATATAACTAAGAATACATAAAAAAATTACATAATCAAATTGGATTAGAAGTAAATAGTCATCATTAATGGGAAAACTTTTCCCCATGTCATTAAATGGGATAACATTACCATAACCCATCCTGATAAAGAATGTGGACGGATTTAATATACATTTTAAATATTATATAGTTAATCCTAATTGAAATAAATATATATGTAATTCCAATACTTGTTACCATGGATATCAACGATTTAACACGATCATAACTCATTTTTATAAATAATGGATAAATAAAATAAATATTACACCAGTAAAAAAATAACAATCATTGATTTATATTGATATAAATAAAATATACCCATACAAAAAAGTAATTTATAGGTATCATAATTTAAGTTATCAAGAAACAATTTTTATGGTACCATGAGTTCTGTCCCCCAAATTATAAATACAATTACTAATAGATAAATTATGAGGAATAAACCCCATTAAGGTAAATCTATTTATATAATATATAAAAATGGATTTGAAAACATAAAATAGCTTTCGAAAACCATTTTTATAATTGATAGAGAATAATTAAATAATTTTCATTTATAATACGGACATTTAGAATAGGGATGTAATTTATTTTGTTATCCTTTTCATTAAATTGAATATTAAATATCGGTTTATTGAAATAACATAATTTTTATATTTCAGAAACATATAAGGGACTTCAAAACATATAAATCCTAAAATAAAAAATTATTTTTATTAATTTCAAAATAATATTTTCATTTCACACTTTGTAAAAAGAGTAAAAAACATTTCTTTAAATAAAACATAATTCTAAAAAATATGACAATAAAATAACTTAAATTCAAATAAAATGTGGAATGTACTAATATTAAATTATGTATGTTCATGAGAAAGATTTTAAATCAATGAACAAATATTTGGTTACCAAAAAACTCATACGATTGGGGAAAACATTAAATGAAATGAAATTTTGAGAAAAGAACATGATTTATATTCATTTATCTCATCAGTTTCTTAAAAATAATTTTTTGAACATTGACCAAATATAAAATCAATAAAATACCATAAAAATAAAATAGAGTCCCTAACATTTAATATATATCAAATGATATGAATTTAGACCAATAAATCCTTTGTAACTTTAACAACCCTTCCATCAAAATCCCATTAGAGATGTAAGGACCCGTAAAATTCAAGAAATTTTTTTTCTGAATTTTCTTTGGGATTTTACAAGAACGCAGTTTCTGACGGCACTTGATTTCGAGGCCCGGTGTGCCCGGAATTTCTATCCGAAGTTTAGCTCGGGTACGTTCAGTGAACGAACGAGCGTGAATTTCTAACTTTTGAACCGGTGCTCAGAATCAAATTCTGAGGGCACCGATGGAACCATAGCGCCGGTAATTGCTTAGGAATACCTTTTCTGGAGTTGCGTTTGCTCGTTATGAATTGTTTAAATTTGTGGATTAAGTGTTAGTGAAATAAAATTTTCGTTAAGAATTTTATTTTCCTTTCAATGAGTTAGAACCTATGTGTAGGAGTCAGGGTACGACCCACTATTTGTTAGTTTATCTTGAGTGGATTAAAGGTGAGGGGGGGGGGTCCCACATGAGCCCCCACCTTTTCAAATCCCTTAACTCTCTAACTCCTCTTAACCCCCCACTTAAGTTGTGTAACTCTTATAACTTTCTAACTTCCCATTAATTGGGTAACTTTACCTCTCCTCTCATTAAGTTTTCCAACACCAAATTCATTTAATCAATTTATGTTTTGAATTTTTGATTTGTGTCTTAAGTTAATAAAATAAGGGAGAGCCTTATTTTATTTTGGTTGGATGTTGTGTGTGGGCAATTGAGGAGAGAGCTCTTCTTCTTCATCACGAAGAACACCAAGACTTCGACGAAGAACGTCGTCACCGTAAGAAGAGATCGACGTGCCGTCTCTTCTCCTATTCGCAGCCAGTGTGTTTCTGAAGATCGACGACCCACCCTCTTTCGATCTTCTTCCTGTGTCAATGAAAAGAAGATGACACTTCCTCCTCGGGCGTTCTCCATCAACTTACAGAGCATCACCTCACGACGTCGTTTTCCGTGGCGAACCCCCGTTCTAGCTACGCTCAAGGTAGGGGTTTAAATTATTTAATTATTTTCGTTCATGATTTCTAGTTTGTCATTCTTCGTGGATATACGACTAAATGCTATCGATTAACGAGAGGGGGTCGGACCGCACAAACACGGTCGACCCTCCTACCTTATCCGTGTGTTGTTTCTTTGTGGTTTCAAACGTGTATGACGCGGTGCCATCGCACTGCGTGTGATCGTGTGACAAGGAATGTGTGGCGCCATCGCGCCGCGCCTTGGAAACGAACAAGGACCCGACGTCTTCGTTCCGCGCCGTGAAGTTGAACCAAGTCCCGGCACCATCGCGCCGCGTCGGAGAAAACCAAAGACACTGCGGCCGGGGCAGGGCCGCGGCGAAGGGGCGTGGTGTCGTTGCACCGCACCGGACGAACCAGGACACGGCCGGTTCCGAGCCGCGGCGGAGCAGGGTGAACGGCGGCCAGTTCCGGGTCGTCGGTGTCAGCGAAGGAGGAAGGACCGGCCATCGTCGGTCCTTGTTGGCAGAACCGGTTGGCCGGTACGGGCCGGCCGGACAAAAGGGAAACCGGGGGAATTAATTCCCCTGGCCGGCCAGCACAAAACGGCCCCCATTTTAATGGGGGGCCGCGGCGGAGGGGCGTGGTTCCGTCGCACTGCGCCGGATGAACCAGGTCACGGCCAGTTCCGGGCCGCGGCGGAGCAGGGTGACTGGCGGCCGGTTCCGGGCCGTCGGTGTCGGCAAAAGAGGAAGGACCGGCCGTCGCCGGTCCTTGTTGGCAGAACCGGCTGGCCGGTACGGGCCGGCCAGACAAAAGGGAAACCAGGGGAATTAATTCCCCCGGCCGGCCAGCACAAAACGGCCCCCATTTTAATGGGGGGTCGTGGTTACACCAGGGGGCAGGCGCCCCCCCCCCTGCCAAACGGCGCGGACGGGCCGGCCGCCTGGCCTGTCCGCCAGGCCGGGCCGGGCCGCGCCCAAGTGGGCCGGACCTGGACCCAGTTCGGGTCGACCCCAGGGGTATCGGGCCGGGTCGGACGGGGCCCGAACCCCTTAATGCCGAACCATTTTCGGTCGGACGCCCATAACTTGTGCTACGGACCTCTGATCGATGCACCGTCAGTTGCGATGCGATCCATGGATCGAGGCTGTCATTTCGGTATATTGCACTAAAGGTTTAGGAATACTTTGATTTAGGCCGTGTTGGATTGTACACGAAACCAACCGGGCCCTCGGAGCGGAAACGCTCATATCTTGAGCTTCGGACGTCCGATTGATGTGCTGTCGACTTTTTTGAATTCTTGTAAGTGAGATGGATATTTTGTCTTACTCCTCCTGAGGTTTGGACGCAGTTGGAGTACTGTAGGGTTGGTTTTGCTTTAAAAACCAACCGGGCCCCTGGGACGAAAAAGCCAATAACTCACAGACCGGGCGTCCGATTGACCCGCCTTCTGCGATGTTGAATTCCTGTTGACGATATGGAACTTTTGGATACATCAACTCTAAACTATGTGTCAGTTGATGTATCAGCCTCTCGGCTCATGGAACGGACCCTCCTGAACGAGCTTGCTATGTGCGGGAACCCTATAGCTGGTTGCGACTGCTACTGTGACGACGATGACTGTACAGAGATCCTCATTGGATTTGACGACGATGACTACAGTACTCAACGATCCTACGTGGATCAGTGTTACTGATCCTGTGTGTGTCCGATTCTGGGTGGGTCAGTGCTTAGCGGTTCTGTGTGAGCCAGCACCTACAGATCTGTGTGGGTCTGATCCTGTGTGGGTCATTGCGGGGGTCAGTTTCCTATCGATCCTTTGTGGGTCATTGTGAGGGTTAGTACCTATCGATCTTTTGTGGGTCAGACGACATAGATGGATCCGTGATCATCTCTATCATCTTTTGAAGAAGTATTCCTTTGTGAGCTGAATCATGTTTTTCTTTCCTATGTGGATTGTGTTGTGCTATCCTATGTGGATTACATTTTTCTTTCCTATGTGGAATACGTTTGCTTTCCTGTGTGGACTGGGTTGTACTTGGGATTAGAGGTTGGAGCATGTTGGAATTGATGACTTAGGTATATGTATGGGAGTGTACCTAATCCATGTCGGATGTTACTTCGTGATTGTATCTTTCCATTGTGGATTATCCTTTGTGGATTCTGGGAGAACTTCGGGGGTCTCGGGGTCCCTATTGAGTAGCTTATAGTCACCCCTGCACGGGCTATGCCCACACTACGTTGTGTTGGTTGCAGACGACGGACAGCGCTGATCGTGGTTGAGGCTTGCGGAGCAGGGCGGTACCTAGAGGTGGACCACTAGGTGGGACGTACTCAGAGTGATCGGCTGGACCCGAGGAGCAGTGGAGGCTATCTGTACCCACCCTTTAGGTGGGACTTCCAGAGGATGGCTCGACGTTGCGGCTTTACTTTTCAGTTGCTGTTTTTCCCTTTCGAGTTTTACTTTACATTCAGTTTGGATTTGTAATCTGGCCCGCTTACTTTTCGCACTTACTGTTGTACCAGCTTTTACATAGTTATTGCTTCTTCTTCTTGCTTGCTCTGTGGTGTTTGTTTACTTTACAAAGGTAATGTGTTCCCTTTTTATTGGGAATTTACGCCTTGGTGCTAGTTGCCAGCCCCTGGCCTATGGAAGTCGGGCTTGGGGTAGTCACAGCACGGGCCCTGAGGATGGGTCGTGACAAATTGGTATCAGAGGAGTTCGGTTCTACCGCAGAACTTGGGAATCTGATATTTTTCTATGTGAAGCAATAGTGTTTAGCGTATTGGGTGTGGTTATCAGTCCAGGGAGTCCAGTGTTGGTGCAGCGGCCAACGTATCCATACACCAGGACCCTGACTTCTGATTTCTGACTTAATGCATGAAAACATTGATTGCATGTGTGTTTCAAGTTTTCTTTGTGATTACATTGTATCAGCTCACCAGGTATACTTTTCTGACCGTGGTAAACATGTTCCCTTTTTAGGATGTCCCCACGATGACAGCCAGCTAGGGTTCCGAGAGTCGAGCGTGACGACTGCCCACTGAGCGACGAGGCCTCGGTGCAGGGCCCTTTGTCAGTAGTGGCATCGGCGGTAGCTCTACCCGCCAAGCCACCGATACTTCCAGCACCAGCCGCTGACGATGCACGTTGCCTCAGTGCACTGCATGAGTTCCAGCGCCAACGACCGCCCAGGTTCCGCGGGGAGACGGACCCCCAGGTAGCCGAGGACTGGCTGGAGGTAGTGGTGAGAGTGTTCAGGTTAGTGAGGACACCAGCAGACCTCATGGTGATCCTCGCAGCGAGCCTACTACACGCAGTAGTAGGAAGATAGTGGAGCTTGATGCTCCAGGTGCACGATGAGGCATCTCTTCTCTGGACGGACATTGAGGGCCTCTTCCGCTCAGAGTTCGTCCCAGCCACCCTCTGTGCGGTGCGCATCCAGGAGATTCTACAGCTGCGACAGGGCAGCATGACAGTCGCCCAGTACTCGGCGAGATTTACTGATCTCTTGCGCTACTCTACAGACATGGTACGGGACCCATTCTTCCAGGCCCGGACCATTGAGCAGGTATTGAGACATGAGATCAGGGCATCGCTGATCTCCCTCAATATTCTGACTCAGACAGGAGTACTGGAGCGAGCCCTTTTGATCGAGAGCTTTCTTGCTGAGTCTACACCAGCGCCGAGACCCACCGTAGGGTGGCACATAACAGAGTCTTCTGTAGCAGGCAGTCGACGGATGACTCTTGGGTCCAGGCAGACCAGACCCTCAGGCAGACAACATCATGACACTGGCTTAGCAGTGCGGGGCACATAGCGTGTAGCCAGTCTTTCGAGAGGCAGGCAGTGCTACTCATGTGACGGGCAGGGCCACATGGCTCGTGATTGCCTGACCTGACATGCCGAGGAGCAGCAGACGGTTGAGGGACCACCAAGGCAGAGGCAGAGGGTCGACCGTGGTAGTTCGCAGGGAGCATCCGGACGAGGCAGAGGTACTGGCTGAGCAACAGGTGGTGGGAGATGCTTGGAGGCTTTACCACCACCACCAGGAGGTCCACCCCGGCCACAGGGAGCTAGCGGGCAGAGACAGTCACAGCTCTAGGCAGCAGAGGCCTATGACCACGGCGCGCCCGAGATTATTCGAGGTACTCTCTGTGTCTATTCCACTCATTCTGCAGTTATTATAGACACAGGAGCGAGTCATTCTTTCATAGTCGCTGCCCTTTTTCAGAGTTTAGAGATTCTGACAGAGCCGTTGGCTCGATCCTTACGGCAAGAGACTCCTACGAGAGAAGACTCGACGATTACGCACTGGTTCCAGCCATGTGAGCTTACTCTAGGAGGTGAGATCTTCGGCTGGGATCTTCTTGTAGCGTCATTGATGCCTTATGACGTCATCTTGGGCATGGATTGGTTTTCTACGGTCCATGCATAGATTGACTGTATTAGGCGCACGGTGCGATGTGTACGCACTGACGGGAGCACGTTCACCTTCACCGGCGAGAAGGTAGCCTTCGCAGCATAGGATGGACTTCCATAGAGGAGAGGACATCCCATCACTCATCATTTGGCTAGCCTCATCCTTGGAGCATTTGACGTGCGGAGTCCTGGTTTTCCTGAAGTAGTGGATCAGTACGCGGACGTCTTTTCCGACGACGTTCTAGGGCTACCTCCTCGCAGAGAGGTAGACTTTTATATTGACATGTACACCGGGACAGCCCCGATATCGACCCCAGCATATCAGATGGCCCCCGCCGAGCTTTGAGAGCTACGGGTACAGTTGGAGGACTTGCAGGGCAAGGGGTTCATCTGACCTAGTGTTTCACCCTAGGCTTCCCCGATTTTGTTCGCCAAGAAGGTGGATGGGAGTTTGCGACTTTGTGTCGACTATCATCGCCTGAACCAGGTTATAGTGAGGAACAAGTATCCACTACCGAGGATTTATTACCTCTTAGATTATCTCAAGGGAGCACGATGGTTCTCAAAGATAGACATCAGGTCAGGCTATCATCAGCTCAGAGTTCGAGACAAGGACGTGCAGAAGACAGCTTTCAGATGTCGGTATGGCCACTATGAGTTCTTGGTTATGCCATTCGGCGTAACCAATGCTCCAGCAGTGTTCATGGCCCTCATGAACAGGATCTTTCTGCCATATCTCGATCGATTTTTCGTGGTCTTCATCGACGACATTTTGATTTACTCGACGACTGAGGAGGAGCACGCCTACCACTTGTTGGTTGTACTAGAAACACTCCGAGAGCATCACCTTTATGGAAAGATCTCGAAGTGTCAGTTATGGATACGTGAGGTCCACTTCTTGGGACACGTCATCTTGGAGGCGGGAGTTGCTGTGGATCTTGCGAAGATCGAGTCAGTGCTAGCTTGGGAGCCACCCAGGAGCGTGACGGAGGTGTGGAGTTTCTTGGGACTAGCTGGATACTAACGGAGATTTGTTCCAGACTTCTCCAGAGTTTCGGAACCACTCTTAGCTTTGACGAAGAATGGGAAACCCTTTGTATGGTCAGACAGATGTCAGCAGAGCTTCCAGGAGCTGAGACAGAGATTGACCAGCGCACCAATCTTGAGGTTTCCTGAGGAGGGAGTAGGGTACGTAGTCTACTGCGATGCATCAGGGACCGGACTTGTATGTGTCCTGATGCAGGAGCGGGCAGTGATCGCCTATAGATCACATCAGTTGAGGTCGCATGAGCATAACTACGCTACCCATGACCTGGAGTTAGCAGCAGTGGTCCTCGCTCTGAAGTCATGGCGACACTATCTGATGGTCGAGCGCTTTACAGTCTTTTCTGACCATCAGAGTCTTAGGTACATCTTTTCACAGAAGGACCTGAACCTGATACAGCAGCGATGGCTCGAGTTCCTCTAGGACTATGACTTTGAGATAGTCTATACTCCTGGGAAGGGGAACGTGGTAGTTGATGCTCTCAGTAGGAGGACGGGCATTCACCTACTTGAGGAGGCGACATAGCAGATAGCCTCTTTGCAAATATCCTTCGTGGATAGAGATGGAGCAGCCTTCCTTCAGTCTCTCACAGTCACTACTCCACTACTACAGCGGGTCAGAGAGGCATAGCGTGGGGATGCTGACTGTGAGACGCGGCATGCACATATATCCTCTGGACAGGCACCTGTTGGTTTTTTCTTTTGGAGCAGAGCACGAAGTCCTTTTCAGAGGACGTACCTTGGTACCAGTTTCTTTATGGGAGGATGTGCTGATAGAGTTTCACACTTATCCTTTTCCAGTACATCCTGGAGTGGCGAAGATGTACCAGGATCTCAGACGACAGCACTATTGGCCGGGCATGAAGAAGGTTGTGGAAGATTTCATTTCTTGATGCCTCACCTGCCAGCAGGTGAAGGCTAAGCACTAGGTACCAGCAGTCTTGGTACAGCATTTGGAGGTCCCATAGTGGATGTGGGATGGCATATCTATGGACTTCGTGACTGGACTTCCACGCACTTCCAGAGGTCACGACTCCATCTGGGTGATTGTCAACCGACTCACCAAGTCGGCTCACATCCTTCCCATTAGAGAGTAGGGCTCGGTAGAGAGCTTGGGACGTCTCTACATTCAGGAGATTGTACGGCTTCACGGTGTGCCATCATCTATCGTCTCCGATCGAGATGCTCGCTTTACATTCCAGCTTTGGAAGGGGTTGCAGGAGGCGTTCGGGACGCAGCTATGTCTGAGCATAGCCTTTCACCCTCAGACGGGTGGTCAGGCAGAGACAACCATTCAGACTCTCGAGGACATGCTCCGCGCATATATCCTCAACTTTGGTCGTAGCTGGGAGGACCACCTACCCTTGGTGGAGTTCGGGTACAACAACAGCTACCGCTCCACCATTGGGATGGCACCATACGAGGCGTTGTACGACCGACCTTGCAGATCTCCTTTGTGTTGGAAAGACCCTGGGAAGTCAGCACTTCTGGGAACGGAGATGGTCCAGGCCATGACAAAGAAGGTCCAGGTCATCCAGGAGCGGATGAGGATAGCTCAGAGTCGGCAGAAGTCTTATGCTGACAGGAGGCGGAGGCCACTAGAGTTCGAGGATGGCGACCACGTCTTCTTGCGTGTCTCACCTCGACGTGGATTACAGAGATTTGGTCGTGGCGGAAAGTTGTCTCCACGCTTCATCAGACCATTCCATCTCCTCGGTAGGATTGGCGAGGTGGCTTATCACCTAGCTCTACTACCTCAGTTGCACCGGGTGCACAACGTCTTTCACGTATCTTAGCTGAGGAGATACGTGCACGACCCGACACATATCATTGACCATGGGGAGGTTGACGTTGATGATGGGGTGACTTTTGCGGAGGTCTCGGTGGAGATCGAGGATCAACAGGAGAGGGTCCTACATGGATGGTCGATTCCTCTAGTGTGCATCAGATGGCACCACGGGAACCTCCAGGAGTGCACTTGGGAGCGGGAGGCTCCGATGCGTGCTCAGTACCCACATTTGTTTCCCTAGTTTATGATCTATCTTTATGGGGACGTAAAGCCCTGAGGTGGGAGTAATGTAAAGACCCGTAAAATTCAAGGAAATTTTTTTCTTAATTTTCTTTGGGATTTTACAAGAATACATTTTTTGACGGCACTTGATTCCGAGGCCCGGTGTGCCCGGAATTTCTATCCGAAGTTTAGCTCGGGTACGTTAAGTGAACGAATGAGCGTGAATTTATAACTTTTGAACCGGTGCTTGGAATCGAATTCTGAGGGCACCGATGGAACCGTAGCGCCTGTAATTGCTTAGTAATGCCTTTTCTGGTGTTTCTTTTGCTCGTTATGAATTGTTTAAATTTGTGGATTAAGTGTTAGTGAAATAAAATTTTCGTTAAGAATTTTATTTTCCTTTCAATGAGTTAGAACCTAAGTGTAGGATTCAGGGTACGACCCACTGTTTGTTAGTTTATCTTGAGTGGATTAAAGGTGAGGGGGGGCCCACATGAGCCCCCACCTTTTCAAATCCCTTAACTCCCTAACTCCTATTAACCCCCCCACTTAGGTTGTGTAACTCTTATAACTTTTTAACTTCCCATTAATTGGGTGACTTTACATCTCCTCTCATTAAGTATTCCAACACCCAATTCATTTATTTAATTTAATTTTTGAATTTTTGAATTATAAATTAAGTTAATAAAATAAGGGTGAGCCTTATTTTATTTTGGTTGGATGTTGTGTGTGGGAAATTGAGGAGAGAGCTCTTCTTCTTCATCACGAAGAACACCAAGACTTCGACGAAGAACGCTGTCACCGTAAGAAGAGATCGATGTGCCGCCTCTTCTCCTATTCGCAGCCGGTGTGTTTCTGAAGATCGACGACCCACCCTCTTTCGATATTCTTCCCATGTCAACAAAAAGGAGACGCCACTTCCTCCCCGGGCGTTCTCCGTCAACTTACGGAGATTCACCTCACGACGTCGTTTTCTGCGGCGAACCCCCGTTCTAGCTACGCTCAAGGTAGGGGTTTAAATTATTTAATTATTTTCGTTCGTGATTTCTAGTTTTTCTATCTTCGTGGATATACAACTAAATGCTATTGATTAACGAGAGGGGGTCGGACCGCACAAACACGGCCGACCCTCCTCCCTTATCTGTGTGTTGTTTATTTGTGGTCTGAAATCAGTATGACGCGGTGCTGTCGCACCGCGTGTGATCGTGCGACAAGGAATGCATGGTGTCGTCGCGCCGTTCCATGGAAACGAACAAGGACACGGCGCCATCGCGCCGTGCCGTGAAGTTGAACCAAGTCGTGGTGCCGTCGCACCGCGTCGGAGAAAACCAAAGACACCGCGGCCGGAGCGGGGCCGCGGTGGAGGGGCGCGGTGTTGTCGCACCGCGCCGGACGAACCAGGCCGTGGCAGAGCAGGGTGACCGGGGGCCGGTTCCGGGCCGCCGGTGTTGGCGAAGGAGGAAGGACCGGCCATCGCCGGTCCTTGTTGGCAGAACCGGCCGGCCGGTGCGGGCCGGCCGGACAAAAGGGAAACCAGGGGAATTAATTCCCCCGGATGGCCAGCACAAAACGGCCCCCATTTTAATGGGGGTCCGCGGTTACACCAGGGGGGCAGGCACCCCCCCCCCTGCCAAATGGCTCGGCTGGTTGGCCAAGCGCCTGGCTAGCGCGCTGTGCCCAGGCCGGGCTGGCCGCCAAGCCGGTCTGCCAGGCCGGGCTGGGCTGCGCCTAAGAGGGCGGGACCCGGACCCGGTTTGGGTCGACCCCGGGGGTATCGGGCCGGGTCGGACCGGGCCCGAACCCCTTAATATCGAACCTTTTTTGGTCGGACGCCCATAACTTGTGCTACATACCTCCGATCGACGCACCGTCATTTGCGATGTGATCCTTGGATCGAGATGGTCGTTTTGGTATGTTGCACTCAAGGTTTCAGAATAATTTGAGTTAGGCCGGGTTGGTTTGTACACGAAACCAACTGGGCCCTCGGAGCAGAAACGCTCATATCTTGAGCTTCGTACGTCCGATTGATGTGCCGTAGACTTTGTTGAATTCCTCTAAGTGAGACGGATCTTTTGGCTTACTCCTCATGAGGTTTGGACGTAGGTGGAGTATGGTCGGGTTGGTTTTGCCTTAAAAAGCAATCAGGCCCCTAGGATGAAAAAACCAATAACTCTCAGACCGGGCGTCTGATTGACGCGCCGTCTGCGACGTTGAGTTTCTGTTGACGATACGGAACTTTTGGATACATCAACTCTGGACTATATGTCAGTTGATGTATCGGCCTCTTGTCTCGTGGAACGGACCCTCCTGAACGAGCTTTCGGTGTGCGGGAACCCTAGAGCTGGCTGCGACTGCTACTGTGATGACGACGACTGTACAGAGATCCTCGGTGGATTCGACAGCGATGACTACAACACTCAGCAATCCTACATGGATCAGTGCTACCGATCCTGTGTGGGTATGACCCTGTGTGGGTCATCGCTCAGCGGTTTTGTGTGAGCCAGCGCCTACAGATCCTGTGTGGGTCCGATCATGTGTGGGTCATTGCAGGGGTTAGTTTCCTATCGATCCTTTGTGGGTCATTGCGGGGGTTAGTACCTATCGATCCTTTGTGGGTCCGGCGACATAGATGGATCAGTGATCATATCTTTTGTCTTTTGAAGAAGTATACCTGTGTGAGATGAATCATGTTTTTCTTTCCTATGTGGATTGTGTTGTGCTATCCTGTGTGGATTACGTTTTTCTTTCCTGTGTGGAATATGTTTGATTTCTTGTGTGGAATGGGTTGTACTTGGGCTCGGAGGTTGGAGCGTGTTGGAATTGATGACTTAAGTATATGTATGGGCATATAGTTAAGCTGTGTCGGATGTTACTTCATGATTGTATCTTTCCTTTGTGGATTATCCTTTATGGATTTTAGGAGACCTTCGGGGGTCTCGGGGTCCCTACTGAGTATCTTATACTCACCCCTGCATGGGCTATGCCTGCACTACGTTGTGTTGGTTGCAGACGACGAACAGCGCTGATCATGGTTGAGGCTTGCGGAACAGGGCAGTACCTGGAGGTGGACCACTAGGTGGGACGTACTCGGAGCAGTCGGCTGGACCCGAGGAGCAGTGGAGGCTATCTATACCCACCCTTCAGGTGAGACTTCTAGAGGACGGCTCGACGTTGCGGCTTTACTTTTCAGTTGTTGTTTTTCCCTTTCGAAATGTACTATACTTTCAGTTTGGGATTGTATTCTGGCCCGCTTACTTTCTGCACTTACTGTTGTACCAGCTTTTACTTAGTGATTGCTTCTTCTGCTTGCCTGCTCTGTGGTGTTTGTTTACTTTAAAAAGGCAATGCCTTCCTTTTTTATAGGGAATTTATGCCTTGGTGCTAGTCGCCAGCCCCTGGCCTATCGAAGGCGGGCTTCGAGTGGTCACGACAAGGGCCCCAAGGACGGGTCGTGACAAGAGAGGTGGAATCTAATTGAAATTCAAAAATAGTGATTATAATATATTTCATTACATTGTATCTAAAATAGGTAGTATATTGACCAAATAAGGAAAACTATTTTCATAATTCAATTAATTTATCAAAGAGTAGAATTTGAGGCCAAAACAATTACCCTAGTCTTCATAGATTATTTACATTCACCAAACACCATAAAAAATAAATTATACTCATAAAAGAATTATATAACAATTAATAATTATATAAATTTTTAATAATAATTTACAATAGTCCTATAAAAACAATTTTAAACTAGTTCTTTCCTATTTTACTCTATAGTTGTAAATAATCATTTCACATTGAACTAGTTTTGTAAAAAAAATTGTAATCATTTGAAATACATGGTTAGTCATTCCATAAACATTTGAGGTACCAAAATAGATAATAATTTTTATTTATAGATGGTATACATTAATTAAATTGTTTTTTGGTTATAAACCATGAATATGAAATTGGTGATGAACATACATTATTGACTTAAAATAAACAATGATATCAGAGGAAGGTAATTTCTACATTGTAAAAAAATTACATGAATTTATATAAAACATAGTGTCAACAAAAAAGTTTTAGTACTCAAAGTCAATTCATAAAAATAAAATTATTCATTCCCCATAGTCATGTCTTTAATTAGTTTCCATCTATCTATATATTATTATTTATCAAACCCTCCTTACGATTCCATGAATATGTTGTGAGTTTCATCAATTTGAATTTTCACTCATCACACAATGAAAAATAAAACTATAGTAATTATATAACCTTGAATATATTTTCTAAACATATTATTGAATAAAATATATTTTCTCTGCCCCATAATGAAAATTAAAAAAAATTATAAGGATTAGAAAACATTGCATATCAAATGAATATGAGGATAATTATTGGATGGAATTGAGGATAAAAAATATAATGGCATAAATTGAATGATAAAATATAAAATATATTATATGATTCCAAAAAATATAATCTTAGTGAAATAATCCCCTCAAAAATCACATCTCTCACACATAAAAAATAAATTTAGGGAATCATGAATAATAAAATCTTAATTATTGAAGACCCTCTAATATTTTGTTATATATATATATATAAAGTTTTGTGATGGATGTGTCTAACATTATCCATGTGCCCCCATTTTATTTTGTGATCATCAGTATATAAATAGTGATTTTTAGTGAACTCAAGAAACAACCAACTTTTTTGGAATAATTTTTATAAAAAGGGGATAAAAATTAAATATAAAAAGAAAGTATACTCATGATATTTTATTAATTATCAAGAAAACAAAAAAAATTATATCAAGAATTAGAATCCCATTTTAAAAATTAAAAATACCCCATTAAATGTTCAATTGGATATTATCCAAAACAAAAAAAAATAATGTATGATTTATAAAACAAACATCTAACAAGAATATTCCCCAATAAGATCATGCATAGATTCAATAGTCAAAGATAGATCAATATACATGTGGGTATTTGGATAAAATAGATCATAAAAAATATTCCTCGGTAATTTTAAATGTGAATATGGTGTGAAATAATATTGAAAATATACTCATGGAATTTCAATGAGAATTATATTCCCAATTTATCATTGAAGAAATATTATCCAAATAATAGTAAAAAAAATTTCCATAATCTTCTTAGGAATTTGAATAAGGAAAAAATTTACATTGAATCATGGAGTGGCTTACAAGAAATATGTGAATCATTTAAAATTTTAAAATATTTAGAAACACAAATACCAAATCCCAACTCAACAATCATGCTATAATTTTAAGGTGGAAAAATGAATCAATTATAAATAGTTTTTATTGATCTAATGATAATTAATTTAAATAGATCTAATGAAAATTTCATTATAATGAATGTAATAAATGAAATATTTCATGATGACCAATAATAACAACCCGTAATATGAGGGAAAACAAAATATTGATCATGATATTTTCCCCAACAACTAAAAGTAATAGATTCCCCTTGGTTTTTATTCATATTGGGAGAAATGATGAGGAATGATGAATAGTGAATTTTAGGAATGAAAGATATATGAGAAATGAGAGATAAGATAATAAATTTGATGGTTCTATGGAATGTGATGATTTAATCTGATACTAAGTACATGAAATAGAGATATATAAAAAGATTAACAATTACACAATAGAGAAATCAATGATATATAAGAAATAAAAAAATCAAATGAAATATAATAAAATTATCTAATTCTATTTTTTTGTAAAACATACTTGTGAATTGAATAAAATTAGTGGAAAAAAAAGAAAAAAATAAAAACATTATAGACCAAAAAAACATATATGAAAAGTTGTTGATCATCTTGCCTCAAAAGAAAAATATTGAATCATTTACTAGATTTATATACTATTGTCATGAAACAATAACCAATGGATTAGATGTTCATATCAACTTTAATATAATATAGGTTCTATCCTTAAACAAAAAAAATATGTCATTGGAATGGTACATCAGATACATTCCTAGTGAACCAACTCATATGGAAACTATAGAATGTTTCTAGCAGTGTGGGGCCCAGCATATAGAATCGAAAATGGAAAAGGATTCATGTGTTTCCTCATTAATCATTTTTTATTGAAAAAATAATATGATTAGATTTATATTATAATGGAATGGGGGAATCATCATGTTGTAATGAATATGTATAAAATAAATCCATCTGAATTAAACAAAATCAAATTTCCATTTTATTTCATTTTTTAATATATACAAAAGACATGAAAGAAAAGATACAAAATAATTATCTACTGATGACACAACGTTGGGGGTGTATAAAAGGTAAGGAAACTAATAAATATGATAATAATCTATATAAGGCACCACAATTTCATAAAGATCCCTTACAGTGTTGTTCATAAGAATACAAAGCTGGAATTCCCAAAATAACTAAACATAATGCATGAATGAAATTTTATTGAATATCACATAGATGATTCAATTATATGGTGAGAATTAAAAAAAATACAATTACACATTTTTTAATCAGTATACACACCATGTATCAAAGTAAGGTTATGTTTACTCCTTTAGCCTAGGATTCCACTCGAGGATTCAATATAACACGAATCCAAGACAACTCACTCCATTTTTCATTATAATAATTATTGTGATCATTTGAGAGGCCATGACAATTATTATAAGTGATGTTAAATTTTAAATATAGAAGATACTTCATCCATTTTATCTTCCTAATAATCATGTAAATATGATAAATAATGTAACATAAACTATTACGATCAAAATAAACTACTATCCTTTATATATAGTGGTAATGTCAGTGACTCTAGAGAACATACATAACTTCTAATGGATCTAAATTATGATATACTGAATTTTCACATGTGGATCAATCATTTGAGAATAATATTCCCATATATGATACTATAATGTAAGGAACAATCCCATACCATCATATGAAGCTTTCCCAAACATAATTTTTAACATTACTAACAATGGTAAAATCCAAATATATGGTGAAGACATATATCACTAAAATTCATCAAAAGATATCTAGTATTTAATTTCCCATGTGATGTATACCCCATTTTGGTAAGGTAAATCAATGACAATTAAAACATAAAGTATCCCTTTAAAAAATTCTGATAACATCTATCAATATATATTTACATTTCTATCAAAAATACATTTAATTCATCATAAAATGATAAGAGATCTCCACCTTATCAGGATTCAATAAGAGTTAGACTTTTAGAACCACATACCTAAAGATCATACGTTCACATATTTATAAATTGATTTTTTATAAAATATAATAATGATGTTATGACATAAGGATTCCCAAAATAAATTTTTTGAAAATAATTATCTCTTTTTATAAATTTTATTAATATAGTATATAATCTATGAATAACAATACATTGAATAATGGTATAGGTGGAAAATATGTATATTTAACACCATGAAAATATCATCAGTTTTAGTCAGATTAAAACAATCACAAGATATTTTATATTTCCATTCCCACTACAGAATATATTATTTTGAATATAATAGTTCTTATATTTTAGTAGATGATACCCACAACCATGGATGACATGACAGAAAAAAATTACACTATTAATTTTTCATTAAATCCATCGATATAGAAAAAATATACATATTCTTTATAATTTCTTAATAAAGATTCTGATAATTGAAACACAAATTTTGTGTATGATCTTCCCTTTGAAAAATATAAATTTATTTTCCCAAAGAAATTAAATTAGATAAATATTTTTTATTTAAAAAAAATCAACTAAAAATTATTTTTGAACTTTATTTAGGTTTCATATGGGATTAAAGAATTTAAATATTTTAATTTTTGACCACTGCATTGATAAAGAATGAATATTCCATATTCAGAGTAATAAAAATGAAATTAACTAGAAAAATGTAAATAAAATCCATAAACACACAAGGGAAATTCCAAAACATATTATCATACACAATTTGGATTAAAAAAGTGGGAAATCATTCTAGAATCTAGTAAAAGAGGTTATACTTATCTATATATTAAACTGAAATCCCCCTAAAACATACAATAGTTCCCATTTAAGAATTATGTAACACCTACCAATGATATAAATCATTCTATAGTTTATGGTAGAAATACCACCCTAAGGATAAAATTGATGAAATCTATCTCAAAACCCTAAAAATACCACTCTCACTTTCACTAGTGCAGAATACATTTTTTACGTCGGTTATTTTTTATTATTTACATCGATTTTTAGCTGAAATTATTATAGGTAATGTTATAAATATTTTTTTACGTTGTTTATTTTAAAACTGACATAAAAATCCTAATTCAGAAGTGTTTTTCACACTAGTTCTTAAATAACCAATGTGAAAAATGCTGCAGATTTAGGCTTAATTTATTACATCAGTTATTTAATAAATGACATGGTATATAGTTTATTAAATTTTTTATGCAATAACTAACAAAAAATATTGCACCTCCATATCATTTTTCACGTCGTTTATACAACAACTGATGTGAAAAATAATATACAATGTCGATTCTTAAATAACGGATGTAATAAATCATTCACCCATGAATTTATTAAATCGGCTATGAAATAACCGACATAAAAATCCATCCCCATAGGCATTTATTACGTTGATTATTTTATAATCTATGTAAGAACCAGTATGTGAAGCATTTTTGACGTCGGTTATACAATAACCATGTAACGTCCTGACCTGGCTCACCCCAGAACCGGTGGCTGGACCGGTCACCACATGACCTCAAGCGTGTCTCCACGTACGATAGATGCTGCTGACTAATAGTGAGGGTCTAAGGGTAGTCAGTGGTGAGACTACAGGCTCTTATCAGAGTTTCATAGTATAACATGAAAGTAAAAACAATCAATATTAGAAGATGTAAAACATAGTTGAAAAAACAATGGAAGGAAAATAGTACTCATTTTATAAATGTGGCCAATGCCAATTATACAGTAGATGTATGCATGACATGCTAATGATACAAAAATGGAATGCGGTGAACAAAACTGCATGCTTTACATTCCACTATAGAAATAAATGAACAATGACCCAAATCCCCATAGATAGCCTCGTTGAGCATCTCGAGATTCCTCTCGGTCATCTTTTTATATCTCCCATGTAAATGCAAACAGCACAAACCTACAACCAAATAGAGTCTACTCAGGTACCCCATTGCAACAGTGTCCCGAGTAGGGTGTGAGATATAAATCTCAGTAGTCAAGGACCACTGATGTTTACCCCAAATCCAAACATTTAATAAATAATTTAAACAGTGTGAATGAAATCATAAATAATGTAAGCATTACAATGTAACTATATACCCATGTACCTACTTCAGTCCTCAGCTGGTGTCTGAACCAGCATTATACTTTTTTCATGCAAACTCAACAATAATTACACAAACATGTTCATTTATAAATTATTAAACCCTCATGAAATTATGAATGTCTTGAGATTTTTCATAAGCCCGACATCCCCCATATAAGTCACTCACCGCAGGTGACTCTAAAGAACATATAAGTAATCCAGGTAAAGACCAAATCCAAGCTTATTCTTTGTCAAGGATAACACATCATAATATATTTAAATTAATATTTCATATTCTATGTCTAATCTTGTCCACAAAAAATAGTGATTATGTCTTGGGTCCGTCCACTAACAGTGATTCACCCAATTCATTAATAAGACTGAACCCATTCTCAAATTCAATTCACAAATTATTATGTCACAAAACATTTCATTAACCATTAATTAATTTCATGTATGACCAATTTGACCCACTATCCAATGTCAATTATTGGTTGTAGAACATCATTTCTAGCACCCTAGTGAGTATTTGGAGTGTCAGTCCTTTTCTCACAACCCATGGGTATTTGGAGATTCAGTCCCTGTCCTATTAAATAAAATTTTCATGCAATATGGGTGTAAGACTCCATGCCTATCACCCCGTGAGTATTTGGAGTATCAGTCCCTATCTCAAAACCCATTTATCAGTTATACATATATATTTATCATTAGTGTATAATTCTATGTCAAACACCCCAAAACCATCCATTAATTAATTCATAAATTGATTAATCTATCCCATTAATTAATTAAACAACTAATTAACAACATAAATGTCATATCAAATAATTCTACAATTAATTAACCAATAATCATCTCAATAGTATATAGTTAATTGGCAATTAATTATTCTTAGCTGGAAAACTAAATAATTAACTAACCATTTAATTATTCCAATTTTTTAACAAGTCTGAAACCATCCACCTATACAGTGATTCGTCCAAGACTTTAACAATTTACATTCACATCATAAACATCTCAAGTCAAACATGTTGAACAAGGCCCAAATATTCAGCAACCATCTCATGCAATATATCATATTTTTAAACAAATCCATCCAAAACAACTTAAGGCTTTGTAAAACAAACACACATCAAAAGGAACTCTTGGCCAATAGACGTAACATACAATTAATTAAAAAACGTAATTTAATGAATGAAAATTAATTAATTCAAAAATTAATTAATTAAATCATATCTATTTATCCAGTCATCAATTAATTAATTTTTTACTATTTAACATGTAATAATTAATACATCCATTAATTATTAATAGTTTCCAATTTATATTCTGAACATGTCAAATATCCAATATTCTCAATAAATAGTAAAAGACACAATTTTATTCCAACTCATGACTTGATAATTAATTCTACAATTAATTATCCTATTACTCATTCCTCCACATTAAAATCATTTAACTATTTAATCATATCAATTCAACCAAATTATAAAAACATGCTTAAAATCAACAAATGTTCAAGTCATCATTTATCCCACGTGGTCAACATCATTTAATAACATAAAAAGTTTCATGCATTGACATATCATATATCATCTCTAGTAAGCTCCAGTAAGATGATCTATGAAAAGACAATCCCCAGCAAGAATGATAAGACATTACCATTAACCAGCATTTTATATTTAATCGCCATTTCATGAAAACATAGTAGTTCCATAATCAAGGAAACTCACATTTTCAGTTTATTTAAAGAATCTGTGATTATTAAATAAAGTGATAGGGATTTAGGAGCCTACATCATGGTGACATCATTTTAATTACGCGACACTTTAATGTACTTGGAAGCAATTAGTTACAAATGGCACGCAGTCGCACGTACACCACCTTTATATATATGTATATATATCTGCATATATATATATATCTAAATATATTTGTTCATGTGTGCGCACCCTACAAAAAAATCAACAAATATCCAAAACAACTTCAGAAGACCAAATCCAATGCAGTATGGTATACACATTTACGGCTAGATACCAAGGACTCAGATAAAATATTAGACTCTTATTTAGGTGGTGAAAAACCAAAAAAACAGTGTAATTCTATACCTCCAAACAACGTCGACGAACTAAATCGGCTCAAACCACCTCTCCTTCAGTGGTTGTTCCCAGAATGCAGATCAAGGGATCCCAAGAACCTCATTACACAACCCTATAACCGAAGAACACAAAAAATTCAGGTAACAACAAAAACCCTAAATTCAGAAAAACCAAAATTTGACACCACCAAAGGAGAAATTCTCCAATGTGATGAAGGATAGCACGTTTAAGGACCTTGCATCCTTGGATAGGACCAAAACGATGAATAAATTGGAGTAAAATTTGCTCAAATAAGAACCCACAATAAGGAGGGTAGTGCCACAAGAGTGTCATCTAGGGTCATGTGCTTCCATGAACCGCACAAAGAGGAGAGGCACATATGGAAGGAGTATGTCCATGGAGGAGGAGGTGCATGGAATAGATGTTTCATGCCATGGGGTCATGAGATATAGAGTAAATAGCCTAGGGTCGCATGATGTCGCTTGTGCGCTTCTGCTGGTCACGGCTAAGTGGAGGTCATGCAGCGAGGTCAGCCGAAGAGGGGGCATGGGTCGCATTGCCATGGGGGAGCTCACGCGCCTATTTCTAGTTGTGTCATAGGGTGGAGGAGGTCCTCAGGAGGAGGGCAGGCGGAGGCATCATGCACACTGCAAGGAGGTTCCGAGGGGGGTCATGCACTAGCTTGTTCACCTCCCCCTTCTTTTTCCCTCCCCAAAGAAAACCTATTAACTAAATGAATTAATATAGCATTACTAATAAAGATAACATTTATTATTATATCTATTATCCTATAATAAAACATTTCATCATCTATTATTCTTTTAATAAATGATTCATAATTAATTATGAAAATCACTATTAACCACTCAATTAAATTCTTTTAATATTTTATTATTAAAATTAACACAACAATAATAACAATAATAACATTATTATTATTATTATTCCAACTTTCATTTAATTAAAACCAAAACCCCAAATTTATTACAATATTATTAATATGATATAAAAGGTAAAAAAATCCAACCCATATCCTCTATTTAATAAAAAATAGTCCTTTATTTATTTTTAAACTCTTCATTTAATTAAAATGGTTCTTTGATAAACCCAAAAACCACATCAATTTCTTCAACCATAATTTTATTAACTTTTTAACATTAATTTATTTAATCAACCCCAACAATAATAATAATTAATTAATTATTGTTATTAAAACTTTATTTTAATTAATCACAATATCTAAAAAAATGTTATTTAATTAAAATAACTAATTTATTAAATAGGGTAAACTGCACAGTTTGGACTGCAACTATGTAGTGCCTATGCAAATCCATTAAAGTGAACTTTCCTTGATTTTGTGCTCTCGAGACTCATTGGGACACCAACTAAAATTATTGGATAATTACACAAGTCTAAAAATGACACCTTTAGGTGTTCTAACACTCGGAATAATGTTTCGATGCTCTGTTTAAAAACCAACCAGTCGATAAACCGAAAAAAAAATAGAAAATATTCATATTTTTACAGGGTTCAAAAACATGGGACTTTAAAAATGGACGTAAAAAATGATATATTACATTAGTTATTAAATAACCTTTGTAAAAAACCATTCCCCATGAATTTATTACGTCGGTTATAAAATAGCTAACCTAAAATCCAAATTTTTTTAATAAAACCGTGGAACCATTACTGTGATCTGCCAAAGTAGACCTGAAATAAGAAGAAACTAGACCAAATAAGACCAAAACCAAACTAGAATCCATACAAAAAAACATCATAACTAGACCAAAATAAGAATAAACATAGAAATATTAAACAATCACATTTACAACATTCAAAACATACAATTTAAACTAAAAAACCTAAATCCAACCCAAACAACTACCAAATACACAATTACAATTACCATATTAAAAATTATATTTTACACTACAAATGAACTAAAATCCAATAAAACCTATAAAATAATTTTCTCATTCCACTTGAAAGTATTTGACCTCTTTATCACTATAGGTTAGATGGTCAAGAAATAGGTACAAATTAAAAGGAAAGTAGATAACATGTATAATGACTAAATCAAATGAAATATTATGGAAAAGTTTATAAGGAAATATAACCTTGAGATACTTCAAGAGTGTTCGATTTGTAATTATTTCATAAATAAACCATAACATATAATATCCACATTCGATGACACATTTTTTATCCCAATTCTTTTTAAATGAGTGTCAATTCAAAATATCATTTTTATGTAATAAATAAAAAAGTATAAATTATAAAAAGAAATTTACCTTTACTTTTATATATTCAATCTTGGCACTCTTACTCTTTATGTTTTTTCAAATGTAACCCCATACCCTATTATAAAATAATATTAATGAGATAAATTGAAAATTCATTATAATATAAATATCTCTTAATAAATTGAAACTTACTTTTCCAGCATATTGTTAAATCATACCCGCACATCTCTATAGATATAGCATATCCAATAAAGGGTTTTCTCCTTTGGAAAAAACACCTAACATCCAATGATAACTAAAATAATATAAAATTTAAGGTTAGTTATTTTTTATGTTAAAATATAAATAACAATTTTCTAAATATATGTTTCATAACTCTCACTAAAAGGCATCGTCCAACACTACGTGATTATATTCTGTTCAAATCAATCAGTAATATAAATTGTTCTTTGTTCCTCATCCAATTCACGTGCTTTAGGGGAAATCATATGTGGGTCCATGAATCCATATACATCTATCTGCTCATTATTCACACTCATGTTATAAAGATACTTAACAGAAAAAAGACATAAGTTTACATTTTAAAAAATATATAATACTGGGAAAGGTGTTAAGACTTAAATGGAAAAAATATACACATTGTTGATGCCCAACATATATCCAATAAAAAGATCCATGATATCATTTTTCACAATCCCCATATTTATTGCATGTCCACAGACATGATCTTCCATTAGAAATGAATAATAATCCACCAACAAATTTGAATATCTTCATAATTTTTCGGGACTACTAGAATCTGTATCTGATGTCATAACCATCTATCTTTTTTGTTTCCTATATATTATTTCATTACTTTTGATGTATTCCTATAAATAAATAGAAATATATATTAGTTTTAAAATGTTAAAAAACATTAATAAAAAATATAAAAAAAGATATAACATACATACCCCTATGGTAATGAGCCCCAGAAGTCTGGTTGGCCATACTAAAAAGTGGTTGATACTATGTCAAACTGTCATCACCTCATCTTTAGGTAGTGGTACTCATGTTGATCTATCTATAATATCTTGTACAGTGACCCAATGATGCTCAACATCTAACTGTTTATGATGAATTTTATCTCCTATATAATATTCCAGCCCATATGCCATAATATGATGGTGAGGATAATCAACATACAAGTCACAATAAGTAGGAAGCTTTGGCGGAGGAGTATGATAAAAAATGGGGTCTTCAGGTTGAGGTGGAGGATAAATAATTGGGTATGCATGTGGGGTAGTGGGATTTGCTGGAGAAGGTGGAGGATAAATAATGGTGTCTTTAAGGGGGAGGTAGAGGAGTGGGTATAACTACCAATTATTTACATACATTATTATTAATTCAGAATTGAAGTGTATCTATAACAACATATAACAAAACCATGACTAGACTGTATAGGTATAGTGTCTTTATAAAGTGGGAAACATAAAAAACTGGTTCATAAAGCATCCATGTTGTCTCTCGTTTATTTCATCATAAGTGGACTTCTTTTTGTAATATCATATCTTATACCATTATTTCTGGCCTGGGGAAAAAAACATAAGAAACAGTGATCTCAAATTCTCAGTAAGGGTAAAGAAAAGAAATATCAATCATATCATATTCATAAGATCATAACATTTGAAAATCTTATCCTGCATAAGAGATCATAATATCATGTCATGGGACGAATCATAGAAGTGTAATGTAATCCCAATAATCATAGCATAAGACATAAAACTTTGTAGAATACACAACTAAGCATAGAAAATCATTTTATATTAGTCAAGGATCATTTCCAAGGCCATCATAGTGGACAAAGTCCATTAGTGAACCGAGTTCACTCTTCATTCCAATCATGTACCACTGAACCAGATTCACTTTTCATTCCATCCATCTCTATCACATGAGATATAAATATTTTCCCAATGCATTGGAGGGAGATATAGGTCCCACCCATCTCATAATGTAACCATTCTTATGTGTTCCACAAAAATATAAATCATACATCATACCATAACCTATGTTATAAAATGGGATTCATAAATATCATGTCGTCATAATATAATCCATATAAGATAAAATGACTTCATAAAAATAATTTCATCATAACATAATCAATTTAAAGTAATAATAGGAATAGAAACATAACCCTATATCAACTTAGATGGAAAATAATTTTCATAAAACACATGAACTTAGTTCTTGAAGAAATTATCCTTTCTTCTTCAAAAACATTATCATTTCTCAATTTATATGAAATTTCAAAAGAAAATAAGTTAATTGAAAATAAACTTGAAATTTTTTAAAGGAAGCCTCATGTAAATAATGATCTATGAAAGCGTAAATATTCGTTCATGTGATATAAGATAAAAAACATTCTCCTTGTACTTTTTCCAGAAAAGTCAAGAAGTACCTCGTATTGTAAACAAAAAAATATTCCTTCCATGCCATGTAGTAAAAGCAAAAAAAGGGTAGAAATGAATTTAAAATATATATATAAGAATATTAACCATTTTATGAAAACTTTTTTAGAAAACGAGGACATGGATGATAAATATAATCCCAGTAAATACTTACGAATAAACAATTTTGGATAAAAACGAGATTGGAAACGTTATCCCTTATCATAGGTATGATATGATTCGTATGTATCCAAACCTCCAATATAATGATTTAAATAATATTATGGATTTATTCTTGAATCATAATAATTTTTATGATAACATTTATGATCATATTTTTATCTGTTTGATAGTAACATTTCATTGTTACTCGTTATTCGAGAACTAAATGATTTATGTTCTTACACGTATTTCATCGGATTTTTACTTATTCCACTTTTAAGGTTATGGTTATATCATTTACATCATGGTATTAGTATAATATATATCATATTTATTCATTCAATTCATTTATATAATCATTGTTTAATGAAGATCATGTAAAACGAATCACATCGCATCATGGAGATAGTAAGACGTATGTACGCACGAGCAACGATATCGTTCCCCTAATTGTTGAATGATATAGAATTGGATGGTGTATAGTATCTCAGAATTAGTATAATTTCATATTATTCATATATACTAATTATTTATACCAGTATACCCATCCAATAAAGGTGGTGGTGAAAAACATATTACACCACGATGTGGAGACGATAAGTTGTACGTACGCACACGTGGTGATTTTATTTTTTTGTGGGAAGTATAAAAGGTGAAATAGAGTGGTTATATATATATAATAACATATAAGTATATTTTCTATATTAATGTTATTTTTTTATAATGAAACAACTAAAGAAGCGAAAGTAGAAGAAGAAAGAAACTTGAAAGAACCGGAAAAAGAGATTACCTTTTCCTCGACGTGCCTCCTTTGAATTTACACATAGGACTAGATTTGGTCTCTTTAGAATAATAGGGAAGATTAGAAGAGTAATGGGAAGGTTTTGGCTGAGCATTAAGGCTCAAAATGGATTGAAGTGGAGAGAGAGGAGGTTCCCTTTTATAAGAGAGGAGAGGGGATCTTTAATAAACTCTCAAAAATATTAATTTATAATAAAATAAAAATTTACCCAAAAACCTCAAAAGTTTCCCTAATTCGAATATGATATGATATAGTGTTTTAATCTCATAAAAAATTAAATTTTAGACAACTTATTTTGTCAATTTAAGACTTGTATTTTTAATTGAACCTTAATTATTCTATAAAAGTTTAATTTTGGTAATAACATTATAAATATTTAAGGGTAATTAATATTTACTTATGTGGTGTTAATTGACAATAAAAAGAATAATTTATGATATTTTAGAACCTATTAATATTACTTTGTAATTTTTAAATATTTTTATGATTTTTAAATAATTTACTAAAATGTTATGTTTATAAAATATCAATAGTGTCATTTTTTGACACTATTTATTTATTATACTTTAAATAAAATTCACACATGAAGATAAATTAGAACCAAAATAAAAAATAAACCAATACCATGTAATTATAACCTATAAAATTCTTAGATAACATTAATTAGTTTATATGATATTTCTTTTAACATTTTTAAAACCATTTATTTTATTTTTTTAATAATAAAATGATTTCTACCTCACAATTTTGTCAGCATTAATGGTAATTATTTAATCTCTAAAAATAATAAATAAAATTTTATGATGTGGGTAATTATTTTAGCTTTCCTTATATTATATATAGTCGATTTTATCTTCTATCTGTCCATATATTAAAATTTACACACTTATTTAAAAAGAGATTGTGACACTTTATCCATTTCATTAGTTTTTATTACATTTATGTCATTTTCATAGGTATCTGAAAATAAAGTGATTTCATTTCAAAAAATAGATGATAAGGGTATAATTTAATCATAAAATTGTATTTTTAAAGGTATTAAGGTAATTTTATAACATTATGTTTACCCTTAATTACCCGATTCACCTTTAACCATGATAATAAAAATAATTACAATGTTTCTATTCATAATACCCAAAAATAAAAGTATACTATTAACATAATTTGGACCTAATGATTCCAAATATGGAATCCATTTTTTACAATTAAAAACATAGAAGTTGCAGTAATTAATTTAAAATTAATCATGTTGTTGAGAAAATAGTTTTTAAAAGTTAAAACATTACAAAAGATTGAAATGTTTTTACCTATGAATTCAATGTTAAATTAATGATTATGACATACATTATATTAAATGGTAAAAACATATTATATTTATACATTGAAATCATTAAATATTATATTTTATCCATATAAATTATCTCAATGAAGAAATTTTTTTTTAATTAAAATTTAACGTATTTTTACTATTCATGAAAATATGAATGTTATCAGAAAAATATCAAAAATTTATCCAAAGTAAATTTTTATGCCCTGCTTCAAAATAACACGGTTATGTTTCCATATAAAAATTATTAAAGTATCTAAATCTTAATTTAAAATGGGTTCTCCATTTGAAGGTGTAAAATTAATCTTTTTTTACAAAAAATACATCAAATAGGGTTTTATTCATAACCTATGACTAAAATATCCATTGAATGAATATCCAAAATAATTTATTAAATATATAACACATATAAATATTATTAGTTTTATTATCAAAATTAATTCACTCTAAAATAAAAAAATATAATTGATTTATATTTTTTATAATGCATTTTCATAAGTTAGTTATAATTATTCCTGCTAACCTAATGACTATGATATAATCGTAATTTTATATTAAGGACATATCATAGTTTGTTTAATCTCATGATTTCATGAAAATAAAGATACTTATGAATAAAAATTATTTAAATATTTCATAAAACATACAGGTGTTAAATTTTACCCCCCCCCCCCCCTTAAATTGAATTTCTCCCTTGAAATTAGTCACTAGGAAGCAAACAGATGAGGATACCTCTCCTTCATCATATCCTTAAGTTCCGATTTAGCTTCTTCAAATTGGAGGTTTCTCCATAAAACTTTACCCGATCGATTGGTCTTTTTTGGTATAACATTTTCCCTATGATCCAGTATCTCTATCGGTTTTTCTTCATAAGAAAGATCTTTCTCTGACGGTATGACTTCTGAGCTTAGTACATGTGAAGGATCGGATATGTACATTCATAGGAGAGATACATGTAACACATCATGAACTTTATAGAGATTTTGTGGAAGAACCAATCAGTAAGCTACATTCCTAACACGATCCAAAATTTCAAAAGGACTGATATACCCAGGGCTCAGCTTACCCTTCTTTCCAAATCTCATTACTCACTTCCAAGGAGATATTCATAAGAACACCTTATCACCCCCTTCAAACTCATGGTCTTTTCTTTGGTTCTCAGCATAATGTTTTGGTCGACTTTGATCTACTTTTATGTGTTTTCAAATAGATCTGACCTTTTCTTCCAAGTCTTCAACAAGATCAGGTCCTAATAGCTTTCTTTCCCTAACTTCATCCCATCAAGTTGGAGTTTGACACTCCTTTCCAAATATGGATTCATATGGATCCATATAAATACTAGAGTGAAAGATATTATTGTAAGAAAATTACACCAATGTTTTGTGTTGATCCGAACCACATTTGAAATCGATAGAGCAAGCTCTGAACATGTATTCTAGAGTTTGAATTTTCCTCTCAGACTAACCATCTATCTCAAGATGATAAGCAGTAATAAAACTTGACTCTTTATCTAGATCATGCTAAAGAATTATCCAAAACATTGAGGTAAAACTCATATCCCAATATTATATAATGGAAAGTGGTACTTCATGAAATTATACCACTTCCTTTGCATATATCTCGGCAATATGATCGAGAGAGAAATCCTCTCTAATAGTAATGAATTGTTCCGACTTTGTGAGATGATCAATTATAACCCAGATAGCATTACTAGATTTGGATGTTTTTGGGAAGTCCTATGACAAAGTCCATAGTGATATTTTCCCATTTCCATTTGGTCATGGGTAATGGTTGTAACATCCCCTTAGACATTTGTCTTTCAGCCTTAACTTGTTGAGTAACCAAGCATCAAGAGACATATTCGGTGACATCCCTTTTCATTCCATCCCACAAGAAGTACTATTTCAGGTCCTTATACATCATCGTGTTTCTAGGGTGAATAGAGAATGAAGAACTATGAGCCTCATCCAATAATTACATATTTAATTCTATTATGGGAGGAACACAAATTCGGTTCCGGAACCTTATTATTTCCACACAATCAAGGTTGAATTCAGGAACATTTCACACCTTCTTTGTTAACTATACATCTTCCTTCTCTACCTCCGTAATCATCACATGTATATATGATTGAACATTCATTTAATAATGATAATATTTCTCTCCTTCCATTAAAATTTCAAGATCCATCTTTTGTAAATCCATAAATATTGGATCTTTTGTGATCCTCATCATGAATAAGATGACATGGTCTTTTTGACTCAAAGAATCTTTCACCTTGTTCACTTTCCCAGGGTGATAATATATTGAGCAGTCGTAATATTTAATCAACTCCAACCATATTCTTTGGCACATATTCAGATCCTTTTTTGAGAAAATATACTTTAAAATTTTATGATCAGTATAAATATCACAAATTTCACCATAAAGATTATCCTGCAATATTATTAATGCAAAGACTACCACAGATAAATCCAAATCATGAGTTGGGTAATTTTTATCATTGATTTTCAACTATTTTGAGGCAAACTCTATCACCATATGTTTTTTCATGAGAACACACCACAGACCATTCTTGGATGCATCACTGAAGATCACAAACCTTTCTCCACTACAAAGCAATGTGAGCACAGGTGCACTAGCTAACCTTCTTTTTAGCTCTTTGAAATTATATTCACATTCCTCCATCTAAATATAAATAACTCATTTTCGAGTCAATTTGGTGATTAGATTAGATAATCGTGAAAAATATTTCACAAAATGTCGATAATATCCTGCCAAACCAAGAATACATCAAATCTAAGTTACTATTGTTGGTCTTGACCATCCTTCAGTATCCCTTATTTTATCTAGATCCACATATATCCCCTCTCTTGAGATTATGTAACCCAAAAATAAAAAAAAATTAAACCAAAATTCACACTTAGTAAATTTGGCATAAAGCTTCTCCTTTCTCAGGGTCTTCAATACAATTCTCAAGTTATCTTCAGGTCCTTCCTTTCTCTTTGAATAGACAAGAATATCTTTATAATGACTACCACAAACCAATGAATATAGTCTCTAAATACTCAATTCATTAGATCCGTGAATATTGCATGGGAATTAGTAAGACCAAAAGGCATTACTATAAATTCATATTGTCCATGCCTTATATAGAATGTCTTCTTTGGTATATCCCCATTTTTAACCCTTAATTGAAGATATCCTGACCAAAGATTAATATTTGAAAAGTAATGAGCTATGTATAGTTGTTCAAACATGTCATCAATTCATGGGAGAGGATATTTGTTCTAGTTAGTGATATTTTTATGTTCTCGATAATCAATGCAGAGTCGCATTGATCAATCTTTCTTCTTAACAAGTAGAACAGGTGCTCTCCATGGTGGCACACTAGGGCATATGAATCCATTGTCAAGATTCCCTTTCAGTTTCTTCATCAATTCATGAAAATCAGTTGGGGACATTCTGAAAATATCTTTTCAGTGTTACTGATCCATTTTTCAGCAACTAATTGATTAGAAGACCCACTGAATGAAGGTGGGTTCTTCCTCATGAAGGATTAAACAAAGTGTTGCTCCCACTTTTTCTCATTTGGAAGTCTGGCATAATTCATAGCTTGATAAATCTTTATGAACATGGATACATGATTTTTCATTCCAGCAACCATAACATTTGGTTTCTCAGGGGGACAATCATTGCATTTCCCATCACTTTCAGCATTAACGATGTTTCTTTGGGTTCTACCCATTGACTAAAACCAAGAAGCATAGTGTGGGAAACACTAATTATAATAGGAAAACCGCATAATCAAGAATGAAATATCAAATTAGGACACTTTATATTTTATCCTAGATTATTCATGGTCATTTATAAAACACTAGGATTGTATCCTATACTTAGACATATCCTTAGGGTTCTTACTAAGGCTTTCACATCCTAGTTTCCAAAGGATATCTATACCTTTCCTCTGGTACCAACTATAACGACCCATACATTACATACATTTTTATTACTTTAGAATTGAATTATATTTATTAAAACATATAACAAAACCATTACAAGATCGTATAGGTATAGTGTCTTTAGAAACTGGGAAACATAAACAACTGGTTCATAAAGCATCTATGTTGTCTCTCGTTTATTTTATCATAACATGATTCCTTTTTGGCATATTATATTTAATACCCTTCTTCCTAGCCTGGGGAAAAGAAACATATGAAAAGGTGAGCTCAAATTCTAAGTGAGGGTAAACAAATGAAATATCAATCATATCATATTTATAAGATCATAACATTTGAAAATATTATCCTGTATAAGAGATCATAATATCATGTCATGGGATAAATCATAAAAATAATCCCAATAATCATAACATAATACATGAAGCCTTGTGGCATACCCATATAATCATAGCAAAAAATTCATATTATTCAAGGCTCATTTCCAAGACCATCATAGTGGACAATGTCCATTACGAAACCGAGTTCACTCCTTGTTCCAATCTTATATCACTGAAACAGATTCACTTTCAATTCCAGCCATGTCTATCTCATGAGATATAAATATTTACCCAATTAATTGGAGGGATATCTATATCTCACCCTTCTCATAATTAAACCATTCTTATGTGTTACACAAAAACATAAATCACACGTCATTGCATAACCCATGTAATAAAATGGGATTTGTAAACATCATGAAGTCATAACATAATCCATATAAGATAAAAGGACTTCATAAAAATAATTCTAACATCATGTAATCAAACAAATGTAATAATAGAGATAGAAACATAAACTTATATTATCTTAGATGGAAATTAATTTTGATAAAACACTTGAACTTAGTACTTGAGTAAAATATCCTTTATTTTTCAAAAACATTTTTTTTCTCAATATGTCGTGCAATTTTATAAGAAAATAATTTAATTTAAAATAAACTTTAAAACAAGTAAATTAATCTTCATGGAAATAATTATCTATGAAAGTGCAAAAAAAATTCATGTTGTATATGTTAAAAAAAATTCTCTCCATACTTTTGAAGGAAAATTTAAAAAACAAAAGAAAAATTCCTTCCATACCATATGGTAAAAGTCCAAAAAAGGTAAAAATGAATTTAAAAAAACATTTACTAACATTAAACATTTTATAAAAAAAATATAAAACATTAGCATTGATGATTAATATAACCCCAGTAAATACTTACGAATAAATAATCTCAGATAAAAACGAGATTGGTAATGTTATCCATTATCTTAGGTTGGATATGCTTCATATGTATATGAACCATATGTATAATGATTTAAATAATGTTACATATTTATTATAGAATCATAATAATTTTTACAATAACATTAATGATCATATTTTTACCTATTTTTTAGTAACATTTTGTTATTACTCGTTATTCGGGTATTAACTGCTTTATGTTCTTACATATGTTTTGTTGGATAAGTTCTTGTTCCTCTTTTTTGGTTATAGTTATATAATATACAGAAAGGCATTAGTATAATATTTATCATATTTATTCATTCAATTAATTTATATAGTCATGGTTGAATGAAGATCATTTAGAATGAATCACATCGAACTGTGGAGACGGTAAGCCGTACGTACGCATGAGTGACAATACCATTTCCATAATTGTTGAATGGTATTGAAGTGGATGGTGTATAGTTTGTATGAATTATTATAATGTTATATAATTTATATATAGGTATTATTTACACCATTATACCCATATAAGTAAGGTGGTGGTGAAAAATAGATTACCCCATGGCGTGGAGACGGTAAGTCGTACGTATGCACACGCGGTGATCTCGTTTTTTCGTTGGATGGATAGAAGGTGAAATATGGGTTTTTAATATTTATAATAATATATAATTATTTTATTGATACTGAAATTATTATTATATTATGAAACAACTAAATAAGAGGAAGTATAAGAAGCAAGAAACTTGAAAGAATAGGTAAAAGAGATTACATCTTCTTCAATGTGCCTCATTTGAATTTCTACTAAGGGCACTAGAGTTCGTCTTTTGTGAAGAAAAGAACCTTCAGAATGTTACTAGAGAAGTTGTTAATAGTAATGGTCAGAGGTTTTCCAAGCTTGAAGGCTCAAAATAGAGTGAAGAGGAGAGGGAGGAGGTTCCCTTTTATAAGAGATGAGAGGGGCACTTTTGGAAACCCTCAAAAATATTAATTTATAATAAAACCAAAATTATTTTGTCAATTTAAGCCATATATTTTTAATTGACCCTAAGATATTCAATTGTAGTTTAATTTTGGTAATAATATTCTAAATATTTAATGGAAATGAATATTTTCTTATGTGGTGTTAACTTACCTTAAATAGATATTTGATGATATTTTAGAACCTACAATTATCACTTTGTAATTTCTAAATATTTTTATGATTTTTAAATAATTTAATAAAATGTTATGTTTATAAAATATCAATATTGTCAATTTTGACACTATTTATTTATTTGACTTTAAATAAAATTAACCATGAAGATAAATTCAAACCAAAACATTACATACACTCCTAACATGTCATAGTAACTGTAACACCCCAAGATTTTATGAAAAATATTCTTTTAATTTCATTTATGTCTTTTGTTTTAAGCTACAACGAGATTTCCTTGCGCTATACGCAACACCGTATGAGCTTGCATTATACACAACACTATTCTTGGATCATGTTACACACAATTTTGATAGTAGTTATTCTATGAAACATTGAGTGTATATGTATATATTAAATGTATAAATTAAATATGGTTGTATTATGTTATAAGAAACAACGGAGGAGTCTTGCACAACACGCAACCCTAACTTGGATTGAATTACACGCAATCGCGACCTTCCTCGATAGCGTGTGTTGTACGCAATACTAGGTTTCACAAAACAACAATATATTGTTATAATATTATTATGGACTAGCCGTTATGAATAGTATTAACTACATTTTTAATTTTATAACTTTATAATTCATCTTACACATTTTCTATAATATGGTATGAGAACAAAATAAATTTTTCGTGTAAAATATGTATTTTTCAAAAATTGCAGTTTTCCATCCTTTTGATGACACACCCATCTTAAATCTTGTTTTTGACATGTATATAAGTTCAATTTGACAAAATAAAATTCTTCTTTGGAATCAGGATATAAAAAATTACTTTGGATAAATTTTTCATATTATTCTGATAACTTTCATATTTTAATGAATAGTAAGAACACGATATATTTTAATTAAAAACAACTTTTTTCATCGCAATACTTTATATGGATAGATTATCTTTTTAATTGGTTTTAAAGTTTAATTAGAATATATTTTTACCATTTAATCCAATGTTTTTCATTGGAATTAATTTCACTTTGAAATTGGATATAAACAAGTATCAATCTTTTGATTGTTTTGGTTTCTTAAAAACACGCTATTTGTTTTGATAACGGGAATTAAATTTAAAATTAATTAATGCCAATTATATGTTATGAATTTGAAAAAATAGACATCAATTTTCAATTCGAAATATCAATTAATGCTTAGTCTGAATTTTTGGTATTTTTCTGAAAAACTTCAATTTTCGATGAATAGTGAAACCACTTAGTGGTAGTTAAAAAACTGCCTTTTTTAATTTAAAAGTTAATTTTACCGCTTCTGTGAGTGGAATTTCGAAAATCAGGGAGATATTGTTAATATCAAGGACTAAAATGTGGTTCAATGAGATGAAAATAATTTTTGGTGAATAGTAATTTTTTACTCTTTTTACGACGGTTAAAAGTAAATAGGGTAATTAAGGGTAAAAATGTTATTATTATTACCCTAACACATGTCCTAATTCTATTGGATAAGTGTAATTCGACCAAAAAAACCTTAGTATTAAAATATGACCATTTAAGCCCACTTGGATTAGATTAGAACATTTAATATTAATTTATTTAAAGAAGGGTTAAAATAGATAAAATCAATGTTTAATAAGTAAATCATTTTTAATATAGGGTTGTACATAAGATAAGTTCGACTATAAATATTAATTAAGAAGATAAAATATTTCCTACATAATGGTATTTTATTTATTATTTTTGGACATTAAATAATTTAATTTATTTATGACACAGAGATGATGCATTAATTATCTTATTAATGAAATATTGAAAACATTGATGTTATAAACACCCAAAGAAATGTAATTTGAGACTTTTTATGAATTTAAATAATTTTATAGGTTAATATGACATGTTATTTTTGATTTAATTAACTTTCTTTGAACTAATCATTCTGTTATGATTTTTAAAAAAATCAATTACCAAATAGTGTCAAAATTGACATAAAATAGTTTTTTAAACAAATATTATATTTTTAATTGTTATTTTATTCATAAAAATATAAGATTCGGCTAAAGGAATTATATAAAGTTATATATATTAATAATAAACAACTTTGGGGTTCGTTTGGCTGGTTATAGTAAGTTTATTAACCTTATAGTGTAAGAAAACAAGAAGACACGGTAAAAGTAAACTTATTTAACTTAAGGTTAAATCTAAATGATAAGGTTAAAATAGAGACCTAAACTTGTCTAAATTCTATTGGATGAGACGATTTCGATCCATCCCCACCTTAGCTTCTAAATAACTCAATTTGGAGCTATTAAAAACCGAATATGACTTTATAATAAAATAATATTTTTAGTTTTTCCAAAGGTACATCTCTCCTCCCTTATAAAAGGGAACCTCCTCCCTCTCTTCCTCACACCACATTGAGCCTTCAAGCTTGGAAAACCTCTCCCAAATTATCTTCTCCACTTCCATAGAAACATACTAGAGGTTCTGGTCTTCTTCAAAGACTAATTTTAGTTCCCTAAGAGGAGGTCTCAAAGAGGCGCTTCAAAGAAGAGGTAATGTTCGTTACCAATTCTTTCAACTTTATTTCTTCTTCCACTTATTCTCCCTTAGTTGTTTCATTATGAAGTAATAAAATCAGTATAACTCATATACTGATATGTTATTATAAGTATGAAACAACCCTATTTCACCATCTATCCATCCAAAGGAAAACGAAATCACCGCGCGTACGTACGTACGGAATACCGTCTCCACGCCGTGGTGTAATCTATTTTCCCACCACCACCTTACTTGGATGGGTATAATGGTGCAATAAAATAACTATATATGATTATTGTAAAGTTTTATTGCTTATAAAATATTATACACACACTCCAATACAATTCCACGATCATGGGAATGATATCATCGCTCGTGCGTAAGTACGGAATACCGTCTCCACGAATGCGATGAGATTCATTTTCCATGATTAACCATTCAAGAATGACTATAAAGTATATATAATGAATAATAATGAAATAAATGACATAATTAAGCTACTGGATTTATTTATACATACATATATATATATATATATCATCTACTTACTTCCATTCAATTTAATAATGAAACGAAAACAGCGTTCATGCGTACGTACATCCTACCGTCTCCATGAACGGTGTATTTCATTCCTTTTATCAATCTATAATATATATATGTATATGATGAATATATATTATATATAAATCATGTTTTACATTCTGTAATTATGTAAATCAGGATATAAGTATTAATATCAAGAATGACAAGTCGAAACACATACGATAAAATGATTTTACCCAGAACGTTGCATTAACATGGAATTTACAAAACAACGGGTAATATAAAGTCATAAGTGATACATATATTATATCATAAAAATTAATATGATTATTTAATAAGTAAATGATGTCATTTAAATCATTATACAGTAGGTTCGGATGCGTACGAAGCATATCAGACCTAAGGTAAGGGATAATTTTGCAAATCTCATTTTTATCTGAGATTGCTTATTCGTAAGTATTTACTAGGGTTATTGGTATCATCCATGTCCATGTTTTATAAAATTGTATTCATGTATGTTTAAAGTCCTTTTTACCCATTTTGACTTTTACCCCATGGTATGGAAGGAATATTTTTTTTATTTACCTTACAAGGTACTTTTTCGACAAAAGTACGAGAAGAATGTTTTTTTAACGTATACGACATGAAAGGATTTTTACAGTTTTATAAAGGTTTATTTTCATGAAGCTTCCTACAAAATATTTCATGGCTATTTTCAACAAAATCCTTTTATTTTAAAATTTCATGACATTTTGTTAAAAGAAAATGATTTTGAAGAAAAAAGGATATTTTTCTCAAGAATTCATTTCAAGTGTTTTATCAAAACCATTTTCATCTAAGATGACATTATTTCACATGTGTATATTTCAAGTATCATGTCTCTATGATTTACATGGTTTCACTTTTCTTATTATTAAATGATATCCATTTCTTTTATATGAATTATGTGCTGATGGGATGATGTTTATGAAACCCATTTTATTCGTTGGCTTATTATGAATGATGTATGTTTATTTTATGGCACAAGTAAGAATGATTTCATTATGCGATGGGTGGGACCTATATCTCCCTACAATGAATTGGGTAAAGATTTATATCTCATAATATAGACATGGCTAGAATGGAAAGTTAAAGTGGTTCAATAATACAGGACTGGAACGAGGAGTGAACTTGATTCCGAAAGGGACTTTGTCCACTAATATGGTCTTGGAAGTAATGCCTTGGCTACTATGTAAATCATATCACGTGGTTAATGGTTGCCACAATTAAATGTTTTACTCCCATGATATTTTATCATGATTGATGTTCCCTTATGATATATTCTTTACGTACTTCCAAGATTCATGTCTTTGCTCAAGATTTTGATGTATAGATTTCATGTTCAAGTTTTTGCATTCAAATGTTTATGTATTGTTTTATGTTCTCTATTTTTACCCTTACTAGGTATTTGAGCTCACCCCTTTTATGTTTTCTTTTCCCCGGTATATAATAAAAGGTTTTAGGTAAGAATAAAAGGGATGATCTTTATTGGGAGATGTTGATGATCTTTCACCACGATTAGAAGATTTTATTCCGAGTTTCCAAAGACACTAAACTATTACGATCCTTTTGTGTTTGTTTTTGTTATGTATTAAGTATTCTGCAAAAGTAATTTATTTTCCATGTACGTCAAGCTTCGGGTCTCTACACTTGGTATCCGAGGAAAGGTTTAGTCAACCTTTGAAAACTAGGATGCGAAAGCTTTAGTGAGATCCCTAGAGATATTTCTAAGGTATGTCTAGGGATGTCCCTAAGGTTAAGTATAAGTATCGGTTATAGTCCAAGAATTATGGTAATGATATTAGATTAAAACTAAGATGTTATATATTGAAGTTACTCTCCCTTGATTATGATTTTTTTCTCTCACACTATTCTTTTTGGGTTTTAGAAAATGGCCGGAAACAAGATGATTCATGATAATGGAGGATATGATAGACAATGGAATGATATTTTACATGAGCAACCAAATGAAATGGGATTTGGAAGTCCAAACATCATTATTATGCTAAATCAGAAATCTCATAATATGATCAATAAACTCATATTTGGTAAGTTTCCTGACTCGGATAATAAGAGAAAGATGCAGTTTCATGATGATCATAGAGGAAAGAAAGTTCAATTTACCCTATCTAAATCATGTGGGAAGAGGCATCAAAAAGAATGTTTTAAAGGAACTAGAAGATGCTTTGGGTGTGGAAAATAAGGACACAAAGCCAGTAAGTACAAAGGAAAAAGTTTGGTTAACACCATAGATGAGGATAATGGTATTTCTACGACATTAACAATGGTTAAATGTTTTAAATGTGGAATGTATGGGAATTATGCAAACCAATTCTCTAAGGGAAAGTCTCATGAAGAGAATCAGTATGGTCATATGGGTAGTATTTATGTTGATGATGATGATGAGACTACAAATGATATGTTAGATGAAAGAATTGTTGATGCTCGGTCAATGGTTTAAAAAGGTAGTGGAATGATTACAAGGTTATCAAGAGTAATGTTGTATATGTAATCTCATGGTACTATGGAATAAAGACTCTTCTAAGGATTTTTACACTGTTGACTTTCCTTATGTTTTGAAAGTGTACGATGAATGGTACCAGTAACCATGAACGGTTATTCAGATATTTTTGGAAAGAAGATGATATGCGCATAATGAATGGATAAATAGAAAATGAAATGTTTGACAGTATTCATGATCTCATTACTGATATAAGGAGAAGGTTATATCATGGTTTGAGTATATAGAAATTTTGGATTTTTGTATGTGGAAAGAGTTAACTTTTGACAGCATTCATGTTTTCACTAAGGTTTAATGGGTATTCATTTTTCAAGAGAATACATGATTAAGGTATTCACATGATTGGAATGTGACCAACAAGATATATAGGGGATAAATGATGGTTGGTTGATGACATTTCAAGTAATCATTTTCTTTATACTATGATCTTGGACAGAAGTATTTTAGATAAAGATTGGAATGTATTATGTTTTACATAAGTTAGTATTGTTTAAGGATAGAACTTTTTTCGATATTATTTATGGGATGTTATAGTAATGTAGTTTTAGAAAAAGGAAAACCTGCAGGATGGGCGACAGCACATCGCATCGGACAAGGCTGTGGGAATCAAACCCACAACCGAAGTTTGACTGGCCTTTATCACCTACCACTGGCCTACTGGAAGTCCCTGTATAGTAGAAACTAGTTTTATTATATTAAGCAGTATGATATATGAATTATAAGTCCATTTTAGGAACCATATATGATTAAACTCACTATAGATCGACTTATGTATATTAAATAACTTTTTCTAACCTTTTGTTTGAGACAGATGGAATGACCTGTCATTCTATCACATGATCTGCTAACACTTCACGAATAACAAATTCAACTTCATTTATTTAAGAGATGAAGTGTAAATTGTTCAAGGCATGAACAACAGTGAGATTGTAACAAAATAAAGTAAGTATTAATTCTAATTCAAATTCTTCAACTTTGGGGAAATGATCTTGAATGTCACGACCCGACCTCGGGGCCCGTGTCGTGACTACCCCAAGCCCGCCTTCCATAGGCCAGGGGCTGGCGACTAGCACCAAGGCGTAAATCCCGGTAAAAGGGGATGGCATTGCCTTTGTAAATTAAACAAGCACCATAGAGTAAGCAAGCGGAAAAGGTAAACACTAAGTAAAAACTGGTACAACAGTACGTGCGGAAAGGTAAGTGGGCCAGAATACAAACCCAAACTGAAAGTAAAGTACAACTCAAAAGGGGAAAACAACAACTGAAAAGTAAATCCGCAACGTCGAGCCGTCCATTAGAAGTCCCACCTGAAGGGTGGGTACAGAAAGCCTCCACTGCTCCTCGAGTCCAGCCGACTGCTCCGAGAACTTCCCAGCCAGTGGTCCACCTCCAGGTACCGTCCTGCTCCACAAGCCTCCACCATGATCAGTGATGCCCGTCGTCTGCAACCAACACAACGTAGTGCGGGCATAGCCTGTGCAGGGGTGAGTATAAGCTACTCAGTAGGGACCTCGAGACCCCCGAAGGTCTCCCAGAATCCACAAAGGATAAACCACAAAGGAAAGATACAATCACGAAGTAACATCCGACACTTCTTAGGTATATGCCCATACATATACCTAAGTCATCAATCTCGTTCGGCTCCAACATCCGAGCCCAAGTACAACCCAGTCCACACAGGAAAGAAAAACGTAAATCCACACAGGATAGCTCAACACAATCCACATAGGAAAGTAAAACAGAAATCAGCTCACACAGGTATACTTCTTCGTATGACGATAGAGATGATCAGATGTAGCCACTGATTCATCTAAGTCGTCGGACCCACAAAGGATCGGTAGGTACTAACCCCCGCAATGACCCACACAGGATCGATCATGAAGTTGAACCCAAAGCTATTGGGAAACTCCTTCTCCAACAAGTACAGTGGTTATGCCGCTACAACCAAGCGCTTCCTTATAACCTTGGAATGCTGTAGTACTCCACCTATCGAGTACTGTGGGCCTGCTGCTACAACCAAGCGCTTCCCACCATGGGACTGCTGCTACAACCAAGCGCTCCCCCTCATAGCCTCTAGAGGTACTCCTTCTGTTGAGTACCACGGGTCAGCTGCTACAACCAAGCGCTCCTCCGTCATGGGTCTGCCGCTACAACCAAGCGCTCCCCCGTGCTGCTACGACCTAGCGCTCTTCCGTCATGGGTCTGCTGCTACAACCAAGCGCTCCCCCATGCTGCTACAACCAAGCGCTCCTCCATCGTGGGTCTGCCGCTACAACCAAGCGCCCCCCCTCATAGCCTCCAGAGGTACTCCTTCTGTTGAGTACCATGGGTCTGCTGCTACAACCAAGCGCTCCTCTGCCGTGGGTCTGCTGCTACAACCAAGAGCTTCCCACTGGGCTATCCGTAACACACCGAGTCGTTCGATCAGCAGTCGTCAAGTCTCAACCGGCTCTAGGGTTTCCACACACAGCATGCTCATTCCGAGAGGGTCCACTCCATGAGCCAAGAGGTCGATGCATCAACTGACATGTAGTCCGGAGTTGATGTATCCCAAGATGTACCGTAGTGGCCACTGTCGAAAACACAGAGGATTCCCATACTATTTCCATCATCGTCACAGTCGCAGCTAGCTCTAGGGTCCCTGCACACAGCAAGCTCGTTCGGGAGGGTCCGCTCCACGATCCGAGAGGCTGATACATCAACTGAAACATATTCCAGAGTTGACGTATCCAAAAGTTCTATATCATCAACAGGAACTCAACGTCGCAGATGGCGCGTCAATCGGACGCCCGGTCTGAGAGTTATTGTCTTTTTCGTTCGAGGGGACCGGTTGGTTTCTAAGGCAAAACCAACCCGACCGTACTCCACCTACGTCCAAACCTCGGGCGGAGTATTCCAAAAGATCCGTCTCACTTAGAGGAATCCATCAAAGTTGACGGCACGTCAATCGGACGTCCGAAACTCAAGATATGAGCGTTTCCGCTCCGAGGGCCTGGTTGGTTTCGTGTACAAACCAACCCAGCCGAACCCAAAGGATTCCGAAACCTTGAGTGTGATATACAGAAACAACCGTCTCGATCGAAGGATCGCATTGACGCTGACGGTGCGTCGTTCGGAGTCTCGTAGATCATGTTATGAGCAAAAGACTGAAAAGGTCCGGAAACGGGGGGTCTGGGCCAGGACCGACCCCCCTGGGTCGGCCCGAACCGGGTCGACCCGACCCAGCTCGACTCGACCGAGCGGCCGAGCGAGGGGAAGTCACGGGGGGGGCTTGCTGCCCCCGTGTGAAGAAACGTCTCGGCCCCGGGTGGGGCCGCCTCGCCAGCGGACGCGGCGGCCGGGCCGCGTCCCTCCTCCCAGTTCCGCACGGCCGCGAAACTGGCTCATCGCCGCGGCTTCAGCCGCAGCGGGTTTTTTGTCGGCACCGCTGCGCCGTTGTGGCGTGCCGGCGGGAGCTTCTGCGGGCCACCGGACGCACTCCGGTGGTCCGTTTTGCATGCGGTCTTCGCCAGTGTTCCTCCCGGGATCCGATCTTCACTGCCAGGCCCTTGAATCGCCCTTGCGGCCCTGTTTGTCATCGTCCGCTGTTTCACGCACCAAGAACAAAAAGGTGAAGTGGGTTCGGACTTGCTCGTTAGTCCACACCCACCGTGTTAGCAATCTTAAAGATATTCACCCAACAATATTTAAACGACCGGGGATTTAATCACAAATATTTAAAGAATCAAACCCCTACCTCGTCGTACGTGCATTTTTCACGGAATTGATCGTCGCGGAAGAAAATAATCATCGAGTCGCGGAAGAGCGTCACTGTCGCGCGGTACTTGGCATCGCGTCGACGAACTCCGAGGATCAAAAACATACAGATTTAATTATAACAATTAATTCCTTGTTGTTTCTATAAACCCCAAAGAATCAAAAAAAGGTCTGCAATCTCTTACCTCAACGGATGATGGAAGATTTGTCTCAGATGAAGGAACATCGCAGAAGAACGTCGCGGGAGAATAATCGTCGGCGTCGTGGTACTTGGCGTCACGTCGTCGATCTCCGGGGGCTCGGCGTTCTTCGTCACATTTCTTCAAAGGTCGGCGTTCTTCGCGTTCTTCACGTTCTTCGCGAAGGAGGATGAAGGACTTAAGGCTTCTATCAAATCCTCTCAACGAACAACACTCAAGAAGAAAAATGTTGTCTTATTTTATTAACATGCCATCAAACGAACAAAGATAAGTTAGGTAACGACCCATTAATTTATATAATTAATTCAACGAATAAAACCACCCAATTAAAACGAGCGTTTAATGGATTAAGAAATGACCCAGTTGACTTTCAATTAATAGGGGTTTTCACGGGTGCGTTACGTAGTCGAAAAGAAACGGTGGGGCTCATGCGGACCCCACCTCACAAATATCCTACCAAGAGGGTAGGATATTTTGAATTGTACCATATCCTCTTTAAATTAGCTTAAGCAGCTTTAATTGTCTTTTTAAGTGGCTTAAGTGAAATAAAAATATAGTTGTCGCACCACTTTATTTTATTTCTTAACTTAAAGCCCAAAAATTAAAAACCACACCTGAGCAAACGCAACTCCGGAAGAGGCGTTTCTAAGAACGTATCGGCACTGTGATTCCATCGGTTCCCTCAGAATTTGATTCTGAACACCGGTTCAAAAGTTAGAAAAACCCTCTCGTTCGTTCACTGAACGTACCCGAGCCAATCTTCGAAAATTGATTCCGGGCACACCGGGCCTCGGAATCAGGTGTCGTCTAAAACTGTGTTCTTGTAAAATTCCAACGAAAATTAAAAAAAAATCCTTGAAATTTACGGGTCTTTACATTTAAAACCGAAATTTTTTTCCTAGTGCCCTTATATCTGATGAATCAGATGGTACCCTAGATCATCACAAATTTATGGCTCTGTGATTGATCGATTTTTCATAGCCATGTTCTCTACCACTCTCCATCATAACTTGATGGTTATATTTTTCATCCATATCCATATTTTCACCTATGTTCTCCTATATGGAAACCCAGTGATGAGTTACTTTGGGTAATCATTACATTTCATACTTTAGTATTTAAAATTAAGTTTTAGTATTCCTTTTTACGATGTGGGTTTCTATAAATAGTAAATGATTTATAACCCCAACGAATTTCGAGGGAGAAATTCATTTTAAGGGGGGTAGAATTTAACACCCCGAGATTTTATGAAAAATATTCTTTTAATTTCATTTATGTCTTGTGTTGTAAGCTACAACAATATTACCATGCGCTATACACAACACCGTATGAGCTTGCAGTATACGAACCACTATTCTTGGATCATGTTACACACAATTTTGATAGTAGTTATTCTACGAAACATTGAGTGTATATATATATATATTAAATATATAAATGAAATGTGGTTGGATTCTGTTATACGAAACAATGAAGGAGCCTTGAACAACACGCAACCCTGACTTGGCTTGCATTACACGCAATCGTGGCCCTCCTCGATAGCGTGTGTTGTACGCAATACCAGGTTTCACTAAACAACGACATATTGTTATAATATTATTATGGACTAGCCGTTATGAATAGTAATAACAAAATTTTTAATTTTATTTCTTTATTATTCATCTTACACATTTTCTAGAATATGGTATGAGAACAAAATAATTTTTTCGTGTAAAATATGTATTTTTCAAAAATTACAGTTTTCCCGCCTTTTGATGATACACCCACCTTAAATATTGTTTTTTGACATGTCTATAAGTTCAATTTGACAAAATAAAATTCTTCTTTGGAATCAGGATATAAAAATTTACTTTGGATAAAATTGTCATATTATTCTGATATCTTTCATATTTTAATGAATAGTAAAAACACACTATATTTTAATTAAAAATAACTTTTTTCATCGCAATAATTTATATGGTTAGATTATCTTTTTAATTAGTTTTAAATTTTAATTAGAATATATTTTTACCATTTAATCCAATTTTGTTCATTGGAATTAATTTTACTTTGAAATTGGATATAAATAACTATCAATCTTTTGATTGTTTTTGTTTCTTAAAAACACGCTATTTGTTTTGATAACGGGAATTAAATTTAAAATTCATTAATGCCAATTATATGTTATGAATTTGGAAAAATAGACATCAATTTTGAATTCAGAATATCAAATAATTCTTAGGCTTAATTTTTGGTATTTTCTGAAAAACTTCAATTTTTGATGAATAGTGAAACCACTTAGTGGTAGTTAAAAAACTAACTTTTTTTTAATTTAAAACTTAATTTTACCGCTTCCATGAGTGGAATTTCGAAACTCCGAGAGACATGGTTAATATGAAATACTAAAATTTGGTTCAATGAGATGAAAATAATTTTTGGTGAATAGTAACTTTTTACTTTTTTTACCATGGTTAAAAGTAAATAGGGTAATTAAGGGTAAAAATGTTATTATTATTACCTTAAAACATGTCCTAATTCTATTGGATAAGTGTAATTCGACCAAAAACAACCTTAGGAATAAAATATGACCATTTAGTCCCACTTGGATTAGATTAGGACATTTAATATTAATTTATTTAAAGAAGGGTTAAAATAGTTAAAATCAATGTTTAATAAGTAAATCATTTTTAATATAGGATTATAAATAAGATAAATTCGACTATAAATATTCATTAGAAAGATAAAATTATTTCCTACATAATGGTATTTTATTTATAATTTTCAGACATTCAATAATTTAATTTATTTATGACACAAAGATGATGCAGTAATTATCTTATTAATGAAATATTGAAACAATTGATGTTATAAATACCCAAATAAATGTAATTTGAGACGTTTTATGAATTTCACTACTTTTATAGGTTAATATGACATGTTATTTTTGATTTAATTAACTTTTTTCTGACTAATCATTCTGTTATTATTCTCACAAAAATCAATTACCAAATAGTGTCAAAATTGACATAAAATAGTTTTTAAAACAAATATTATATTATTAATTGTTATTTTGTTCCTAAAAATCTAATGTTAGCCCAAATTACATATATAAGGTTATATATATTAATAATAAACAACTTGGGGTTCTTTTGGCTTGTTATAGTAAGTTTATTAACCTTATAGTGTAAGAAAACAAGAAGACACGGTAAAAGTAAACTTATTTAACTTAAGGTTAAATCTAAATGATAAGGTTAAAATAGAAACCTAAACATGTCTAAATTCTATTGGATGAGATTATTTCGACCCATCCCCACCTTAGATTCTAAATAATTCAATTTGGAGCTATTAAAAACTGAATATGACTTTATAATAAAATAATATTGTTAGTTTTTCCAAAGGTGCCCCTCTCATCCCTTATAAAAGGGCACCTCCTCTCTCTCTCTTCCTCACACCACTTTGAGCCTTCAAAATCGGACAAACCCTAAAGAATTATCTTCTACACTTCCATAGAAACATCCTACTGGTTATGGTCTTCTTCAAATACCAATTTTAGTGCCCTAAGAGGAGGTCTCAAAGAGGTGCTTCAAAGAAGAGGTAATGTTCGTTACCGATTATTTCAACTTTATTTCTTCTTCCACTTCTTCTTCTTTAGTTGTTTCATTATGAAGTAATAACATCAGTATAACTCATATATTGATATTTTATTATAAGTATGAAACAACCATATTTTTCCATCTATCCATCCTATGGAAAACGAAATCACCGTGCGTGCGTACGTACGGAATACCGTCTCCACGCCGTGGTGTAATCTATTTTCCCACCACCACATTACTTGGATGGGTATAATGGTGAAATTAAATAAATGTATATAATTATTTTAAATTGGTATTGATTCTGAAATAGTATACATACACTCCAATACAATTCCACGATCATGGGAATGATATCATCACTCGTGCGTACGTACGGAATACCGTCTCCACGAATGCGATGAGATTCATTTTCCATGATTAACCATTCAAGAATGATTATAAAGTATATATAATGAATAATAATGAAATATATGACATAATGAAGCTACTGGATTTATGTATAAATATATATATATATATATATATTTCATCTACTTACTTTCATTCAATTAAATAAGGAAACGAAAATAGCGTTCATGCGTACGTACGGCCTACCGTCTCCATGAACAGTGTATTTCATTCCTTTTATCGATCTATAATATATATATATATGTATATGATGAATATATATTATATATAAATCATGTTTCACATTCTGGAATTATGTAAATCAGGATATAAGTATTAATATCAAGAATGACAAGTCGAAACACATACGATAAAATGATTTTACCCAAAATGCTGCTTTAACATGAAATTTACAAAAGAACGAGTAATATAAAGTCATAAGTGAAACATATATGATATAATAATAATTAATATGATTCTGTAATAATTCAATGACATTATTTAAATCATTATACAAGAGTTTTAGATACGTACAAAGCATATCGGACCTAAGGTAAGGGATAATTTTGCAAATCTCATTTTTATCCGAGATTGCTTATTCGTAACTATTTACTGGGGTTATTGCTATCATCCATGTCCATGTTTTATAAAGGTGTATTCAAGTATGTTTAAAGTCATTTTTACCCATTTTGACTTTTACCCCATGGTATGGAAGGAATATTTCTTTTATTTACCCTACAAGGTACTTTTTGACTTTTCTGACAAAAGTATGAGAAGAATTTTTTTTAACGTATACAGCATGAAAGGATTTTTATGGTTTTATAAAGCCTTATTTTCATGAATATTCCTACAAAATATTTCATGACTATTTTCAAAAAAGTCATTTTCTTTTAAAATTTCATGAAATTTTGTTAAAAGAAAATGATTTTGAAGAAAAAAGGATATTTTTCTCAAGAATTCATTTCAAGTGTTCTAGCAAAACCATTTTCATCTAAGATGACATTATTTTACATGTGTATGTTTCATGTATCATGTATCTATGATTTACATGGTTTCAATTTTCTTATTATAAAATGATATCCATTTATTTTATATGAATTATGTGATGATTGGATGATGTTTATGAAACCCATTTTATTCATTGGGTTATTATGAATGATGTATGTTTATTTTGTGGCACAAGTAAGAATGATTTCATTATGAGATGGTTGGGACCTATATCTCCCTACAATGCATTGGGTAAAGATTTATATCTAATGAGATAAACATGGATGGAACAGAAAGTTAAACCGGTTTAGTAATACAGGACTGGAACGAGGAGTGAACTCGATTCAAAAAGGGACTTTGTCCACTAAGATGGTCTTGGCAGAATTGCCTTGGCTACTATGGAAATAATATCATGTGCTTAATGGTTTCCACAGTTACATGTTTTATTCCCATGATATTTTATCAATATTGATGTTCCCTTATGATATAAGCCTTACGTACTTCCAAGATTCATGTCTTTTCTCAAGATTTTGATGTTTAGATTTCATGTTCAAGTTTTTACATTCAAATGTTTATGGATTGTTTTATGTTCTCTATGTTTACCCTTACTGTGCATTTGAGCTCACCCCTTTTATATTTTCTTTTCCCTAGGATATAAAGAAAGGTTTTAGGTAAGAAAAAAAAGGTATGATCTTTATTGGGAGATGTTTAAGATCTTTCACCACGATTAGAAGATTTTATTCTGAGTTTCCAAAGACACTAAACTATTACGATCCTTATGTGTTTATTTTTGTTATGTATTAAGTATTCCGCAAAAGTAATTTATTTTCCATGTACGTCAATCTTCGGTTATCTATAGTAACCTATAAAATTAATGTTGAACATTAATTAGTTCATATGATATTTATTTTAACATTTTTAAAACCATTAATTTGATATTTCTATTAATAAAATAATTTTTACCTCATTATTGTTTTATCTTTAATGGTAATTATTTAATCTCTAAAAAATATAAATAAATTTATATTATGTGTTTAATTCTTTTAGAGTTCTAGAGACTCTCTATATTCCATTTTATCTCATAGTTATCTATATATTAAAATTAATACACTTTAATAAAAAGGGATTGTGACACTTTGTCCATTTCATTAGTTTTTATTACATTTATGTCATTTTCATAGGTAAGTTGCAATAAAGTGATTCCATTTAGAAAAATAGATAATAAAGGACTAATATAATCATCCAATAGGATTTTTATATGTTTTAAGGTAATTTTATAATATTATTTTTACCCTTAATTACCCGATTCACCTTTAACCATGGTAATAAAAATAATTACAAATGTTACTATTCATAATGCCCAAAAACAAAAGTAGCCTATTTACATAATTAGGACCTAATGATTCCAAATATGGATTTAATTTTTTAAAATTCAAAACATATAATTTGTAGTAATTAATTGAAAATTAATCTTGCTATTGAGAAAATGAGTTTTCAAAGTTAAAACATTGCAAAAGATTGAAATTTTTTACCTATAAATTAAATGTAAAATTAATGATAATGACATAAATTATATTAAATGGTAAAAATATGTTATATTTATACTTTAAAACCATTAAATATTATATTTTAACCATATGAATTGTCTCAATGAAAAATGTTGTTTTTAATTAAAATTTAGCATATTTTCACTATTCATCAAAATATGAAAGTTATCATAAAAATATAAAAAAATGTATCAAAAGTAATTTTTTATACCCCTATTCAAAATAACATGTTTATTTTTTCACATAAAAATTATTAATTTGTAAAAATATTAATTCGAAATGGGTTCTCCATTCAATGGGGTAAAATTATCCTCTTTAAAAATATACAACAAATAGGGTTTTATACATAACCTATGACTAAAATATCCATTGAATGAATTTAAAAAATATTTTCTTAAGTATATACCACATATATATCTTATAAATATTATTATGAAAATTAATTCACTCCAAAATAAAAATATCTAATTGATTTATATTTTTTATAATGCATTTTTATAAGTTAGTTAAAATTATTTCTACAAACCTAACGGCTAGGATATAACAGTAAATTTATATTAAGGGCATCTCAAATCTTGTTTAAAATCATTATTTCATTCAAATAAATCTACATAAGAATAAAAAATATTTAAATATTTCATAAAACATATGGGTGTTACAGTGGGATATGCAGTCTAAAATTTTATTTGCATGTCTGCAAACATTGACTGTACTGATACTCTAATTTTTTTCATCCATTGTCTCAATAAAAATATGAACTTAATCCTCCAAGGATTATATTTTTTTTATAAATGACCTCACTGGAAGAATTTTAGGAATGTGGAAACACTTTTCTTACTTATACACTCGTCGGGTATCCTCGTACACGACCGGGGTGTTTGGGCTTTCTCAATGCTGCAGATAAAATGTCTTGCCTATCCGTAACTATAAATACCCCCTGTATGCTTTGTCCTCAAGTGAATATTGTATTAATTAATTGAAAACTTCTATGGTGATTCAAATTATATACATAATATAATTAACTTAAATATATAAAATAAATATCTTACAATCCTATCAGCTACGATTCTTGACTCTTTCGAAATATATTGCTCCTTTCTTCCCATCCGATCTCTTTTATATTTTTCATGTCTATATGGAGGGAATAAAGGGGAAACATCTCCTGATCTTGAATACTCAGATCTATGTTTTTGTAATTTTCCCTCCATCATTTATTCTTCCAATAAACTATACCCTTGAAAAGATAAACTATGAGGATATACATTTTTATATTAGATCTCCTAATGACATGTTCTTGTTTTCTGTAAATTAAGAACAATAAATCATTAAAAACATTAATAAGGTCACTTATATAAGAAAGATTATAAAATTTTACATTTCCTTTACCAAAAATGATTCTTTTATTCTACTTTCAACAAATTGATTCCATGTGTCTTAATCTAGGAAAGGATATATATATGAAATGTATTGTCATGTTACCTATGACCAAAAATGAATTCAAATGTGATGGTTGATTTAAAATCCCTCAATATCCTAGAATCCATCGATAAATATTTCCTCCTGACTCCTCTAGTGTTGGTATTATCAAATTTCATCTCATAAAGAAGAGGTAAAACAAATTATACTAGAAAAAATTAAGGATTAGTCAAACAATATAAAAAGATCTTACTAAAATTGCCTCCCACAACTGAGATATTTTCTCTTTGTCCAAAATTCACCAATCCTTATACCAAATTCTTACATTGATTTTACCCTGATTTGATACCATACTCTTAAAATATTTTTCTTTTGGACCTCTGGGAATTTCATTCTCATCAAACTCAATGAGTATCCTTCGGTCCTAGCTATGGGCAAGTGATAATTTTGGTAAATGTGGGCATCCACATTTACCAACTCTTGAAGTCTTCTTTGTTGTTATGGGAGCACATGAGGACAATTGGGGAATATCAAGAGGATCAAGTCAATGCTCATCCCTAGTGGTATGATCATGATGCTCATCTCCCGAACCATGTGCTTGATCAGCTGATTGATCTGTCATTATCCTTCAAATCAAAATAGAAAACATTAGGTCACAAATATACCAATTCAAATATTACAATACTAATGTAAACAAAAGTTGAAAATCTCAACTATGTTACATAATATTAAACATGGTAAATATGGTAGGCATGTTAAACAATGGTAAATATAGAAAACAAGGTAAACATGGTAGTTTAATTTTCATTCAACAAAATTAATAAATATATAAGTTACATAATGGTAAACTATGGTAAACATGGTAAACACGGTAAATTAATTTTCATTCAACAAAATCAATAGATATATAAGTTACGTAATGGTAAACCTGATAAACTAAACTAAACTGAATTAAAATAAACAAAAATTTCTACTTATTTGTTTTAATACGCGTTTTAATAAAGGAAAAATTAAAATATCTAGAATTTTATGAAATTAATAAATTTAAAAAAGAAATAAACATATGTTACCTGTAATATTAGGAATGTAAAAATGTATTTCTTTCCCAAATTCCTTCATCATGATCATTCCTTATGGAACAAACCGTGTATTCAACATGTTTATCATTATTTTTTGCTAATATTTCCATGGATGTAGGGATGTTATATAAGTCAACATTTTCATCAAGTTAATCCTCACCAACAAATTGTTTTTTTTCTTGGTAAAATAATATACCACTACATATTTGATTGGTCAAGAACATAGAAATTTTTTTCATGTGTTTTCATTATAAAAGAATCTATTGTGTCTTCTAATCTATTAAAATTAACAACTATCATTCCAAATCCATCATGTCTGACACTGTTGTTACCGATAAACCATTTGTATTTAAAAACATGAACTTTAATTTTAATGTAATCAATCTCCCATATTTCATCAATGACTCCATAATATGAACTTGATGTAGAAATTGGGTTTTTTGTCTTTAAAACTCGAAAAATGCATTGCTTCTACAAACACCAGTACCCCACTATTCTAATATGCACTTTTGTTGTCCTGAGATTTAGTATGAAATGTATAGCCATTAATGTCATACCCAGACCATGTTATCACTTTTAAACATGGACCACTCACTAACCATATTAATGTCTCTGATACATCTGATCTACCAAGAAATGTCTTTTTAAACCATTGAAAAAATTTATTGTTGTGATCATTCAAAATCCACATTTCTTTCTTCTTTGGATGACATTGTTTCAAATCATCAAAATGAAATGTGATATACAGTTGGGAATTAGCTATGTTATTAAAGATATATAAATGTATCTTCTTCATATATTCAGCTTATAGGGATTTGATTTTAATTTAATGAATCCACTTTTCATCATTATTAACTCATTCATGGAGAGATGGAGGCAAACCTATTTGCTCCATCATAGCCAAGTAGCTTATATAAAACTATGAAAACTACATAGAAATATAATTTTCAGTAATTGAGGCTTCTGGTCGATATGGATTTTTAACACACCCCTTAAATATATTAGTATTCTTTTCAAAAGGATACCTCCAATGAAAATATGAAGGTCTATAATGATTTATTTCTCTAACCATATGAACCATTAAATGCACCGTTATATCAAAAAAAGATGGAGGAAAATACATTTCCAATTTATAAAGTACATAAATTTCATCCTTTTCCAAAATGTTCAAATAATTCACATCTATCACCTTATTACAAATTGAATTGAAAAAATAACACACCTTCATTATAGACTTTTGGACACAGATGGGAAATATTCCATGCAATGAAACTGGTAGAGGTTTTTGCATCATGATGTAAAAATCATGATATTTCCTACCTATAAACTCTAAATCCTTCAAAGAGACAAAATTTTTGATATTTAAAGAATAAATTTGAGGAACTTTGATATCATAGAGACACTGACAAAATATAATTTTCTCCCTCTTGGATAATGTATGAAATGTTGGGGGAATAAATGTTCATCTTCCATTAGGAGTGGGAGCTAACTCCAAATGTATTACCATTTATAGTAATTCCAATATTGCATTCAACCTATCTTTAGTCTTTCCTTTAATATCTTACAATGTTCCAATCAAAATTTCTTATATATTTTTCTCCATGTTCATGACATCAATATTATGTTTCACTTCATGATATCTCCAATATGGTAGCATAAAAAATAATGACCTTTTATACTAAATATGTCTGTCATTACCAGATTTATGTGTCCTTACCAATGTCACATCAAGGTTTTACACCCTCTCAAAATAAATATATGCGGATAAATTTTTAGAAAAAACATCGATTTCCTGTGATCCATTGAATCCTTTTTTTATTCTTCTATAACAGTGATCCATGGGAAAAAACATTCAATGAACCATGTGTACTATTTTTCTCCCATGGTACAATTGACAATATGAAGTCTCTTGTCTGAAAATTGGACATGGTTTATGCCCCTTAACACTGTATCCAGAAAAATTTTCATACACTGGGAAGTCATTTATAGTGAACATAAGAACTTCATGCAGTTGAAAATATTAAATTTTATAAGAATCATACACCCTAATACCATCCTCCCATTAATGTTTCAAATCATCAATAAATGGTGACAGGAAAACATCAATATCATTTACAGGTTGCTTCAGACCAGAGATATTTATACTCAACATAACATATTTTCACATCATAAAAACATTAGGATAAATGTTGTAAATTACCAATAAAATTTTCCATGAACTATGAGTTCCACTGAGGGTTCGATATGAGTTCATTCCATTTGTGCACAACCCAAGTATGAGATTTCTAATTTCATTTTCGAAGTTAGGATATTGGTCATAAAATTTCTTCCATTGTGGACAATTTTCTGGATGACGTAGTTTTCCATCATATATCCTCACTTCATCATTCCATCTAAACCTTTTTTCAATATGTGGTTTAGAAAATAAATTTATCAAATGATGAATTATATGAAGATACCAAATTACCATGGAAGGGATCTATGTAATCTCTATATCAACCTATGATTTTTATTTCAACTTATAGTATGATGTCAAAAAAATTGGAAATTCTGACAGAAATTCATTTTCCCTCCTATATATAATACTTACTTTCGGATAGGAATATATTTTCTTATATCCCAATATCATCAGGCATAATATTTTCTTGTCCATATAATGAGAATCGAGAAGATCATTTTCTTTTAGAAGAATTTCTTTCAATAATTATAGTAGCTTTATAAAACTTCTGTCAGTCCATCTATATTTCACCTTCAGGTTAATCAATCTTACCACTATGGACAAAACCGTAAAATCTATACAACCAAGATACAATGGTTTTTCAGCATCACCATATAGACGCGCAACTGTTAGTTCTATCTCAATTTGTTCTGCATCAATATCACAAATAATTTCTTCAATTCCATTAGAGTTATCATCTTGCAAATCATCATCATCAGTAGATCTGACATATTCTCCAGATTCAACATACCAAATCCTAGTACTGTAACTCAAATTGAAACCATGACAAATCAGATGATCCTTGATCTCTCTACATTTCAACTTCTTCATATTCAATCATTTCAGGCATGGATAGAAAAAAAATGTTGTTTCTTGTAAAATTTCATTTAGAAAATTCCAAAAAGGCATCAACACCATCCTCATATTCATTACTCGTTCGATGTTCCATAATCCAACCTCGACTCATTATTACCTATAACAAATATCAAAATTATACATCTTGTTAAGATAATCAAATTTTAGATTTATATGAAAAATATCATAATTTGAATGTAAAAAAATATTTAAATATAAAATAAATATTTTCATATTTGAAAATTATATGCATGGAAATAATTTTAAAAAAAAATTAGTTAGATATAAAAATTTTATATTTATATAAAACATGACATAATTTGAAATTAAAACAATTTTGAAAAAACAATTGGTAATATATGTGTTAGTAATCAGTAATTTGGGAATATTAAATGGAATGATTATACACGACTTCTACCGATATAGAATAGTTAGTCATCTCATATAAATGTCCAATGAAATTATTATATGATGATGATAAATAAACCCATGAAAAAATTATCAAAGGGTGTGAAAGGAAAGTTTAATTTAGAATGGAATTCCATTAGAAAAAAGAACTTTCTTTCCCAAGAAAATGTTATCTCCAAATAATTTGAAGTAGAGGAATTTAGAAACTATAAAGACTTATGGTAATAGTTTACTACCTTTAACATAAAAACCTTCATGAAATTAATTATGAAATCACTAATGTTGATGGAAGAGTAAACCATGTTGTTATATTAGAATATTATCTTGAATATCTCAATGTTTAGAGGGATAATATGAAAATCATTTTATAATGACATATCTCTCTCATATGGATCATGATATAAAAGTATAAATTCATCTTGGATCCTTTATTATTAAGGTACACAAATAATACAACTTGGTGAAACTAGATACCAAATTCACCCTTCAATAAACATTAAATATGAAGTATAAATATTAAAATATGTATACATTCACCATCCTGATCAAAATCAATAGTTATTCAAGGGTTAACATATCTTGTGATCTCCCGAAGAGCTTCCTCAATAAGATTCCATGTATGTACAATAAATAAATAACCATTTAAATCTTCATATAATACTTAATGGGGAATTTAAAATCACCTAACCCATTCATTTAATGATATTATGAGGTTGTATCCATAAAAAAATACATTATTGAAGTCTTTCATTTCTCTAAACTCTTATTTAACATGTAAATAGAAGTTAAAAATATTCTAGGATAGAATGGGATATCATTATTAGAGAAAAATATGCATATACATATAATTGAATGACAACCCACATAAGAAATATTTACAAACATTCACCTTTAATTAATTTTTCATCGATAACTCCTAGAGACAACAAGAAAAGATTACATAGCTCAATATGATAACTATATTCACCTATATATCTCTTGTGTCCAACCAAGTTTATTTTTAATGATAATGGTAGTGTAAGTTAGTTAAGATTCAATCACTTGATAAAGAGTTTTATCACATTAGGGAAAAAATACAGAATATAAAAAGAATTTTAATTTGTATATATTACCAAAATTAAGTATTAAAGAATGATACAATTATTGATGGTAAATAAATAAATTTATTGAATAAATTCTATGTTTGTAAGGTTATCAGGAAGAACTTTCACGATAATGATTTCTGGGAATCACACACATGGAAGTACACTCACACACACATGATTGAACACACATGGTAGCAATAAAAATAATCGAACTTGCATGATATCACTCCCATAGTTTATTTTACCATAAAAAATTAGAATGGTAAAAAATAACGCTATGAAACATACCATGATACAAATAACAATGATAAAATAATAATGTCTTTGAACATAAATTTAGGGCATTACGAAAAATAAACAATGAAACTGAGGCATTTGAGGCTTACTTGACTGTTGAGAGTCAACCAGATAGATCCAGTGATAATAATGATAATGAATTATGTTTTAAAAATGAGGTTGGTGGGAATGAAATCAAAGAATCGTTTTTAGGTTTTCCACGGGAGAGAGACGAGTCACAGGTTTCCCGATCGAAGAAAACATAAGGAGAGAATACGAGTCTTGATAAATAATTAAAAAGATTTATCACATTAGTTATTTAATAACCAACGTGATAAAATATTTTTTTATGTTTATCATGTCAGTTATTTTATATCCAACGTAATAAATTTCTACGATTTGATTTATTATTTTGGTTATTTAATAACCGACATGACAAATTGTCAAGATTTGATTTATCATGTCGGTTATTTTATAACTAACGTGATAAATCAGTGAGATTTTCTTTTTCAGGTCAGTTATAAAATAATTAAGGTGATAAAACATTAAGATTTTATTTTTACCATCGGTTATTTTATAAAAGATGTTATAAATATCTATGATTTGATTTATCACATCATTTATAAAATAACTCACTTGATAAATCACATAGATTTGATCTTTTACATTGGTTATAAAATAACCAACATCATAAATCAAATATCAGGTATTTTTCATCAGTTATAAAATAACTAACATTATAAATTGATTCTCGATATTTATGACCTCGGTTGAAAAATAACTGACGTGATAAATCATTTTTTACAGCATTTCACATCGGTTATATATTACCGAAGTAAAAAAACACCGATGTGGTAAACATTTTCTAAACTAGTCTCGATATCGGATATTATAAAATAAGATGAATGAAAATTGGAATCTCTATTCCTTCATCATTCATAGAAACGTCATCAATCTAATTAAAAAGAGAATGAGTTTGGTTTGATGTTTTAATATATTTAAGAGTGGGTTGACATAATTCCATTAGAGGAACCAATATCAAATATATCAATCTATAAGGATGTTTTAACAGATATTATAAAAATCATAGTTATGGGGGAAAATAAATTTCCACTTGAGATTCTTCCCCTCACCTATTTTCTTTGATCTATAGAAAAGTGGTTAAAACACTATAATATTTGATTTATTTTAGTACACCATGGATAATTTATATTTTGATGGGTTTTATCCAAAACATAATATATAAAAAATCCTAAACACACCCACTCTCATATATATATATATATATAACACTGATGTCTAAATGGTTTATTGATTATAGTATTCATGTGGAATGTATACTACACAATTCATCTCTTTCCTTGATGATATATTATCAATCTGAAATCACTAGATAAATCTTAAGGTGTAGTCAAAGCATATCAGTGGGGACAATATACTCTTATATTATGAGACACATTCTAATTATTCTAATTTAAATAGGATCCAATGAAACCACCACTTGGGTAGATACGAATCCAAATTATTCCTGACATTCCTATGACATTTCTCTCTTCATTAAGAGACATTTCAACCACAACAGTATAAGAGATAAGATTTATCACATACACCGGAGTTTAATTATACAGTTTTAGAGGATAATGATACCTTTGTGAATTAAATTTTTTCTATAAATAATTATATGAAAAAATGATATTGTTTAGTGAAGTAGTTATAACATTGTATTGTAATATTATTACATTTTTGAAGTGTGAGGAACCTATAGATTTATTCATTACAAATGATTCAAGGAAAATGTTCTTGAAAATTTTAATCATGATTATGTTCAATAAAAACCTTCATGACATTTTATCATAAATACTATGGCCAACCATATTATCATATTCACTTTTATCATAATTGTGACACACATTAAATTAATAGAATATAGAGTTTTCAAAATGTCTTAAATATTCCCAATATTCTCTAAAATGTAATCATATTACTAATGAACATTATTTCCAATTTTAGGATTATAGGGAGGGGTATAGAAGTTCTTGAGAAAATAATTATATATTCTAGTTTCTAGTTAAACATCCCTAACATGAGTTGTGATGGAATAACTATATATTCCATACCACATGTGTCTCACACATAGCCTTCTATGTGACTCTGGTCAAATAGACATTTTCTGCATTGAACAACATCTATTGAACCCTCACAGTGAACTCTACGAAACCTTTTTAATGTAATGGTACTGCATAAATGAATGATAAAATTTCATCATATAGATGAAAATCATAATTTTAATCGAGATAATATAATAAGTGAACTTAGAATATATCAAAACTCAACCTGGGATTCATTATTAAAAACATCCAAATGTAACAGATGGCTCATTACTATGTGATCTATACAATTACTCTCAACCCTTATGTCTTAAAAATCTTATCTCTTGTCAAGAAATAATCTCTGGGCATGAATAAAACAACCACTATTTGATTCTAATTTGTTGTGAGAAATATATTTCATTGGTAAACCAGCCTCTCGTGATGCCCCATGGATGGTCTCAATGTGTATTCTTGATCTCTATGTGATGGAGAAATGTGGCTAGGTATCTAGAACTATTATTAAGGAATAATTTTCCAATATAAACACCATTAAATTAGAAGATGGAATATATAACTAAAATTCACCATGAAAATTCATAGTAAAATTTCATAAGGTATAGTGTATAAGGAACTAAAGGTTCCAATAAAAAAATTAAAAAAATAATTCTTGATAAAACCATATACTAAAACTTATTTCAAGGTGATGTGAGGGATATCATCCCACAATTTTATTTCTAAACACCAGTACCAGTCTAAGGTGGAAGAACACCACCTCCGTACAAATCATTTCCCTTGCCTACATATGACAAAACAAGATTTATATAAAACAAATGTTCTACAAATTTTTTGATTAAACAATCTATGAATGATCAAATGAATTTTTTTATGCAGATTAATTATCAAATAAAAATAAAAAATATTTTTAATGAAATATAATTCATAGATTATATATTTTCATTATTTTTTAAAAAATTCAAATATAAACTTTTTATTAATATTTTAGAAGAATTCATAAATAATTTTTTTAATTTAATTAACCAGCAAAAAAATTATCAATGAAATTATGGATAACCTAACCAAATAATAAACCATGAAAAATAATCATAGGGTATGTTTTGTCTGGGGTAATTATTATCCTTACACCATAATAATCAGATGACTATATGAATACATATCTATTATATACTACATTAAATATGGTAGAACACCCAGAAATGTAATTCCCCTATCATAAAAAACATTTGTTAGAGTTTTGGAGCATTTTCATGCAAGGTAGTGGGAAAATCCTAGTATACATTTACCAATAAATTACCCTTCTATATACCTAAGTTATTAATATGACACATGCCACAATATGTGGCTTCCAATTTCACTATCAAGTAACAATGGGAGGTTTTCTTCATTAAAAGTAAATTTCAATTATAAATAATCAAACCAAACAAATTCATTTTAAAAAAATAATTGTAATATATTTATATGAACAAAACCAATGTGAAAATCTAGTTTATAAAATATGAAAATAGAAAAAATGTTCTATAATAATAATGAAATTTATAAATAATTTTAAAACTAATTTACAATGATAAATCATGCATGATTCAATAATTAAGAGAAATCCACAAAACCACCCACCTCATCACATTATATTTATTATGATTTATTAGGATCCTAACTATAATCTGGATAGGTACTCTTAGGTATTACAAGTAGACCCTATACAAGGAATCCTATATTATAAAAAACTAAATCAATAATTTATAAATCAATAGATCGATGATAATAAAATAAATAAGGTGCTTAAAACTGTCATAAGGATTAAATATGATTGAATCATTTTCATCCTTTCGTACAATAGATCTCATAGAATTCCCACTATATCATGATATAAACCACAAATCAGGTGAAAAAAATCCATGATCTAGGGTATCATTCTACAAACCGAATAAAAAAATATGGAAAATTATGAATGTTAAATAAGGGATCCAAAAAAATTACTTCTGGGATCAAATGCAACATGATCTTTCATAATAAATCTCAAAATTGAATGGTATCTCCAAAATATTAATGAGGAATCTAAATGGATGTGATTAGATGTTATAGAAAAAAGAACATAGTCAATTCGATATGTATCAAATTGTTATAGAATAATATTTGGAATAATTATTTGTCATAGAATGGTTTGTCAACACAATTTTCACAAACGTTTTCCAAATTTCCACATATTTCATGGTTTTTATAGAGATTCATGGTTTGGATGCATAATATTTCTAACACAAAACCATTAATGATCCCTCATATGGAAATAAGAATTATATTTAATGGGTTATTATTGTTAGCTGCACGGATTATCTAAACATGTTCTAACCGTTAACATGGTTAGGTGTCCCCAAAAACTATTAAAAATTACCAAAATTGAAAAGGGAATAAAAAATTAAATGATCTTAAAATTAATACAAGTAACTAAATGTGGAATCATGATATGGAAATATCATTTAGGAAATTCAATGAAGCTATTGATAAAATCATCATATAATTTTTCATCAACCAGAGGATACACATCCAATTCAGTTAGGCAAGATTCAGTGATACACCTAACAACAAAAGGTATGTTTCCTAAAAATATAAAATGGTTTTTCCAAAATTTCCATCAGGTCATTCACATTCTAATTTATAATCACGATTATTATCATAGGGTTGTTTGAATGATATGAAATGGTTATAGTAGTCGACAAGATCTTGATTAGGTAATAAATAATTCTCCATGAGAATCAGAATAATAATACTCATTTCAAGTACATAGAAATATCAAATAAATTGATACACTCTAATGTAGAGATTGAATTCATTAATATAAAAAACTCCCACTAACTAGTAATCTTATAGAGTATTTATAGTCATCGCCCAATATAGGTACTCAATAATGAGTCCAAACATCATAGTCAATCACATACCCATTAATTAATAAGAATATATCATATCATATAAAATATATACTCTTATTTAATGCATTATATTTTTATACTATAATGTGGATAGTATGACTGAATTTTTTCTGATGTATATAGTGAAACCATCATTTGGCCTATCACACATCCGAGAGTCCTAGTCAACACCCCTTAAAAACAACAACTAGTGTTGCTTCAATAACATTAAAGTAACATGCACCCCACCTCATCCTGTATAAAGCTCCAACTATCTATCTAATATGATGCCACTGATCACATTATAGAATTATATGGAATCTTGAAAACCTAATTAATAGTCATATAAAATGTGTTCTCAAGGAACCTATATAGGTTCCTTATATATCCCAATTCTAGGCTCGCTATTGGAGATCTATCACATTGAAATCACTTTTATCTAACCATTCCCCACAAGTAATTACAATTTAGTATCCCAATTCTAGGCTCTCTTTCATGAAACTTCATATCCACCAACCATAGCTTCCTATATATTTACATCAAATAAGAGGGACTGGTTTAACACCCTAGATATTTTCCCCAAGTGAATAAAAATAAATTATGACCTAATAATATATTTTAGTACATATTTAGTATTGGTTACACTAGGTTGCTTATCTCCTACCAATGATAGTTCCAAAAAAATTGTGAAATTGGAAGAAAAATCCTTCCTACACATATCTCCATGATCTAGCTTCATGAAATCCGTATTATTTTCTTCTCTAAAGGATACAAGAAATAAATAATAAAAGGAACAATTCTATAGTTTTTTTCTTGGTGACTCAAACATACATGTGTCCAACTAATCATTGCTTTCCCTAGGTTATGATCCTATATAATGGTTGGTTAATGGTACATATGAAACTCATTTGTGAGGTATGATATCATTGGATGTACTGGGAGATTATTTCTATTAATCGTTTTCATAACCTATAGTATCCAGGAATGATATTAGACATACAATACATTCTCTAAATCTACTGGAGGCTCTAGTCAATCATCTAGAAGGGGATTCTCATTACAACCCTCTTATCATAATACTGGATGTTTCCATGGAGGAATTGATCTTCATTTTACAACAAAAACATGGACCACATGATAGGACTCAAAAACACTATATTTAAGGGAGTTTAAAATAAGGATATCATTATATTATTTATGGTTCAAAATTTTATACATAATAGTGAAATCAATTACTGTCAAACTAGTTCAAATATGTAAACACACAAAAATGGGGAATCCTTACCTACCTATAAGGATACATAGACTCTCAACATCATACCATAATGAACAATGAGTAAAATATAATATAAAAGAAATCTCACAGTTCAGGTGAATCACCCCCGGTTAAAAGACTCAATAGAAATAATGAAAACCAAAATAGAAATCAGGATTCTTGTTATAAGGTATTTCATAATTGGTGGGTTAACAAATCCTAAATAAGATTTCTATACCAAGTTCTAACAATTACATAACTATTTTATACCTTTTCTAAAATGTTTAGAAACAGGTAAAATGTCCATTACAACTATATAATAACCCATACCTTTTTTTACAAAAAAAACATTAATTTTCTTATATCATCATCATTTCTTTATTGATCAAATTAAGGGTACAAGCAAAAGGGGCCAAAGAAAACCCCACAAGGAGAGAAGGGAGTTATGGGGGCCTAAAGTAATGTAGTCCTAGAGAATCCCCTTTGATCAGGTTCCTCCCTTCAAGAGAAAAATAACACACCTCCACAGGAGAAAACACACTGAGACCTTGTGTCGCCATCGAGGCTAGACAATCTGCAACCTTGTTCCCATCCTTCCACGTGTGCAAAAGGACAATGTCACTACTGATGATGTTCCTACATCTCCTCAGAATATAGGTAACCGACCAGGGGGTGTTGCGCTTGTGGTTCATGGAGTCGTGGAGGATGAGAGAGTTTATAACCAATGGATTGAGTTTCAATGATATTTAAATTTAGATTAATAAAATTATTAAAACACAATCACATAGACATAACATGGAATGTGAGAAATAATTTGAATCATATAACTATGAATAAATAAATATATATTAAAAAAATTAGATAATTTCACAAAATTATCCAACTCATAAAATGATAATTCTTAACTTTTCTACAGCGAGTTCTAATTCTAAAATGATTTCTCTAATATAGATATACACTATCACTCCACATATACTGGGTCCCTACCACTATCCCTACCTAAAACTATTAATTATTCTCTTATACCAAAGGTGTATTATGTTGGGTGTGATTAAAACCCATTATATAAGCTCCAATACAATCTTAATCTCATATTTAAGGAATTCAATATATACTGACATGAATGTAATGGAAAATATATTGAGAATTAATAATGATGAAAAATATATACCATAAAACCATAAATTCATGGTGGCACCTAAGGTCAACCATACATGCTTTATCCAGTTCCATATTAGTCTAAACACATTAACAAAATAAATTTATATGTATATGATAATACTAGATCACAAAAAACTGAACAAGGTCCCCCAACAATAATTATCAAAATAAATGGTATAGTATATAATTGGAATAATTTTATGGTACTATAAAAATAATATTCCTAAAAATGGACATTCTAGATCCTTAAAATAACATCATGGTCCCTCAAATATAATAATCATAATATGAGGATTACTTTATCCTTAAAATATCGTAATAGTCCCCAAAATAGTAATAATTATAATAATGATCATACCAAATCATTTGATGAGGTCATGGTTTTTGAACATTAATAATCAATATATTAGTCATACCCTAACTATGTAATCATGTCATAGACCCCCATTATTAATAGTCATTGTAATATGCATAATATATATTTTGAATCTCTTTAAGGTCCTCCAAAAGTTATAATCATAATAAAATGTGTACTGAACCTTGTAATCATGTTAATGTCCCAAAATAGTAACAACCATAAGAACATCATAACATTTAATTTCATAAAAACATATGTTAATGTTTACCAAAAAGTTTTTAATTTCATTAGAAAATTATATATCAAAGTCTATTGAGTATGGAGTGATCAATTAAAATTTCTATCATACGTTTTCATTATTTCTATAAATTTGATATTCCAGTATCTAGGGTTTACCCTATACATATTTAGAAAATATTTTTATCAATAATTGATGCTATGAATATTTTGTAATTTCCACATATTTTCAATTATAGTTAATAAAGAGTAGGTCACCATAAATTGTGGTCTATATCCACACCTTTCATGATAGGGAGACACTCATTGTCTATGGGAATGTAAAACCCATTTATTTCATAGATTTTTATAAATGATGAAATACACAACTAAAAAAAATTCCACACATCATCATGACCACACAACATATACACATGATATGTGAATAAATACATTAGGGGATGAATCCAACCCACATTAATCAATAAAAATGAATTTCCAAAAAATGAAATGGGATCCATATTCCGAAGTGAATAAAGGATCATATGAAACAAATTAATTTTAAAAACTAAATTATAAAAATACATGTAGTGATGATTCTATATTATTATCCATTTAAAAAATATATTTCATCTAAAACTATCCATTAAATCCCCTAGATTAGTAAAATCAAACATTACCGATAAGAAGATGAGATTTTCTTAGATTAATTTAATTTATAATGGACTATACTCATCCCCCCAGAAAGAGACCATACACCAATAAATATGGGTGTGACTCCCCTAAAATTTCATTCATTATATTATCCATTTAAAATTTTTGAAATTGTTGACACAATGACATAGATGTATGAAAAAGACAATGGTGGATCTAAATAAACCATACATAAGAGAATGTTCACATTAATGTAAAATTATATGTTCAAAAAATATATATTTTATAGACAAAAATAAATATGCTCTATTTAATGGTGAGCCCATCATAATTATGGTATTTTGGGAGACTCACTTCACTACATGATCATGAAAATTCCAAGCTTGGTTGTGTTGATCCTCTATTCTTTACTTATATTTAATAGAGGAAAAACACTACTTGGGAAATTGAAAGGCCCAACATGTGCTACAAAATAAGTTTCCCAAAACCACATATAAAGTAATGGGGGACATTACAACACATACCATACCAAAATAAAACCACCAAAATAATCAAAAATTCATTGCATATAATAGATATGTGATAACACCCCTAGTTTATTTAAATGATATTTCTACATTAAATTATCATAGATATGATTGAATATTTATTTGAAAATTTCATGATATGAAAGAATTAAAAATAGCCTACTATTTTTTAATTATTTTCCATTTATATAAGGATGATGTCCTCTAAAAATATTATAATAGCCATGATTATTGTAGTGAACTATGGAAAACAACCTTCTAACAATATGAGTGTCCTAATGTTTGGTGAAAAACAATAGAGTTTCCATCTTGAGAACATTTGTTCCTTAAATCTAAACAATATAGACAATAATAAAGAAAAATTCATGTCATAGGTGGGATTAATGTTCCATGTAAACTCAATTATTATATTTATATATTCTAATACATTATCAATTTAATGATGTCATGATATCATTTACATGAATATTTTGATGGTACTTAGAAACATCATATTGATTAATATTTCCCATGAATAGATGATGGTTATAGTTTCATGTAATGAGTGTGATAAAACCATTAGGATGGTTGGATATAAAATCAATGATCTCAAAACTTTTTATGAGGCCCTTCCCAAAATTTCATATTTTAATCTTTTAACAACTGAAGATAAGGTTATGGAATTTCATTGAAACATATTTCATTATTGGATTTAATATGAATAATCTTTCTATTTTTCATATACTAACTTTAAATTCCTTAGAAAATCATATCATGGTCTTCTAAGTGTCTTGAAGTGTATTGTGTTCATATAATAAGAACTGAATTGATTGTTTATATTATTCATATATAGTCCTCTAAATGGTCTTTTTGTAGTGTCGTATGAAAAGAAGTAATAGTATATTACTAAAACTATGAGGAAAATTAAATATTTCTTTAAATTTATCCCATATAATATCTTTAAAATATATGTTTCTAATGTTAATAATTTTAATATTTTTAACAAATATATAATTTGAATTTTGATATCTAATGAGAATTTTGGATATAAATGTGATAAATGATCCAACTATTATAGCTCAAGATTTAAAAATAAGGAAATTGGATTTGATAGTGCACATGAAACAATATAAATAAATTATGAGATAATGTTACACCTTAAAACATTGTGATATATTCATTTTTAAATATATACAATTTCATCGATAAGTTTTGATACATAGAAAATATTGTTCTCATAAACTGTGATATACTATTAATTTGATATTTTAAAAAATATAGTGAAAACCTACTATAAAAATTATTTTATATGAATATGTATAACCATATTTGAAAATTAGGAAAAAAATATTTTATATAAATAAAAAATATTGAAAAAATGTACTTATTCTATAATAATTTCAGTATTTGGTTCAAAGAATAATTTTTACAAAAAATGTTTTTCACTATTTTTTATGAAATAATTTAGTTTACTTTTTCGCCATTAGAAAATTTATTTTATAAATTAAACATAATTCTTGGAATTTTGACATCAAAAATTACTTAGGGTTATATTTAGGGATTTAAAATATATATTTATTTTTCAGTGGATAGTGACAAATACATTTATTTGTAAAAAAATTATTTTTAATAAATTATGTTAATTAATTTTCCCATTGTTAAATTAATTTTATTTCAAGTAAAATATGTAATATTTCGTATCATTATATCCAATTAATTAAATTTTAATCATCACTATTATGGATTTTTTTTTATATTTTTATTTTTTAGGCCAGAAAAAACATTTCACTAAAAAATATTTTAAATTTAAAAAAATCCCCATTTTGATTATTTAAAATACCACTAACGATTAATTATTTATGTTAAATTCTTAGATTATATAATAATAATTATGAATTTAAATTAATATAATGATGATTCTTAGTGATGCAGTTAATATAAGATCATATATTCCGTGAAAATACATTTTGTAAAAATTGTTATTTCATGACATTTGAATGTTTTATATTAAATTAATTATGTCATTGATGTGAATAAAATTTAGAGAATTAATGGCACATTTGGAATCAGAATAATTTACATTATCTAATAAGGATATCTTATTTTTTTTACCAATCAAGAATAATGAAATTAGATAAAATTAATTACAATAGTTAACGTGATAATAGATTTAAAAGGGGGTTAATATAAAAAGAGAAGGGCAAGTTTTCAATAAAAAAATTATAATTAAAATTTTATATACATATTTCAATATATTTATATCAAAATAACTAGTATTTTCTGTTTGGAATAATTTTTCATTGGAAGGTCTATCATTTTGGATTATATTTGGAAACTTGTATGTGGTTTCCAATAATGTCCATTTGCCCACTTATAAAAGGTAAGAAAATACCTTTGCATCATCACACCTCAAAATACTTAAATTGTGGTCCAAACATGAAAAAATACATCACCAAAAATATTATAGATGATCTATATGTGATGGTCCTCTAAAAATACGAACACCAGGGTCGTTAATAAGATATTTAATGGATGTTCTTCAAAGAGAGGGTATTGTCATCACTAAGATTCTTATTTTCTACATATTATTTTAGCACCATAAATTATGTGATAAAACATAAAATATAATAAATTTATTATATATCATATAATTATATTTTATTATGTCAAATTAATAACCCAAATCCAAATCCACATCCTACAAATGGGAATCCAAACATTTAATTGTGTGTTTGACGAACTACCTGCTCGTGAAATAATATAATTAATTTTCAGTCACAACCTTTAAAGGATGGATATAATTATGTATTTAGAATATTTATAAGACATATACAACTATAATATACTTATATAATAATTATATCACATATACCTTCTTACATTACATTTGGGGGGGGGATTTGATAGCATCTCTCTTATGTATGTCGGACTGCCACCACATGAAACAATATGATTCATTTTTCTCTTACCCATGACATAGATGTTTTCAAGTATAATGTTAATGAATATATGTTATATTTATTACCTGACCAAAATTCTATAAATATAACATGACATATTTTTTTTACATTCCAATTATTTAGAAAATAATAACATCACTCATTCGTATGTCAAATCTACTACCACCACGTAGTGAAGGGATATTTTTTTCATTCTGGAATTTATTTTGAAAAAAAATTAAAATTATATATAATTATATAAAAATTATTAATTAAATTAATTTTTACACATTTTTTACTATTTAAAAATGGAAAGGAATTAACATGTCATTATCTAAACATGGACCATTTAAAGTTTACCAAAAAGGTGAAAGGAATCAATTTTTTAAGGTGTATAGATTGAATATAATTTTACTCCTTAATGACAACTAAATGTTTTTAATAAAAAATTATATGATTCAAAGTTTATTTTCATTGAAACATGTTTCTAAAATAACATGAAAATTTTTACTTTCAAAAATTAATTTTTAGTGTTGAATGATTATTTCCATCCAGAATGTTTTTAAGGTTATGTATGTAGAATTTCAATTTTTAAATGAGAAAATGTGTATTTTACTTATTCCCCACTGAGTTTGTGTTGTAATTATACCATCTTTATTATTTTTTAGGATTGAATATGATCACTTTGATTGGGGATGTTTTATGTTGAACCCATTCATCGTATTACACAGGATGATTTAAGATAATGTTTAATGATTGGGGTAATTAATAAATTTTATTATACTAGATTTTAAATATGAATTTTTAAATTGATTATGTTTAAGATAAATTTATATAAATAATAAATTTAACTTCATAATTTGGGAGATAGTTCCTCTACATATACTCATTGCATCGGTGGGTCCCATTAGACAAACTTGATTGTATTTTTGGCTGAGGTCATACCCATTTATTTTGATATCACACCACAAGGCCTTGATGGTATTTCATATATAACATAATAGGTCCTTAATAATATCATTTTTATCTCTAAAATTATTAAATCCCTCATAATGTTATTTTTCATTTGTTTTCATATGATTATTAGATTAGTTATTATATCTATGTAAATGTTTCAATCACTAGTGATTATTTATATGGATTAATTTGATCATAATTTATTCCTTAAATATTTTTATAATGATATTTATTATGTGGAATGTGTTTCAGTTATATAACTTTACATATTAATTATTCCATATTTATTCATATCTTTCTATATACACGTATCCTTACTGGGCATTAGAGTCCACCCCTATCTTTTTTGTTTCTCTTGGGTGTACGGAAGTGTATGATGATTTAAACGTAGGTATATTCTAAATGGTATTATTGTAGTCTCAAAATATTAGTGAATGAAACTGATTATAGTAATTATTTCCCTAAGTAATAATCAATAATTTAATGTTTTAAATGTTTAATGTATTGTCATAATATAAATAATTATCCTGGGGAAAATTTTCATGAGTTGGATTAATAATAGTAAATTTGATTTTTTTTGTTGATGATGATGTGACTATGAGTTACATATAAAGGGAAAAATTTATTAAGGTAAAAAAATATGAATCCTACATGATGGTTTAATATAAAGTATAATTATTAAAGTTTTTCTGTTTGAAATCATGAATTTTGATATAGGTGTATTTTATCAATGATATTCTAGTAACAAAAATCCTAAAATTTAAAAGGATTATGTTGTAGTTGTTTTATTTATAGATATTAATTCATATGTTGAGTGGTACTAATAACCAATAAATGTGATTCTGTGCTGAATTGATCTTTTTGGAAAGCACATGATCAATGGATGTTAGCTATTATCATGAACCAAATGTTGAGATTACAGATGTATGGATATGGGTTAGTATTAGTAACATTGAAATTGGTCAGTGATTTTATGGTTTGTGTTATCTTTAATGCAAATTAATATATTTAAATATTTATAGATTATATTAAAAACATTATATTTTTTCAGGAGAATGATTGTTTTATTTAAGGTTTTACGGTGATCAAGGTATTCACATATTTTTTATGTGACATTGAAAGCTACATTATGTCATCTGGGAAATATAAGGATAAGTTTATTTTGGAAATTTTATTATTTTCCATATAATTTCTTTAGACATTGAATTTAATTAGACATATTTTTGAAATATCATATAGTTAAATATATATTTAATGGATTATTTTTATCTTTTGGTTTTATTTGATAATATGTGAAAATAATTTGTTTTTTCTTAATTTCTAAATAAGGGAGGAAATAATGATTTCATCTTGTAAAATTTTGTGCTCTATTAGAATATATTTTGGTTCTATAAGAATGAAATATTAATCTAAATTACTCATTATTTGGGGGAAAATGTGATATTGATGTGGAAATTGATTAAATGATGAAATTATAATTCTCATGTAAGAATAATTCCATATGATTTCAATCTAGATTATAATAAAATTCCTAGTATCTATGAAAATTATATTCAAAGAAAAATTATATCTTAGTACAATTACTTCTGATGAACAAATTTCCTTTTATTCAAAACATATTAGTTTATGGTTTTATGATCCTTAACAATATATTCATTATTCTATTCATTGTGAACAACTACCTTTATCACTCTACATATTTATTTTGGCTTTCATTCCATGTGCATATCTTCATCAGATATTAATGTTCTATTACATGGAAACATTGTTATGTGTTATTTTAGATGAATTTCATATGTTTTTTATCTTAAATATAGTAATGTATACTAAAAATTCAGTAATGATGCGGGTTTATAGCATGGTGATTTTCAATTGTCAAACCCACTGTTACTGAGATCAAGAATAAATTTTGAGGATTTAATTCATTTAAGGGGAAGAATGTAACACCCTATGATTTTAAAATAATTAAATTGGGTTTGATAGTGGACAAGACATGAAACACTTAGTAGATATGATAATTTAATACCCAGAGACATTAAAATATATTTACTTTTAAATATATTCAATTTATTCAATGTATTGTGTTATATGAAACACCGTGTTACAAAGAACCATGAAATATTATTTATTTTATTATTTATACAAGACCGTTATAACATGATGTTAAATATGCAAGTATGAATTGTAATAATTTGTCAAAAAATTAGTTATAATAGTTTTATATAAATAAATTATATTGAAAAATAAGTATCAATTTTTAGAAATATATTTATATGATATGGAAATACGTTTTTCCTAGAAGTTATTCTTATAGATTTTTGTGAAATAATAAAATAAATAATATTTAAAAGTTTGTGAAAATTTATTTTTTAAAATAAACATAATTTTTGGAATCATCTCAAAAAAATATTTCAATTAAATTTTTGTAATTTTCATAAAATGTGGATTTTCTAGTGAATAGTGAGAAATTCCATTTTTTATAAAAGTGAAATTTCTATTTTCTAAATGAAGAAGTTGAAATGTGAAATTATTTATTTAAATTGATTTCATGTAAAATATGTATTATTTAGGTATATTTTATCCAATTAATTACATTTAAATAAAATTATGCTAGATTTCAATATATATACATTTAGGCTTTAAAACAGATTTTTCTAAAAATTGAATTAAAGTGCATAATTTTTATCCATAGTTATTAATAAAAATATAACCAACTAAGGATTTATTTAATTAAATTTTATATATTATATATAGAAAAATATTAATTTAAAATCATATAATGACTATTACTTGGCATGAAGTTAATATAAGATTATCTTTTCATTAAAACATTTCTTGAAAATAGGTTTTTCATCACGTCTGTGGGTTTTGTATTAAAATAATTTCACACTTTTATAAATTGAAACATAAAACATGTTTTATTAATATGAAATTAGTGTAATTTATATCGTATAATAATATTGACATAATTTTTTACAATACTTAATTGTGAAAACACTAAATATTAATTACTATGGTTATGGTGAAAATGGGTTTAAATGGGGTTAAAAATAAATGATAAAGGATATTTTTCCAATAATTAATTTTTAAATTCTAGTGTCTAGATATATATATATATATAAATATCAACATATACCAATATCTAATCTATTTTTTCTTTTATTATTTTTCATTAGTATGACATTATCATTTTTTATTTTTTTTGTGGAATTTTAATGTGGTTTCCCTGAAGTTCCCATTTTTTCACTTATAAAATGGATCCACATCCCCTATATTATTTAAATCTATAAATAAATATAGTTAAAACCACTAAAATAACCTAACATAATTTCATAGACACATTATAGAGGTTATGGTCCTCCCAAAGGCTCAACACTAAGGTCCGTATTAAGAGATCCAAAGGTGGTTCTTTTAACCGATGGTTATTTCCTTCACTAAGATTTTTCATTTTCAATTATTGTTTTATCAAATTAAATTATGTATTAACACATCCTATATTATAAAAAATTATCTCCTATAAAAATATATTATATTATGTAAATGTAATAACCAATATCCACATCCACTTCAATCAAATGGGAAACAAACTCAGACATCATGTGTACCATGCACTACCGCCTGAAGAACCAATACAAGTTGTTTTTTATTAAATCCATTCATATATGGTTACAATGTTGTATTTAAAATATTTATATGATATTTATTATGTTATTATAATTATATAGTTATTTTGTTTGTCCCCATGTTTTTCCAGACTAGAAAATATGAGTACAAATGTGAATTTTTCATTCAGATTCTTATAAGTGATAAATTTTACATATTACCAAGGAATATAATCTAAAATAATTTTTAGGATATATTTTTGGTCCAGTAATATGGTTTTTATCTTATTACATGATTTTGGTGAAAATTCAAGCTATTAAATTTTACCATAATAATTAATATTTAATATCCAATAAATTAAATATAAATTTATTTATACAGGTTCGTTTAGAGATATATTCTGAATGTAATATTATATTGGGATTACATATCCACCATTTAGTCTAGTATAAGTAATTTTTCATATATAGGGAATACTCTCAGGTCAGCCACTAGGGTAGACTTGGGCCCCCTTTTCTTTTCATTTTTCATTTTATTTCTTTCCTTTCATTTCTTCCATATTCTTTGGATTTTCGTGTATGACCCCAAGGTATCCAAAATCAACACATGATCGATATATTATAGGTATAGGGAGATATAGAAGGGGTAATATGGAAATAGAGGTACCATTGTGAATATTTGGACGCACTGAATCTTCATGCGGTAGCTGTGGAGCGTGGAAACGTGCGAACCTTCAGCGGATTCCATTGAAAGGCAGGATATTTTTATGTTTCAACAGAAATATTTGTATATTTACTATTTATATGTTTTAAAACCCTTATATTCCTTATTATGACTACTATTATTTCAATCCATAGCTTCTTATGAGAAAAGTGGTTTTCAGGTTGATAAACAAGATTTTATGTTCTGAAATCTCGATCACACAACATGTGGTTCAAGAACACACACCATATGTTCTTCCTATTCATGTAAGCTGATCATTTTAGAATTAAAATATATATATGGGGTATAAAACCATTTACTTGGAATAACCTGTGTAAAAGAGTACCTGTCAGACATCTCATGTAGGGGCACATGGTCATTTGGAGTCCACGACCAGACCCCCTGTGGTTTGCATGCAATTTAGAGATGCTCGACTAGGATATGTACTTGTTCAGTCCATGTGAGATATATAGAGAGTTACCCAATTTTGGGTACATCTATTTTATATGAATTACCCTACTTTTAAATGGGATTTTACATTCCAATTCTATCTAGAGTACACACCTAGGTGGGTCCATGATGGTACTTGTTTCCTATTAGGGATGAGACGTCGTGTACTCCACCGTCTCTACCCATTTTGGGATTTTATTATTTTTTATCTTTATTCTCATGATTCTGAATTGTACACATGAGTAAACAAATTCTAGGTTTTTTTAATTATATTACAATAGGGAAACCCTTAAGGACTTTTATAGACATATAGGTGGTGTTTCTAGAATTTTCTTGAATGGAGATGTTCTTCCTCTAGTAATTGAATCCAATTTGATCATGAGAGTGACTAGGATCTGATATTGGAAATTAAAAATATCTAATGACCAACAATTTCTTATCTCTTACATTAATTATTTTACCCTAATGAGATGTTCCCTTATAGCCAATGGTGATGTGGGATTAGTTGTTCCTTAGGATCCCATGTGGGGTTCCTCTTATTATGTTTTAACCTAGAGGGTACCATGTAGGATTCCTCTGTCTTAATACAGGTTTTGAGGGTCCTATGTGGGACACCTTCATTTACATAATTTCCAAGGTAATTCATTGTAGTATCACTTTACCTTAACCATTCTGAGGATTCAATGTAGGATTCCTCTGTTAACTTAACATTTGAGGATTTAGTGTAGGATTCCTCCACATAACTTTTTTTATATGGATTGCACATAGGATGAATACATAAATTTATGACATGTGTGATAGAGTGTGTTCCTCGATGTTTGATATAACTTGAAATAGTACATCAGGTTTGGGTATAGATAGTAGTGGGTGACACCTTAGAACATATACTAAACTTGTATTCCAAAGGGATATGGTATTTGTTAGGTATTTGAACACCATTACTATTATTTATACATAAAAATAACTACTAGAAATTTATCATTTACCAATGGTTTGAAACCATTGGAAAAGGTTGGACAACTTTTGGTATAGTTTATACCAACAGTTGTCCAAACCGTTGGCTGTGGAGTCGTGGGGATAGATATATCCCAACATTTCTATGAGAATAATTGTGATTTGGCTGGAAAATGGATTATATAACAATGGTTGTATAAAAATATTGGTATAAATATTTACCAATGGTTTACAACTGTTGGAAATTTCAAACATCGTGTTTATACCAATGGTTTTCAAACTGTTGGTATAGTCTTTTACAAACGGTTCCCAAAAGATTGTTGGTAAAAGTAAAGTAAAATTTTATATAACAACGGTTTGTAAACCATTGGTAAATACTTTTTCCAATGGTTTACATGAAATTGTTTGTATATGTTCTATTTATACACATATGCCAACGGTTTACAACCGTTGGCATAAGCTTTATACAAATGCAGCAAGCCAACTTCCCCCTGTGTACCGGCAGTACTTCCACCACCAGCAGGTGTGCCACCCCCTGTGCAGAATTCATAAAAAAATCTTAATACCTACAGAATACATACATAATTCTGTATTAATTCATACATAATTCATACAACACAAAATTCTCAATACCTCCAATTCTATATTTAATTACACACAAACAGAATTCATAATTCATAATTCATAAGTTAATTAACAATTAACACATACATAATTCAATTCAGAATTCATAAGTCAATTACCGTATGCAATACTGAATTCTGAATTGAATACATACAATATCGAATTCTCTATAACACTTATAGAATTGAATTTATAATTCAGAATGCAATAACCCCTATATAAGAAAACCATATTTCAGGTTTTTAATATGGCATTGGTGTTCAAATGAATGGGTGAATTTAGATGAGATTTGAATTTGTGGAAAATGTGATATGCCATGTTGTAGTAAGTGGTAATGTGACATGGGGGTGGGGGCTGTGCAGGGGGTTGGGGGTTGTCCAAGGGGGTAGCGGTGTCCAAGGGTGGGGGTTGTCTGAGAGGGTGTGCATGGGGGTGTGGGGTTGTCCAAGGGGTTGGGGGATTTCCAAGGGGCTAGGGGGTGTCCAGGGAGGTGGGAGAGTGTCTGGGGGGTGGGGCTGTCCAAGGGGTAGGAGTTTTCCAGGGTGGTGGGAGGTTTTCTAGGTTGATGGGGTGATGTCTAGGGTGGGGGGATGTGAAACGTGGTGGGGGAATTTTATGGGGGTGGGGGGTGTCCATGGGGTGGGGTGGTGTCCCGGGGGGTTGGGGTTGTCCAAGGGGTTGGGTCTATCCAAGGGGGTAGGGGTGTCTAAGGGGGTGGGGGTTGTCAAGGGGTGGGGGTTGTTTTTGGGGGTGGGTGTCAGGGGGTGGTGGGGGTGTACAGGGGGGTGGGGGTGATAAAGGTTGGGGTGTCCAGGCGGTGGGGTGGTGTCCAGACGGTTTAGGGGTTGTCCTGGGGGTTTTGGGTTATCCAAGGGGATGGGGGTTTTGGGGGGTAGGGGGTTGTCTGGGGGTGGGGGTTGTCTAGGTTGGTGGTTTCCAGGTGGGTACTAGGGGTTGGGGTGAAGTTCAGGTGGTGTGGGATGTCTAGGGGTTTAGGGGCTGTCCAAGGGGGTTGGGGTGTCTGGAGGTTGGGGGCTATCTAGGGGTGGGGGATGTCTATGAGGGATGGGGTGTCTAGGGGGTGGGGTGTCCTAGGGGTGTGGTGGTTCCCATGGGGGGTGGAGGGACTGTCCAGGGGGTTGGGGGATATCCAGGGGGTTTGGGGTGTCTGGGGGTGGGGGTGGGGGGGATGTCCAGAGATTGGGGAGTCCATGGGGTGGGGTGCCCAAGGGGTGGGGTGTCCAAAGGGTGGGGGATGTCTAGGGGTGAGGGGTTGTCCAAGGGGTTTCGGGGCTGTTCAGGGGGGTCGGGGTATCCAGGGGTGGGGGTGTCCAGGTGGGGTGGGCAGGCAATCCATTGCGGTGTGGGGCTGTCGAAGGGGGTAAGGGGTGTCCATGGGAGTGGGGGTGTCAAGGGGTGGGGGTTTTCCAGGGGGTGGGGGAGGCTATCTATGGGGGTGGGGGTGTCCAGGGGTGGGGTATCAAGGGGTGGGGTGGTGTCCAGGGGGTGGGGGTTGTCCAAGGGGGTGGGGTGTGCATCGGGTGAGGTGAAGTTTAGGGGGGTGGGAAATATCCAAGGGGTTGGGGTTGTCCAATGGGGAAGGGGGTGTTCGGGGGGGCTCTCCAAGGGGGTGGGGGGTTTTAATGGGGGTGGGGGTGTCCAGGGGGTTGGTGTTTTCAGGGGGTGGGGTGGTTTCCAAGGGGCTAGAGGGGTCGTCAAGGGTTTTGGGGGGCTATCCAATGGGGTAGGGGTGTCTGGGGTGGGGGTTGTCTAGGGGTTGGGTGGGTTCCATGGGTGGGTGGTGTCTAGGGGGGTTATTCAGAGGGTTGGGGATGTCCAAGAGGGTAGGGGTGTCCGGGGATGTGGGGGCTATCCAGGAGGTGGGGGATGTCTATGTGGGTGGGGGTGTCCAGGGGTGGGGGTGTCTAGAGGATGGGGTGATTCCCATGAGGATGGAGGGGTTGTCTAGGGGGTGGGGGTTGTCTATGGGGTGGGGGATGTCAAGGGGGGTGGGGAGGTCTAGGGGTAGTGTGTTCAGGGGGTGGGGGCTATCCAGGGGGTGGGGGGTTGTCCAAGGGGTGGGGAAATCTAGGGGTGGGGGTGTCTAGGGGGTGGGGGTTGTCCATGGGGGTGGATTTCTATGGGGGCGGGGTCTCCAGGGGTGGTGGTGTCTAGGCGTGGGGGGTTCACAGGGGTGGAGGGGCTTTCTAGGGGGTTGGTGCGCTATCCAAGGGGGGTGGGGTGGGGGATGTCTAGGGGATGGGGGAGTCTATGAGGGGGTTGGGGGCTGTCCAAGGGGGGTAGGGGTTTCAAGGGTAGTGGTGGTGTCTAGGGGGATGGGGGTTTCCAGGGGAGGGGTGAATCAATCACAGGAAATCATAAAGTCAAGTTTTATTATTTATAGATAAAGATATAAAGATAATGTGACCTACATAATCACACATAAATTCAATCACAACAAATCATCAAACATCAAATTTCAGTAATATCAGTCAAAAATGTAACGGCTCAACATGCCCCTCATCACCATCACTATAATCACCTTCATCATCAACCTCACCCTCATCCTCATCGTCATCCCAATCATTGTCCTTTCCCTACTCAATGCCCTCCTCCTAGCCCTGGTACTATGCCTCGGCCTCCTCATCACCCTCCTCTGCCACCTTTCCCTCCTCCTCCGCCTCGACCTCCGCTCCCTCCTCCTCCTCCACCTCTACATCATCTTGGAACCCACTAGAACTTCCACCTGGTCCACCATATATATAACACACTGATGACATATATTCATCACAAGTTGTGATGGCCTCTGGTGGAAGTGTTGTTCGTAATACTTCCATCAGTTTTATAAATGTAGTGTTTTCCCTAACAGACTATTCTTCAATCTCTGTGGTCCTTTTTCACTTTGTTCCTCCTGTACCTTAACCTACTGGAACTCATTGGAATGACAAATCGTACCTGAGGAGGGCCAATACCTCATGGGGCTATACTCTTTTCAGGTTAGTAGCGTACTATTCCGTAGTGCTCATCTCCCAACACCTAATGTAAATGATCATTTGGCCCAAAATTGTATGGTTCTTTGGTATTAAGGGAATCTAAATAACCCCATTACAAATATAAATAGATTATTAAGTTACAAAATAGATACTATAATTTTAAATCACCATTATAAAACTTACAATCTTCTGCTGAGTCGATTCATTAACTACATTTCCATCTTTCTTCCTTCTACTCATGAAGAACATTTTTGATCAAGGCACACATCCTTCAATACTCAATGTTTTCCTCTAAAATGACATTGAATGTATGAAACCATAATTAAAAATAGGTTACCAATAATTAATTTCATAACTAAAATTATATAAACAATGGTCATACCAGCTTCCTCTCATGATTTGGCATCATAGTACGTCCCAACCTGTGGAGGTATTTTTTAGCATCAGTGTTTTTTATTTCTTCTAGATTGATTCCTACATAAAATTCAATAATAAAAAAGACTGTATTAAAGAAAAACATGAAAATTTTCATTTATATACCTCTAATGTGATTAATACCTTAAACTAGGTAGTCGTCCAATGAGTAATCATCTATCGATATTGTTCTAACAAACAATCATCAATGACAGGGACCGCCTCTTGATATTTGCTAATTCTAGCATGCTATCCAATATACAACTCATTCTTATAGTCTCTCCAAAGCTCACCTAAATCCTTTAGATGTGATTTTGGTGCACCCTCACCATATGCGAAATTAAACAGAAGTTGAAATAAAAATATTAACTCATATAAATACAAAAAATAATATATTTCCTTAAATATAACAGATTTTTTTACCCATATCTCTTCCCAAGAATTATCCTTGACTTCATTTTGAAACTGTCTCCTTGAGAGAGGACCGACAGGAATGATGTAAGATTATTTGGAAAGCGTTTACAAAGAACTATGACATTGGTGCCCTATTTCTTCAATCATTGGATTGTCTTCATTGTAGTCCACCATCAACTGTGTATGGCAGTTCCACACCACACACATGTGTGTATTCACCTACCCCCCGCCTCTTATCAGTAGTTGTATCTGTTCTGAAATAAAAATATATATTTTATCAATACATGTTATAATGAAAATAAATAATGGTATAAAAAAAATTTAGGGCTGTATAAATATACCTTTGGTAGTCTGATCAATGGGTGTCGTTGGATCGGCAGAAACTAAAGGAACGCCCTATATAGGTGGAGTGGGTCAAAATGTATGCTCTATAGGGAGAGAATCTGGAGGATCAGGAGTTGAAGAAGATGGAATGTAAAATATTAGAGGTAAAGAAGCCAATGTAAAAGAATCTGACACTGATGGTTGGATGAATGCTGGATGGGGAGTGGGAATCATCATTGGATAAGGTAAAGATGGGTGATGAGGATCAGAAGTAAAGGGTGGTGAAAAAATGAGAGGCCTAAATATCATGTGTGTCCCTAATGACACACAGGGATCAGAATGTGGGATAGATGGTATGTTAGTGGGAGGGGAAGAGTCTAATCAGGTATGCCAACCTCATCGGCTAGCTCTCGTACCCCCCCCCCCCCCCCGTATGAACATCCTGAGTACTGGGACAACTATTAAGCAACTCATCAAATAATTTCCGCCTAAGAGGTGGATCCTACAAAAATGCTTAAAACAAAATTAATCAATTGATATTATATATTATTTAAATATATATTTTTTAAATAAAATACTCACTACAGGAACTAGTGGTGGAATTCCCATCTCATCCATGCGCCAATTGTTGTCTATCGTCTTTTTCGGTCACCTCTCTTCAATTGGTTACATTTTTAGTATTTAAAATAAAATATGGAAGTAATTATAAAATGATAACTTATGTGTAACCAAAAAACAAAATATATGAGAGGGAATAGGAGGATTCAGGGATAATTTAACGATCGATTATTTTAGGTGAGCTTTTATGGATATATAATGAAGTCAATAAATCATACAAGATGTAATAAATTAATTAATTTTGAGTAAGATAGTTATTTACTAAGTGACATCAGTATATCAATTATCAATGATTAAACCCTTAAGATAATTTGATATTATAATATAAACATATGGACAAGGATAAGATATCTACCTGACTCATAAGGTGTAAAACTCTTGTCGAAATTAAGGAAAATTTTATTTTCTTTAGCCCACGTAGATGATGCAGGTTTCTATACATGTTTTGTAGAAGAAGACAACCCCTCATGTTTATTATATGCTGAAATGTTAAAGGGGGGTCTTAGAGTTATACTAATTTTATACATGGTCAATAAATCATTGAAATTCTCACCAAGTTAGAAATTTTGGTTTTGTCGGGTTGAATATAGTTCAATTGCAAATTAGAAAATGCAATTTAAATAAAATTGAAACCAATAAACATTAAAAATTCACATAACAGTAAATTTGGATGCGGCATATTTGTAATCAGTATTAAATAAATTTGGATAGTACCAGCCTTAACAACCCAAGTCGATCAAAACCAAAATAATTGAGAACATGGATGGATGATTCTATATATTTCTAACCTCAACTTCAGGTTAAAAATTAACTCTGAAAATTAAACTATTAGATTCGTCCAAAATTAATAAATGGATCATTTCCAATGGTAGTAGGGATGGTGTTAATTTCATCATCACCATCATCAAAAATATGTCTTGGAATTGTTTCAATAATAACACAAAATTTAGGTCAAAGATGGTATTTGACATAAAAAACTTATTTCGCCATTGATGCCAATATATATGGTTCATCGGTAGAAAGAGTGTGAGTCATATCAATTACTGCAAATCCACAATCATCAATAAATTTTCCCTACCATGTAATCAAATCAAACCACTGGAATTTCATCGTCATGACTCGTCCATGAGAGTAATAATCCAATATTATTATTTTTCAACAACTCCATAATAACCTACATTTTCAAATCACAGTCTACTATCTGATGCATTGTCATAACAATTTGTTGTAGTGGTAAAGATAACACCAGCATGTTGTGTTCTCATGTTCTTTCCTCATTAAGTGATAATAAATATGTACCCATTGATAACAATCGATTTACAGTCACGAACCACGGTATTAGGACCAAAATTCAACGCTCTTATTTCCTCAGAGAAAGAGTCTTCAAGAAAACTCAATACTTGAAATATAAATGAATATTAAACTTATTTAAATATTTTTTTTAATTATTTTAAACATTAATATTATTACCTTCAATTTTAACCAAGCAAAAAACTCTTTTCTTTGCAATGTATCCCACCTTCTCAAAGATAAAGAATGATGCTTTCTATTTATCATCACTTTATGTTCCTGGCAGAGAATAATAGGAATATTTTAACACATATATATATATATATAAGATATAAATATTCAATTTACTTACAAGATTTAGTCATCGAACAAATCAAATTTGAACAAAATTGTGTGTTGTACCACCTCCCACGCTTTAAGGCTTAATGTCCTCAATGTATATGATCCAGGAATTCCTCCTATTTGAGGAAGTGATGTAAAACTAGGTTCAATTTTCTCACATTGTTCTTCTTCATTTCTCATTGGTCTGTTCATTCTTGTAGTAAGATCAAAAAGATACATAGAGCAGATATCCATACATTCTCAAGCCAAGTAATCATTCACGATAAAACCTTTAGGATGATTCCGGTTTCGAACATAATAATTTCATGTGTACATATTTATTTTATTTGGATAGTGATGGATGAAATATTTTCTCTAACTCACAAAATATTAATGGGTCATCTGCCAAATTTTATTTCAAGAAATACTTGGACAACTTCTTAGCACAAATATTTCAAAACAAATGGTACAACCGAATAACAGCCACCCTTACATTATTGTAAAAAATATGACGGATTGCTATTGGAATCAACTCATCCAGAAGGATGTGATAATCATGAGTCTTTCTATATTTTAGCTTCAACTATCTTCAATTGAATCATTTAGATATATTTCTTGAATATCCATGAGGAACATTAATAGTCTCTACTGCATAAAGAATTTTTTTATATGTTTCATCACATAAGAAGCACATGGAACTTGCCCTTTATTTTCACTGATACACACAGGATGCAATTATAGTCCTGATTCCCCAATCCACCAGGTCACGTCGAGACCATAAATCATCTTTTGTTTTTCCCTTAACATTTAGAAGAATCAAAAGAAACCTTTCACCTTTATTTCTTTCAATGTGCATTACGTCTAAGAATGACGTAAAAAATTGGTTGACCAATAAGTAAATTCAAAGAAGATACTTCTCTTTTCCCAATTGTAACAGGATTATGTGGAAAAATTCTTTATAATTATAGATTTCATTTAACCCTTCCCAAATCAAAACTAAAATCTTCCAATTCATTAAGCACATCAGTTCCAGACATATGCTGAGGTGGATCATCAATATCTATGGTATTGTCAAATCTTTGATGATTATTTCTATATGGATGGTCCATTATCAAGAATCGTTGGTGTCCCATAAACTAAAACCTACAGCGATGTTTCAGTCTTCTGGATTGTGTATTCTTCATACAAACTAGAAATGATAGTTTTCCTTTCATGCTCCATCTAGACATCATTTCATAAGAAGGAAAATCATTGATCCTCTACATAAGAACAGCACGCATCTAAAATATGTATTTTGAATAGAATCATATTTGTGTACAACAAAATCCCAATGAATTTTCAACTCATTTATTTAAGGTTTCATGTATATGCCTATATAATTTTTGGGATCAGAAGGGCCAGATATGAGTAAACTCATGAAAGTGAAAAAAAAAATCATACACAACCCTTGGAGAAGGTTATAAATGTGTATAAAAATCGACCATGTTCTATGCGAAGTAGAAATTCTTCCCAAACAGATTAAAACTGTCACATGAAAGACCCAACCTCACATTATGAACGTTAGATTCAAAATCAGGATATCAAGAATAAAATCTATGCCTTGAAAATCAATATGTAGGGTGAACCAACTCATTATTAGACTTCTTTCTCCTAGTATCATGCCTTCAAATGTTTTTATATTTCATCAGACTTTAATAGATTCTGAAATCTAGGGATCAATGGAATGTTCTGCATCACTTTCTATGGAACATGGGATGGTTTCCAATTAGCTTTTGGCTTCTAGTGGAATGTGCCGCATTATATACAATCATTTAATTCAAAAGTTTCCTCCTAGAATAAACTGCAATCTTTTAGGCAAGCATGAATTTTGTTTCTTGAAAATATATATTCCACAACAAACATTCATTCCATATAGTGGTTTGAGGGAATATATGCATCATTTGGTTGTAATTCCTTCAGTAAGGTAATAATTTAATCAATGGAAGTATTCGAAATCTCATATATAGTTTTTCCATGAAAAAATCAGATTAAAAATTCCATCCTTTTCATTTTTCTACATTGTCGATATATTGGAGTCGTGGCAGCATCATTCAATTTTTTCACCCAAAAAACATAATCATTTTCATTAGATGCATCATGTATTCTCATATTGAAGTCTTCTTGGGTTGTAATCCTTTCTTTTTCATAATTACGAATAAATGGAAACCAATCATATAACAAATTATCCAATCCCGTCCTCTCATTTGGATCATTATGAATTTGAGATTTCATTTTCTCTCCATTGTGACACCACACCGATTATTTTTCTTGAAAACCATATTTTTTTATCTGATAGATGACTTCTTCACAACTCAACCAAGGTCTTCCAACACAATTGTAACAGTATAAGTGTATGTGACCAATATCTAAAGCATTTTGAAATTAATAATCTAAAAATCTCTCCAAATTGTTTTGAAAATCGCTTGAGATCTAATTGGTTTCATACATCTAACTTCTATCTATTCTATAAAAAAATTATTATAAGTTATTTTTTAAAAATAAATTCAATAATAATGAAGTTTCATCGAAAAAATATTTAAGTAAATGAGAATTTTTCACTTTATATGAAACCATAAATGACACACTACTATATATGAGAATCATAATATAAACGAAAAAAAATACTATATTTCTAACAAAATATATTTGATGAACTAAACATGAGTGTACAAGATCATGCACACTTGTGGAGGAGAATTATTTAGGAGTTGAGTAATTTTAGATCAAATAAATTTTATATTTTAGTATATTATTTGAGTGATCGAGTGCACTGTCCAAGGGGGTGGGGGTGTCCAAGGGGTGTCTAGGGTGTGGGGTAGTTCCATGGGGTGGGGGTATTCAGGGGTGGGGGTGTCCAGGGGGTGGGGTGTTGTCCAGGGGGTTTCTCTAAGATGGTGGGGTGTCTAGGGGGTGGGGGGCTTTCCAGGGGATGGAGGTTGTCCAACGGGTAGGTCTGTCCAAGGGGTGGGGGCTGCCCAGTGGGGGGTGGGGGGTACAGGGGGTGGGGGTATCCAAGGGGGTGGGGTGGTGTCTAGGGGGTTGTCAAAGGGGTGGGTGGCGTGTCTAGGGGATGTGGGGGTTGTCCGTGGGGATGTGGGGCTACCTATGGGGGTGGCGGGGTGTTCAGGTGGTGGGGGTGTCCAGGGGTGGGGGTCCAGGGGTGGGGGCTGTCCAAGGTGGTGGGGGTGTCCACCCCCAAACTAGGGTCATAGAATCGAATAGCTAACCTATTGTATCATTATTTCAAGCCAATTATAGATGACCTAGAATACTGTTAGTCCAATCCATGAATATCATACATATAAATCACAACACACCTAATTGTAAACATGCCTCCAAATATCATATGTAGATCGGATTTTAGCTTCCACTCTAAATATCATACATGAATTCTAAAAAAACACCTAATTGTAAACACACCTCCAAATTTATAGCTAGGTATGTGTTTTATTGATGCCTTGAGAGGCTATCTGAGAGCTAATTCCATGTTGTGATACGAGGTGTATGTTTACAAAATTTTTTGTGTGTGTCAAATATGATCTTATGTGTGTTGTTTAGGCATATAAGCCATGTTTTGATGGGACACTGCTCATTGGGAGTATGAGCCTTGTTATATCATTAAGTGATATGGAGTTGTACGAATGTTAAATTATTATGAGATCAATATGGTCAGTGGATAAAAACATGAGTGATATTTCTTTAGAGAGATCAATTCTTCTTGGAAGGGTAAGAGTGAGAGTTGGTATAGAACTTCAAGAAAAGTCTTAACATGTAAAACCAACTATACATTGGTTATATGTTATCCCTATTTTATGTAGATTATTGGAGTGTACAACCCACCTCCCTCCCTAGAGAGCCCCCCCCCCCCCCCCCCCCCCCCGGACATCCCTCCCCCCCCATTGGACAACCCACACCCCCCTGCAGTCCTGCTACCCCCACCTCCCCCCCACCGACAACCCCCTCCCCCTCCCCCCACAACCCCCTAGAAAGCCCACCCTTCACCTGGAAAGCCCCCCCCCCCCTCCTTGGATAGCCCATACCCCTCTCCCCCTCCTGGATATCCCACCCACCCCCCTCCTTGGACAGCCCACACACCCCTCCACTATATACCCCAACCCCCCTGCAGCCCCCTTGGACATCCCCCACCCCCACCCCCACCTGGACACCCTCCACCCCCCAAATAAACACCCCCACCCACCCCCATCTTGACACCCCCCACACCTGGATAGCACCCCCCCCCCCCCATGCCCCACCTAGACCTCCCCACACCGCCCCACCTAGACACCCCCCACCTAAACAGTACCCCCCACCACAACGACTACCACCCCCTCCCAGAAAGCCCCCCCCCCCATCTAGATAGCCAACACCCCCCTCCCCCTCCCCCACCTAGACAGTCCACCCCCAACCCATAGATAGTCCACCCCCACCCCCAGTATAGCTCACACCCCCCTCCCCCACCTGGACACCCCACCCTGACCCCCTGGATAGCCAAAACCCCTCCATGGGTAGCCCATACCCCCCTTAGGGTAATTTTATTTAAAACCATTTTATTTATTAAGAAATAAAAACTATCATTCATTATCAATTTCATTCTAAACAACCCATTCAATTTATCAAAACATGACTAATTTAATTTATCAAAACATGAAAAATTCATTTTATCAAAACATGACCAATTCAATTTATAAAACACCATGGGTCACTTATAAAATTTCATTGGGGAAATGATAAATCAACTACATTGTTAATTACTATTTAAAAACTAGGCCAAGCACTTAAGAGGTGAGGTGGTGTCTAGGGGGTTGTCTAAGGGGGTGGGGGTTGTCCAAGGGGGTGGAGGGTGTCCAGGGGTGGGGGTGTCTAGGGGTTGGGGAGTCCATGGGTTGGTTTTCCAGGGGGTGGGGGTCCTTCCATGGGAGTGGGGGTGTCTCAGAGGTGTCTAGGGGTTGGGGGTCTATCCATGGGTGGTGAGGGGTGTCCGGGGGGTGGGGTGGGGGTGACCAGGGGGTGGGGGTGCAGGGGGTGGGTGTTGTCCAATGGGGGTGTCTAGGGGTGGGGGCTGTCCAGGGGGTGGGGGTGTCCAGGGGGTGGAGGTGGGGGTGTCTAGGGGTTGGGGGAGTAATTTTTTTAAGGGGGTGGGGGTTTCCATGGGTGGTGGGGGTGCAGGGCGGTGGGGGTTGTCCAATGGGGGTGTTCATGGGTGTCTAGGGGTGGGGTTGTCAAGGGGGTGGGGGTGTCTAGGGGTGGTGGGGGTGCAGGGAGGTGGGGGATTTCCAATGGGGGTGTCCAGGGGGTATCTAGGGGGTGGGGGATGTCCAGGGGTGGGGGTGTCCAGGGGGTGTGGGTGGGGTGTTTTCAGGGGTGGAAATACCCATATAATAGCTTAAAAATTACCTATACCCAATCCAAACAACATCATAATTCCAATCCATCAGCCAAAAAATAGAAAATTAATCCTCAATATCAATACCATTCCCATTATTCCTTGAAAAAAACAATAAATACCAAATCCAAATCCAATTTTCAACTAAATTAAGTCCACTGAAACTACTATATCACCCCACTAAAAAAAGGAAAACCACCTACCCCACTACCCCAACTATCCCCAATACCTTCACATGGACCATACTTATATCCATTACCTACATCGAGACCATATGAATAAACAAACCCTTTACCATATTGGAAGTGTAGAACAAGAAATAGAATACAAATCAATGTTTTTGGTATGTCATAGACTGTAGGAACTCTTATTTATCCCATATCAACACAGAAAAAAATAGATGCAGACCATTAAAAATAAAGTAGCACTTAATAATTTGAAGTGTAGAAATAAAAAAATCCTGATTAAAGATAGATCTATTGGTGAAAGGAGTTTCACAGACTAGGGTAAAGAGAAAAGTTTAGGAGGAGCTTCGGATTAGGGTCTGTAATCAGGCGGAGTGGGAGGTGGGATGCTATGTATTTGGGGGAAAACATTCCCGAAAGTTTTTAAAACCTGTTGGAAAATATTCCCTTTACCAATGGTTTTAATAAACCATTGTTATATGTTAGATATATTATAGATTTTCCAAAGTTTTACTCAAACTATTGGGAAATCTTAATTATTATAACACATTGTCAACAGTTAGAAAAAACCATTGGGAAATTATACCTTTTTATAGTTTACCAATGATCTTTTCAAACCATTGGTAAAAATATATTAGGAAAACCTCTATTTATAGTAGTTAATGTTTAATATTGATGACAAAGTGATTAAAATATGTTATTTATGATTTTTTATAATGATATTGATGTGGTGAGAGCTTCTTATTTTGGAATAAAAAACATATTTCCTAGGATCTCAATACTCAATTATTTGGATTCCCTAAAATATTTCATGGGATCCAACTTCTGATCTATTTTTTTTTCTTTTATTTTATTACTGAACAGTACTTCCTAGGATCCGATTGTTGAGCCTTTATTTTTTATTATTTATAATTGGGATCTCTAGAGGTGATTCATGGGATTTAGTTATTGATCCATTGACTGTGATATATGGGTATGGTGTTTCGAGTATTGATAATCACATATGATTCCACTCTAAAAGAATATTTATATCTTGAGGATGATTTATCTCTCCCCTGATTGATATATTATGAGGATGATTATGAAATATTTCATCTAATTATACTCATGGATGATTATTCTCTCCCAACCAATAGGGACGATCATTATCCTATAGTCCATTACTAGAACATAGTGTTTGACATGGTGTTTCAAATCATTGGATATTGTTTGATTATTAAAATCACTTGGAGAATTGAGATAATTATTCTATACTAGAAAAGAGACCTCGAGGGGTGGGAATTACATCTCACCATTGATATCTCTTTACAAATTTCCTAAGGGTCGGGCCCTTATTGATTATCTAAGTCACAATATCATGACCACTTATATACTAATACCAAGGGATCAGATAATGAAACATATTTACCTAGAGAGCATTATATGATATATTTATCAATGCCATTTTAAAAGGATTTTCAGATTTACTCCCTATAATCATTCATTACATTGTTTATTGGAGATTATGGGTGAATGTAGGGCAAGGATGTGTATCCACATGTGGTTATGTAGCTTCCTCAGAGGAATTTCTATTATTGGATGATGCTAGTACTATTGACTGTGATTACAAACCTAGTGATCATCATATTGATAAATGGCTTGAGTGGTGTGACATATAACTAATTGACCTTGAAAAGGATATCCAATCGATCAAGATTATGGACCCAAGTATTAACTAATGTTGATTTATGTAATTTCTTCCACCATACTCATGTATATTTATATTTTATTTATATATGTGTATGTAAATGAATATACATATATAATAACATAAGTATAAATATATATGATGGAAAGTTTCACAGATTGGTTGGATAACGAGCCTTAGGATTGACTATGGTATTAATATGATTATTTCAGTCATTCCTTGAATAAGATGAGCATATTGTAAGGTAATTAACTCATGGATGCATATTATAGTTTAATGGTTGTGGTAGAATACTGATATTATATTATCTTCTGTAAACCTACACCTCATTGTGTGTATATAGTCTTTATCTCTACATTTCTTGTTGTGCATAGTTTCATGGTGGATATGGATGAGGCCCATTATTGCTTGATAAAGCAGAGACACTCGTGTGGATTCTTATTATTAGGATGATGTAGTTTGACAGGTTCATGGGGATTGGGTATGTGGTTTTTCTTAGAGGTATTAGTTGATACTTTTAATTTTATTTCAGTCTCATTTATGTACTCATGTTTGTATGTTCGACGTAGTGGGTGACCAATGTTGTATGTATTCCATGGATTTTATTGCTTTTTATTTCATTTTATTTATTGTTTAAAAATAATCAATTTTAATTCATTTTCTACTACCTCATACTTATTATTCATTCTTAGATGATACCTACTTATTTCTTGTATTGATTACTATGATAGGTGGTCATAATATCTCCACAGAAACACACTAGTCCCTCACTGTTAGTAGGAAGCCATTAGAATATTGAGATGAGTTCTTTAGGCCTTGTAACAGACTTGATTAGATCACTAGATTAGTATCATTTGATTCGGGACATTACAATGTGGTATCAGAGTTGTTTTTGTCATATTTTATTACTATTTGGGAAATGGTTGACATGTGTATTTGAAATGTGTCAGAACATGTGATGAATATCAAACTACTGTATCCAGAACACTTGTTCTGTTATGAATACCATGTTTAAAGGCTTATGTGGTTGTTTTTCAGATCTGGGAAATTATGATTTTATATGATTTATGATTTGAGAAACTCCCATGTTGTGCAGATTTAATGATTTATGTGTATTTCTATCTCATTTTTCATTTGAATGAGTCCCATTATAGATTTTTTCTCTTGGTCAGAAAATTAATGAGGCATATCTTATATCATATTGTCATGTAGGTTTCACATGTTGCAGTCCTTCTGGAGTGTGATTTTACTAGATAAAGTAGGAAAATTGTATAATGTGTCAAAAAACAAAAATTTTGTTTTACCGTATATATTTTTGGAGGCATTCAACTAAATTTATCTGACTGCCATATATATAATTTTGATGCGATACTATGTAAATCTATGTTGAGATGTTTGGTGGTGATACTGAGTACTCATTTCTCATTCATGTAAGTTTCAATGACCCTATTAGGATGATATGACACTTTATTCCCATGCGTTATACCCATTGTAGTGTTTTTTTCACTATCACAGTTATCTAAAATGTGAGTAACAATCTATATGATGTTTTCCTACAAATATTTGAATGAAATTTTATATAAGAAATCATCTATTTTGTTTATCCAGTTGGATCACTAAGAAAGATGTTGATAGGTACCAAGATGTTTCTAATGAATGGGACCACTGGGGGGTATTACCATATGCAGACTCCCTCTGAGTATTAGTTCAATATATCTTCTTCATTGGTATCATTGCATACATGGATTAGTTCCTTGTGAAGATTCATGATGTGGATTGGTCCACTTTAGTAAATGTTTACAGTTTTTTCACTCATAGTTCATTATTATCATTACCTTCCTTGTAGAGGTTTGATAATTTTGGGATCGGTGGTTTTTAACATGTGTGAAAATTACGATACTTGCTCTGTAGGGATAGGTGAGAGACCTAGAGGCCTTTTGTTTCAACTCAACCCATTGTAGGTCCACATTTTCTTATAAAGTAAAACATATGAGTGAAGTTGGCCCAGATTTATGGATTCCTTTTTAGGTAGTGTACTTATCTGCATAATCATTGGAGACCAATTTAAGTTAGGTTCTTGGGTTTTGTGATATAATCATGTTTATGCCTTTGGATTTGGGGAAGAACTTATGGTTCTTTGGTATCATGAATGGATTTTATGGTTAGGTATATTCCGGTTCTTATCCCATTCGACTAGTGTTTTCACAATTTTTAATGCATTCGTAGCATGGGTAGACACTCATAACTAGATTGACATTGAGTGATTAGTAGTCATGGAATAAATCAGGGCACATGTGAGGTGCTTTATTTTGAACAAGAGTTCAAAGGGATATGCCAAATTAATAGATTGGCATGTTTTATAGCATGGCCATCATGGTTTTTGTAGTTGAATACTCATTGGAGTAATATCTCAGTGATAAATTTACATACAGAATATGCATGGTGCCATTTAAAAGAAAATCGGTGAGTGGTCGAGTGTGGGATGAGGACTAGTGTTTTCATAAACTATCATTGGAATGGTTTCCCAAAAGTCTGGGTTAAAATGAAAAATATACCACTTTGGTAGTTGTTATATTAGAAATAAATCGGGTATTGGGAGTCGTTAGACCCATGTTTAAACCTGGACACTCTTTGTAAGGAGACATGGTTTTAAGAGTTCGGTAATGGTAATTATAGAATGTTTTTTGAATGTGTGGATCATAAGGACCAATAAATTCCTATCAATTGAATCCTAGTATACTCCTACTCAGATACATTAATCCTAAATCTTGATATCAACTAGAGTACGTTGAGAGATAGTAGAAACTATGCCAGGATTCATTTATATTAAAATAACTCCCCTTATTGAGGAAGGAACCTATTGAGGTTACACTCATAGAGAGTTATAAGGTGAACTATTTGTTGGGGAGTGAAACCCAAGAAATTTGAGAGTGGTGACCATTTTTTTATTTAAATTAGTTTCTTTCATGAGCCATTGAACTTTGAGTTTGTTTTTTAGATGACAATAAGAGTATTCCAATGTTGAGGAGTAGTAGATCAATCACATCTTAACTTCTCTCGTGTAGGAGAAACTTGTTGATTCTATGAGGATAGTCTTTGGATATTCGATAGATTGTAGTTCTGAAGATGTTAGGGATGAGATAATATTTAATATTTGTTCCACTAATTATTTTTGGGGATGATAAGTGGTATTGTGGGGAGATTGTAAGGACCATTGTTTTCTATAATGAATTTTGTAGTATAAGGTTGATTGTTTGATTTCTAATGAATATAAGGGGTAAAATTGTCATTTTAACCTATCATATATTCTCATATATTTTTTCTTTCCACTTTGTTGATCCAGAAATAGGATGTTTAACCTAATACATGTGTTTGGTGAAATTCTATGCCGTTATAATTTTATCAGAATAATTAATATTTAATATTGTAAATATTAAATATTAATTTATTCTCAAAGGTTTGTTCAGAATTATCTTTTGGACATAATTTTTTATTGATATTCTCTCTCTTTCATCGAGTCGTAAACATTGATTTTTATCTAGGAGGGTCTTTTATTTTTCATCTTTTTCTCTACTAGTTTTCTTTTCTACATTCTAACATAGATTCTCATGTATTACCTGAGGTGGATTCTCCATGGCTAGGATATAGATATAGAAAATGTATAGGAAGATAAATAATGTGGATCAGGGAAGGAGTGGAACTCACACAAATCTTACTATGCACTGACTCGTCGTTCGGCAGCCATGGAGCGTGGAAGCGATGAGGATTTGATAAATTCCACACAAAGTTAATTTTTTTATGTTTCGTTGTGAATCATAATAGATTTATTGTAATAATGTTTTAAACACCCTATATTACTTACTAATAACCCTAGCAGGTTTATCTTTAAATTATTCTGATAAAATTATTATTTGGGAGAATTTTAGGGATTTCACATTGAAATATCCCTATCACAAAGAGTGTGGTTTAGGAACATATTCCTTGTTATCTTCATGATTGGGGAAGATGATATTTTTATAAATACATGAGGTGTATCCAAAATACCCTCTATGTTTAAGGACTCATTCATCTACCTGACTATCCATCAAGACAACCGGTGCGGGGAAACATGGTCTTATAGATTACATTGTCATACCCTATGTGGGTTGAACACCATGTAGAGATACCCAGCCAGGATTTGTACATGGTCATGCCATGTGATGCATGTGGGAAGGTACTCCATATATGGTACACACCAAGTTAATGACTTATAAAATGTGTTATTTGGATTTCACATGCTATGTATGGTAGGAGTACATGCCCAGGTGGGGCAACGAGGGTACTTTTCATCTGTTAAGTGTTACACATTGTGTGCTCCTACTTTGTTAATGTTCTTATGTTTTTCCTATTTTTCATATCTATACTCCCATGAGACATAATTTGACACATGAATAGTACATTCAAAGATATTTTCTGGATAGATTATGATGGTAAAACACATGAGGTGTTTTCTGGAATTCTAGGTTGCTATTTTCCCATTTTAATGAATGAAGAGGTTTATCCCTCTACAATTGAATCAAGTTACCTCTTGAGAGTGAGACCTTGATATCAGATAGTCCATGAGCTCTATCATGTGACCAATTCTTTTGTTTCTCATCCACTGAGGATGTATCTTCTGCAAGAAGTGACCTTTAAGACTATGATGCTCTGAGATTAGTTGTTTCCAAGGATCCCTATGGGATGAATATTCTTGTGTTTTTACCTAGAGGATCTCATATAGGATCCCTTTATATTTAAATTGGTTCTAAAGGTCCACTATAGGACACGTTAATTTATATTCTCGCATAGGGAATCCCTTGTAGGACACCATGACCTGTAAGATTAGAGGATCTTGTGTAGGATTCCTTTGCTGGCCTTTTTTGAGGATCTCGTGCAGGATTCCTCATTTTACCTTTTGTGTTGAGGATCCTAAGTATGATTCCTCTATTTTGTTTTGAAATGAGGGACCGAGTGGGTTTCTGATTTTTGACCAACCCTAGAATAGTATTTATGGTTTTTGGTAGAAATGTTTGATTGATTCACTTTATAACCAGTACATAACTTTTAGGAAATGAAGATCTAATATTAGTGGTGGGTTATTTCTTTATCCACCCTCAATCATATTTCCATATTCACATGTTTAATATTGATGCAACTTTGATTGGTAGAGGTGATTCCTGGATTATGGATAATGATCCCATTGTGTTGTTACTATCTTCATAGGGATGTCCAAATATATTTCATGGGAACTTCCATATATATTTATTGGGATTCCTGAATGTATTTCTATAATGAATCATCCTTAAAAATTATATAATCTTTAGTTAAGTCAAGAATTCACATTGTGGATAATTTCTAGTTTATATTTTTAGAGAATTAGGCCCTAACTGTTTCATTACATATCAAAAATTTCAAAGTACACACTTCTACTCAGTTTCCATTTTTTTCAAAAAATAAAAACTCTTAAAAAAAGAATCATGTATAGTTTCATGTTTTAGACAGCATGACTTTTCATTGATCCCATCCTTAACCCTATTCATCTTTAAGTCTTATGAAAATCATTTAAAAACATAGGATCAGAATAAAAATCTTAGTAAGAGTTATAAAATAAGGAAATAAAACATTATCTCATCAATAAATACAAATCAATGAATCCATAGTTTTTAATCCTAACATACCTCCTGAAATAATAAGATTTATGAATAAAACCAAAAATCATAAATCAAAAAGGTAACTTAATGAATACCTAACATACTTACATTGTATCTTTCACAACTACATAGAGAGTTACTTTTGGAATACCCATCATATAATATTCCCTAAATATCTTAGGATAAACATTAATATTTACCTTCGTCGCGTTACCCAATGCATTGGAGAGCTGTCTCAAGCTCACCCACCCTAAGATTATCAAGGAACAACCCATATACGTAAACAATACCCAGGAACCATATCATATTCATATCTCATAAAACAACCAAAAAGGGAAGATAACATTTCCACATTTCAATCACAATATATCATTTAAATATATTGACATAACAAATACTTTATCAATCCCATTTTCAAAATCATTTAAAACATTTAATAACGATATTTTTCAATCAAAGTGTCCCATACCACTTTGAAACTTTTAAAGGAATTAACAATTTATAACATTAATTTCTATATAAATAAATTCTTAAACCCATTATGAAAACATGGTCATTAATGATAAAAATTTATAAGAATATATCTTTAAAAAATTTAAAATAATGTTTTAATTAAATAGTACATTACCACTTGAGAAAATACTTGAATAAAAATAATTATAGAATAACATTAAAAAAATTATAATATCATGAGAATAAGGATATTCATGATATAATATGTCAAATTGTAGTCTATACACCATATAATAGTGAATTGTTGTGTAACAACAAATTAGCCTCAATGGAATATAAATTGAGACAAAGTCCCTCACAAAGATCGTATCCTTTGATTAAGGATAAATCATTGACATAATTAGGTGTGAAAAATAATAATACACCTAATATAATAGGATATTAAGCATAAAAAAATTATATTTTATTCACACATATTCATACCACGACATAATCTAGAAGTATAAGTTTAACCCAAATAATTGAAATTGGGTTAAGAAGTTCCCTTACCGATTTGGTAACATATGAAACATACACCTCATGAAAGAATGATCATAAAAAGAAAATTTAAATACACATAAATTAAATTATATTACACAAATAATACAATCATGGTAAGTGTATACACCATAAAAACGTAAATATAGGCAAATATAGCATGAATATCACATGAATAAAAAGTGACTTGAAAACCCCTTAGCTCATGTCCGACTTGACTCGTTTATTCCTTATTATTACTGAATAATAAACGTATGTTAATTTATACTTTATTCAAAAAAAATTAAATTTTATTATTCATTTTATATCACTTATTACTTAACTATAACAATTATTAATTATTTGAGTTCATATTAGACATTTTTCCGATGTTCGAAACATTTGTAAAAAAATGAACTTGTTGTAATTAAAAACTTTCCATGTTGTCAAAAGAACATTATCTACAAAATGATATTAATTATTTAGATATTATATATATCATATATATCCAATATATATGTATTTATAATATTCCATAACATTTGTAAATAAGAAATGAAATTCATCATTCTTAGTGACGGTAAGCCATACGTACACATGAACGCTACTTTCATTTCTTTTTTATTTTTAAAGGAATTAAAACTAAATGATAAAAAGGTATATTATAATTCTATAATAATATATAAGTTATTTATATAAAATAATTTCATAAATACCATCATTTATACGTTCCATGTATATCACGAACAATATATATCACTTTGAGGGGCGGTAGTCCGCATTTCCTCAAATGAAATTACCGTATTTAAGCATTATGGAAAGCATAAAGACATACTATAAATAAAAAATTCAGAATAATACAGGTAATATAAATATCTTATATATCATTTATAATTATATTTCTATTATAAGGGCCACCATGGGAGGTGGTAGGAGATAATTGAACAATCATCGTTTCATGAGGCAGTAGTTCATCGTCCACAGAAACAGTATGTTTGTATCCATTAGATGGATGTGTGTGGAAGTGTAGTTTGAATCCTTCTCATAAAAACATAATATTATATTTACGACACTGGGTTTTTTAAATAATAATGGAATAAAGATATTTTGGGGGGTTGGAGAAGGAAAATTAAAAGAAAATAACTTGAGAAAATATATTACCTTTAAATCGGGGAACTCACATTGGTTTGAACCAAAAGGCTTTCTTGAAGTGCCTTCTGCCTAATTTAAGGCTTATAAGTGGAATAGAGGGATGTTGAGAGATTATTTGGGCAAATATTTAATGATACAAGGGGGATTGAGTGGTGTGAGTAAGGGTTAGAAGTGATTACTTTTTATAAGGGAGAGGAGGGGCTCTTTAGGAATATTTAAAAGAATTATTTTATTATAAAATGATTTTCGGTTTCAAAAGGTCCAAAACCCATTAAGTTAGAATATAATATGGATATTTTTTGTAATAAAATCATCCAATAATAATTGAATAGATTTTGTATTTTTTTTTAATTTTTATAATCTCATTTATTTAAATCACTCACTAATAAGGTAAACACTGCATCATCATTTTGTCATAAATAAATTTATTTATTTAATGTATAAAAATTATAAATAAAATACAATGATGTAGGAAATAGTTTTATATTTCATATTAATATTTATAATCGAAGATATAACTTATATAACCCCATATAAAAATTGTTTTACTGAAAGATATATGTTTATGTTACTTTTTTCTTTACTTTAAATTAATTAATAAAAAGTGTCATTATCACTCACAACTGGCACCATGGGGTCCCAAAATCAACCCAAATATACCTTTTTTCAGAAATAAAACATCCAATAAGATCATGAAAAGTGTAAGGGTAATTTAATATTATTATAATATTATTTTCTACCCTTATTTATCATATTTACCCTTTAACCATGGTAAATAAAATATTTACTGAAGTAAATATTCATAATGTATAAAAATAAAAGTTTCCTTTTTAAACAATTTGGACCTCCTGATTCAAAATATTTAATCTATTTTTCCAAATTAAAAACACAAAAGTTGCATAAATTAATTTAAATTTAATTCCCGTTGTCAAAACAAAATGTGTATTTTTAAGAAATAATAACTATCAAAAGATTGACACTTGTTTATGTCTAATTTCAAAGTTAAATTACATCAAATGGCCAAAATTTAATTAAATGGTAAAAATATAACCTAATAACATTTTAAAACCGTTTATAAATATAATCTAACCATATAAAAAAATTAGATTAAAAGGCAGTTTTGAATTAAAATACAGTATTTTCACTATTCATTAAAAATGAACTTTATCAGAAAAATACCAAAAATTTACCAAAAGAAAATTTTAATGTCCCGATTATAAAAAAAATATTTTTTCATATAGAACATATAAAAGTGAAAAAAAAATATATTTAAAAAGGGTTCTCCATTAAAAGATGGTAAATAGACCTTTTAAAAAATATTAGAATATTTATGCTTAAAATTAAATTCATTCACATTTTAAGCCTCTAAATTTTATTGGTTAAGTGTAAAAACATTTAAAAAATATTTTAAATCATAATGTAGTTAGCTCTTTTCATTCCTTCTAATAAAACGGATATGTGTTAACTTCCATTTAAAATAATAATAATATTGTATTATTTTTCTGTATAACTCAATGTTGTGTGCAATGTAAGATTTTTGAGAAATCTTTTGTTGCGTGTTGAGTATGGTATCAGAGAAAGAGTCCCCATTAACATAAAATTTATATATATTTTTCATAAGTATTAATTGAAATCAAAATTTATTATTCTATAAATACCTCGGTTGTTACGTCCTTCACACATTTTGAGAATTGCGTCCCCACAATTTTAAAATTGGGCATGGGAACTTCATTGAAAGTCCCACATCAGAAAAAGAGTCAATAAAACTATCACTTTAAAAGAAATAAAGATAGGTAAAAAGGTCACTCGAGATAACCCATACTATGGGTTTGTTGGGGAAGATGGTTAAAACCAGTCGTGGCCCTGGAAGAGGTGTTTCTGGTAATGAGTGGGATGAAAAGTCCTAGAAAAAATTCCATTCCACTATGATCTCTAGGAGAGGATTCGGGATTTGGAGAAGATTTATTTCTTAATGAAACAGTGGGTGGGATATGAGAGCTCAATGTTGTTTGTGTGTGTGTTTTACTAAATTTTTAATCTGTTTTAATTTGATTTTTATTCTTTTCATTAAAAATAATAATAATAACCCATACTAGGAATCCATGTAGAAAAACATGGATATGGAAGATAAACTAACCATCGCATTCTAATGGAGAGTGATATAAAACATGATTAAGAGAAAGTTAACCACCAAAAAATCACAAATTGTGATGGGTTGAACAATATTTGATTCCCTAGTAAGAAAAGATAACATACAATGTTTTTTATTTAAGTTAATTTTCATAAAGTTGAGGAATTTATTTATGAGATTAACTAAAAAAATAATATATCATACTTATTTGTCATGTAGACATTTATTCTTTGCTAAAATCCTTCCACAAACACGTTTTTTCTCCAAATGATGAGTATTCAAACTTACTGGGTCACATAAAAAGTGCATGGATCAAATTCTAGAGAATTTAATAATCCAAAAAAGAAGAACTATATATATCCCCTATATTAAGAGATTATGAAAACCCAAAAATGGTTAGTACGAGATCAGATAATCCCCAAAAAGGATAATTATTTAAAAAAAAGAAATACTACTCTTAATCTCCAAAATTAAATAAAAAATACCTAAAGTTAAAAAAAATTCATTCAATACACAATTGTCCTTAAAATTATTCAATATTTTCCAAACTATGATTTAAACCCAAAACTCAGAAGAATTTGATCACATAGTCTCCCATGATAAATATTAACATTTATCTCCAAATAACTTCGACTACTCTTAAAGTCTCATGATGAAGTGTAATTAACCAAATCACATATTCTCTATGATAGGTTAATCATTTCCATAAATAATCCAAATACCCATCTGTCCACAATAAAAAATTAGATTCTTCCAAAATAAAATTTCAACCATTACTCCACAAATGAGATTCCATAGTATTCTATTTCCATCAAACATATAATGTTCCCCAAAATAGAGAACATATTCCAAAATAACCTTTGTCACTTGATGACCAAATAATTTTCCTAAATTAAATATATCCATTTTATAAAACATAATTTCACAAAATCAACTTATTCTTGATCCATAAAATCATTTAACTAAAAAGAATAAGTCATACTAACTAGGGACTTCAAGTCACAAAACGAATCTGGTCGCCACCAAAACAGGTACAAAACCCAGCCCTTCACAAGGCCTGAAAGGGCGTTCCTGATCCCCACATGCTAGAACAAGTTCCCGGGTATCATAAAATGTTAATTGTGAACGATTTACCTGAGTTTATACACTTAAAACAACAAAAAAATACAATAAAATGAATCTGGATTTTTCACACCAAACAATATTTTACCAAAATTCAGAACTAAATTACATATTTTAAAAGAACTCAATAATAATATAAAAAAGGTACAAAACCAAAAATTAAATAGCCCATGAACCCTCATGGCAAGGGGCACCGCCCTCAAGCCATCTCTATAAGACATCACCACCAAGGACCTGATAGAAACCCGAACCACTATAACTAAAATAATCGTACCCACCCTCTGACAAAAAAATAACCAAGTATAATTACACAAAAAGGATTAATTAGGGTGTGATCAAATTCCTAGTAGGATACCACCACTAAGATATTACATGCGATAAACATTAAATGACGAAAAGCATGCAAGTTTTCAAAAACATGTAATTTCAAGTTAAAATTTGTAAAGGATGCAACTAAAAAATCAGTTTTCAAGTGGGAAAATTTAAAGAATCAACAGTTTCAAAATAAATTCAAAATATAATTAATTTTCCAGACAAATATATCATATTCTGACAGTAAGTATAAAGGATCTAATGAGAACAAGAAATATGAAATAATCCCTAGGCACTAGCTCATTATGGGTCCCAAGAACCTCATATCTTGGTGAGAATAACTATCACAAATATATATTCTCATATAGGATCCACTAGTATAGAACATTCCCATAAAATATTGGTCCCCAATAATCATTATCATAGTTTAGTTAGAGTTGTTAGCGTCAATCTTTCTAAGCGAAACTGAGGCCAAACCCCACGGATTCACTAGCATACTAGTACACATCCACCCACCTAGATACTCAGGTTTTCCCTGTGTGCTCAAACAAGTTAAACAGGTTAAGAAATATACTTTAAAAATGAAAATATAATTTCCATATCAAAAATTCACCAAACATCCCACATTTATACCACATAAGTCACAATGGTCTACTTTTAATTCAAACTGATTTTGAAATCTGACTCACGCCAAAATAGCCCACAAAACATTTCACATTTCTTTAAGACTACCGAAAATCCTCTAAAATTTTTTTAAACCATTACAAGACATTATAACTCACATAATAACCCACTCAAATATCATATAAAACCTCTTTCATCAACAAAATCCATTTTTCACAACACACTCACACAAAACAGCCCACAACCATGCTTTGCAGCTCTCTTTCCATTTTTTAAAACATTTCAGCACTTTATAAAACATTATAAAAAAGTATTTTACTTCTTAAATAACCACCTTACCTTCCAGAAACCCATATTAGGTGAAGACACCCCCCAAAAAGTACATATACACCCTTTTACCCACTTTGTTTAACCAAAAAAAACATTCTTAATTTTCATAAAACAAACTCAAGGGGTGTAATTATGTCTTGTAAACAAAACACATTTCAAAACCCCCCATTTAATACCAAAAACATACCAATTCTTATCCAAAACAGAATTGGAATCCCTAGATACATTTATAAAACCACATTCAAGTGTTATAAAATAACATTGAATAATACCACAAACAATTCAAATGAAAACACACATTTTCATAAAATGATCTCAAGAAGTATAACAGTGTTTTACACATCAGACCTATTCAAAAACTTATTTTTAGGACCACATGACACAAATAAATTACCAAACCTGAATTCTTAGTCCAAACAAGAATTAGTAAACCAATTCCATAGGTTTTAAAATACACTCAAATAACACCCCATGAGTTACAAATGAAAACACCCAATTTCAAGTTAAAAACCAACTATAAAATTTAACACTTAACAAAATCAATCATAAATAGTTTTCTCACCACACCCACCATATGAGGAATATGAAAAATGAGTAAATACAGTAATATAACTCATAAATAATTGTTTACAAATGGAACAACCTACCTTTTGAGTCAAAACCCTTGAATCTTGGTGCGAAACCTCAACCGCACCTCCGCCGCACCCCAAGAAAGTGAAAACGAACCCTAAACCATAATATTTCACCAAAAATACCCCAAATAAAACCCTAGGTATGAACCCTAACTTCTTTACACTCTAAATTTATGAATGATGGAGGAAACCCTAAGGAGAAGGAAGGAATTGAAGAGAGAAACACATACCCAAAACAATCTTAAAGAAAACGACCCAAAATCCACCAGAATCTGAATTTTAAAATAGCTAAAAATTTTAGGGAGTTTAGAACAAGGATGAGGAGGTCATGTAGGAATAGGAATGGGGGGAAAGAGTAAAAATAGAATGTGTTATGAAAGGATCAATTTACCTCTTCAAATCAGGGCGATTTGTGAAATCCTGAGAAGTTTCGCCCAATTTCTCGATTCTATTGAGCTCCAAATTGGGGGAGGAGAGAATGGGGTGCCTTAGGTAAGTGTGCTCGGGGGAGTTTGAATCTCCAAAAAAACATAAAAATATAATTAGTTTTTAAATAAATTAATTTTATTTTTAATGTAGGAAATGGGCTTTTGGGTAGGCCCAATCCCTTGAATAAAAACTAAAATCCACCATGATTATAGATTTCTAAATGGTCCAAATTTATTTTTTGGTGCTAATAGGTTAGCGGATGGTAAGGAGGAATTGGAATAGACCAAAAATTTTGAAAATAAAGTAGTTATAAAGGAATAAAAATTTATTTTTAAATTTGTAATTAGGCCTACGGTTTGGCCCAATTCAAGAAAACTCACCCATTCCTCCATAAAAGCTTGGGAAACCCCCAAAACAAAGAATGAATGGAAATTAAATGAAATTTGACTTTACAATAAGTAATGTATGAGACAATTATCCCCACCATGAAAACATTCCATCCCCAGAAATCCACAGTAAGGCCAAATACCAAAACCAAACCCAATAGATAAACCAAGATGTACTTCTTTGCCAAGCTTCACCCCAAGGGGAAAAACACCTCCAATGATCAATTAAGGAAGGATTAATCTTACAACCCAAAAATAAGCCAGTTTCATGAATGATAAATCCCATTCATAATTTATCCAAGAAGAAAAATCCTCATACACTATCCGAACAAGACTCAAGCAATTCACCCAAATGAACAACAACATCAATCAAGGTTACACTTACCTTAATTTAACTAAACCACTGGGAACTCTCGAATACCAACATTTACTCAAGAAAGAAGTTGGTATATAGATAGTTTCAAACAATAATACCTACTTCCAAACCAATACCGTGGATAAATATGAGCTATTGGTATGGGGGAACACCAATAGGCACCCCACCATATGAGACAACCTATATTTTTCCGAGACAGAATCACGACACTTACAGGGGAGGCCTAAACGGACTCCCTAGTACAAATGGTAGCATTCCAATAAATTTTTATGAAGGAATGTACATGAGAATCATAGTGGGTCTCCCCACCATAAGAACAAACCATCTTAACCGTCCAGCATGGGCTGAGACGGAAAGACCCAAAAAAATTAAAGATTTGGGAAGGGCGCAGGGTTAATCCACACAGTTTGGGAAACTGTGCCCTAATTGTGAAGATCATTCTTTGTACATGGCTTCCTAGCAGAAAACCACTACTAATCATGCACAAAATATGTTCTCAACCATGATTATATATTTTTAAATGGTCCAAATTAATTTTGTAGTGCTCATAGTTAGGGGATGATAACTAAGAATTGGAGTGTACAAAAAATTTAAAAAAATGAAGGTGTTATAAAGAAATCAAAATTTATTTTTAAATCTATAATTGGGCTCATGGTTTGGCCCAATTCATGAAAACTCGCCCATTCCTCCATAAAATCTTGGGAAACCCCCAAAACAAAGAATTAATGGAAATTAAATGAAATTTAACTTTAAAATAAGTCATGTATGTGGCACTTCACATATGCAAGTGGTAGGAAATGCGCCCTTATTACCCTTCGGTTAGGGGTTTGAATCATGCAGCCTTGCTGGATGTGACAAATTGTCACCCATATTACGGGTTGTCCTTTTTATAAAACTCCAAAATAACCCTAACATGTTTTACCCTAAAATGTTTTTTATACCTTTAATGTTCATCATAATACATTAATACCTCACATCTTATATATTGTCATTTTTTCACCTCTATATGATAAAATAAGAATATTCCCAATAGAAAGAACAACATACATTGATCATGGTGTCCATATGGTTTCATCATCATCTTGTTCATATAGGTTAAAGGTACATACATTGAAAAAATTATTTAGAGATCCTTTAAAATCATTTTATTCCTTCATCCAAATACACATTTTATAACTTCGGTAATATGAGTGTTCACAGAAAAATATTTTTAGAAAATAAACATGTATGACATATAATTTCAAAACATCAGATAAAACATGATTTTTATAAAATAGTCAAACTAATATTGAGTTGAAACATTCAATCAATGGAACTTTTGAAATATCATAAGTATGTGCTGAGAGACTATATTATAAAAGAAAATATGAATAGGTTGTGCAAGGGTCTCCTTCTTCAGCACCTTTTTCAAAATCATAATATGCTTTCAAATCTTGTGGTATGGTAAAAAATTAGTAAATTCCTTGATAATATTTACCTTTCTTGAAAATAGGAGAATATTGTGAAAATAGGATTTGATTTAATACAACCTATGATCCAAAATGATATCGAGGTATAGTGGAGGTGTTTGATATCTCAAAAAACTGCTCTTAAGTGACTTATTTGCTATAAAAATTTTCACAATCATCTGAAGATGACTTTCCAATAATTATTGCAATCATGTCATTGGGAAGAGATAGAAAGGTTGTTTGAGATCCTCCTCCTTCTATTTGTAACCAACATTCCTTGATCTAAAAATGTTATAAAACAATGATTTAACTGAAATAATAGACATAGGAATTAACCATGTGTTTAACAAAAACTCAAAATCCCTAAAGTTGTCTAAAGAGACCTCTGATACCAACTATCAGGACTCGACCTTAAACATTGCATAATATTTATTTAAGTCAAGAATTCACATTGAGGATTTTTTAGGTTTAGAGTTTTAGATAATTAAGACATAACTATTACATCACATCTCAAAAGTTACAAAGTAGACACTTCTAGTCAGTTTCCATTTTTTCATAAAATAAAAACTCTTAAAAAAGAATCATGTCTAGTTCCATGTTTTAGACAACATGACTTTTCCTTGATCCCATCCTTGACCCCATTCATCTTTAATTCCTCTAAAAAACATTTCAAAACTTGTTATGAGCATCAAAAGCTCAGTAAGGGTTATAAAATAAAGAAAGAAAACATTATCCCATCAATAAATACAAATCAATGAAGTCATACTTTTTAATCATAACATACCTCATGAAATCATATGATTTACGAATAACACACAGAAATCATAAATCGTAAAGGTAAATTATGGAATACATAACATAATTACATTATAGTATTCATAGATATATAGGTAGTTACATATGGAATACCCATCACAGTATATTCCCTAAATCTATTAGGAGAAACATTAGCATTTACCTTCGTCACGTTACCCAATTCATCGGAAAGAAATCTTGGGCTCACCGGCCCTAGGTTTATAACGGAACCACCCGTATACATAAATAATTCCCAAGAATAATTACATATTCATAACATATAAAACAAACATAAAGGAAAGTTAAAATTTCCATATTTCAATCACAGTATATCATTTAAATATACTAACATAACAAATGCTTTATCAAACCCATTCTCAAAATCATTTAAAACATTTAATAAAGATAATTTTGAATCAAAGTGTCCCATACCACTTTGATGGTTTAAATGGAATTAACATTTTAAAACAATAATTTACATATAAATAAATTCGTAAAACCATTATGAAAACATGTTCATTAATGATAAATATTTAGAATAATATATCTTTAAAAAATTTAAAATAATGTTTTAGCTAAAGAGACCCTTACCACTTGAGAAAATACATGAATAAAAATAATTATAGAATAACATTAAACAAATCTTATAATATCATGAGAATAAAGATATTCATGATATAATAAGTCAAAGTGAAGTATATACACCATATAATAGTGAATTGTTTTGTAAGAACAAATAAGTCAGAATGGAATGTAAATTGAGACAAAGTCCCTTACAAAGATCGTATCCTTAGATTAATGATAAATAACTGACATAATTTGGTGTGACAAATAATAATACACACAATATAATTGGATATTAAGTGTAAAACAATTAGATTTCATTCACACATATTCATATCTTGGCATAATCAAGAAGTATAAGCTTAACCCAAATAATGGAAATTGGGTTAATAAGTTCCCTTACCCATTTGGTAACTTACGAAGCATACACCCCCTAAAATTAGGATCATAAAATGAAGATGTAAATACCCATAAATTAAATTATATTAAAAAAAATAATACAATCATGGGAAGTATATAAAAAACACAAAAGTAAATAGTGGCAAATATATCATGAATCTCATGGGAATAAAAAGTGAGATGAAAACCCCTTACCTCATGTCCGACTTGACTCGTTTGTTCCTTGTTATTCCTGAATAATGAAAATAAGTTAATTTCTACCTGATTCAGAAACTTATTCAAGTTTATTATTCATTTTATATCACTAATTACTTTTTTATAACATTTATTAATTATTTTAGTTCATATTGGACATTTTGTCAATGTTCGGAACTTGTGTAAAAAAATAAACTTGTTATAATTAAAAAATTTCCATGTCGTAAAAAGTACATTATCTATAGAATGATATTAATTATTTAGATATCATATATATCATGTATATCCAGTATATATTATTTATAATATTCCACAACATTTTTACATAAGAAATGAAATGCATCATTCATGGAAACAGTAAGTCCTACGTACGCATGAACGCTACTTTCATTTCTTTTTCATTTTTAAAGGAATGAAAAAATGATAAATAGGTATATTATAATTTCTGTATAAATATATATTTTTTATAAGTTATATAATTTCATAAATTTTATCCTTTATACATTCCATGTATAGCATGAACGAGTCATATAACTTCGAGGCGGCGGTAGTCCACACTACCTCAATTGAAATTATCATATTTACACGTTATGGAAATCATAAAGATGAGTTTAAATGAAAAATACTGAATAAAAAAGATAAAATAAATATCATATATGTCATAAATAATTATAGTTCCATCAAAATGGACACCATGATAGGCGGTAGGAGATAATTGGATAATCATCGTTTCATGAGGCAGTTGTTCGTCGTCCATAGAAACAGTATGTTTGTATCCCTTAGAAAGAGGTTTGTTGAAGTGTAGTTAGAATCATTCTCAAAAAAACATACATTTATATTTAATATACTTTTTTTATAAAATAATGGAATAAATATAGTTTAGGGGCTTGGAGAAGGAAAATTAAAAAAAGAACTTCAGAAAAGATGTTACCTTTAAATTTGGAAAATCCCTTTGGTTTGAACCAAAAGGATTTCTTGAAGTGCCTTCTAACTAATTTAATGCTTATAGATGGAAGATTGGAATTTTGGGAGATTATTGTGGAAGAGTTTGGATGATCCAAGGGGGTTTGAGAGGTGTGAGTAAGGGTTAGAGGTGATGGCTTTTTTAAGGGGGAGGAGGGGCTCTTTTGGAATTTTTTAAAGTATTATTTTTTAATAAAATTATTTTCTGTTTGAAAAGGCCCAAAACATATTATATTAAAAGATAAGATGACTATTGTTATAAATAAAATCATATAATAATAATTGGATATGTTTTCTATATTTTTTTAATTTTTATAATCTCATTTATTTAAATCATTCATTAATAAGGTAAACACTATATCATCATTATGTCATAAATAATTTTATTTATTTAATGTCTAAAAATTATTAATAAAATACCATGATGTAGTAAATATTTTTAGATTTAAAAATTAATACTTATAGTCGAGGATATCACTTATATGACCCCATATAAGAATTATTTTACTAAAATATATATGTTTAGGTTACTTTTGTCTTTACTTTAAATTAATTAATATAAAGTATCATTATCACTCCCATGTGGCTCCATGGGGTCCCAAAATAGACCCAAGGATGCATTTGGTAGGAAATATCTCATCTGATAGGGTTAGGACAAGTTTAAGGGTAATTCAATATTATTATAATATTATTTCGTACCCTTATTTACCATATTTACCCTTTAACCATGGTAAATAAAATTTTTACTTAGGTAAATATTCATAATGTATTAAAATAAAAGTTACCTATTTACACAATTTGGACCTCATGATTCAAAATATGAAATATATTTTTCCAAATTAAAAACATATAAGTTTCAGAAATTAATTTAAAATTAATTCCCATGGTCAAAACAAAAAGTGTGTTTTTTAATAGATAATGACTATCAAAAGATTGACACTTGTTTATGTCCAATTTCAATGTGAACTTACTTACAATGAAAAAAATTTGATTAAATGGTAAAAATATAATCTAATTAACTTTAAAAACATTTATAAAGATAATCTAACCATATAAATAAATTATATTGGAAGGTTATTTTGAATTAAAATACAGTATTTTTTATTATTCATTAAAAAATTATCTTTATCAGAAAAATACCAAAAATTTATCCATAGTAAATTTTTTTGTCCCGATTCTAAATATGATATTTATTTTTTCAAATAAAACCTATAAAAGTTTAAAAATATATATTTAAAAAGGGTTATCCATTAATAGGTGGTAAATTGACCATTTAAAGAATATTAGAGTATTTATGCTTAAAATTGGATTCATTAACATTTTAAGCCACTAAATTTTATTGAATAAGTGTAAAAACAATTAACAAACATGTGTAATCATATTTTATTTGGATTTTTTCTTTCCCACCAATACAATGGATACATGTTAACTACCATTTAAAATAATAATATTATTATGTTATTTTTCGGTATAACTCAACATTGTGTGCAATGTAAGATTTCAGAGATAACTATTATTAGGTGTTGAGTATGGTATCAAACAAAGAATCCCATTTAATATAAAATTAATATCTTATTCATAAGTATTAATATAAATGAAAAGGTATTATTCTATAAATACATGGTTCATTACTATTTCCTAGGATCCTTATTCTTATCCATATTGTAATTTTAATTTGTATACCTAGATGTAAAACCTCCTAAATAGATTTTGAGAATGTATTTTTTTTATTATATTATTAATATTTATAAAGGTGTTTCATGGGATTTAGATTTTGAGTCGTTGATTATGATATAAGAGAATGTTCACCCTAGTAATGTTACTCATGGATGATTCCACTCTCCTTTAATTTTTATATGTTGAGGTTGATTAGGATCTCCCATGCTTGACATGTGATGAGGATGATTAAACTCCCATCAATCTAATTATAGATGTGCATGATTACACTCCCCTTAGTGATATGCATGATTAGACTCTCCCAGAACGATTGATAGACTGCAGTGTTGGATATGCAATTTTACATCATTGGATACCTATGCATGATTATTCTTTCCTGAGTGATAGTGATTATTCCAGTCTCCTTGATTAGAGACATCTATGGATGGGAAGGATTTATCACTAGTGATATCTACTTATAGATCAACCAAGGTTCAGACTATTAGATATTATCTTAGTCATAATGTCATGAATACCTATAGACCGGGACCTAAGGTTCATACAATGGACTAGATTTAAAGGGTGATCGTTGTATGAAATCCATATCTATTGTATATTTAATGGGTATATATATTTAATCCCTAGAATCCATCATTGCAGTGATTGGACGCGAGTATAGGTGAACCCCATTCTTGGATGTGTATCCCCTATGGAAATACATTTTTCTCATAGGAAATTCTAGCACTGGTCGATGAATGTTTTTTTTTTTGATCGGGGTTATAGACATAGATATTGAATTAATGATACTAGTCTCGAGTGTTTTGGAATAAAGATTAAATCCTCTGCACGAGATGTCTAACTGATCCAGATTATATACCTGTGGATCAACTAATGTTGATTAATTTCATTTATTTCTCCTTCCTCATGTATCTTAATATTTATGTATATGTGTATATATATGTTAATATACATATATATATATATGTATAAATATAAATATACATTATGGAACCCTTCCCAATTTTTTTGGATCATGAACCTTGGGATCGACTATGGTTTCACATTTAATGATTTAGTTTTTTAAATTTTGGATCATCTCGGCTGAGCATAATGCATGAGCTTGAAATTATTGTATTATATTATAGGTTCTTAATTGGTGTGAACTATTGATATTATATTATTTCCCATTAACATGCACCTCAGTGTGAGTGAAGACCTTATTTTTTTCTCTTTAGGTTGTGCATTGTTGAATGGTGGATATGGATGTGCTCTTGTACCACATGATTGATCTAATATGCTCAAATGAAACTTACGATCAATTTCATGTTGTCCAATGGTGTAATAGACACAGGGAATGTGGTCTGGAATAGAGTCAGTAAAGAGCCTTGTAATTTTATATTAATTTCTTTTATATATTCTTATATGTATGGTCAACTCCCTCAACGACTAGTGTTTTATATATGAAATCTGTGTTAGGTATTTTTATGAAATTTATTTTATTATTGATAAATATTATATTTATGTTTATTTTTTATATCCTCGCTCTTTTTATTACTTCTTGTATTTTACCTATTTATTTTTGAAGCTGATTACTCTGATATGATGGCATATTTACTATACAAATACACCCTAGTCCCTCGTTGCAGGTCAATAGCCTCTGGCTTATATAAAGGCGTGTTTGATGCCTCATAAAACCTCACTCAGATCACCAAATTAGTGTCATTTTCATTGGGATATTATATATGATATCACATAATACTTATTACATTCCATTATGGGGATATGATATTGTCACTTGTTTGTACAATAAACTACCACCTAGCGAGGTGATGTGATTCAATTTTCATGTACACTTTACAAAGAATGTCTTCGTGATAAAATAAATAAATATATGAGATATTTATGACCTAATCATTCTTATAGAAATATAATATGATCTCTAGGTTTATTACTTTCAATATATTGGGAAACAATAATAGGGATCGTTCTTATGTGTGGATTACCACCTCTACGTATTGATTTGAAATGTATTTAATATTATTTTTAAATGGATTATAATAAGTATTTATATGATTATTCTAAATAATATATCTGAAACAATAATAATTCTTTACTGTTTATCTAATATTTACATTTTTTTTGATTCATCTATCATGAAAATAGAAATAACATTAATTCAGATGTACATCCTACTGTCTCCATTAATAGTGTAATCAATTTTCTGCCACAAAATTTTATATATTAATCCTAATAAATATATGATTAAAAAATATTATATTTATATCATGGTTAATATTATGGTAATTATGTTCCATGATCAATTTTAAAGGATAAAAATTCCCAAATCTAAACATACATGACAAATCAATAAATTATTTCCTGAAAAAGTAATTTTAACAATAAATTTTTAATAAATGGGTGAAAAATATGACAAATAAATAAAATGTTCTAAGATATATTTTAATATGTTATGGTTATATATTTATATTAAATTTATATTTATTATATGGGATTTTTTAACACATAAAAAGGAAATCCAACTGAGGGAAAAGGTTTCTTAGGTTAGTTTTACTTTCATGAGACACATACCATATTCGCCACTTACTCCTTTTATATGGAGTATATATACTAACAATTTTAAATTTTATATCAATAATTTCTTTATATTCATTGAATTTAATATTTCATTTGATTATATTTAATTCATGAGGTTTCTGAGTCAAACTCTAGCAAAGTGATAATGGTTTATTTTAAAATATCTTCATTATTTAGGATTGTTTATAGATAGGTCTCCCATGAGAGATTATTTTTTAATTATAATAAAAATAAATATATATTTTTATATTATAGTTATCATTAATTTTTTTTCAATTTATAGAAAATTTATTACACTCTTTTTTATATAAAATGATTGTAAAAAAAACTCAATAAAGGATTACATTATTTCTCTCTTCGGTCTAAAATCCTTCTTTATGTAAGATATTTTTTACTATTTTTTTTCAACAAAATATATATATTCTCAAAATTATATATTAACTAAGTTGTAAAAATTTCAAAATTCTTATAAAAAATTAAAATATAATGTTCATATCATTTTCCAAAAAATGACCAGTTGGATTTTATCAATAATGTGGAAGGAATAAATGTTTTAATGTTTATGACATGAATATAATTTTCCTCTATAAGGACCACTCAATACTTTAAATAAATATTTATAATTATGAATAAATATTTTATATGATATTTATTTTTAATATACAATTTGAATTTTTATTTTTAAAATGTGCTTTTTATTATAGGAATGTCGTTTTCCTCAAGAATGTTTATAATCATCTATTTATAGAATTTCTTTTCAAAAATGACAAAAACCCTTATTCTGCTTATTCTCCATAAGGGATATGTTGTGATTATATGGTACTTATTATTTCTCCATATGGTTTATAATCTTATTGGATAGGGATATAATGTATTTATTCAATAATATATATTACACTAGAAGGTTTATGATTATGTTTACTGATTTGGTTAATTGTTAAGATATTATATGATAGTTTTCAATAAAAATGTTTATGTTTATTTTGTTTCTCCCCTTTTGTATGAGGAATTATTTGGTCATAATAAGTGACTGGAAGGGACTATTATATCCCCTCAATGCATTGGTAAGACACATGATAGAAACTAGTATGAATTTTTAGCAATGTTTTTAATCATTTTTTTTGAACTCCTATAAAACAAATTTGAATTTATTTTATTTTGCATTACAAGAGGACTCAACGTTATCTTATATATATCAAGATTTATACATTCCCTCAATGTGATATTTTTCATAGATTCTGATGTGAATATTTGATTGGTTAAGATAACCATGGAATATTTTTAGGCTCATTTGATTGTGTATATGGAATCATTCTCTAATTATTTATCCCTTTTAAATAGTTATCATGTTATTAATTAAATGGTATGTTTTAATGTATTTAATATTCCATAATGAGTATTCCTATTAATATCTTTCACATTAAGCATTCCATTATTGATTATTAAATCACACCCACATTAATATTTACATTCCCCGTGATGTTATAGAGTGAATTATCATTGTTATGAAGGGATATACTAATGGAAATTATGGTTTTATAAAACAAAAATTTATATTTTTTTTATTTTTTCAAATGTATTGTTTTATTCATGTATGTATGTTATTTTATATGATTAATAAACTATTTAGTCCTATGGAATGAAATCACATTCCTCTAGAACCAATATAATTAATTTACCATTGACTCTAGGATACTGGGGCCAAGTTCCTTACACCAGCATACCAATATGGTTGGGTGGTTTTCCAACTCATATAATTGCTTAATAAAGATTACTATATTTGTGAAATTCATTTAGAAATATAATAAAAATTTATTATCATCTATAGAAGCATATTTTTAGAAAAAATTTAGTATCACCTTTTTCCATATTGCCTTTGAATATATGCAATAATTATTTATTGGTCATTGATTTTTTCTAAGACTATAGGGTTATATACATTTTACATTTTAGATAATTCTTAAAATGGAAGTTTTATTTATAAATCATATACTCTAAATTATATATTCTTCAATTAGTGAATAAAATTTCAACCTTCTCTAGGAATCCTCAGAGATGACTATTACATTCATATGGATGGAGAGAAATACCATATTTTTTAATAAAATAGCAACCATTCAATCATTCAAGAATTGATTTTATGAATTAATACAACTAAAATGAATTCATGATTAAAATAAGTTCCATGAGAAATGATATTTCTTACTTGGTTATTCTATATATTCTTGGTGTAACTTCTATGAATGAACAAATCCTAATTAAAAATTCAAAATTATGGATTACACTAATTCTAAAGTACAAAAAGGATAATGTGGATGTTTCTTTATCTAGTACACTAGTTCCCTTAGTGAGTGTATTTCATTAGGATATATTAATATAATATACCAATCCTCTTGGGATGTGGGGGTCATAAAGATATGTAAGGCATTCATCAAGGAATGTTTCTAACAATCTATTGGAAATGTATTTTCTTATGAAGTGGAGTTAGAGGAAATGATTCATGAGATTAAATTTTTATTTACACTTTGAATGGATATATCATTGTTTGAAATATGATTCAAACTTCTTAAATAATACATTGAAATGAAAAAATAGGATATTTATTATATAGTGTTATTCCATATTGAATCGAATAAATATATGATACTGAATAAATATACCGGAATACGAAAAAAAAAAGTGAATTAAGTATAAGATTATATTTCTAAAAATTCCATAAATGAAAATATTCTTAGGTTGTAATTTTTGGAACCAGATGAATATTCACAATTGGAGGAATTCGATTCTAAGTGTGATATTCATAAACATGTATGAAAACATTCTTTGAAATTTCATCTTTCTGATTACTTTTTAATAATATTTTATTTGGGTCAGGTTTTGATAACCATGATACATTATAATAAAACATTTTCAATTCATGATTGATTAAAAGTATACCTATAATCACATAATTTTAAAGAACTTTCTAAGTTTTGCTAACAAAATATTCATTTCCATAATCATTTAGATTTACTGATGTAGATGTTTATTACTGTCAATGATCATTTGTTTGGTGAATTTTATTTCAAGGTGATAATGTTTAACCCAAGGTGGCATGCTAGGTATTTCCTTCTATACATTTAATTATTGGAAATTATCATTTCGTGTCATTGTACTTGATATTGACTCAACCCCTTTCAACACCGAAAAAAGTTATTCAATCAGTGGATTTCATTCCCATGGTGCATAATTCCCCATATTTAACAATTCTATTGTTGAATAACTTTTCAATTACTATCCTTTTGATCTTACAGTTTCATTCTCCATAAATTATTTATGTCTCCATATCAATGTAAAAATTAACTAATATCTTTCTCAAAAATGCATGAATAAAAATTGTTTTATTCATAACTCCCAAATTATAAAATCCATATTTCTTTTATTAGATGCATATATTATCCACTAAAAGGACTATCTATAGTTATAGCTTGGATGATAAAAACCTATATATTTAACAATAAATCATTTTGAAAATATCCATATATGTTTCAATATTTTCCTTGAAAAATTCATTAATCTATGAAATTTCTATATTCATAATGGTATAAATAGTTTAAGAAAATTGAATGTTAATAAATATTTTGGCTATGAAATAAAAAAATAATTCTCCAATTTTACCCCAGTTATATTTGTTCATAATAAACTTCCATAATTGATTAGCTTATTATTCTCAACAATAGATAATATTATTATCTTTTTCCATCATAGAGAAATTAATCTTGATGAATATTTTTTTATATATAGGTGACCCATTATTTTGTAATAATTGGATTAAAGGATCCATAAAATATATGATGGTATAATCACATGTGGGAATAAATTCAAAATTTCTATAACATCATTGATGTGGAACATTCCACATTGTTCATTTATTTATTCATAACATGAGAATTGTGGTTAATCAGAAAGATATATCTCTAAACCCCAATTCAATTTTATTATCAGTGTTGTTTAAAAAATAAATACATCACCCAACATATTGTTTATTAGGTTATTTTCTCCAACATCAATGTTTTTTCTAAAAAATACGTGGTTAAAAAATTTTCATCGATCCTAGGTAAATAGATTTTTCACAATAGTAAATAAATTATAATGTATTCAGTTATGATACCTCCAAGTTTAACCTAGGTATTTGATTACTAAGCCAATTTCCATTTTATCTAGACATTTTTATCAAAAAAAAATATCAACCCACAACTTATATTCATTATTAGTATATCATTTTTATGAAAAATGACTTTTTAATAATAAAATTTTGAATTGAATGTTTTTATGAACTGTGAAAATTAGTTTCAAATGAAATGATTATATTTGAAATTTTTAACACTTTTTAGATCCCTCTTCATGATCATAGTAACATAGTTCCTAATAATAAAAATACATGTAATCTTGTAAGGACATAAATCAATGATCTATTGAGATAAAATATAAGTAAGGGGAATAACAGTAGGGATGGGTCATGAGATAGAAATTAATATAGTACATTTGTGTGAATAAGTTTTTTAATCATATGATAAGAATCATCATAATCAAAGGGATATATTTTTAGTTGATATGGAATGTGGAATATTCATAGTAATACAGATCCATATCATATTGGATTGATACAATGTCAAGATTTGGAAAAAACTAGTATCATGTCCTCATAGATCATATGTTTTCAAATCTAACACCATAGAATCTGAAAAACACCCGCATTATCATATTTCATAAAACATAGTTACTAATGGTCTATAATTCATTACATAAAAAAAATATTGATATAATTCTGGAACCACACATCACATTATCTTATTCTCATAATCCACCATCCCAAAAAAATAAATCATATATCAATTTAATAAATTATATAGTCCAACATGAGAAGAATGAGTTTCATAAGAGAGTAATAAATAATATAATTATGAATATACATTGGTGTTCCTAAAATAATATTGAATATATTTACTCAATATATTCCATTTTTATAATTATAATAAATGATCATATTTCATGGATAAGAGAGGAATAACCATAACAACAATCAATAATATATTTCATGAAAAAATCATTATAAATACTATTAAGGTGGATAGGATTTATCTTATTGTATTTAATGTAATAATATTCTCAATAAAAAAATGTAAAATACAGTATAATATATTTAAATTGTTTTTTAGAATAACAATTTTTAGATATTAGAGGAAACAAAGATAAAACCAAAATAATATTTTGATATGAGATTAACCTAACTATATGTCACTTTTTTGTCAAATTTAAACCACTTATATAATAATAATATATTTATTAAAAAATTATAATATAAATAAATATTATTTTTTAATGATATTATTTTAAAATTCTAATCATTATAATTTAGTTCAATTTTTTTTCAAAATGCTGAGTTTGGTTGGTGACATATTTCTATGAATTAACTTTTCTTGTTTTTATTTCAGTGCTTCAACTGCATATTTTTTATTCATTATTTAAAATACTTAAAAGGATATAAATATAAATTATATATAGGTTATAATAACTTTATACTATCTATTTATAATGGTGGTGATATTTTTGAATTAAAAACATCTTCCTAGGTAGATAAAATTGACCAATGATAGGTTGTGTATATGCAATATATATATATAATATAAATATTTTGAAATAAATATTACATTTACTATGACATAAATGTTACTATATAAATATTAAAATTAAATAAAATTTGGGTGTTTTTTTATAGGTGATAGTGGCAATATAAATATTAGATATTATAAGTTAAATGAAAGACAAATCAATATAGGAGTTACGTTCTCATTGATGTAATGCCTTATGTAAGTCCAAAAAATAATACATGTGTTAGGTGAAATATTTTGAAAATAAATTTTGAAATATGTGTTAGATATTATATAAGTACATAAACACTATGTAAAACTCAAAAAAAGTATGATGATAGTGGAGTGGTGTAACCAATGATTTGATGACTAGATCCTAAGTAATCAAAAGCCGTAAAATCAAAATATAGGTAATTAGTATAATTTTATGATTGTATATTTTTGAAGAGAATTTATTCAAATGAAATTATTTATAAATAATTATAAATTTAATATTTTTAAAAAAATTGTGTTTAATTATTTTCAATTTAAAATTCATAAATTTCACTGTACTTTTTTAACCATAAAAGAATTTTTTCGGTACCATTATTCTAATGAAACACATAATTAAAATGACCCACAACATATTAGATGAATATTATTAACATTATTTAATAAAAATATATCATATAATAAATATATTGATTGATAAAAAAATTCATAAAAAATCATAGTAATAACACTTAATGATTTTAAATAGAAATTAATTTCCTCAAAATAATCTCTCTAATACACTCTAATTTAATTGAAAAGTTAACACTAAAATTTTTATAATATTAATTTTTTAAAAATAAATTATTTTCTAATTTCAAAATTTTAAAATTACCTTAGAGTGAAATTTTTATATATCACCTGAAATAATTGTTTTTTATATTATTAGTTAAAAGTAGTGAATTTTAAATTACTGTAAATGTTTTGAAATTATCATTCAAAACAATGACCCATATGGTTTGTTAACATTACTAAAAATTTATAAATAAACTATAATAAAGAATTTATAAGTGTTATTTTTTACTTTACAATTCATGTTTAGTATGTTGGTATTTTTAGTAATATTTTAATCTAAAATGGTTTTATTCATTTATAATAACAAATTTATTTCGATCTCATATATAAATTAATCTAAAAAACATTATTCCATATTTTCATCCCCATGTTCAAATTATTTAAAATATTTAATTTCAATTTTATTAAAAAAAATCTTGATTACAAGGATTAATGTTAATGGTTATGATTTTAGTGAGATATTTTTCTTCAAAGAAATGTTTAATTTATGTTTTTTACCTTTTATCCAATGAATTATGTTTTATGTTTTATATAAAAAATATAATATGATTTTACAAATATATAAATGTATAATATCTCTCTTTAAAATGTTATATAATGATGTATACTACAAAATAAATGTAATGTTAAAAATAGTATTTTCCTTCAAATTATTTTTTATATATAATAAAATTTCTTATTCAAAAGTTAATTTTTAAACAATTAAAAATTTGTTTAATTTATTTTGAATTTAAAATTTATATTTATAAGATATATATTTGTTAATAATATTTGGCATATTATTTCAATAAATTAATTTTTTTCCTAATTAGTTTTTTCTAACGAGAAAATCAAAATATAAAATGAAACAAATGTGTTTTAAAAGGCTTGAATTTTTTTAAACAAGTAAAAGTTAAATTTAGATGATTTTTAGACCATATATCACCACAAAACCCATTATTTTGCACATTTGGATCATTTTCCCATGTATAATGACATTTTATTAGTTACAAGTAATAGACACTTCCAAAAAAATCATCTATTCCATAATGATATGGTAAAACATCAACAACATCATGATATAATTTTCCATTCCTTATTTTTAATGAATATGAAAAAAAAATATCCTCTAATTATCATATCTTAGGATAATAATTCTCATGAAAATTTCATATCCTAATGAATCCATTTCCTAAGATATTTCAACAAGAAAACAAAATTTCTTAATGATAGTATATCCCACTCCATAGTCCGTTCTTATTAAAATTTAACATTAAATAATTTTATAGAGACTATAATATAAATAAATTTTAATTATTAATATAATATAATGTTATAATATTAATATAAAATCCATTTTCCAATCCTTTACATCTCGTATTAAAAAAAATAACATTCATCATGCGCAAGTGTGGAATAAATCCTCAACCAAACAAGGTGGACCATTTTTACTCATTGCCTCTCATGGATTTCGAAAATGTTGAAAATGATGAATAAATATATTTATATATAAAAAAATGATTATTAATTGATAGTATATCATATATATTTATTTAACTACATTAAACATGAAATAGAAACATTATTCCTATGTATGTACAAACTTCCACCGCTACTAATAATTTATTTAATTATCATCCCTACCCTAAATAAATGATTAAATAATTAAATTTATTAAATTTAAACATAATTTATTATATATATATAATATTATTTTTAGTGTGTGTTTATATTTCTTAAAATCGTGTCATTACTCGTAAAATATATATATTACACTCTACCATAGGTCATTTTTTCAACCTAACTGAATGATATAAACAACAATATATCATGAATTTTCATGAATGTTATAGAATATTAAAATTATTTAAAAATATTTTAATGAATATAATTAAATTATTCTACAGTGGTTTTATTTATATTTAATATAATGATTAACATATTGCCTTTTGAGACTTAAACATGTTGGGAAATGTACTTCACAATTTCCATTTTAAAAACCAAACCATTATTATTAAATTAATGAAAATGTGATTTAATTACTAATTGATGAACCATAACTATAATATAACGGATAATATAGTAATGATGAAATTTTTATTAATAAATGTTAACTGAAAACACTATTACAAACCCAATAAGAAATAATCAATATTAGTTTCTATCATTTGATGATGAAACTAAATCAAAATAGAATATTGTATTTATAATTAATGGTAATAAATGAAGTTTATAAATGTAATTATATATCAATAACATTATTAAAAAAATTATTTATTTTTTTATTATATTTTTCTTTAGAATACTTTCAAGTATGATGGAATATATGGTTAGGGGTTCATTTTATGAATTTTAATTTCAATAGATTTATTTCATATAATAGACAATGATATCTTTATAATTGTTTGATTGATAACAAATGAATTTTTATTATCATATTATTTCAATTAATATCGAATTTAAAACCATTTAATTAATATTTTTAAATGTCCTTCAACCCAAAAGATACAAATGTTTTAAGGGATATAAGTCTCAAAATTGAATCCCAAGAGACATTTTTAAGACATACACAATTTATCTTCTTTATGATATACATGATACCCATATAATATTTTAAATATCATTATTTAAGTATTTATTGCATTAAAATTTCCAATTTAAATTCTATTCTTTAAGAGGATTTGATTCAAATGTTTACAAAACGATACGAAATATTTCCCCCTATTATCAATTCCCTGAATAATGTTTGTTATAGAACATTATCATTTGATTTATACTGTTTAATTGATTCCTTATATTTACTAAATTATAATGTATAAATTTCAATTCATGTTATTGTGATTTTTATTTCCGGAAAAGTATACTATGATATTTTGATTCTCATGATACAACTACAATACGAGGATTTCATCTGATATACAATTATTTGATACATGATTTTTAATATGATCCTTATTTAATTTAATTTCTTACCACATATATTTTAAATTACATCATAAATTATAATTCATTCATTATATTGAATGTTAATTATTAGATATCTCACTTAGATGGTTTTTGAACAAAATGTTACCTAAGATGTAAGTGTTTATTCTCTAATCTATATTAAAATATAAACATTAAATTCAAATAATAAATAGTATAGGTAATATCTATTCCATTTCATTATAAAATAATAATTCATTTTCTTCCCCTATAATAATTTTTGGTGTTTTACATGTTTTATCAATCTTTAATTTTCCACATAGACTCATATTTTATCTATTTTAAGGAAACATGCCATATATCTACTTTTCATTTGGGAATCCTTATATTATATGGTTGTACTCATAATATAATTATATAAATGATGTTATATATAGATCATATAATTTATTATGGTCATTTACAACTACTTGATCATTCTTTAACAATATTTGAATAAATGTTATATAATAGAAATGATCAATCTGATTATTTTTCATTCTATATCATCCAATATTATATGCATGATTTTACTTCAAATTTTTTTTCATTGAGAATAAAATATTTTAACTTTAATTGATTTAATAGTGTTTATATATATTTCATACGTCGAATTATTGGGTAAATTATTGAATCAACCATGGATGTATTATTTTTAGTGTAAATACCATATACCCCATTATCAAAATTGCATATAATATACAAAGACTGATACTAAATATATTTTGATACACATTTTATTTTATTTATTTAATCTTATATTTATTATTGATGATGTTATAAATAATTTCTTAAGTTTCATTAATTTAAAAATTAAATTATACCAATTTCCATTCCCTGGGTTTTCTATGATGTGAACAATGAAACCAATTTTGTTTTCATGAGGTAATTATGGTATGAAAAATAAAATGATTTCAAGAGGTAGTAATATGTATGGATAATGAGGGTTAGGGTATAATATAACCTTTAATACATTTGTTAAGTATATATTTATATCAAAATATAATGATGTGTCAACTCAAAATACCTTAGGACAAAATTTTTAAATATTATGTCATTTTATATGATTATTCAATATATTGTATAATTATACACACCCTCTAACCAAGATGGTTTACTCTCTTTAGAGGCAAGACACAACAACATCATATTTAATAACTGATCTTCAACATATCCCCCAAATTACCTCATATTATTAAACTTATGGAATTATCAAAAAAGAACCTTGCTTCAAAACCTACGGAAGAAAATCATAATAATGGGTGAACTCAAAATCTCACTTTGGGTGAACATATGATTTATCAATCAATGAACATACAATGAAATTATGGTATGAGAAAACAATAAAAAAAATATTGCAAAAAATATCCATTCAATTAAATATATTCATGAATCATGATATAATTATCTTCTAGAAATTAAAAAAATAATAAGAGTACAAATCCATTAAAACCAGTCATGATCCATTAAATGATATATTAAAAAATGTTATTTAAAAAATCATGGTCATATAACATTGAAATAAAATAGAAATTATTGTTAATCGTAGGGGATATCAATCAATGAACAAACGAGTTCATACTTGAATTAAAAAATAATAATAATAGAATTAAATCATATCTAATAAATAGAAAATGTTTAATCGTGAATCGAGGAATGAGTCTATGTCATGAAAAATGAAGAAATTCAGAAGGGTCTATATTTGTTAAAAATAATTCATGATTCATGTGAGTATATAAAAAACATAGGTATATAGAAAAATCATATGATTATAAAATTATGAACATGTATACATTTTAGCATATTCACTCATTAATTTAAGGAACTTAAATCATGTCATCACAAAAATATATAGACATGAAACTAGGTCCATGTAAACAAATATGGACATGAAAATAGTATCATTTATAAAATAATGGACATGAATCTTAGTTCATCCATCATATTATGATCATGAAATTAGTTTCATACCTAATAGAATAATATTAGGAATTATCAATCATTTCAAATATAATTAGATGGATATATAATTATGGGACCACTTATCACATATATAAAAACATCAAAGTATTCCATAATATTTTTAAATTATTAATCATTTCATCATCGTATATCCCATTGAAACGAATAAAATTTTAGAATAACTTCATTATAATTTATTATTGTAACATCCTGAATCTAGATGCCACTCCCAGGTTCCCCATACCCGGTTGGCCACATGGCCTCAAGTGCATCTCCCCAAAATCCAGAGGCTGTCGACTAGCAGTGAGAGACTAGGACTAATTATGGGGAGACTATTTCCTCATTGGTAGAGTATAACACAGAGGAATACAATAATAAGACAATATTGGAAGTACTAATAATAAACTACAGTAGTAAAGAGTGGAAGCCTGATGATATAAATAACCAGAAGTCATGTCATACCAAAAATGATGTTTCAAGTTATATGTTCTAGGAAAACTTCAAAAATAGGTTACACTATAGTAATACATGATATAAGTACCAACAATAGAAAAAGGGAAAAAGAAACTCAAAAGCATCACAAGCCTCAGCTTGGTCCCATGCTCTCCTTCTCCTAAAAAGAATATCAAGTACCTATAGAAGTTCCCTTACCTTTATCAACACATGTAACAATACAATATATTTGGGAAAAAAACATGTCCCAAACAATGTGTGAGATGAATTCTCAGTAGGCAACCACTAAAGGTCTATTCCAGTGTCTCAGTGAATATATATAACAGGCAGTATATAATAATGAAAGAAGTAAATTTGGAAATACTCAAAAAAAATCCTACAAGCACTGGTTTTCATTTACAGTCATTTTATATACATTAACAGTTCAATTACAATTAATTATATAATTCTCATAATTCGCCATAAGCCCGACGATTCCAGTATCAAAATAGGTATAATATATGTCTCAAAAGACCATCTAAACAATTATTAATGAAGACCATATCCATGATTTTTCTTTGTCATGTAATACGTGTCATAATTCATTCCATTTCAACATTTAATTTTTAATTTGTGTCTGTCCATGATATTCCTAAGTTGAAATTCAAATATTACTCTAGGTGCAATTCTACCTGCCTTCTATAATATTGTCTGTATGATTCTCTTAGGAACCCTTTCTCATTCTAGATGTGGTGGGAGTATATATCAACTAAGTCATCTTTCAATCCTATAAATAAGACCCATGTAACACACAAGACACATAAACAGTGCCAATATATCCCATTCATGTAATTCCTCATTCCATGATTCGTCATCATTTAAACAAATCCTCCATGAGCCTAGCCGCTACATATGTGTCTTGCTCACGACTTACATATAATCCCCCTTTTGGTCCATCCATGGAATCCTTAAATGGATCCATGGGTAACCTGAGGTATAAGGTACAATAGTCACATGAACTTGTCCAATCCATTCAAATCTGAATCCATGGATTTTCCATTACTAATTACCCTTTTATCATATAATAATAAAATAAACTTTTCATCTTGAATGAAAAAGGTAAAAAAAGCATCCAATAAAATCTCAAGGAGGGAAAAATCTTATAAGTCTTGTTCTTTCAGTTACACACATGTAAATTAAACCATTACATGGCTTGATCATTAATAAACTCATGTGAGAAATTCGTGGAACCAGACTATCATGTACTTTAAACTTCACAAGTATTAACCATCAATTATCTTGTGAGGAAATATCTTTTGTTAGAAGAAACACATGTTAATTAAACTATTACACGGATTAATCATTAATAAACCCACATGGGTAGGACATTATAATAACCAATTCAAACCAACATGTTTAACAAAGAATATGAAAACAATGTTCATGGGGAAATAAAACCATCACTCTCCACTTATACAAATAAATTACAACTTAAAAACCTTGTAATTAAATAATAATATCAATTCATTTTTAACAACCTAATAATGGGAAAAAATCCATGCATTATTGTCATCCTCGGCCAAACAGCCATAAACGATCATCCAATGGAAATGCACCCATGGGGTGGCTCTTAATCAAGGTAAACAACCCTGAATATGAATCAGAACACATATGCAATTACTGTAACATCAATTGTAAATCATAATGTTCAATTTTAAATCAAGGCAACACCCAAAAATGGGTGTGTGGCACTCCGGCATATATAAACATATTGAAAATTATTGAAAGCCACAAGACCACCTACCACATACACATACGACTCTCCTCATCTAGTGTTATCCCCTAATTTGGCCAAAAATGGAGTATATTTACAAAATAATAAAAAAGCTCAAAGATTAGATAAATATGTTGGGAGAAGAAATCATGAACAATGGCTGAAGATGAAATAATATTTCACTGAATGGATTCAAATGCAATTTTTGATGTTCAAATCGGAGTTTGTATGGAGAAACAGGATAAAAAACAATCCTATAGTGCTACTGATCACAAATTCTAGTGGGTGAGATTCTGTTTATTTTTGAAAAAAAAAGAGGCAAATACCCATTTTATAAAAAAACTACTAGGAAAGTAGGCGACGTGTACTTACCTTTTTTTAAACCATAAAATATACTTGTCATGATGGGCTAGTGTGCATTGTTTACTAGGAGGACACTGGCCTGTAATAAGCATTCAACATTTTTCTCCATCTTTTCCCCACAAAATCCCAAATGGCCAAAATCCTAGCTTAGGATCTAAGCCAAAATAGAAGGTAAGCCACATTTAACATGAAATAAATGATTTGTACCTCAAGAAAGAATAGAGTTTTTACAAACTTCCCCCCTTAAAGAAATTCATCCCTAAATTTCCCTTCCAATGGTGGTGAAAAAATATCTACGAAAAAATCCATCCACTATGATCATAAATTGGCCTACCTCTTCTAGGTCTTATTCTGCAATCAGTCATGCTGTCATATCACCTGTACCAAAGAAATAAACCAACTATAGAGAACCTTCATGATACGATCCACATTTCATAAAGGATTGTTCTAAAATAATGAATCTACCTATAACTCAAGATCTTATGGATGAAAAGTGTGAGATTAGTTAGAAAAGTAACATCTCAATTGAGAAACATGGAAGATGTTGTGCATAGTCCAGTACCTCTGAGTTTACTGCAACTGATAGAAAACTGGACCAACTCTCTCCAAAATCTTTAATAGCCCAAAATATCTCATTGAAATCTTATCATGTATTTTGATCCTATTTTGTCCCAAAAATAGTGAGACATATTGGAAAACAAGATCCCCAACCTCAAATTCTAGAGATCTTATGCAGTTATCGGTATTTGATTTTCGACGAGACAACACAGAATCCATCCACTTCTGAATCAAATGAACATGTTTAGTTATCTCCCAGACAATATAAGGTCTTAACATATTTACCTCTCATGAATCCATCCAACACAGGGGTGATCATCATGGTCTACCATACAAATCCTCATACGGCACCATCAGAATAGTAGCTTGAAAGCTATTATTATTGGAGAACTCCACCAGTGGTATGTGTTTCTCTCAAGAACCCCCAAAATTCAAGATGCATGCCCAAAGCATTTTTTCGAGCATCTGAATCGTGTGTTCTGACTGGCCATCTATCTAGGGGTGGTAACTTGTGCTTATAATCTCTTATGTACCCAGAGCCCTATGTAGCCCATGCTAAAAACGAGAAGTAAACTAGGTATCCCAATATGAAATTATAGAATGTGGGAACCCGTACCGTCATAAAATTTCTTGAATGTATAACCTTCTACATTCATCAACACTGTTGTTTTCCTTGAGTGGAAAGAAAGTGAGTTACCTTCATGATATTTTCATTAACAACATAGACAACATCATAACCATGAAACATCCTCTATTGGAAAATCCCAAAAAGCATGCCCTTGAGCATTTAAGTGACAATACCAGTGTGGTTTTTCCATTAAGTGGGTGAACCTGAACAAAACTGAGGTTGTAATAGTGGCCTTACAAAAGATAATGGTCAAACCCTGATGACCTCATCAAAAATAGTCACACAATATTCGATCGAAATAAATTGTAGAAATTCACATCAAACCCACCCCAAACTGTCAGTGTGTTTAAATTTTTCACTTAAACTATACATGAGGAACAAGAAGGATAATTTGTCAAACCATCATTCGTTGAGTTATATCTGAAACACTCATCTTAGGTGGGTCCATCATTTTGTAATGTAAGCACAATTCCTTCTTCGAAGACACCACACACCCACAATGATCATGTTCACTAAATCCCATACTTGTCTCTCGATGACGCTCCTATATCAAACCATCCCCTGAGTATTAATAATGTTATTCCATAGTATGAGAAAAATCATAATCTATATCCATCCCACTAGAAACATTACCTATTTTATGCATCACATATGAGCCCATATATAAGTCCTAGATTACCTCAAATTCATAAACCCAGAGTCTAAGGAACCCACCAAGGTGGTCCATACTCTCTATTACAAGTGATACATTAGTACAAGGCCATATGTCTGCTTAAGAACACTGAATGAACCTAGATCGGAATCATCATAGTAGTCATATCAAGTAAAATAGCAAGAATATAAATTTTATCCAAGGTGTTACTACACATAAACACAAGTATCACTCAGGTTTAACCAAGCCTCATCAAAACCAAGCATCCAACACACTACATATAAAGAGATCAAGAACTAGGTGAACAACTTTAAACCATAGCACGACGTATAACCAAGAATTTCTTATTCCACCCAAAAAGTCATCAAGATATGGAACATATTCATCTATTAAATAATAACACACTAATAGGATCTCAAGGATTACCCGAAAAGGATAGCTGAACCACTACTGGATGACATCCTGAAAGAAACTCGGCTCCACTACACATTGTCATTAACCGACCACAATCCCTTTATCAAAGATAATTTTTATGATATCTAATTCATAACCAGTAAGGTCATCCCATGATCATCGTTGCCTTATAAGGGCAGCACACATAGACAACCGCAACAAAATTCATGATGCCTTTAATGAATCAACATGAAATAAGACTCACAAGCCTCAATGGAATTCAAGAAGAACCAACCATTTCTGAATGGTTTTTGATTGTGATCCTTCTACTAAAAAGGAAACATTTAAACAAAACTGACATGACATTAGCCACATAGAAGTGTCCTAAACATTTATAAGAAGTAATAACCACTCTCAAACATGCTAGTTAAAACCCAAATTAAACGCATGAGTGTCATTTCATGATCCACAATCACCACATTATATTTCTTTGATTGAAATATGAAATTAAAATTACTGACATGTCAAAACACCCATGTACCAAAATATCCTCCTGAGAAATGGGACAAACATGGGTCTATAATGCTCAGGTAAATCTACTATAGAGATAACCCTATAACATACATAATAGCTCAAAGCTTAAATATTTCACCAAATTCAACAACTCATTTTAACATTTAATAATCAATTGTTTCCACGTATGTCAACATATACTACCCTTAGTTTACAAGTGAAAATAGAGAATTTTTCATACTATTAATATGATGTCCATCCTACACATCCTAGTACTAGATGGATCACATAGGAACTAGATTAAATGCATATAATCTACACAAACATTTACACAGAATACAACATACCAAGTCTCCCATTAATCAAGGAAAGAGAGGTTCACACTACCTCCAAAGTAGATTACCATGTCTGAGGCACATATAACCTGTTGAACTGTTCATTCCTCAATGATCGTTACCATATCAAGGGTCAAGATACAATGATCACCTATCTAAAAAAGGATTACCTCTTTAGAACAAAACGTCCTTCAAGGTAAAATGACACTTGAGCAACACCAATGTCATTTGGCTCATAGTGGAAAGCAAGATAAAAAATATATAAGGGTGCTACCTACCATGGCTTATCCCCTTACGATGCATAAGTGTTGGACCCCATCACCAGGTCACATAAAAGCAGATCCCACTAAGCTCAAGAGTCCTCTATATTTCATCCAAAGATGAAAGAAACTACCTATAGATGATAACTCACACATCCATTCCAAGTCATATCTCCAAAACATTTAAAATACCCTTACATGAGGTTCTAAGATACAAGAAAATCTCATGGATCAAAAGCAAAAATATCAAAATAGGATAGATCAACACCTTCCTCTAGAAACTCACCCCTCTTCTTGCCCCATGGGTCAGGTCTAGTTGTCAAAAACTAAGAGATACTACCAAAATACCACTACAATGGTCATGTTTGATCAACTTGAACACTAAGAGGCATCCTACTCGGGGTCCAGCAGGTAAACCTGGGGGAAGTCATCCTATGAGGGATCCTTATCGAAAAATATAAAGGGGGAATTCTACATGGTATCCTTGAATTATAACAACAAAGGAATCCTTGAAAATGGTACATTATAGGGAGATCCTACAAGGGACTCCCAAGAACATAATAGCTCAAGAGACATAGCTCACATCTCATCTCATATCTAATGTATCAATTAGGTTCGTCTAAAAACCCAACCGATCATTCACGCCATGGTCTCACTCCCAATAGACAACTGAAAATGATAACTTGAGAAATAACCTCTTGATTTAGAAAGATTCACCAAAATACCCATTATAATTCTTCAAAATACTTCATGGGTTTCACCATCACTATTTATTTGGAAAAATACTCAAAAAGGACTACTCCTAGGTCCAAAACTGAAAATGGGGGATAAAACAGGAAAATAACCTCAATCAGTACCAAAAGAGGAGTACACTACATGTAGAAACCATACACAGCATGTACCGTCATGATCACACATGGGGTGTACTTAAATAATTCTAGGCATGTAACAACCCCTGGTACAGAGTGTGTTAGGATGGTACATGGAATATACTCAAGTCTCCCCTCCTGACCATGTACTTTTACATGGCCAGAGCCATAAGGGGTATGTCTGTGTAAAACTACATAGTGTGTTCCTAAATTACACGACGTGCATTGTAGAAACCCACCATTCTTTGTAATTTCTCACAAGACTGGGCACACTACCATGCAACACATGACCTATATTCAGATTACATGGTGTGTTCTTAGGAAAATTATTTCTTCTCGAACAGAATAACACGTGGAATGTGTTCATAGAATCACACACCATGTTGTCTGGGTTTCTAAGAAAAAAATCCTTGAAACTTATGTGAAATGCCCATTAATAATCTAACTTCACATTCATATCCATTATTAACACTCATTTAGAATTTATAACATTCCCTTTTCAAAGTGAATTCCAATGGTATGCCGAATTCCAGTCCGTGGGGGTCCATACTCCCCAAAAATCAAACCATGAAATCCAATTATAAAACATAGTATCGTAGTTCAATATAAGTTTGAAACATAATCCATAAAATTCTGATCCAAGAGGTCACATACACCTTAGGGACCGAATCTTGGAGTCCATCCAATTTGAACTATAACACGTATCGATAAACCTATCACAACAGCAGACATATCTATTGTGGTACCTATCACAACAATATGCAATCAGTAATACTCTTAAATGGAATGGAAATAATTCATGGAATATGATTTATAGAAAATTTATACATTATTAATTAGATGCTCTACCCTAAACTCATTGGGATTCAAAAAAATAGAACCATAATAATATGAATAATATTAACATAATACAAGTGTGTCACCCAATTGTGAAATAGAATCAATTGTAATAGCTCAAAATCCAAAAATCCCAATTCAATTCAAAGAAATTTGGATTTTCCTTAAATGCGGGGTAGCTAATGTAAGGAAAAAATAATTTCCAAAACACATTTCCTTCCTATCTTGGTCGAGTTTCTCCAAACAGTAAGACAACCCTACCTCTGATACCACTTCGTAACGTACCTAATCTGGATGGCACTCAAAGGTACCTCACATATGGTTGGTCACATGGCCTCAACCGCATCTCCTAACACCAGAGGATACTGACTTGTATCGTTCGAGTACGAGTGATAGTAGGGAGACTATTAATTCATTATAAGAGTATAACATAGTGGAATATAATAATTAAAAAATAGTGGAAGTAGTATACCATTCGATAAAAGTAAACTACATAAGACTGAGGATGAAAATAACCAGATGTCGTGTCATTCCAAAGATAATGGTGTATGTCATATGTTCTAGGAAAACATCCAAAACAGGTTACACTATAGTAATACAAGATATATTTACCAAAAATATAAAAAGGACAAATGAAACATAGAATCCTCCCAAGCATAAGCTTTCTCCCATCTTATCCATCTTTTAAATAGCATATCAAGTACCTGTATAAGGGCACTTTCCCTTATCAACACCTACAACAATATAATCTGGTTGGGCCCAAAAACATGACCCAAACACGGTGTGAGACTAAATTCCTATAGGAAACCACCCTAGGTCTATGCCAATCTTTCAGTGAATATATATAACTACTAGTGTAGAATAATGAAAGTAGTTAGCTATGAAATACTCAAAAGTAAACAGTCCAATAGGAACTGGTTTTCATTTATAGTCATTTTATGTTCACTAATAGTTCAATTAAATTTAATTCTATAAGTCTTAAAATCTAACATAATCATGATTATCCCTGTATAATAGTAATTACAACAGATGTCTGAAAAGACCATCTAAACAAGTATAAGTGAAGACTGAATCCATGTTTGTGATTTGGCTTAGAAGACATGTCATAAGTCATTACATCTCAACATTATTTTATAATCTGAGTCTATCCATGACATTAATAAGTATTAATTCATGTATGACACTCTTTGTTGTTCCACCTACATCATTCAAGAATGTCCATACAATTCTTTCAGGAACTCAGTCTCACTCTAGGTGTGGTGCGAGTATATGTCAACTGAGTCATCCTTTGATCCAATTAATAAGACCCAAGTGTCACCCAAGAAACATAAATAGTGCCAATAGAACCTTTTCATGGAATTCATCATTCCATTATTCATTCATCATTTAAACAAAACCTCCATGAGCCTAACCACTACATTTGTGACTCGCTCGCGGCTTACATATAACTCCCATTTTGGTCTGTTCAGGGAATCCCTCAATGGAGTGAAGGGTCACCTGAGGTATAAGGTACAACTGTCACATGAAATCATCCCTTCCATTCAAATATGAATCCATGTATCACTCATTTCTAATTATACTTTTATCATATATGATTCAATTAAACATTTCATCATGCATGAAAAAGGTCAAAACCGAAATCATTCAATACAATTTGAATCATAAACCAAGCTCATATGGCTTCTCATTTCAATTACTCACATTTTCACAATTCGTATAACAAGAAACATATGAAAATTAAAATATTAAATGGATATATCATTAATAAACTCACGTGGGCAGTTCATGTAACAATCCTATCATGTAATTTATGCAATCACAAGGCTTAACCATCAATTATCTTACATGGGCACATTTTTTATTAGAAACAGCACAAGAAAATTAATCTTTTACATTGTCTAATAAATAATTAACTCACATGGTAATTCCATTATAATAATAAATTCCAACCAACATGATTAACAAGGTAGAGGAAAATAAAGGTCAAGGGGAAATCCTACCATCCCCATTACCTTAACCAAATAAATTAAAATTTATCAACCTTGTAATTCATTTATAGTATTAATTCATTTTTAATTACCCATGAATGGAAAAAAAGGCATTCCTCATAGGCATCCTAGTCCAAATGGCCATAAATCGTCATACTAGGAAAACACACCAATGGGGTGGCCCTTAATCAAGGTAAAAACCCTAGACATGAATATGAACACATATTCAATTACCTAAGAATCAATAGACAAAAACAATGTTCGATTCGAAGTCAAGTAGAAACACCCAAATGGGTGTGCAGCACTCTGTAATATATAAATATCTTGACAATGAATGAATGGAATGAGACCACCTGCCTCGTACTCATATGACTCTCCTCATCCAGCGTCATCTTCTAATTTTAAATAGAATGAAGTAGATCAATAAAATAAGAATAAATTACAAATATTCGATAACTATGTTGAGAGAAAAAATCAGGAACAATAGATCAAGGGAATTGAGAAATCACTGAGGGGATTCCAATGCACCTAATGGTGTTTGAATCGGACTTCAAATGGAGAAAAGGGAGAAAAATGACCCTAAGGGACTACTGCTTAAAAATCCTAGTAGGTGATGTTCTATATTTTTTCACAAAAAATGTGGCTACTTATCATTTTATAAAAAACCAACATGCATGTAAATGATGTGTAGGCCAAGTATGTGATGTTTACTTCCCTATTTTTTTAAAACCAAAAAGGATACACATTCTGACGGGCTAGTACACGACATCTACATGGACTTCATCCAGTATTCATCCTTTTTCTCTATCATTTCCCCACAACAACCCAACTAGACCATGTCTCGAATTAGGTTCTAAGCCAAAAGAGAATGAAAACCACATTTAACCCAAAATAAATGATCTATACCTTATGAAAGAATCATGTTCATAAAATTATACCCATAGATACATAATGTGTTTTATGGAATTAATTAAAACATTTATTTCTAATAAATAATACAGATAAAATTATTTTATGGTATCATTTGATGATATCATCATTGAATAATATGTAGCATCAAAGGATGTAATAATATATGAAAAATTCTTTTAATTTATCATTGGATTTTGTAATGAGGAAAATATATTTTTCAATTTGAAACAACTAATTTTACATCCAAATATATTAAAAATACTAAGGAATAATTTTTATTTTAAAAGAATCATTGAAATATTTTAATGATAAAACAAATAATTGATATTTTGGGATGGCTTTGAATTCGGGTCATGCCATTATTGATAAAAGAAATATTGTATTCACAAAACTTATTGAAAGTATATTTTTAAAAAAGATTATTTTTTAAAATATTTTCTATAATGTCAAAAATAGGTACAAATATTATTAAAAACATTTAATATTATTCATAATAATTATTCAAATAATTTTAAAAAACATGGACATTGAGAAAAAGGATTTTTGACAGAAAGAATGGAAATAATATTGGTTATTCCTAAAGAAAATCATTGTCGTTATGGGTACCAAAAGGAAGAAAATTTCCCTAAAATATAAATTTACTAGACATAACAATAGGTGAAGGAATAAAAATGTGTTCTATCATATATGGGTAATATTATTTCCTCTATGGGAACTCAATTATATAATTATAATAATAACATAATATTGAAATATAAACCCCTAAACTCTTATTTTTTCCTTATAATTATATGTTCAAACCTTCAGTATAATAAATACATATTTATTATACAACTATATAGAATAATATTCAGAAATATACTATCATATATGGCTTAATTATAAAATTTCATCACTTGTTTATTAATATGTTTTTATTAAAATAATTATTCTTGGTGATAATTGTCTTTTTTTTCATGCATGTTCTTTCTAAGAATCTCTCATCCTTGTATATTTATCGAGGATCCAACATCTCCAAAAACACAATATATTTATAATTATCATATAGAATAATTATATACTATAAATCATTATTATTATATTAAATAAAGGAAGAGAGAAATACATCATGTGGGTTTAAAAATGGATATCAGGATCTTCCATGATTACAATATCAACACCCCTGGGGAAGGAATCAAAAGTTGGAGAACAATATAATTAGGAATTATAGTTAATAGTGGATTAAAAATAGTTATCAACATGATTTCCTTCATGCCATGTATGGACTGCATTATTGTTTGTGTAAAGGATTTCCTTACACTGACAGATCAAATAGGTTATTGGCCATGGATTCGAGGACTCGCCTTTGAAAGAGCTCCTCATGCTTTTAGAGACTATCTTCACAGAAAAAAAACATGATGTTTCTTGAATGAAAAATCTTGAGGCTACTGAGAATTTATATATAATAATTATATACATTTTTATAAATAAACATATATCATGGGGATAAATAAATATATTACATCATATCATGGATATGTTAATAAATACTTATACATGACTGATGTATTATATTTTTTATGGATGAAAAGAAATATTGGTATATAATAATTAAAATTTACAAGAAATTATTCTATCATAAATATCATGAATATACATTTAATATACCTTTTTTACAATCCATGTAAAATTAAAATGAATGAAAAATAACATCACTTTTTACTTGTGGTAGTCCAAATTTATGCATAAGCGACGTTGACATTTCACAACATACGTAGGGGTTAGAAGGTTGGAAATAACATATAAATCATGAATAATAATTACATCACAAATTTCATTAATAAATATTAAAATCATTTTAATATCCCAACATAAATTGTGGTGAAGTAAAATGAATCGTGTCTTTATGTGGAGGTTATATTCGACACGTACGGAAAATCTATATTTTCAAACCCTGGTTGATGGATATGAGTTAAAAAATGGTTGATCAGTCATGTCAAGAACCAACCCAAATACCCAGGTACACAAGTAGAAGATCCCACACTAACAATGACTAAAAGTAATTTCTAATCCCTACTACTGGAGAGTAGCATCTGATTACCAATATAGGGTCATAATGAATGATTTCATCACAATATAAATAATTCAATGTTTACATATAATAATAAATCATGGAACATTCAGTATAGAAGAAAACCCAAAAAAACATATTCCACAAACAAAAAATGTCGATCAACATATATCACTTCAACCCAAAAAAGACATAATATCGATCAAATAGTGGCTCATAATCTACATGTATTGAGTGGATCACACCTCCAATAGTAACTTACCCCACCAAAGTTCTTCTTAGTCAAACACAACTTCCTCATCCAAGTGGTGTTATCCCTTTCTTTGACATGGAACAACATAACATAAAAATGACTTAAATAACAATTAGGTTTTAAGAAAAATATAAAATATATGTATTAAAAATTAATCTATAATAAGATCTGAATAAAAAACCCATTTATCCTTAAATTTAAATAACAATAATTCATTTCAAAACATTTTAACTATATTAGTCAAATTATTTTTAAAATCTTGTATTAGGTAATGATATAAGAGATAGGAAAATTAAAATTATCATAAAATAGAAGGATATGAATAAATAAATTCATAAATAATATCATAGAGTAATCAATTTAATTCAATTCACTATAGTCAAATTACCTAAGGATGGTCAGTTCCTAGAACTATAATCCTAGAAAAACTCATTCAATAAATAATGGATCAATGTTTTTCACATTTAACTAAGTCTCGGGGAATCGAGATACAATTATAAATAACCCCATAAGGTACAATATTGATAAAAATAGTTTAGATTTAATTGTAATCATCAATCCATTTCCAAGAGTTCATAGTCTTATCATTCTTCTCCAAGTCACCCAATAACTATCCAGGCTCACATATGTTTAAAATACATTATTAAGACAATTGAGAATATATTTTTTTAATTAAATTATTTATTCACATATCAAATTCCCAATTTCACTTTTCCATATGCCATTTTAACTTCATACCCAAATCATATATTTTTGTCATATTCATCCCATTCACACTCAAATATTATTTAAAGCTAGTTTCCTCTAGAATTATCTTTCAATCACTTAATCAAATAACTTTTTCGTTGAAGCCACATTTTTCTCCAAATAAACCCAACATTTTTAAATCCTTTTACAATGGGTTCAATTTTAATTCTCCTTGCCTTTTTGAAATAATGCATCAATTCTTAAAAATTAACCATATGAAAATAAAATATATATTCTATTTTAAATAAAAAATGAAAAGTGTATCCATGTGTAGGGAGATTAGCTATATAAATACCAACATAAAATCACTAAAACATCACCACCTCAACTCAATATCAACCGATGAAGATTTGATGTCTTGAACAATCAATGGAAAGTCGTAGTTTTACAAATAAACAACATAAGATCTATATAAATTTGAAAAATGAGGTTACCTACTTCATAAAGAAGTATAAAAATGAATAATGGTGAATTTAAAATAATTGTTATTACACGTACTGGATGAAATCCAATGCAACCCCTAGAAATTTGATTCATGAAGAATGGGGGTTGATGGAACTAAAATACCCTATAGAGAGACCTTAAAATATTATAGATTGATGTATGTTTTAATGGTAGAATATTAGTATATAAAATTTTATTCTATCTAAATTAATTATGTATTTTTGACCATATATTTTATATCTGATGGTTTCTATGTGTAGGCCACATAGTAATTACCAATATTCCTTATAACCATATGTACTTAATGGGATTATCTATAGATTATTTTGTTTTGGACCCATGGTTTGATGAACCATACCCCAATCATACATCTTCACTAATGATACTAGTAGTTGTTACATGGTTTGGACACATGTTAGGATAAAAAATAATCCAAACATGCTCTACATCCATCTAAAATAAACATGTTATTCAAGGAAAGTTCAAGGAAACAGGAAACAATAACCAAGAAACAAAATGCAGGAAGCACAAAAACATGAAAAAAACAACAAGAACATCACGAAGTGAAACAAGGGAACCCTGGACCTAGGGAGGCCTGAAGTAATGTAAAACTAGAGCATCTCCACTGATAAAATTTACCCCCTCATGCTTTAAGAAATTGATCGAAGAGAGGCAAGTTATGTTGGAGCCTGGATGCACTATAGAAGAAAGGTGACCTGCCACATTATTCCCCTCACTCCATGTATGCATCACACTGACATTGTTTAGGAGAGAATAACATTTCCTAACTCTGTACAATATTGACCAAGGAACATGATCTTTACCTTGTATAGATTCATGACGGATCAAATAATTTTTCTCAGCTTGAGATATAGAAATATTTCTCTGATGGAAGAGTGTTAATCCTATGAGAATTTCATTCACCTTTACCTGAAGCATTGTTTAATACCCAAAAAATGAAGTAAAGTCCATCACCATGCTCCCACAATAGTCCTGAACCACCCCCTCCCTCATTTCTCCCAGTACACAGGAGCCCTCTGAATTGAGCTTGTAACTAAAGGTCGGAGGGAGACAACAAATCCATTTACCATAATTTCTATTACGGGAAGGAAATGAAGGAGGAGAACTATCCTATATCAACCTAAGAGAAGGACCCTCTCACCAGTTAAGGATTATCAAGATTAGATCCACCAAAAAAATTTTGTGTACACATGATGAGTGACCTAGCTATTGGCATAGCCCCTTCAAACCGAGAATGATTCCTACCCTTCCACCAACACCAACACCCTGCACTAAGGACAATAGACTTTTCCATCATTTCTATGATAGTTCTTGAACTTCTAGTCATGTAGTACCATCTATATATGAATGAAACATCATTGTGGGGTCCATAAGAGAATGTTGTAGGATCCCCAAAAACGTCCAAATAGCACGGGTCCATTTTCTCACAAAAAACAGATGAGTAGTGTTCTCCTCCTACTAGCGACCACATTAATGTAATTTGGATGCCATACTAATACCCACCTTTTTGACTTGTTCATCCATGGACACTTCCTGATTCCTAAATCTTCATATTAATAAACTATATTTTGATGGCATTTTTCTTCACCAATCCATGGCATCCCAGTTGTCGTGAGGGTCTTGTGGAGCCAAGATCCTTCGGTAAGCCTGTGTAGAGAATTTCCATGGTAAGCAGGCTATGAACACACACCTATCTAGGTCTGAATTGATAACAATAGACTCCCAAATCCTTTTCTTTTCAGTGTACATAATATCTTTAATAGAAAAGGCTTGGCGGCTCAATTCCTTGAATGGGATTAAAGGTGGCAGGATCCTTGAAACCTAATTATAGAACCTAACCATTTTTTATACCAGAATAGTATATCACTTTCTCCAACGATCCAGCATGATTTCTACTTCAGGATTCTAATGAGAGGGTAAATTTTGGACTAGAAAGGGAACACATGACCATTGTCCACCACCTCATCACCCACCCATATTCAAGACATAGCCTTCTCCCAAAGTGTTTTCCCCTCTATCACCTCAATTTCTAGTTTGGAATATATGTAGTGAAGCGTAGAGTTAAGATTAAGAAACCTAAACAACAACCATAATAATCGATAAATCCAGTTTTTCAACATGGGCATCCCTTCATAGGATATGATATGGGTCATTGAGATTCATTCTGAGATTCTACTAATGATACAAGTTTTTAATTAATTTAAATTGTTGTAAGACATCCAATTTGTAAGCCACCTTACCTATCTACTCAAACAATACCACATATCAAGTTTATATATTCCTCAATTTTTCTAGATTTTAGAGACCTACCATTAGGAAACTTTACAAACACATGTTCACAACATAAAAAATCCATAGGGAGTAAATGATGATCATAATATGATTTATAATAAAACATATATATCACCATTATCAAATGAATCAATTGATTTTTCATTGTAGTCTATTGGAAATAAAATGTTTAATGAGTTTAGATTCACTAATCTCCATCCAACAATGTGGGGATCTACATGGTCATCCATATAAAGAATCCAGTGAGACCTATTTATTGGAAAAATGTAACTAAACTATCCTGATATAACATCATCCCTAGTAGGCCTCTTTAAAATGAAATCTGATGCAATGACCTCTATAAAAAACTATAGTTTTTGAACTTAATGAAATAGGGTTACCTCTTGTACATATAGGTATTACATGTTCACAACATAATTTTTATAAAGAATGGTAAAATAGTGAGAAACTTTGGTTGGACAATCAATCAGTATGAATATAGTATTATACCATTAAGATAAATACAGCACCTTGACCACAAAGCATATTGAAATATTTCCCACATTCATGTCGTCGCTATAAGGGGATGAAACACACCCAAAGGTTTATAGTGCATATACATTAAATAAAGTCATGTATAAAAAATTAATGATATCTTAAAATATAAATTGATAAAAGAATAATTTTTATGTATCATAGAATATATTAATTGAGCTAGTGTGAACCTCCCATTAAGAATTATAGAAATTCCAAATCATAAACTTTCTAAAAAAAATTAATAAAATTTTATAACCTCAAGAATTAAATACTTGTAGAACATAAAGGTCACTTAATACTTTTCATCACATGATAAGTAGATTCACTAATTCCATAGAACTAATCATAGACCTACTATTTTATATGAATAAACTTGCAAAGAGTGATGTTAATCTGAATGTATGAACATCCTATATTGGTATCACCCCCAAAAATTCAAAAATTCATATGCGTAAAATAATCAATCAAATTCCACTCTTATGATGAATCTTTTATGGAATATGATGGAATTTTGCAGCTTAATGAAATTTCAATTACACTCCACTTACTATGTGTGTATGAAAGGTTGAAATGAAAATATTTATTTTATTATACACATCACAACTAATGAGGATTTAAATATTTTTGTGAGAAGATATATTTGGATATTTTGAACAGAATAAAAAATTCATTAAAAAGGTAACTCTACTGAATTGTAAGAGCATGAATCATAGAATGATGTTTGAGAAAATATAGATTATTTTTCTTCATGTTTTTTCTAAACTTTTAAGAACCATATTCTAAAACATGATCACCCTGTATGAGAATAGTACCCAAAAAAATTATTCCAAAATGAAAATGAAGATCCAATAAAAGATTCAACACTTGAGAAGATGTCAAATACAATTAAATTAATTAAAATAAAAAATATAACATAACAGCTTTACTCATTTCTAAGAGATATGTTAATATAACATTGATAAATATTTAAGGACCCTATAAAAATATCCCACTTTTACCAATAATATATAAGTCAAAAAAATTAATTCTTATATATTACCAAGTCATAAAATCCATCAACTTCTCATAATCGACTAAATTTTTACATTATGAGGCCATGTGTCCCTCGAAAATCACTTACCATATAAATAAATTTCATTACAATAGCCATGGGGAAAGTCAATGATCTCTAAAAATATACTGATGTACACATTGATGATGTATATGATCTTATATGGTTTTGGATTAAACCAATATTTCATCCCCAAATTACACTATGAATGAATCTATATATTTATTGAATATCATATGCATCTTCTCCATAAAAACAAAAAGGGAATTGGTTAGACTTAAAGGCATCATAGGGTATACATAATGACCAAACCAACCCCACAATGATATATTTGACAAATCAAACTCTATTATTCTATGATGTTAATTACCAGATAAAACATCAAACATTATTAACCACTTAAACCTTTTAAAATGATAAAATATATCATAAATCCAAGGAAACATATACATTTTATTTTTCTTGATTCGATTGAGTTTCTAGTAGTCAAGGAAATATTGAAGTTTCATATCATAATTCTTTGTAAAATGAAATGGTGCTACCCAAAGAGGAATATTCAGTATAATGACTCCATTAAACAAAAAATTAACCAACTTGTTATTTATTTCCTTTAATTTAGCATGTTCCAAATTAAAGGAGGGAATAAAGATAGGATGGGTTCTTGGATGAAAATAAATAGGAAACTCTACCTCCACTACCTTTTGAATTCTATAAAATTCAGATGGAAACATGTTAGAAAAAATGATTACCAGAAGTGGTATATTAAAATAAATTCCTACTCATGGTAAAATCCAAACATAGATGTCATCTTCCCCCAACACTAAAGGTTGTGGTCATGTTCCACATGATATCTTGTCCCATTCTCCATAGAAAACATGGCTCACACCATCTAGGAAAATAAAGGATACTTTATTAAGATAATAGTGAATCCTAGAATTACGGGAAAACATCCAATCCATCCTATGAAGGAAATATAAAGTTTCAATATCACGAAAAATAAAACCTAATGTTAGTTTATTCCAAGATAAAGATAAAGAATGAAGAGGTGGGTATTACAGACCATTCTCTCTTTTCATTCTAAGAGGCATGAAAATATCCATTAGATAGTATATAATATTCAAATTAAGGTTTATAAAATTCACAATGAAAGTCAAAATGTATTAATGAGATTGATTAGTATGAAATAGTGATATCACTAAAGATTAATCTGTTGGTGACAGTCCATCTCAATGTAACTTGACCTACACCAGCTTCCTCTGGGGACACATTCATAAAATGAAGATTCTTTGTTCAAGATGGTTGTGTCTGGGATCCTATAGATCATGAAGAATCTGAATGAACCACATTTCCTTTATTTTCCAATTATCCCATTCATTATATGAGAATAAATTATATCAAATAACTTCAAATGTTTCATGAGAGACTGCTAAAAACAAAAGTAAATCATTAGATCTATAATATAGACCTACTTTAAATACCTAATCATTCATATTTAAAATCATTCTAATAAAAATTTGTATAAGATGTATAAAATTTGGATGATGTCTATTCTCATGATCCTCTATGACACTCAAATTTCATCATATTTTCTTTAATGGAATTAATACAAATTCCATGAATAGTATGATGAACCCCCTCTAGCCATGAAACACCATACAGGCCATGCTCATCCATCAAAGTTTTATCCATCACTTCTTCATAAGTGGTGATTTCAATTATAATAATTTTATATTATATATTATATCAAAGACAGAAAAAATAAGACATTATCTTCTCATTCAATAACACCTCATGAGAAAAATGAACATGTTTAGTAATGTGGTTTCTATACGAAGAAATTCTTATATTTCCTTATTAGTGGATGATATATTCCCTATAATTATCTAAAAACATTGATTTGGAATAGAACATATATGTGAAAAGATCAATTATTTCTTACCAGTACAAAAAATGATGTTTCTTCACTTTAACCATTGATTCCCACAACCTCCTATGATGCCCTTAAAAATTTATGATAGAAAATTTCACAATTATTTAATTTTTTTATCCAAGAAATAAAAAAATAACCCAAATAGTTTCAGGCATAACACTACTTCATAATGATCATTCAATCCAAGGAAATCTGGTAATTTCTTCTAAAACACTCTATAACATTATCTCATGTATCACATCTTTGAGGTTCTACTACTTGTTCCTGATTAGGAACATTTTTGTATACCATTCCCAAATATTCTATGAAATTCACCAATATCTCAATAAGGTTTTTATGAACTAGATTGTTCTCTTCCTTAGATAACTATAATCACTATGTAGAGGTATGTCCAAACATATTCATTGGGGAATGGTACTATGCAATATTAATAACCACCTAAAAATATTGGAAAGGAAACTCAGATCATATAATCAATCAATAGATAATGGAATATTAATTCCATATAATAGAATTAATTCTTTTCATATTTATAAATACTATGATCATGTTTGGATAAATTCTAGATTCATATCAAATTTTTTTCAGGGTTTCTTTTCCTAAACATCTTGGGTGACTGGACAATCATTAAGATGATATTTATCTATGAAATGACTAGTAAAATAACCCTTAAATCACAAAAATTATACCTCATATCTATGATGACATACTATAATGCATAGATATATCAATGAGAGATGTAAAAGAAACCTTATGATACAAATTTTTTACAATCCGACATAAATACACTAATAAATTGGTACCCAATAAGACATTAACTTAGAAAAAAGAATCCTGATATATATATGATATCATCTAGATCCTAAGCATCAACAAATGGTTGTAAGGAATGACATATCCAAAAGAACAGTTATTCTTTATAAACCAACTACAGATAAAGTAGGGATCTATTTGTATTCATGACAAATCAAAAGAAGAAAAATTTCCCTCAAGAATTTTGATAATGATCTGAAAATGGTGCATCTTTTAAATAATTACACAATACTAATGAAGAAAATGTCTCATAATCTCCTCATAATGATTGGATTGTAGCTATACTAGTCACATCCTGCACCCAATGTCCCACAAGTCAATCTCACTGACAACCTCCTTGAGATAATCTCTATTTTTTAAAACAACAATAAATGAATCTATAAATTCTAGAAGTCAAATATAGGGTGTGAGATAAATATCCTTGTAGGTTATTGAAAAATGTTTCACAAGAAATTAAATCACCAATAAAAATGTATTAACCAATTTAAATAAAAACAAGACATCAAAAATCATTGAATCATTTTCAATCAAATAGGTTTTAGAACTTTATGGATGGAAGTAATATACAAAACAGGCTAAACTGAAAATTTTCATAAAATATAAGGAAAAGAATAAACTAGTTCAATAGATACTCTAATATGTTAATAAAATAAATACAAATCACTATTTTTATATTCCCTATGGTTCATTAGTTCCTCTCACTTGGATCCCCATACAATTTGTTTAGTTATCCATGGATCAATGTGTGAAGACATACATAAGTATGAATCTATCCAAATCGAATTAATCAACACCCCATGAGGGAAAATAATATCAAACAGGTTGTACTAATATTTATCATTTTCCATCCATTTCCAGGGAATCATACTCTGTAAAATTCTTGTACTAGAATCCAAATAACTACTCAAGATAAAATGTCATTACAATGAATATTTTAGTTAATAAATTTCAACTAATATTTATAATTTAAATTTATCATTAATAGTTAAAATTCCCAATTGAATGTTTCAAAATTACATTTAAAAAATTATAAATCATTATATTTTATCAATTTTCGGACTTTAAGAATCATCATTAAATTGTGAAAACATTCCACAAGAATCAATGAAAACTCATTCCCTAAAATAAGTTTTCATTTCGAGCCATCATTTCTCAAATTGAACACAATATTTTTTATTACATTTAGAATGAGTATTATTTCAAAAGTATATCAATTTTTTATATATGGATTCAAATCATATCAATTAAATATATGGTTATAAATTAAAAATTAATTATTAATTAAATTAAAAAATATTTGTTTGATGTGTTGGGAAAACATTATGGGAACCCCCAAATCAAATAAATATAATAAAACCACCCAAAATGGGATCCACTAATTGAAATTAAAAGGTTAGAACAATTTTGGGAACATAGTACATCCAAAAAACATTAATTCTTGATCATGAACTCTTAAAAAACATGATGATATATCAATTTTAATAGTGGAATGAAAGGAAGAAATTATATTTAAAAATCAAATAAATTATACATATAGGATGTGATCCAATGATTCCACAAGAACATATATATATGAAGAACAGTTTTTGGGGTCCAAAAACATCTCTAGTGTTCTTCAAAATCCAATATATTGTATTAGGTTCCAATAGATGAAAATAGTATATAAGAAGGATGTTTCAAGAATGCAATAATGAATTAAATGGAATTAAATTCTCATAACCATATTTATAGTGTTAGGATACGTGGATTTAAATTAATATGATATGTATTGGGAACCCATATAAGGGTTATGCAGATATATTCATGGTGTTTCTACATTTTTCAGTAAATCATGTGACAACCATGTGACCTCCCATAGGTAACTTGAAGTGGTTGTGTGGTTTGGATGAAGGGATTGAGGTTTATGATTAATGGTTTTAATTAACCATGTACCACCTAAAAAACTCCAATTTATGTCACGTGATTTTCTACGATGATGCGCATGGTTTTCCCAAACCATGATCAACCCATGAAATTTCCAAAAAAGTTTTAAAAAAATTCAAAATTATTAAAAAAATGAGACAAGTTAAAAATAATAGATGATAAAAAGGGGGAATGTACATTAAAGTGGGTAAATTGATGTTTAAAATAATAATAATAATTAGTACATATATTAATTATTCTTATGTCATCATATTAAATTATATTCCTTAGATTTAAAGGATATAGAATAAGAAATAAAATAGAATGGACTAGTTAAAGAGTTATACCTCTTCATTGAGAAGCCTCCTTTTTTAAACTCATTTTGTCTTGAAAGAAATGATATTCTAATTAAAATATGACAAATAGGATGTTTTAGGGATGTTAGAAATTTATAATGTTAAGTTATATCAATTCTATGAGGTTTTTTATGTGAGGAAGATAGGATATTAGGTATCCTTTTATAAGGGAGAAAGATGACAAAATTGTAATTTAAAAAATAATAATTAAAACATAGTAATGGATTAATGAGGAAAATTTATAAAAATTGGAATAAGATCAATTATATTATTCTATATAACTAAAATCTTTTCATATGATAGGATTTATTCATGTTTTTATATCATTTTAACCATTATCTCATTAGTTTATCTCTTCTCTCACCACTTTTTAAAATTATTGTAGTAATGATCTTTTATATCCATTAAAATTCAATATGACAAACTATTTTCTTGAATTTAATATAACATGAAAATTATATTTACTCCTAATATTAAATTAATTTTCTTTAACTCAATGTTTATATTCATCCATAATTAATTTTAATATAGAACCGCAACACATTATGAAAAAACGTTTTCTGAAAATATGTATAATTAATTATAAAAATGTTATTATAATAAAATAAATCCCAGTGTAGATTATTATTACATTAAAAGTTTTATTTTTCATCAAAATGAACTAAAATATTTTTAAAATCAATTCTCTAGAAAAATAGATATTTTAAATATATAAATGAGAAAAAATTCATATAAAATCGGTTGTTTTTACAATTTAATGAAAAATAAATCCATTAAAAATTTTAAAAATATCAAATATTGGATAATTTTTATATTATGATGTTAAAAATCACATCTTCATTATAATATAAAATTTATAATAATAAAATTAATTAATTATCATGTATTCCCATAATAATAATAATAACACATTATTTTGTAAATTATTTTTGATGCATAATATTAGTTTACTAAAAAGTGAGTACAGAATTATATTTTATTAATTGATATATATTTATTTAGTATTAAAATTATAAATATATTTCCTAATGTGTTTAATCCTAATAATATCTACTTTTACAATGGCTAAGTTAAAAGTTTACACTATAATAATTATCATTTATACTTGTTGTTTCTTTTAAAGAATAAAATTAAATTCATCAAGTTTAATTCCATGGAAATTATATTTAAAAAATTATAATTAGGAACATGGACTTGTTCATAAACATAATGGTGGAAATATGTGGATATTTTCAGAAAACAATTGGTGGAAAAACATGGCTTTGTTCAAAATGTTATCATATGATGTTTTTTAAGTCATTGTTTTATTCTTATTCTCATGAATACGTTATTCTCTAGTGGATCATGTTTATTTACTTAATTTTCTTTAAAATATTTATATATTTATATATTTATTATTTTATGTTATGTATTATTCCATGATTAATTGTAAATTATGTTTTGTGTGTGACATTATTATATATCCTGATTATATATCAATATGAATATCTTATGCCTACTTATTATCTTTCATTGTTATCACTTATGATTACCCATACTGAGCATTAAAGCTCTCCCATTACTTATTTTTCAAATTTATTATGTTATGATGAAATGTAATAAATATGTTAATTCTTTTATAATATCTTTTTGGGAGTATTATTGGGTGATAATAAAGGTTTGTTATGAATTATTTAGTTGATTGTATAGCGGAAAAAATGAACATTAATTCAAAAAGGATAGGATTTATTTAGTGTTTTATCTTCCCTAAATCTATTAAACAAAAAAGAAATACAATGGATTGTATATATTGATAAAACATTTATATGTAATTAATTGATATTTCCACATGATAGTGTTTTCACAGTTTGTATTAGATAAGATTTTTTTATGAATTTGTATGTTACTATGTTTTCAGTTTAGTATAAGTAATGAATACGTAATGTAATAATGGGTAGATAGATTAATGATTATCATAGTTTCAATGTGACTGATAATATTTTGGTTGGAATTAATTTTAATTTTTTGTTAATATTTAATAGTTTTTTTGTTTATTGATTATGGTGAGAGAACTTTAGATAAAACCCTAGGCATAATTCTATGTGTAGGAGAACATAGTATAATTTTGGTAATGTAATGATTTTCAGGTTCTCCTTGAAATTTCATCCTTTATTGGACACTATAATATTGATAATGTTTTGGTAAATGTTAAATTTGTTGTATTCACCCTGAAAAAGGATACATGAGTATTAACACAATATTCATATTGGTGAATGATGAGTGTTCTTATTACTATATACCTTTCGAGAAACTTATAGGGTATTTTATATAGTTAAACAAGTTGTGTTTTGGATCAGTTATTAATGATTTATTATGATAAAAAATTAGGATTAATATAGTATAAATCTAAACTGATAAAAATTTAGATTTAAGAAATAGTGAATTATAATGAAATAATTAAAAAATGTGATAATTATGAACAATAATTCGTTTTGAGGTTAAATTTAACATGTAATTATCTTACTATAAATATCTTATGGTTTTAATTGTGTATCAATAATGAGTTTCTCAAATTTTTATTTATAAATGATTGAAGTACAATTTAACCTTGTTAAAAGTGTATGTCATATATAATGAGATGAGTATCTAAATCATAAAACAAATAGGATAAGAAATGTAGTAATAAATTTTGTGTATTATTTCAACCCAACTAACAAAAATTATGATTAATAATATGAATATTGATGAGTTTCAAAAACCCCAATGAATATAAAGATGGAGCCTCATTGACTTTCTATTGATGAGGATTAAAAACGAAATAATAATCATTTTACTTCATGTAAAAACATTTGTTTGAATCGTTAAGGAATTCATCTTGAAAGAACACGAAGATGTAAATTTTTATGGATATTGAGGGATTATAAAAACTATTTTCCATGTAAAATTGAAAAAATCAGTGAAAACAATGAAATAAAATATATTTCATAAAGAGGTACCACTAATTAATTGATGTAATAAATGGTGGTAACATGAGTATTATCTAATTCAATTCCATAATTAACATGAAATCTAGGATCATATACATGAGTGTCATGACCTGTCCCAAAGGGCCCCATGTCGTGACTACCCCATTTCCGCCTCCAATAGGCTTGGGGCTGGTGACTAGCACTGTGTAGACATAATTCACAAATGGAAGGCATTTTCTTAAGTACATGTACACAGAAAAACATCTCCAATCCCAAAATTATGAAATGTAAAAACACTAAGTTAACAAGCATGAATTCAACTAAGATACCAACAACATACTATAATAGTATACAAATGGAAAGTAAATATTTCTCTAATACAAGCCCACCGAAAAAGGATTCCGGAAAAGTGTATACACAAGTTCCTGAAACTCATCAATAGAAAACCCTACATGAAAGGTAGGTACAGTGAAAGATGTATGAAGCAGCAAGATCACACCTTGATTATCTACTCTCACAAAGCACCACTTAGTCCTTGTCCACCTAGGACTCCGGCAAAGCATTGATCTTCTTCACACCACACAACACGTGTGGGAAATTCGTGTGCAGTGGTTTATAAAATAGTACTCAGTAGGACACCCTAAAAACCACAGAAGAATACTAATAAGAAATAAATGAAGTATTCCATAATGAAGTACAATATTTATACCACAATTAAATATATGGAGTATACCACAATGAAATAAATGATATATACAATAAGTAAGTGCACGATGTATACCACAAAGAGGATACCTAGTCAACTCACATAGGTATAAGTCTATAATATGAAAAATAGGATTATCAGACATAATCCACAAGACACCCAATATCGATAAGACACATAGTCCTAATGATACACTAAGTCCCGATAAGACGCATAGTCTCAGTAATACATGTACTCTCGGTAATACATGTACTCTCTATAAGTCACATAGTTTCATAAAGTCATGTAGTCTCAAATTCACATCCATCCACATAATTGTACTCATAATGCACTTGTTCTGGGATAAACTACTCTATAATCCATTAGGTCTTACACACACTTCCACAAAACTCACATAATGTATCTCGAAAGACCGTCTCATCACAGAGTTCCCAACACTGCAAATAGTTTGTCAAAGGGGCTCATTGTTTAAAAGCTATGGGTGTCAGATTATTTTAGAAGGGGGAGGGCCACTGGGTCTATAGAACGATCGTACAACTAGTCCACCGACAGAAACAGTTGATCACCCGATCCGGCCTCCCCTACGGTCAATCATGGCTCGGTCTGACCGCCAGGGGTTTGACTAGATCCGGGCCCACTATACCTATTTTTCTCCATCTGGGCTTGACCCACCACATAATTTTATCTCATTCAGATTATCCCAATCTACTCTATCATATCCCACCTTTGTCATATAGCCACTCCAACCCTCTTATTCAGCCCACTTCGGCTACACGTCTCATCTGTGTCCACCACACCCCACTAGCCTGCGGCTCCCACGGAGTCTTCTCCTCTGTTTCTCCTACTCTAACGCACTCCATGTCCATTGAATATGGCTCAGATCTTGCTGTACTAGCCTCATCATTTTCTACTAACATTGAACCCCATGTCTCTTAGGCTTTCAACCTATCGTATCCCACTCGACATCCACTGACCATTATACTCCCCCACCTCTGGTCACTGCCTCCAGGCACCACTCAAGAATTTTCTGCTTCCCATCCTCGGCACTACCATCATGCCTCGCCATAACGGCACATTATACCCACACTAGTGATCCCTATCGTAGACCACCGAACCACCTATGGTGTCCGAAAAACAAAGGGATCATAGATCTAGTCACCTTGAGATGTGATCTATATAGATCAAGCCTCAGCTGCCAGTCTTCCTCCAATCTAGGGGTCTGATCATTTTGAAACCTTCCAAAAAGTCGATATGGGACAATAGGGATCCAATGATGAAAGCGCAATGAATTGGGTATAAATAAAGAACAAGAATTTCCTAAGAAATAACCTTGGACTTGTGTGTGTCGGCCTAGATTTGATATTGTTTGAGGAATAACGAAGAACAAATTATCCCACAGACTTAACTCTCCAAAAAACCCCATGACAAATATCCACCCCACAAATGATCAAACTGCAGACCAACCTATTTTTGGGTTAGTTCATGTCCTTCATTTAATTCGTGAATGGGGAAAAAAGAAAAAAAACTAACCTAGATTTTGGATCCTTTGTTGATGAATAATGGAGGTTGTTTCACTTTCAATCCTCAATTTGTCATCATTCATTAGAGATATATTTGTCTCCACCATTAATAGAAATTTCATGGTTATGATAATAATCCTAAATTCAATGACATGGTTTATTAAAATGAAAATAATTTCTACATCACCATTTAATGTTATAAAAACATCCATTATTTTATTTCATTAAATTTAAAAAAAATCACATTCGGCTATGGCGGATAGATGTTAGGCCCCATCTAAAGTAAATTCGATGCATTGAATGAAACAGTGCCCCCAAATTTTTTATCCAGGAACACATTTAGAATGTATTACACTTTTTTAAGAAAATTGTGTGTGCATTATATTTACTATTTTAATATTCTTCAATCAATTGATATGGGTACACCGGACCTCAGAATCAAATTTCATCCCAGCGCCTAGTCTAATAATAATTCTATATAATATATCATAATAATACATGGAAATTATTAGATATTACATTCTCTCCCACCCTTAGGGATTTACATCCCCATAATCTAAAACAAAAATCTACACAAAAATGAGGTTATTGAGGACAAATTTGAGCCTCCTACTCCCATGTTCTCTCTTGGAGATTCTCATTCTACCACTGAATGCACACCAGAGGAATAATCCACTAATGAAGGATCCTATCCTTTCGATCCTCTATCTCCACTACGTACTCTTAAAATTCACCTCATTTTAAATGTATATCTTTTCCCCATTCAATGATGTGTGATGGATCATGCATGTGTCTCCTCTGTTGTGACACATGGAAGACGTCGGGCACCCGTTCTAACTGTGGAGGTAGATCTAAGTGGTAAACCACCTCACCAACTCTGTGTAGTATCTGAAAGGGCTGATGAACCTCATAGATAACTTACCAATCCATCCAAATATTTGTATCCCACATCGTTGAGAGACCTGAAGGAATACATGGTGTCCCTCCTAGAACTCCAACGACCTCTGTTGTCGGTCAGTATAAGACTAGATTACCTGAACCTTATAAATAGTCACCAGCACCAACTCTAGGCCGATTATTGCTAACTTTCCTAGGTCCTTCCAAAAATATAGTGACTTATAGGGTCACTCATAGAAGGCATGTAATGGTTCCATACCGATGGTGGAATTGTAGCTTTTGTTTTATGAAAAATCTTCTACGGTTAGGTGATCCTACCAACTACAACTAAAATTTAGGAGGAAAGAATGTATCATGTACTCCAGAACCTCTATGGTTCACTTGGTTTGTCCATCCATCTATGTGTGAAAAGCTATGCTCAATCCTTGATGAGTCCCAAATGCCTCCTAAAATCCCTCCCACAATCGGGATGTACAACAGGTATCATAATCTGAGACTATTGTCAATGTAACTCTAATGGGTCAACCTATATCTTGCACATAGAGGCTTCCTAGGGTCTCTACTGAAGTATTCTCCTGAAACACTAGGAACTGGTCCGATGTGGTGAGTTGGTCAATGATTACCCAGATGGTATCATGCACACTAGATGTATGTTGTTACCCCTTATCATGAATTCCATCGATATCCCATACCACATCCACAATGGAACCTCAAGGGGTTGAGTCAAACCTAAAGGAACCTACTGCTCAGCATTCACATGATGATAAGTGATGAATCTAGAATCAAACTCATCCACTACCTTCCTAATCCCTAGCCACTAGAACTGACATCGGAGGTCCTAGTACATCTTTTCCACACTAGGATGTACCACTAAATGGGATGTATAGAAGTCTCTCAAGACCTCCTCCCATAACTCCACTAATACCACTATACTTTGAAAAGAATTATTATCTCCACACCTTTTTAGAATTCCTCAAGGGCATTCCCTATGGAAATATGTGCATATAATGTCACATAGGTAGTATCTCTGAGATGTTACTCCCTTACTCACTATAAGAGTGGAGGGGTGACAACCATTGACTATAGGTTATCTATTCCACCTCCTTCAACAAATGATATCTGAAATGATGATAACTGATCTGATGAATCATTCAGTAATTATGAACTCAATCTCTTGATGAGATCATCTGCCACCTTGTACCCCATCCTAAAAGTATAAACAATATCAAAGTCATAGTTCAAGAGGAACTTTAGCCATCTCCACTTTCTCATCTTCCGATCCTTATGAGATAATATATACTTTAAACATTATTGGTTAGAGTAGACATTAAACTACTCTCCTGTATTTTATTGTCCCCATATCTTAAGTGAAAAGACTACTGCTACCAAATCAACATCAAGGGTCACGTAGTTCTACACATGTGGTCTCGAATGGTGTAAACCATATGCAATAACCATTTTCCCCTGCATTATGATACAACCAATACTAGTTCCTGATGCATCAAAAAACAACATGTAGTTGAAACCCTCCTTTAAAAATCTCAATATGGGATCGCTCATCATTCTCTTCTCCATTACTGAAAACTCACCTAGAAATTCTTTATCAACAAAAAAGGCAACTTTTTAATGTCAAAGCTATTTAGGGTGCTGATACTCTAGAAAAGTACATACAATCCTCTGATAATACCCAGAAAAACCAAGGAAACTCTATATATTGACAACACTCTTGGGTGGCTCCCCAAAAATCACCACCTAAATCTTGACTTGATCCACCACAACTCCAACCCCTAAAATGACATGTCCCAGAAAATGGACCTATCATATCTATAACTAACACTCTAGAGCTTCCATAAATCTAGTTATCTTAAATTCTATCCATGAACATCTTCAAGTGTATCATGTGCTCCTCCACAGACATCGAGCACACAGGATGTCATCAATGAAGACCACCACAAACTGCTCTATGTATGGATTGAAGATCATGTTCCTGAGTCCCATTAACACTACTAGGATGTCCATCATGCCAAATGGCATCACTATGTACATTTAATGGTTGTACCAACACGTGAAATCCATATTCGGTATATGCTCATCCTGTACTCAAAGCTGGTGATAGCCAGATTTAAGGTCTATCCTTAAGAAACCCTATGCCCCTCTAAACAGAATGAAGAGGTCATCGATCCTCGATAATGGATACGTATTCTTCACAATCTCTGTTTTTAGGTTTTATAATTTGACACATAACCTCAAGATCCATTATTCCTTTTTAGAAAACTAAGCTAGAACTTCCCATGGGGAAAAAATGGGTCTCACAAAGCCCTTACTATGTATGTCCTCCAACTGTACCCTCAGTTCCCGAAGCTCTATAAGAGCCATCCGATATGCTGGTGTAGATATCAGTGTCATCGCAGGGTATAGATCTATGAAGAATACTACCTCCCTATAAGGAGGTAATCCTAGAACATCCTCAAGAATGATGTCTTTGTACTCCTCCATTACAACAAGAAACTGTGGACTCATCCCATCCAAAGCACTGAGGTTTAGGCTAGATAGATGATGTGTGATCAACTACACCCTCCTTAGTGTGAGTCCATCTTCTGCCGCTTGGGTTTATTATTCAATGGCAAATGAAAACCCGGTCCCATCACTGTAGACACACCATAATCTATCCCTAAAATAGTCAATCTGAGCATGGATTGTGGATAACCATCCCATACCTATAATGACGTTTTAAGGCCACGACTCTACAACTAAGAAATCCCAACTGAAACACTCACTTCTAATAGTAAGGTCAAACTATTGGCACAAGTGTGTGATGATCGAATCCCCACCCATTGGAGTATCTAATCACAATGGTTGAGTTAACAGTTCTACCAGAATCTATGTGTCTTAAACAAGGGTTGTGGGAATAAACTAATGGTTGGAACCAATATCTATCAAAATAAATGATAAGGTGAAATGGACAAAAGTCATACCTCTAATCATCTTTGGAGCCACGGGGTCACAATCCTCAATTTCTAGAAGTTCACTTTGTCCCTATCCACCCACTTCCTAAACCTATCATGGACCCCCCTGGGGTAGTGGTGGTAACACATCAAACCTATGCCTACCCCATAATGCTCTGTCTGCTCCTCTTCAATGTCCACCTCCCTATGGACCACCCTATTTATTCCTCCACTAATATCTCGGTGGTCCCTCGACCATATCCTAATCGGTAGTTCAACAGTTCAGTTAATATCAAGCCAGATGTCCCCGACTGTCGCACAAGTAACATAGCATATCCATCAGCTGGCTCTCTCTGCCCCGGGAGCCCCACACCACTGATCTTGTGTCCCATGTGTCATTATCTAGAGTTATTGATCCACTTTGGTGCCTACGACTATTGTCATCTACCTGTTGTTTAAGACTCAGCTACCTAGTGCTCTGTTGTAGCACACACTACCAGTGTCTGGTCCATTACAAATATATCCACTAGTATAGCTTATCTCAGTACCCCTTCAATTGTAGGAATTCTAAGTGATATCCTTGATTCCCTAATATCCCAATGTAATCCCTTTTCAAATGTCTCAACCCTAAAGAATGGTTCTCATACCATATTTGTGGAGTAGTGAGAAAGATCAGAAAATCTCACTGAGTACTATGCCACTCTTTGACTACCCATTTGTAGATGTATAATCTTTTATATACACACTTATTATAATGTATCCAGAAATAACTCCTCTCTGAAGGGATTCTTGAAGTATTCCAAATGATAGATTCATTTCATCATGTTTCCAGGTCACTAAGTTATTCCATCTACCCACTGAGCTCTGAAGAAGACTCACGACTATGACTGCCATCTGGTCAGAAGGTGTCCTCACAAGGCCAAAGTCACATGTACCCTCCTAAATAAAATCCTTAGCTACCTGGGGGTGTTTCTTACCCAGAAACGTGGGAATTTTCTACCTCTGGAACTCTTGTAATGCACTCAGTATGCGTGTGTCCTCAGTTGGTAGTGCTGGCAGTATCTAATGCTTGAAGGGTGTTACTACACAAAGACAACCACCCTGAGGTTCCATCTTTGGTATATTCCCCTGTAGTGATGCCTCATAGCTAGGTGGATCATCCTTGTGATCATGTAATAGAGACGATGATGACTTCCTCTGTGGAATTATCCTAAAATATAACAAAATGTATCATAGTCAATAGAATATACCTGGTGAGATGACTCAAGAATGACATGAGAACACAAAAAAATCCTATATGATACATGTTTCTTTTTTCCTACAACCATTTTTTTCATGTACTTAGTAAAAATGTAGAGGTGATATTCCTATTGTATGGATACATTAGTTGTCTCACTAACATTGGATTCCCAATCCTAAATGCTAAACTCGAAACACTTAACACTATTTACTCAAACCAGTCTCACACACTCTTGGTCCTTTAATAAAGCTGGTCCAACTAATTCTACTCTATTGCAACCAATACTAGAGGGGACCATGTAGTGACTAACCCAATATCACCTCTAATAGTCTTGGGGTAGTTACTAGCACTGAGTAGGCATATCCAACAAATGGGATGCATTTTCTTATGTACTCGTACACAGGCACACATATCCATGCACAAAATCCTGAAATGTAAAAAACATTAAGTAAACCAGTATACATACCCCTACAATACCAATAATAAAGTAAAACAATAGAAAAATAGAATTTAAACAGGTCCATAACTCATGCCCATCCAAAAAGGAGTCTGGAAAAGTGAATGCACATGTTCCTAAATTTCATCTGCAAAAATCCCTACCTGAAGGGTAAGTACATTGACAACTATTTCAATCTGTGGGATCACACATCGATTGTATGTAATCACTAAGAACCATGAGGTCATAGTCTACCTAGGACTCCATCAAAGGGTCTATAATCTGCATAGGAAATGACACATATAAGAAAATCCCATTTAGGGGGGAGAAAAATAGTACCTAGTAGGACACCCCAATAACCACAATGGAATACCACAAAGGAATATATGATGCATAAAAAAATGATTAAATTAATTATAACATGAAAAAATACACAAATAAAACCAAAAATAAATTCAAAAAGTATACTACAAGGAAGTACATGAAGTATACCACAAAGAAGATAAATAGTCATTTCACATAACTATCAGTCAATAGTACTCAAAACAGGATTATCAGACGTAATCCACAAAATAACGGGTATCTGTAAAACATGTAGTCTTGATGAGACACTAAGTACGGATAAGACGCATAGTCTCGGAAAGATATGTAATATTGGTAGAAAACAAAGTCTGGGTTTGTCACATAGTCACAAAAATTCACATAGTCTCTAAGTCACATTCTGCCACATGATACCGCTTATAGCGTTCTTGTTCTGAGATAACCTACAACTCAGGAAATTTCATCATAAGAACACTTCCACAAAAAGTCACATAGATTATCTCTAAAGGATCTTCTCATGGAAAAGGTCTCAACAATACAAACGATTTGTCAAACAGACACACAGTTTGATAATTATGGGCATTTTAATATTTCAGAAGTGGGAAGGCCACTAGGCATGTGGACCGACCATACGGCTGATCCACCAACTATATATGTGGACCGCCTAGCCTATATTCCCATGCAGGGGAGCTGCAATTGAAGATTAAGCTACCACAGTGATCAACTATCTTCCAGTTTTTGCGGTTGCACGGTGGCTCGGTCGATTGTGACCCGGTCTGACTGTCAGGGGTCTAACCCAATCTAACAGGTCAACCCAGCCGACTAGGCCTGGCCCACTCTATTATGGCATGGCCTGCCTTAGCCCGATGGCCACTCCAACCCCTTGATACATCCCACTAAATCTTGTTATCCCACTCCAGCTCTGCATATGATCTGTGTTCATCGAACACTGCTGGCCCGCACCTCCCACGTGGTTGCCACCTTCATGTCCTTGGTTTACACGCACTCTGTGGCCGCCAATCATGGCTCTAATCTATCCTCGATAGCCTCTCCATGTCTTGAAGACACCTCACCATAAATATCCCATAAGTTCTACCTATTGAATCCCGCTCAACCTCCACTAACCCTCGTATGTCGCCATCTTTGGCCACCGCAGATCCAGCCAACACATGTCCTCCAGAAACTGCTGCATCACCTCATCGGAACCACCGCCAAGCCGCATGGACCATCACAATATACTTTCACCAGTGCTTCCTTCTATGGACCTCCCAGAACACATACAGTGCTTAGAAATCTAAGTGATTGTAGATTTAGGCTCCTCTGGACCTGTTCTACACAGATCTGGCCTCAATTACTTGTTTTCCACCAATTCGGGGGTCTTATCGCGTCTGGAACCTCTCATCATGTCGAGTTTGATCAACAGGGATACAATAGTTAAATCATAAAGAATGGGGGAGAGGTAAAAGACAATAATTCCTGAAGAAATAATTTTTCCCCTTTTTTCTTGTTGGCCTTGATTTTTTATTGTTATTAGAATAGCGAAGAACAAATAATCACAATGATTTATCTCCCATTAAAACCCCACAAGAAATATCCATCTCGAAAAAAATCAAACAAGGTATTAACCGGTTTGTGTGTTTTCCATGTTCATCGTTGAATTTAAGAACAGGGAAATCATGAAGAAAGAAACACCATACCTAGAGTTTGGATCCTTCGTTGGGAAGGAACAGAGGTCGTGTTGTTGTCGATCCTCGATTCGTTGGTGTTTTTTTGAGAGATCTCCTTCTCCACTTTTCAAAGGAATTATAAGGTTATGATTAATACCATGAATTAAATGAAAATGTTCATGAAAAAAAGAAATCATTACTTCATCACTGCATAACATTAAATAAAATAAAAATTCATTTATTTTATTTCTTCAAACGTCCAAAAAATTACTTTGCATAGTCGACCTGCATCGGTCAATGTTAGGCCCCACCTGAGGTAAATTTTCTACTCTAAATACAACATTACCCTCATATTTCTGATCTAGGAACCTATTTAGAAGTTATTAAACCTTTTTAGGAAAACTGTGGGCACGTGCTATTTAATATTTTAATAATTTTCAAGTAATTATTTCGACCACACTAGGCCGCAGAAACACACACCATCTCAGTGCCTAATATCTTAATAATTCTATATAATATTTAAAAATAATACATGTAAATTCTGAGATATTATAAAATAATCATCTAATATAATGGGAATCCTATAAAACTACAACTATGGATGTTGGTTCATAAATTTATATAGAATCTGGAACAATAATATCTGACTAACGATGTATGGTTACTAAATTTATATCTCACTCAACTGATCCATATATATATCTATAATGATTACTAAAACACAAAATCAAAACCATCATGACTAAATGTTGGATGATTAATAAAAACATCTTGTGGAAATATATTACCATAACGAGAATATGAAACATATACAATATATATCTATTATAATGTACTTCCTATAATATATTACTATCTTCCCATGAGTTGAATTATATGTGGTATTGGGAATGTATTGGATCCCTCTACAAAAAGATCATGATAAACTCTAATGAAGGTAAATCACAATTAATATACTAAAGTGTCCAATGATAACATATTTTTTCAAAGATTTTTAGAAAATCATAACAAAAATTATCCCAATTATATATTTGTTAACAATGAATCATGATGGTATTTTAGATCAACCACTTGGATATAAATTCAATATTATTTATATGTCTATTTTAAATAAAAACACTAGTTCCCAATTTTTACCATGAATATTGAGGATAAAACCTCATTAGAAATAAAGTTTCTTTATATTTATATCTTAAGGACACTATTAACGATTAAATCAATTTGGAATTATTTATATTTTGAGGATGAAATTCATTAATGGTTGTATTGTAATGACTCGGGATTTAAATGTATATTTCTGTCATTTATAAAATATTGTTCTTGAAATCTTGGTTCACAAAAAACAACATACTAAAATCAAAAAAAATTAGATGAATTTTATTATAAAAATTTATGCATAAAAATACCAATAGTATATAAAATGATTATAATAAATTTTATATTTATAAATAATTGTTTTCAAAACATTTAAATATTTTAATGGAAATATTTTCAATAAAAATTGTGTTTAATTATATATTTTACATGAATTGATAATGTAAATTTATATATTTTATAGTATTATTAATGTAAAATTATCTTATATTTTGAATTGATCATGTAAAAATTAAGTTATGGTGGATATTTGAGATATTTAATATTTTTTATATTATTTAGGTGAGTAGTAAAATGTACTAATTTTTCTCACACTATCACTTTTATGTATTATTATAACATAGGAAATACTATCATGTTTTTAAAGCTTTTAAAATAAAAGATATATTTATAAATTCACGTAGTTAAATAAAATATACTACATTGAATTCATATAATTGGTGTTTGATATTTTGGTAACATATGTAATATATCACTCTAAAAAGACTTTTTATTCACTTACATAGATATATTATATTTTATCACATTAATAAGATAAATTATTAAAATAAAATTTCATATTATGTATCAAAATTATATTATCAACATGTAATGTCAATTAATTCTTTATGGATATTATTTTGATTAAAAATATTATAGTTAATTATCAAGATAATGATGATATGGTTATTTTAAATGAAAAGTTTTATTAATAATGTGAAATTTTAATCCATTAAATTATTTTGACATATTTAATATAATGAATAGGATATTTTTTCATGAATATATAAATTTTTGTTAACCCTGGATTAAGTTCTTTTTATTATGGAATAAAATTAGAAACACATAAATTCAAAAAAGTATTCTCCTATAGAACAAATTTTCTATATATTAGTTATTTTTATTGAAATGTATATTTTAACATATTTAAAATATGAATTATAATATATGTAGTTTAAATATAGGTTTGTAAAATAATAAATTGTTTTTGTTTTACAGTATATTTTTAAATAAAAATATAATTTCATTTGTTAAAAACTAAGTAACTAGTTATGAACCAAAGTGGTAAAATGGAAGAATCTATCATTAAAAGGATTCAAACATGGTTAAAACCTTTTTTACAAATCAGTTTTATTTTATTAATAAACCATATATTACCCCACACCCGATTATATTTCACTTTTTGTTCCTTTGACCCTCCAATAGTGATATACCATTATTGTAATGTATTGGGTACTTCCAAAATTACATCTCTCTTCACTTATTAAAAGGGATCACATCCACCATTTCATGATGCTCACATCCTATATAATTTAACACTAAAACTCCATAAATATCATCCTCCTTGAATAATATGTCATTTTTATAATCATATCATCTCAATTGAAATTCTTAAGACCTCAATAATTCCATACATATAAAACTATTATAACATGCACCACTCCAGCATTTTCGGCTTCACATCATTGACATTAATGTTATTCCTCTCTACAACAGAACACTAGACCTGAACTGGTGGTCCCTATCGTATACCACCGAACCACCTATGGTGTCCGAAAAATAAAGAGATCGTAGATTTGGGGCCCTTGAGATGTGATCTATATAGATCTGGCCTCAGCTTCCAGTCTGCCACCAATCTAGGGGACTGATCATTTCAGAACCTTCCAAAAAGTCGAGATGGTACCATGGGGATCCAATGATGAAGGAGCTAACAATTGGGATATATATAGAACAAGAATTTCCTAATAAATAACCATGGACTTTTGTGTTTCGGCCTTCATTTGATCTTGTTTGAGGAATAATGAAGAAAAAATAATCAAACAGATTTAACTCACGTAAAAACCCCTTAAAAAATGTCCACCCCACAAATGATCGAACTGTAGACCAAAATATTTTTGGGTTAGTTCATATTCATCGTTGAATTCATGAATGGGGAAAATACTAACCTATATTTTTAATCCTTTGTTGATGAAGAATGGAGGTCGTTTTTTCATAAATCCACTATTTGTCTCCATTCATTGGAGATATCTTTGTCTCCACCTTTCAGAGAAATTCTGTGGTTATGATAATAACCATAAATTCTATAACATGGTTTATTAAAATGAAAATAATTTCTACATCACCATGTAATGTTATAAAAACTTCCATTATTTTATTTCTTTAAATGTTTAAAAAAAATTCTCCTTCGGCTCAGGATGATAGATGTTAGGCCCCATCTAAAGTAAATTTGATGCTTTGAATGTAACTGTTCCCCCAAATTTTTTATCCTGGAACCCATTTAGAATTTATTACACTTTTTTAGGAAAATTTTGTGTGCATTCAATTTATTATTTTAATATTCTTCAAGCAATTGATACGGGTACACCGGGCCTCTGAATCAAATGTCGTCCCAGCACCTAGTCTCATAATAATTCTATATAATATAAAATAATAATACATGGAAATTCTGATATGTTACATTCTCCCCCACCTTTAGTTATTTACATCCCAACAATCCAAAACAAAAAACTACACAAAAAATGAGGTTATTCAGCACAAATCGGAGCCTCCTACTCCTGTGTTCTCTCTTGGAGGTTCTCATGCTACCACTGAATGCACACCAGAATAACAAACCACTGATGAAGGATCTTATCCTTTCAATCGTCGATCTTTACTAGGTACTCTAAAAATTCGCCTCTTTCTAATTTTCTATCTTTCCCAAGTCAATGACATGTGATGTATCATTCATGTGTCTCATCTGTTGTGATACGTGGAAGACGTTGTTCACCCGTTCTAACTGTGGTGGTAGATCTAAGTGGTACACCACCTCATCAATTCTATGTAGTATCTGGAAGGGATGATGAACCTCAGAGATATCTTACCACCCCATTAAAATATTTTTATCCCACATCGATGAGAGACTTTAAGGAATACATGGTGTCCCTCCTCGAACTCCAAAGGGCTCTGTTTTCGGTCAGCATAAGATTAGATGACATGAACCTTCTCAATAGTCACTTGCACCAACACTAGGCCAATTATTTATAACTTTCCTAGGTCCTTCCAAAAAATTGTTGACTTATAGGGTCACCCATTCAACGCCTTAAATGGTTCCATACCAATGGTGGAATTGTAGATTTTTTTTATGAAAACTATACTAGGGGTAGGTGATCCTACCAACTGTGACCAAAATCTAGGATGCAAGAATGTATCCTGTCTTCTAAAACCTCTATGTTCTGATAAGTTTAACCTTCCATCTATGTGTGAAAATTTGTACTCAATCCTTTATGAGTCCCAAATGCCTCCTAAAATCCCTTTCAAAATCGAGATGTAAAGCAAGCATCATAATCTGAGACTGCCATCAATGTAAATCCATGGGGTTGAAATATATCTTGCACATAGAGTCTTCTTAGGCTCTCTACTGAAGTATTATCCTGAATAACTAGGATGTGGTATGACGTGGTGAGTTGGTCAATGATTTCCCATATGTTATCGTGCACCCTAGATGAACATTGTTACCCATTATCATGAACTCCATCGATATCCCATACCAATTTCACTATGGAACCTCAAGGGGTTGAGTCAAACCAGAAGGAACCTAGTGCTCAGTATTCACATGATGATAAGTGAGGAATCGTGAATCAAACTCATCCACTTCCTTCTTAATCCTCGTCCACTAGAACTAACATCGGAGGTCATAGTACATGCTTTCCACACTAGGATGTACCGCCAAAGGGGATGTATAGAACTCCCTCAAGGCCTCCTCCCATAACACCACTGATACCAATATACTTCCTTTGAAAAGAATGATGATCTCCACACATTTTGAGAATTCATCAAGGGCATGCCCTGTGGACATATGTGTATTTAATGTCACATAGGTGGTATCTCTGAGATGTGCCTCTCTAACTCACTGTAAGTGTGGAGGGGTGACAACCATTGACTATGGGTAATCTATTCCACCTCCTTCAACAAATGAAATCAGTAATGATGATAATTTCTCTGATGAATCATTCAATAACTATAAACTCAATCTCTTGATGAGAGAATCTACCACATTGTTCCCCATATGAGGAGTATAAACAATCTCAAATTCATAGTTCTAGAGGAACTCTATCCATCTCCACTTTCTCATGTTAAGATCCTTATGAGATAATATATACATTAAACTCTATTGGTTAGAGTAGACATTAAACTACTCTCCCATAAGGTATTGTCACCACATCTTCAATGAAAAGACTATTACTGCCAACTCAACATAGTGGGTCACATAGTTCTACTCATGTGGTCTCAAATGGCATAAACCATAGGCAATAACTGCTTTCCCATGCATTATGATACAACCAAGACTAGTTCCTAATGCATCACAAAACAACATGTAATCGACACCCTCCTCTAAAAACTCAATATGGTATCACTCATCAATCTCTTCCTTAACTACTGAAAACTCTCCTAGAACTTCTCTATCCAGAAAAAAAGAAACTATTTCGTGTCAAAGATATTTAGGGTGCTGCTACTCAAGAAAAGTAGGTACAATCCTATGATAATACCCAGCCAAACTAAGAAAACTCTATATTTAGACAACACTCTTGGGTGGATCCCAAAAAATCACCACCTAAATCTTCATTGGATCCACCACAACTCCAGCCCCTAAAATGACATGTCCTAGAAAATGGACCTACCATATCCAAAACTGACACTCTAGAGCTTCCCATAAAGCTAGTTCTATTGAAGTATTTTCATGACCATCCTCAAGTGTATCATGTTTTTATCCTCAGACGTCGAGTACACTAGGATGTCATCAATGAATACCACCACAAACATGTCTATGTATGGATTAATGATCATGTTCATGAGTCCCATTAGCACTACTGGGATGTTCATCATTCTAAATGGCATCACTATGTACTTATAATGGTTTTACCGACACCGGAAATCCATATTTGGTACATTCCCATCCTGTACTTGGATTTGGTGATATCCATATTTGAGGTTTATCCTCAAGAACTACCATGCCCCATTAAATAGAAGGAAGAGGCCATCGATCCTCGATAATGGATACTTATTCTTCCAAATCTCTTTTTTATGTGCTAGAATATGACACATAACCTCAATATATAATCTTACTTCTGGGAAAAATAAATTGCGACTTCCCATGGTGAAATACTAGGTCCCACGAAGCCCTTACTATGTATGTCCTCCAACTGTACCCTTAGTTCATGAAGCTCTATAAGAGCCATACTATATGCAGGTGTAGATATCGGTGTCATACCAAGGTATAGATCTATGAATAAGACAACCTCCCTATGAAGAGGTAATCCTAGAAAATCTTCAAGAATGATGTCTTTGTACTCCTTCGTTACTATAAGAAACTGGGGACTCATCTCATCCAAAGCATTGAGGTTTAGGCTAGAACGATGATGTGTGATCGGCAACACCCTCCTTAGTGTGAGTCCATCTTGTGCTACTTGGGTTTCTTATTCAATGACAAAGGAAAACCTGGTCCCATCACTATTGACACACCAAAATCTACCCCGAAAATATTCAATCTAAGCATAGATTGTGGATAATCATTCCATAACAATAATGATGTTTTAAGGCCTCAACTCTGCTACTAAGATATCCCAACTGAAACACTCACCTCCCAGAGTAAGGTCACACTATCTACACTACTGTGTGATGATTGAATCCCCTCCCATTTGAGTCTCTTAGCATAAGGGTTAAGTCAATAGTTCAACCAGAATCTTTGTGTCTCGAACAAAGGTTGTGGGAAGAAAATAATGGTTGGAACCAATATCTATCAAAATAGTTAATAAGTTGAAATGGACAAAGATCATACCACTAATCATCCTTGGAGCCTCAAGTTCACAATCCTTCATTTCTTGAAGTTCAACTTGTCTCTATCCACCCGCTCCCTAAGTCTATCATGGACCTCTTGGGGTAGTGGTTGTAATACCTCGAACCTATGCCCACCCCATAATGCTCTGCCTTCTCTTCTTCAACGTCCACCACCCTATGGACAACCCTATTCATTCCTCCACCAATATCTCAGTGGTCCCTCGACTGTATCCTAATTGGTAGTACAACGGTTCAGTCAATCTTGAGAGAGATGTCCCCAACAGTCGCACGAGTAACACAGCATGTCCATCAGCTGACTCTCTCTCCCCTGGGAGCCCCACACCACTAATCCTATGTCTTGTGGGTCATTCCCAGGAGTTCTTGTCCCAAATGGGTCCCTACAACTATTGTCATCTACCTACTATTTAAGACTCAACTACCTAGTGCTCTGTTGTAGCTCACACTACTAGTGTCTGGTCCATTACAAAGATATCCACTAGTAGAGATTGCTTCAGTACCCCTTCAATTGTAGGAACGCTAAGTTATATCTTTGATTCCCTAATATCCCAACATAATACCTATTCGATGGTCCCCACCCTAAGGAATGGTTGTCATACCATATTTGTGGAGTAGTGAGAAAGATCAGAAAATCTCGCTAAGTATTATGCCACTATCTGACTACCCTTTTGTAGATGTAGAAGCTTTTATATACACACTAATTATAATGTAGCTAGAAATAACACCACTATGAAGGGATTATTGAAGTATTCCAAAAGATAGATTCATTTCATCATGTGTCTGGGTCACTAAGTTATTCCATCTCCCCACTGAGCTTTGAATAAGACTCATGGCTAAGACTTCCATCTGGTCAGAAGGTGTCCTCACAAGGTAGAAGTCACATGTAACCTCTCCAATAAAATCCTTAGCTACCTGGGGGTGTGGCTCACCCAAAAACCTAGGATTTTTCTACCTCTTGAACTCATTTAATTCACTCAATATGTGTGTGTCCTTATCTGGTAGTGCTGGTAGTAGCTAATGCTCTAAGGGTGGTACTACACCAAGAAAACCACCCGGAGGTGCCATCTTTGGTATATACCCCTAAATCGATGCATCATTTCTAGGTGGATCATCCTCGTGATAATGTTATAGAATCCAAGATGGATTCCTCTGTGGAATTATCCTAAAATATAACAAAATGTATCATAGTCAATAGAATATACCTGGTGAGATGAATCAAGAGGGACATGAGAACACACACAAATCCTATATGATACATGTTCCATTTTTTCCTACAACCATTATTTTCATGTACTTAGTAAAAAAGTATAGATGAGATTCCTATTGTATGGATACATTAGTTTTCTCACCAACATTGGATTCCCTAGCCTAAATGCTAATCTCAAAACACTTAACACAATTTCCCCAAACCAGTCTCACAAACTCTTGGTCCTTTAATAGAGATGGTCCCACTGATTCCACTCTATCACAACCCACCCTAGAGGGGCCCATGTAGTGACTAACCCAATATAACCTCTAATAGGATGGGGGTAGTTACTAGCACTGAGTAGGCATATCCTACAAATGGGAGGCATTTTCCTATGTACTCGTACACACGCACACATATCCATGCACAAAATCCTGAGATATAAAAAACACTAAGTAAAACCGTATGGATACCCATGTGATACAAATAATAGAGTAAAACAATAGAAAACTAGAAGGTAAATAGGTCCATAATTCATGCCGACCCAAAAAGGACTCTAGAAAAGTGAATGAACATGTTCCTAAATTTCATCTACAAAAATCCCTACCTAAAGAGTAGATACATTGAAAACTGTTCGAATCTGTGGGATAAAACATCGAGTGTATGTAATCACTAAGATATACCAGGTCATAGTCTACCTAGGACTCCATCAAAGGGTCCATCATCTTCACAAGACATGACACGTGCGGGAAAATCCCATGGAGGGGAGAGAAAAGCATTACCTAGTAGGACACCCCAATAACCACAACGAAATACCACAAAGAAATACATGATGTATACCAAAAATAAATAAATGAATTATAACATGAATAAATAAACAAAAAAACCCAAAAAAATAAAAAATTATACTACAAGGAAATACATGAAGTTTACCACAAAAAGATAAATAGTCATCTCACACAGGTATCAGTTTATAGTACTCAAAACAGGATTATCAGATGTAATCCACAAAATAACCAGTATTTGTAAAACATGTAGTCTCGATGAGACACTATGTCCTCCTAAGACACATAGTCTCGGTAAGATATTTAATCTTGGAAATACACATAGTCTAGGTGTGTCACATAGTCTCAAAGTTACATCTAGCTACATGATTCCACTGGTAGCGTGCTCATTCCGAGAGAACCTACAACTCAAGAAATTTATTCCTAAGAAAAATTCCACAAAAAGTCACATATATTATCTCAAAAGGACCTTCTCATTGAAAGTGTCTCAAAACTGCAAATGATTTGTCAAATAGACACACAATTTGATAATTATGGGCATTTTAATATTTCAGAAGTGGGAAGGCCATTAGGCCTGGGGACCGACTGTACGGTCGATCGACAAACTATGGCGGTGGACCGCCTAGCCTAGATTCTCATGCAGCGGACCTGCAGTGGAAGTTTAAGATACATTGCTGATCGACTTTCTACCAGATGTTGTGGTTGTACAGCAGCTCGGTCGATCGTGGCCTGGTCTGACTGTCGGGGGTCTGACCCAATCTAACAGGTCAACCCAGCCCACTAGGCCCTTCCCACTCTGTTATGTCATGGTCTGCCTCGCCATGATTTCCACTCCAACCCCTTGATATGTCCCACTCAATCTTGTTATTCACCTCCAGCTCTGTATCTCAGTTGTGTTCACCGAACCCCACTAGCCTGCAGCTCCCATGTGGTCGCAGCCTCCGCGTTCTTGGTTCCCATGCACTCTGTAGCCATCACTCAGGGCTCCAATCCATCCTCACTAGACTATACATGTCTTGATGTCCCCTCACCACACATCTATAACATGGTCTTCCTATCGCATCACGCTCAACCTCTACTAACCCTCGTATGCCACCATCTCCGGCCACCACTAATCCATCCAACACATGTCCTCCAGAAACCGCTGCATCACCTCATCGACACAACTGCCATGCCACATAGACCATCAAAATAGACTTACACAATTGGTTACTACTATGGACTACCCAGACCACCTACAGTGTTTAGAAATTGAAGCGATCATATATCTAGGCTCCCCCGGACCTATTCTACATAGATCCAACCTCAGCTGCATGTTTTCCACCAATTCGGGGGTCTGATCGCATGTGGAACCTCTCTATATGTCGATTTGGATCCACAGGGATCCAATAGTGAAATTATAAAGAATGGGTGGAGGGGAAAACACAATAATGTCTGAAGAAATAATTTTTTGCCTTTTTCTTGTTGGACTTGATTTTTTATTGTTATAAAAATAGTGAAGAACAAATAATCACAAAGATTTATCTCCCATTAAAACCCCCCAACAAATATCCATCTCTAAAAAAATAAAACTAGGGATCAACCTGTTTGTGGGTTGGTCAATGTTCATCATTGAATTTAAGAACAGGGAAAACATGAAGAAAATAAACTCCATACCTGGAGTTTGGATCCTTTGTTGGAAAATAACGGAGGTCGTTTCATTGTCGATCCTCGATTCATTGGTGTTTGTTTGAGAGATCTCCTTCTCCAACTTTCAGAGGAATTATATGGTTATGATTAATACCATGAATTCAATTAAAATTTTCATGAAAAAATAAAGCATTACTGCATCGCTGCATAAAAATTAAATAAAATAAAAATTCATTTATTTTATTTATTTAAACGTACAAAAAATTACTTTTCATAGTTGACCTGCATCAGTCAATGTTAGGCCCCACCTAAGGTAAATTTGCTACTCTAAACGCAAAAGTACCCTTAGATTTCTGATCTAGGAACCTATTTAGAAAGTATTCAACTTTTTTAGGAAAACTGTATGCACATGCTATTTAATATTTTAGTAATTTTCAAGTTATTATTTCAGCCACAATAGTCCCCAAAAACACACACCATCTCAATGCCTAATATCATAATAATTTTATATAACATTTATAAATAATACATGTAAATTCGGAGATGTTACCAATAATCATACAATATGATGGGAATCCTATAAAACTAAAACTATGGATGTTGGTTAATAAATTTATATAGAATCTAGAACAATAATCTCTGACAAATGATGTATGGTTACTAAATTTATATCTCATTCAACCTACCCATATATATCTATATTGATTACTAAAATAAAAAATCACACCCATCATGACTAAATGTTAGATGATTAATAAAAACATATTGTGGAAATATATTACCATAACGAGAATATGACACATATAAAATATATCTCTATTATAATTCACTTCTTATAATATATTATTATCTTCCCATGAGTTGAATTTTATGGGGTATTGGGAATGTATTGGATCCCTCTACATATAGACTATGATAAACTCCAATGAAGGGAAATCATAATTAATATACTAAAGTATCCAATGATAACATATTTTTTCAAAGATGATTAGAAAATACTAAAAAAATAATCCCTATTATATAATTATAAACAATAAATCATTAGGAGATCTTAGATCAACCACTTGAATTTAAATTCAATATTATTGATATGTCTATTTTAAATAAAAACTTGAGTTCACCCTTCTTACCATGAATATTGAGGATAAAACCCCATTAAAAATAAAATTTCTTTATATTTATATCTTAAGTGCACCATTAACAATGAAATAAATTTGGAATTATTTATATTTTGAGGATGAAATTCATTAATGGGTATAATGTAATGACTCAGGATTTCAATGTATATTTATTTCCATTATAAAATATTATTCTTGAAATCTTGGTTCACACACAACATCATACTAAAATCAACAAAAAAACATATTATAAGAATTTTATTATAAAAATTTATGCATAACAACACCAATTCTATATAAAATGATTATAATAAAATTTATATTTATAACAAATTATTTTCAAAATATTTAAATATTTTAAAGGAAATATTCTCAATAAAAAAATTATTTATATATTTTACAAGAATTGGTAATGTAAATTTATATATTTTATAGTATTATTAATGTAAAATGATCTTATATTTTGAATTGATCATGTCAAAATTAGGTTATGGTGGATATTTGAGATATTTAATAATTTTTCTATTATTTAGGTGAGTAGTAAAATGTAATAATTTTTCTAATAGTATGACTTTTATGTATTATTTTAACATAGGAAATAGACTCATGTTTTTGAACATTTTAAAATAAAATACATGTTTATAAATTCATATAGTTAAATATAATATAATATATTGAATTTATATAACTATTGTTTGATATTTTGGTAAATTAAGTAATATATCACTCTAACAATACTTTTTATTCACTTATATAGATATATTATATTTTCTCCCATTAATAAGAAAAGTTATTAAAATAAAATTTCATATTATGTATCCAAATTATATTATCAACATTTAATGTCAATTAATTCTTTGTGGATAATATTTTGATTACAGAGATTATAGATACTTATCAAGATAATGATGATATGGTTAATTTAAATGAATAGTTTTATTAATAATGTGAAATTTTTATCCATTAAATTATTTTTATATATTTAATATAATGAATTGGATATGTTTTTCATGCATATATAATTTTTTATTAACCTTGAATTAATTTCGATTTATTATTGAATAAAATTAGAAACACATAAATTCAAAAAAGTATTCTCCTACAAAACAGATTTTATATATATTAAGTATTTTTATTGAAATATATATTTTAACATATTTAAAATTTGAATTATAGTATGTGTAGTTTAAATATTGTTTCGTAAAATAATAAATTGTTTTTGTTTTACTAAATATTTTTAAATTAAAATATATTTTCCTTTGTTAACAACTAAGTAACAAGTTAAAAACCGAAGTTTTCAAATGGAGGAATTCGTCATTAAAAGGATTCAAACATGTTTAAAACCTTTTTAAAAAATGAGAGTTATTTTATTAATAAACCATATATTACCCCACACCCAATTATATTTCACTATTGGTTACTTTGACCCTCCAATAGTGATATATATTTAATATATTTTATTGGGTACTTCCAAAATTACATCTCTCTTCACTTATTAAAAGAGATCACATCCACCATTTCATGATGCTCCTATCCTATATAATTTAACTCTAAAACTCCATAAATATTATCCTCCTTGAATAATATATCATTTTTATAATCATATCATCTCATTTTTAGTATACTTGAAGACTATTATATAAATAAAATAATTTTAACGACAAATATTATGTATTTTTAGAGGAATATTAAATATATTTCACAAAAAAATACCCATGGACCGTAATGGTTTTGTTTTTTTGGAGACTTAATACACAATAATCTTATTTCATGAAATTTATTCATAATATCACACAAATATCTTCCAATTTTTTAATAATCATAGATATACCATACATAAAAAACTATTCATAACTGGGGGGAAGGAAACATAATAAATTTTAATATTATATTCTCAATAAGGTTCAATATTTGAGATACAAATCAATGTTCATAAGAAAACATTAAATAAGCATAAGGGTATGATATCATGGATATATCATACAAAGATAACAAAAAATCTCTCATGGATTGTAAAAATGACTTGTTGAGTATGAAATTAATATTTCAAAAAACATGTATCATAACATTGAGAAATAATCCTAAATAAACCATGATAAATAAGTTCATTGCATAAATATTTTTACCATAAAAATTCTATATACCATTTCATAAGATAAAAATTAACTACTAAGAAAATAAAATCATAATGTATCAATATTCAATACCCATTTCCCATAGAGGGTCAATTATAACTTCTTATTTCACATATTATATCAACCACATTGAATAATTTCAAATAGAAGATCAAGCACATTCACAAATTTCCCATATAATATTAATCATATCAACTTGTTTCCCATAATTATATCATGATGTATAATACATTGTCTAATTAATTGTAGGGTTATGTACTTACATGCTTGAAAATCACATAATGAAAACTATATAAATATATGTGACATGATATCATAAACATTCACCATATTATCATATCATAACCCATCCAATTAAAATGGGGTTCACAAACATTTCATCAATCCATCATATTATTCCACTTGGAACATAAAAAAGTTTTATACACATGCCATCATCATAACCAATCTAGATAAAGAACTAGGATAGTACCACGATATCATAATCTCATTAAAACATAAGAAACCCTAATAGTAGTTGACACTGATGAATATAAATATCCTAAATCTTTAAATGAAATATTCTTTATGAAAATTACCATTACATTTTTAAATTAGTTCCTAAATAAATAACAATTTTCATCTTATTATGTTATGATTTTTCATTGAAATAAACTTTAGAAAATTATAATTTTTATTTAAAAGAATTTATCTTTTATAATGGTGATAAATTGGGTTTATTTCATACATGATAATAGAAAATATTATATTAACATTTTACTATATAATCCTAAAAGTACCTCATTTGAAAAAAAAACCTGAATATTAAATTTAAATAATTAGTATAAAATAAAATCACTATTAAAAATGTCTTCAAATAATAATTGGATAATTTTAAAATATTCATGAAAACTTTTTTATAAATCCTATACAGGGAAGAGAAATATTCTCACCTAATTATTAAAACAAAATATGTTTTACATAGAAATATTCTTTTGATATCTTACATACTAAAATTAATGAAAAAAAAGGAAAATATGGATTCATTATAAATAAAAATAAAATTGGATATTGAATTTTATTTTTCAGATAATGATAACCTAATATTGTAAATGTAAATTCAAGCATAAACAATCTTGATTGAAATCCAATTGGGATATAATTCCCTTACCTTGACATCAACTTACTTTGAAAAAATGGTATACTTCTTTATAATATATATAAATTTATTATAAATATATAAAAGAATAATGTAAAATATGATTATATATTATATATTATATATTAATTTTATATAAATCTTGATTCATCCATTAATATATAAATGTGAATTAAACCATTCATGAATATGGTAGGTCATACATATGCATGAAAAATATTTTTACTTTTTGAAGCATCGAAATAATTAATGGCTAATAATAAATAACCTTTATAAAAAATAATTATATTATATATATCATATATATTCATAAAATACATCTTGAATTTCATCAATGTAAAATGGAAATAAAAATTCAATCACATCACTTCATGGAGGTGGTAGTTCACAAGTATCCACATGTGACTATAATGTTTTCCAACTCATTGAATGATAATAAGGTAGATATAATGTTATGATTAAATAATAATAGTTGTTTCATTAAAAACATATATAAAAATTAAAAACATCATAATACCCAATGATAAAATATGGTGATGAAAAATAAATAGTTTTGTAATGTGGAGATAGTAAGTCATAAAAACGCACGAGCAATACTTACACATTCCATTTTTTGAGAAAGAGGGATTATAATGGTAGTTTAATAATAATTCAGTATATTTATTTTCTTGGAGATATATTTTAAGGATATATACAATAATTTAGAGGAATTAAAATAGCAATTAAAAATATAGTGATCATTTAAGGTAATTAAATCTTCATTGAAATAAATCCTTTTGATCTCCTCTTAAAGAGTGTAGGGATGGTATTTTTGGGAGTCTTGAACCTATATATAAAGTATATTAATGTTTAAAAGATAATTATATATCTTTTAAATCATTTATATGGATCATTGTGGAGTAAAGAAGATCATGTAGGGGTATCCATTTATAATTGTGGGAGAGTAAACGCATAGAAATTTCTAAAGAAATATAATATATTAAATTCATTCTCAAGTAAAATTCATTAAAATTGGAGAGATAATAATTTATCCTAGTATATGTTTGAAATGAAATGAAATAATATAATATGGATAGGTTTTTCTGGTGATTTAAAACATATAGTATGCTCTAACACCTTAGTTTACCTATTTTAACCTTAACCGAAGAAAAGTCAACTTCACTCTAAATGAGATACAATTTTACTTATAAGGGTACAATGTTGATTAAAAATGACCATGGGAAGAATATTTACACCATATAATTTCCAAATTTTCATATTTCATGATTTTTATAATTTTATGTAATTTAATTAATCATTGTTTTCATACTATTTCATTAATGTCAATTATAGAATATTTCACAAAATTTGTAATTAATGAAGATAGATATAGAATTAAAATATAATAATTTTAAACATTCATAATAAGTCATATTTATCTTTATAATCTATGTAACACTCTAACTAACTCATATTATATTACAATTTATTTTATGGAATCATATATTGAATTTTTCCATTATTCAATGAAATGTTGTGTCAATATTATGTATGAATTTAAGTTATTTATTTCATTATAAAAAATTATAAGAAAAATTCCATAATAAAAAAATAATTTCTATTTCAAATAACCATTTATAATTGTGATTACATTCTTTTTATTCATATGAAAAAAAATTAGACTATAAAACAAAGATAGTTATATTTTTGATTTTTACTTAAATTAAATATTATAATGGAAATAATAATGGAAAATATAATCAAAATATAATACATTAGATGTTTTGATGATTATGGAATAAATATACTCATAAAAAAATTTAATGTTTATGGGTTACTTTTTAGTCATTATCACATTATGTGTACCCTTAAATAACTCACCTAACCTTTACTGTGGTAATAAAATCTAAAATTTTCACCATTCATAGTGAAAAAATAAAAGGGGACTATTTACCTACTTTTTACTCCTTATTTTAAATATCTAATGAATTTTATAATATTCAAATTACAAAATAGGCATTCTTAAATTTAATATTAATCTCAAAAAAACTAATGATAAACATTTTTTGTAGAAAAAAAATCATTTTATGTATGTAAATGTTTTTATTGAAAACTAGTTTTGAAGACTATAATTTTATTATATTTATTCGAAATGAACAATTGAAATTTTAAAAGTGAATAAATTTATTATTACTTTCGTAATACATAGAAATAAAATAGTTTTATCAATAAAATTCTTTATTTTTTATTATTAAGTAAGAAATCATAAATTTTAAAAAAAATCATATATTCACCATAATATAATTTTGATATGATTATTTAAAAATTATATTCTATCTTAATTTAAATTTATAAAAAAATTTAAAAATAATTATAAAATTTTCCCTAAAAAAGAAATAAAAATCATTAACGTATAAAATTTATTTTGTTATCATAACATCACTAAAAATACTACTTTACAAATAATTAATCGTTATATTTGTTTTGAGTAGAAAATTTATATGTATTTTTTTATTTTTTTATTCCTATTAATACACATTAATCCAATGACTAGGTTATAATGATCATATTTAAATAGTAATATTTCATTTTATTCTTTAAGCTTTATGTTGTGTGTCATATACGATATCGAAGAGAATATTTTTCTATTAAAATATTGTGTTGTTACATTATCCACCCATTTAATATATTACTTACTCACAATTTTAACTTATTCTTAGTAATTATTGGTTTCCATTTGAATATTCCATTGTTGAAAACTAATATCATTAAATGGGTTAATAAAAATTCTTCTTAAATAGAGGTAAATGAAAGAAAATATTTCATTTGAAATAACAAAAAACTAATTTTACAAATGTCATAACATTAGTTAGAGCTAAAAAATATGGGAAATGAAAAGAAAACTAACACCTAAGGATGTATATATTGTGAGAGAGAACATTATAAGAATAAATTTATTGTGAAAAAAACTAAAAAATTATAATGGGTGATTATACCATAAATTCATTGGAAATAAAGGTAAGAGATTTACATTTTTTTCAAGATCATTTTCCGAATGTTAAAGAATTATTTTACTATCATGATAAGGAAAATTTAAAAATATGAATTACTTTACTTGTTTCAATTCCATATGAATAACTTCATCCTTATGTTTTTATCTGTTCAATTTTAAAATAATCTCAAAATCAATAAAATGATTATTCAAGCTAAATTCTTGTGGCTTGAGGTACTAAAATTAACTTTTAACTGGTCATAATGTCCCTAAAACAATTATTGGTCCATCATTTTAACTCTAAATGTCCACAAAACCAAAAAAAATTAGTTCATGTTATCCAATATAGATAAATACATTACACTATTATCTAAAACCTCAAAAAAACACCCAATTAACAACATAATCCATTATAAAAATATTAATCCTTAATACTCCTCTAAAATTTGTTTTATAAAATTCGAAATAAATTTTTTTAGATATATGGTAATGAAATATCAAAAATTAACTTCATATTAATCCATAAAAAACATAAACAATCTCTTATTGTGATATACAATATATATGAATTGCTTGATCGTATATTCAATATAAACATGGTGATAATGTGAATAAACATAAAACACCAATTAAGGCAAACATTTTCCCAAAAATTAACTCTCTCCTAAAAATAAAATTATATATTATCAAATATATTCCATAAATACAAAAACGTGGTAAACTCCATAAAAGGTGTTATAAAACACTTTTTCATCAAATCAGTCATATGTTTTATGGTTATCAATACTATCCCATCTACATTATTGATAATTTATTTCTCTTAAATAAATATTATAATTTGAAAATAAAACAAAAAATTAGTCTTCCCATATTTATTTTTTTAATATAATATTACATTTCAATTAAATATTTTTTCTTTATCATCAATATATTTGATCATAATTTTTTTAAATACCTAACGAAAAACTAATATAGAAAAATAATTATATGTTTCATTATTCAATTTTCCAAAATATCGTTGATAAAAATATTTCCCCATATTTATCATAAAATTTAAATAAAAAGCATTAATCATTCCAATTTGTTATTATTCCATAATACCTACTTTCTTTAAAATTTAATTCATTAATCTCTTCATTATCAATTGTAAAACATTTACCCATGCAACATTAATGGTCTATTTTTTCATTGTTCCTCTATGGAAATTCATTACCATAATACCCACATTTTCCACATATTAGAAAATAAAACATTACTGATACTATAGGAAAACCATTATTGTCATCCATTCCATTACCCAAAACTTATACTTTTCATTGATAAGTAAATGATCTATTTCCTGCATTTCCACTCCCAAAACATATTATTGTTCATCTGATACATTCACATGGGATATTCTTCCCACATTCATAATATATAAGAAACCAAAATATCATTCCTCCATATTCATCATTAAAACCCTTATTTATATTATTCAGTGTGATAAGAATATATAATAAATTTTTATTTATATTTATATTATGGGATAACTAGTTGGGAATATACAAAAGGTTTCATGTTAAATCACTTCTTTCACATGGTTTATCATAAGTAAAATAATTTTATTTTCTATCATGTTCATAATTTTTATTATTTATTTAGGTTACAACCATATACTAAAACCAGAAATCATAGAGTGAGAAATAATAATCATATAAGCAAACCATGTAATCAAGAGAAATCATTTATATGATGGACAATTAAGTACACCTTTATTCAATGTAAGTCACTTAAGGTTTAAAGTTTGTCACCCATTTTTAAATTTAAATCCTTCATAATGGATCATAATGAAAAATAGAATTAACATAAGCTTATCCCCTAGGAGTTTCAAACTAGGGGTAGTAAGGTAACACTCACTCCATAACAAAAAGATGGATGAGATATTCCCAACAGACTCTTCACATGGTAGTTACCACTATAAGGATATGTTCTAAAACCATGTAATTTTTAGTATATTGGAATGGATTTTTTATATAAAAATCATATAATTTCATCCTAACCAAAAATTATGATGTTATCGTAAACTTAGGCATATCCCCAGGTTTTCTAGAAATTTTTTCTAACTGTAGTCTCTAATACAGGACTAAAACCATTCTATAATACAAACTATTGAGACTAATGTTTTTATACATTAATATTAAATATTTTTTGGATGATTATTCAGTATATTTTATAACTAAACATGCAAGGACCGCAATGGTTTCATGTATTTGGATATTAGATTCACAATATTCTTATTTCAATAATGATATCACACAATTTATTACTCTTCATTAACATGCCCTAGTTAGAAAATTCTTTATTACATGGGGAAATGAAACTTATTAAAGTGTGAGATAAGATGCTCATTAAGGGTAAACATGGGAGAAATGAGTTGATGATCATATGAATGAATATGATACACATAGTGGTATGATGTCAGGAATATCACATGCAGTATTCAAACCCAATCTATCAGGGATCGTACAAATAATTCATGCAATAAAACATTGTAATTTAAAAATACAAGTATAATAATAGTTTCCAAACATCATATATCAATCATGAACTATATTTTAGTGTTTTTAATGTGTCAAACCATCAACAGTATATAAACTATTTCACATATTAATGATAACTACCAAGACCATAAAATAATAATGGATTAGGTGTCAACACTTGTTTCCCATATGTGATCATGAACATCAAATTTTTCCCATAACATATGAATCACATTGACTTGTTTCCCATTTTGGATCAATCACATCAACTTATTTCCCATAAGGGACCAAGAACATTGACTTATTTCCCATAAATATCTCATGAGTAATATTAATTTACCTAATGATTTTGAGGGATACAAAAATTTAGTCCCACCAATCACATAATGAAAAACATACATTTTTTCCACATGATCATAAACATTAACCATATAACCATCATATCAAAACCAATGAAAAGAAAACATATCTCATAAAAAATTAATCAATTCATCATGGCATTAATACATCAAAAATAAATGGATTTAATAAACATACCATCACTATAAATCATCTAGATAATTAATAAGAATGGTACTATTGGATATTATCCATATAGAAGCATAAGGAACACCAAAGGTTTTATATTATAATGAATAAAACTAATATAAAAAATTATTTAACCCTTTATGAGAAAATTAAATTTCTTATTTTCAAATCAATTCTTTAAAATACAATAATTTCAAAAATATTATGGAAATAATTTTATTTGAGAAATACTATAGAAAATTTTAAATTAATATTCAATGTATTTGATCTATCCATATAGTGTTAAATTATAGTCATAGATTATATATTAAAATAATACATTATGTTTGCATTTTTGTATAATATCAAAATAGTGCATCATTCGTAAAATATGGAGTTAATTTTATTGAATTTTAAAAAATTCAAAAAATGGTAAAAATTAATTTTACAAATTAATGTTTATAAAAATATGTTCCCTCTCAGTACATTAATTTTTCAGGTTTTCTTGGTGGTGGTGTTCAGGGGATGTTCCTAGTGTTTTTTGTGGATGTTGGAGGAGGAAAAGAGGTGCTACAGGCATTACATGTCTTGTAACAAGATTAAATGTTGTGAAAGCTCATTTGATGAATTATCCAGGGTTGGTTCCTATAGTGAGGGTTTTTAGGGTTAATTAAATAATAAAATGAAGAGATGATTCATTTTTCATTGGAAACTAAACAACATGTATTACATGATGTGAAATGGGATTTCACATCATGTAATACCGCGATCATTTTTAGTTTAAAAAAATCAGCCAAAATTTTATTCATTTAGATGTGTTATCTACTTCTACTCATTTGGAAAAAAACTAGGTGCCATGAAGTTCCCTTAAAGACCTTATTTGTACCTCTTCAACCCATTTACCTAAGTAGACTTTCATTGGTGACCCACGGCTGATCTATGGTAAGTCAGTCCCCCTTCATGGATGATTTTTCATTCCTTATTCTCCCACGGATCCATTATAGTGGTTTTTATTTGTTTTGGGGGTGATTTGGGTTTAATTTTGATGGATCCTTTATGTGTTATAGGTTGATCTTTATTTATTGTGGTACAGTTGTGCTTCATGAGCTTTCTTCTTCAACCTACAGTGTGCACCAAGTTGGAATGAATTCTTGAGGTAGAATTCCAATCATTACCCTTTATTGTGCATCATACAGGAAGGGTTTTAGATCTTTTTTATATGTATTATGGTAATTTCATTATAAAGCAATGATAAATTTTGATTTAATTGAATTGAAAGGGTAAATGGGGTTTGATCTAAAAGTTTTTATATCTACAATATTATATGTGATATTGCGATTATATAGGATAAATTCCATGCTGAAAAAAATGTGTTCATTGGTAGATTTTTTTTCAATAGAAACATCTATTGTGTTTTTTTATTTGATTGATATTTTTTGGTATCACCCTAAAACTAAAATTGGCTGACCACGTATACTTGTATAATGAATTGGTTTCCACAGGACTCGGTTTGTGTGAAAACACCCCTAAGAAATGTAGTGGAATTTGATATATGTTCTTGTAAACCTATAAAATGCTTTGTTGTGATGTGATGGGTAATTTTTTGTGGTTTTTATATATGGAGGGAGTGGATGGAACATGGTATTTCTGTATGGAATTTATGGGTGTAGTATTATTATGAATCATGAATATGAAACTAGTTATCTTGTAATGTGTTACAGGATGTGGTTGTGAGTACAATATTGTTTTTATTGGTTTAGTGGTTTGGGTAGGATTACTTGAATAAGAATAATAGTGGTTGGTATGGGTAGTTCCCTCGGATATTCTCCAATAATAAAAATAAAAAATATTCACCATTTATCTTGGGGATTAATATGTGATGTGCAATGGATGTGTGTTAAAGTTATAGGTAGTGTGGAGCCGTGTAAATTTATTTGGGTTCTTCACCTTCAAACATGACTATTTCCATGTTTTTTTATATGCATTGTGCCGGTAACTGTGGATGGTAAATAAATGAATATTAAGGTAATGGTTTGAAATGGTAAAATCCAGAGAATGGATAATTGATAATTAAATAATGAAAATGGATTTTGGTTTATTCTATGTTTGTGTAGAGTTATACATTAAGAGGTGGCTGGAAAAGTGATAGTATTTTGAGTTAGGTTGTTTGTTTGGGAACCTATTGGTTATTCTATAATGTTTGATACAATAAAAAAATTGTATATTATTGTTATTTATATTTTCATCCCACCCATGTTAATCACTAAGGGTTGAACACATGCATCATCATTTGGGGGTGTTTTTTCCAACATCTGATGAGAAGTATAGATGGATAGGTACCTAATATGTTCCACTATATCCTCCATTATAGGTAGGTATGGAACAATATGTAATGGCTAATGGTATATTATAGATTTATATGGTGGTTGTGATGGCTCATGTGTCTTCGGGTGAGATATGATAGCCTATGTGTTTGTAGGTGAGGTGGTATGTTCTTTCCCAGACGTCTTTGTGATGATATGTGATGTGTTTTTTCAATTTTATTAGGATGATATGTGATTTGATGTGTTGTGAGGCCCATGTGTGTGTGGGAATTATTTTTCATGAGGCCCAATTGTGTATGTGTGGGTGATTTTTTGCGAGGAACAGGTGTGTGCGAGCGGGATGTGATGTGGTTTATGGAAGATATGGGAGCTTCTGAATGTAAAATGTCAGTTGAGAGTGTCATATCATTGGGAAAGTGGTGTGGGGTACCCTATCATCAATGATATTTATATCATATTTTATTACTTGTCTTGTGTTATTTGGTGAGTTTTCCTTGGTGATGTTAGGATTCTTAGTAAACATATTTAGGTGTTGTTTGGTTCCACTATTTTCCCATAGGAAAATTTGTATTCTTCTTTCACATTTACATGAGAGTCTTGGTTTTTCCTACCTAGTATATTTTTATACTCACCCTATGTATATTAAAAAAATCAAGTTTCTAGTAGGATTCCATGGATCATGATGGACCTTTCTATCATAGATCATTGATAGTTGTTGTGTCACTTCTTTAGATTTACTTTAAGGTGTTTACTTTGAAGAATTTATTGTATTTATATCAGTTTTTCTTTTGGAATTCATGTTTTGTAGTTTTTTATATTCTCAATTATATTATTTATTTGGGTTATTGTGGATGATTCATTCTATCTCCTGATCTTATTTCTTATAAAGGTAAATTCCACCCATATTGTGATAATTGTACACCCTTGGTGCTAGTTTCCAAACTGGGCCATATTGGAGGTGGGACTCAAGGCTAATCATCTCCCTTTTTTAATTTCTAGTCTAGGAGGGGTATAATTGGAGGGATTTTGTTGTGATAGAGTGGTTTTAGAGCTGATGGTTAAGAGATAGGATAGTGTTTAGAGTTAGGAATGGTGAGGATTTCATGATTTTTTATGAAAAAATTTCTAGTTGAAAATGCTCTATGACATAGGCTAGAGAGACCAGTTAAGACATGTGATTTTAGGTCCCCCCGTGGTCCAGTGCATAGACTCTAAGCTTAATGAATGAACAATTGAGATTGAACTTATTACAGGGTAGAGTCCTAAAAAAGGTACATGCATCATAATGTCATGTGTTGTCATTTGAATTGGGTTGTTTTGGGAAGGTTAAATAGGATGAATTAAATGAAATGAATTAAAATAGATCAAAATAAAAATTCATACTATCAATCTTAGGAAATATTTTTTTACATTTTAGTTTTGGATCCTAGACATCTTCCACATGTGGCTAAGGCAGTGGACGTTTGGAAGGACGATCTAGTTGATCATTGTGTGTATAATTTAGTTGAGGAGGATGACTAGTGGTAAGGGATGTTTCCGACTTTATAGAAGTATGCTTTTGGTAAGTATTAATGAAGTGTTTCAAATATAGAGATTGAGAGATGGAGGGAGGAGCATGATATCACTTTCAGTTTGATTCCAATCCCAATGGAGTACATGGTTCATTTGGAAGCCATTCAGATGTGAGGAGCTACATGTTAGTGGTGGACGATGTATCTAGGGGACCATAAGGAGGCAGAAATTTTGTGGGCCGATATATAGAATGAGTTTTGAGAATATTTCCTTTCATCAACCATGATGGTAGTAAATTTTCCAGAACTTCTTTCTCTTCTGAAGGGGATAAATTCAATGCAATAGTTGGGGATCAGGGTCAAATACATTCTTCGTTTTTCCCTATACATTTTTCTTGATGAGGAGTATCATGTGATACATCTTCAAGAGTCACTTCCTCCTTATATCCAATATGTACTTACTCCTTTTACATTTCCAATAAATCTAGTGGTTTAGAATAAGGAAGAGGTGATTGAGAAGATGAACATGAAAGGTGGTGTAACATGAGAGGGGATCAAGTAGAGTTATTCTAGAGGCAGTGTTGTTAGTGGTAGATCTCAGGCACCAGGACTTTCAAGGTTTCGACTGATAGTGAGTCGACCCTGGAGGCTTCCTTTTTGAACTTATGGTTCTAGTGTTTTCTATTCTTTTCTGAGTAACTTTACATATGTGTGTATTGGTTTTGGGTTCAGTGGTCATTTCCAAAGACATTTCCTTGTAGTTCTCTGATCTCAATTTTCTGGTGGTGTACTGGTTTAGTGACATCGTTAGCTGCAATTTTCGGTGATATTGTTTCAGTAGTAGGAATAGTAGGTTTTTTCTCCATCGAAGGGATATAGAGATGGTAGAGGCCGACCTCAAGATATTATTTTTTATCAAGGACCACAACCCTAGGGTTTCCATATATGTATTCATTTTCATATAGGTATAGGATCTAGTCATGGTCAGTTGCATGCAGTGGTGGAAGTAGTTCCAAAGATTCCAAAGATCTTCAATGGTACGATCAGTTTGTTTAGTACACTTGATTTTTCCTTGATTGATTCAGGGGCTTCACACTCCTTTGTTTCACCCGCTCTATCACATTCTATAGGACTATATTTAGAGTGGATTCACATTCCCTTGGTATTGAGTATGTCATTTTGAGGCCAAAAATAGATTTCTTGATTTGTTCTGGGGGTGTAGAATGATGATCGGACTGCATCAGACCTATGGGGATCTCCTTTAAATACATATGTAGCCATACAATTTCATACTCAACATTGACTGGTTGTATTTTTTACATGTTGTTATCAATTTATTCTAGAGGAGAGTCATTTTTTTGTATTTGGATGGCCAATGTGTGGTTTTCATTCATGAGAGGGGTGGTTATTTGGGCAGTCAGTGTGTGTAACCCCTTCATTCTTTGTTGGATAAGCTATCAGGGGGATTAGTGGATACTGAAATGGTGGAGGTTCACATGGTCTTTAGAGAATTTATATATTTTTTCACGAAGTAATTTTTGATGATACCCCCTTAATGTGTCGTTGAGTTTGGGATGGAATTTCAGCCCAATGCTTCTCCAATTTTTATGGTATCTTATCAGATGGAACATTCTATGTTTTGAGAGATGATGATTTAGATATATGATCTGATTCATAAGGGTTCTATATGGCTTAGTGTGTTTCTGTGGGGTGATCCAATGCTATTTTCAAAGAATGTGGATGGTGTGATAAGGTTGGGCATAGACTACATGTGGTTGAATCTGGTGATGGTCAAGAATTGTTACCCTCTTCCAAGGATAGACAATATTTTCAAAAAGATGATAGGGGGAACTTTGTTTTCAATAAACAATCTACAGTTTCGATATCACTAGTTTTGGATGAAGGAGGGTGATATCTTGAATACTACCTTTAGATGTAGGTATAAGAACTTCGAGTTTATAGTCATGTCATTTGGTGTTCTTGTCACACCAGTTGTGTTCATGGTTCTTATTTACATAGTGTTCTATGAGTTCTAGGATTATTTTATCATCATATTCCTCGGGGATATCTTAATCTACTCAAAGTCATATGAGGAGCACACCAAGTATATCAAAACTATCTTGCATGTTCTTGGAAACCACCTGCTCTATGGAAAGTTATAAACGTGTAATTTTTAGACACAATAGGTGTACATCCTTGGGAATGTGGTGTCTAAATAGGGTGTGACTGTAGACCTTTTGAAGGATGAAGTAGTTTTTTCTTGTGTAGACCTAATATCATAGATGATGTTCCTAGTTTCCTTGGTCTTGGAGGCTATTATCATAGGTTTGTACTCAATTTCACTCAAGTTGTTTCCTCAATGATAACTTTCACCAATAAGTAACACACTTTTAATGGAGTCATTAGTGTTAAGCAATGTTAATTTTTCTAAAATTCAATTCAGTTACTACTACAATGCTCTAGTTTCCTGAGGAGGGTTGATATTTAAGCTGTTTTGTGATGCTTCTCATTTGGGATTTGGATGCATCTTGATGAAATAGTGAGTGGTGATCTCATATGGATATAGGTAGTTAGGTTGCACTGAGTGTAACTTTTCCAACCATGATTTGGAACTAGATATTTTCATTTTTATACCAATGTTGTGGAAGAATTACCTCCTTGGGGAATAATCTATAGTCCTCACAGATCATAAGAGTTTGAGCTATATATTTTTCTAGCATGACCTGAATCTATGATAGTGGATATTTATGGAGTTTCTTTAGGACAATGGTTTTGAAATCTCATACACCCCAAAGAAGTGGGAATGTCATGGAAAATGATTTGAGAAGAAGGTCACAGAATGATGTTGTTCGGGAATCTATGGATGCTTAGAGTGTGATAGAGGAGTTGGAATCCTTGAACATAAATTCAAGGTTGGTATGTGGTAGATAATGATTTTTTAAATAATGGTGCAATCTCCTCTAACACAATAGGTGGAGGATTCTTAGTGGGGAGACTCTGAGGAAGAGGTGATGCGTGATCGGGTTGACCATAGTGATGCTTTTAAGGGGTGGCAGGAAGTTATTTGGAACAAGATTTTGATCCACATAATGTTTTTTGGTAGAAATGATATTTTAGTTCATCATGAATTTCATAGATCACCTTTGGTAGTACACTAAGGAATTTCTAATATGTACAGTGGATTGAGGATTTAGTTTATTTAGCTATGGATTAAATGGTAATTGGTAGATTTTGTGTAAAAGTGCTTAATTTTGAATGAATGTAAAGCCTGAGCATCGTCTTCCCATTAGTTTATTTTAACCCTTGGATGTTACCAAGTGGAAATGAGATTCTATATTGATGGATTTCTTTACAGGGTTTTTTAAAGATTAGAGAGGTTATGATTCTATCTAGGTGGCAGTGGATTAGTTGATGAAATCAGACCACTTTTTAGCAACAAAGGTGGTAGGCATAGTGGATTATTTGGATAAGAGGTACGTGGATGAGGTAGTGAGGTTACATGGGGTTATGAGGTCCATTTTCTCATATTAGTACATTTTTTAACTCATGATTCTAAAGGGGATTAAAACATTTTTTTTTGAACTCATTTATACCTTTTCACTACTTTTCACCCATAGATAGATGGGAAGATGGAACTAACTATCTGTATGTTGGAGGATATGTTGCGGGCTTGCTTCATGGAATTTGGTGGATCTTGGGTATCAGGCATGCCCTTGGTAGAGATTTCATATAATAATATATATCACTCTTACATTGGTAAGGACTATTTCACTTATTTATCTATCTAACAGTGTCTTTCACCACTATGCTACATAGATTTCAAAGAATTATTCATTCTTTGTCCCGATGTGGTGGAATTCATGGTAGAAAAGGGTCAACTAGTTTGTGAGAGGTCGAAAGCTACGCAGGACCAAAATAAGTCTTATGAAGATCATAAGAGGATGATGCTAGTGTTTGATAATAGAGATCATGTGTTATTGAATTTTTCCCCTTGACGTGGGCAGTATAGGTTTGGAAAATGGAGTAAACTTTCTCCCAGGATTATAGGTCCCTTTGTAGGGTTGGGGATAGTTAGTGAGGTGGTGTATTTATTGGTGTTTCCGCCATGATTGGATAAAATCGATTATGTTTTCACATATCTAATCTTTTTCAGTATCTTCACGATGAATCCCATGTCATTAAATTAGATATCTAGATAATGAGGATGATGTGGCATTTGTAAAATGGCATGTAGTGATCCAAGATCATCATGATATGGCACTGCATGGACATACCATTCCTTTGGTTCTTGTGTTGTGGAGGCATAGTTGAAATTGGTATAGTATTTGGGAATGAGAAACACATATGTGTACCTAATACCCATAGTTGTTTTGATTTTTACCTTGTTATATTTTCCCTTGAGATGGGATGTACAGTTTGGACTCTTTTATTTTATTACATGATCTATTTTTTTTGTTTTATGATGTGTTCGGTATGATGTGTGATACATTTCTCAAATGTTAAATGGGAAGGACCTGATTTATAATTAAGATGCATTAATTTTGATCTAACTGAACCAATGAGGGGGAGTCAGTGCCACCCAGATTGGATAGTATCTTGGCATGGAGGACGTAATTCCCTTATTCATGTGTTCGAGACAATTTGGATCTATGGTATAGCGGTTGTTGGTTTGGGATTTATATTTTTTGATATTTTTATTAATTGTTTGTGTGGTAGTGTGGCAATATGAGATGAGTTACCTAGTGGTTGTAAAGTTTGTTTTGTGGCATTTTTTGTTCAAACGTTTAGCTGATGGTAATGTTTGAGGTATGATGATATCCTTGAGAGGTATCTCAGAGGGTGATTGTCTGGGAAATAATTTCATTCTAGCATTAGTTTTAGATTCTAGAGGGTGAGAATATTTTTGAGAGGTTTCTTATGTAATGGTCCATGGCCTCCAGGTCAATTACATTGTTGGGTTCTGTTGATGGAGGTGTTCGGGGGATGTTTGGGTGTTTTAGGTGCAAGTTGTAGGAGCAGTAGTGATGCTTCCAGAATTACACATTGTGTAAATAGATTACAATATGTCAAATATCATTTCATGAAATGTATAAGGTTAGTTCATGTTGTGATGGTTTTTAGGGTTAATTAAATTATAAAATAAATAGGCAATGAATATTTTGGTGGTAACCGGACACTAGATATTACACAATGTGAAAGGGGATTCCACATCGTGTAATACCTTGATCATGTGAAGTTTAAAATGTTTTTGGCCCTAAATTTTATTCATTTGGTAATTCTCTATTCTTCCTCTCATTTGAGAAAACCCTAGTTTCTCCATGTTTTCTTTCAATCCCTTCTTCATCCCTCTTCGATATGTTCACCAGAGTGGTTGTGCATCGGTGATTCGTGGTAAAAAAGTGGTACGTTCTTCCCCCTTCTTGGTTGTTTTTTCTTCTGCTCTTCTCATGAGGATCCATCGTGGTGGTTTTTCATTGGTTTGGGGGTGTGTTAGGGATTTGTATTAATGGATCCTTAGTTAGGTATAGGTTGATCTACCATTTTCTTGGGTAACTTATGGTTCACAAGCATTATTCTATGACCTGTGGTGCACAACAATCTAGAAGGCTTCTTGATGTAGGATTCCCTTTGTTTCTATTTATTTTGGATCTTGCGGGAGGGGTTTTAATTTTATTATCTATGGATAATGGTTGTGATGAACTAAATAAAAGATAAATAATGTTTAATATAATTGAAAGGATAAATAGGGTTTGATCGGCATGTTTTTATAGCTTTGATATTATTTAAAATATTCTAATTATACGGGCTAAACACCCCACTGAAAATTACGGTTGTTGGGGGATTTTTTTATGATGGATACACTTGATGAGATTGTTTATTTGATTGATATTTTTTGGTATCACCATAAAATGAAAATTGGATAACCATGTATACATGGAAATTGAATTGGTTTCCCCAGGATATGGTTTCTATAATAATGACCCAAAGAAAAGTAGTGGAATGTGAGAAATGTTATTGTGGAGATGTAAACTTCTTTGTTGTAATGTAACGTGTGATTTTTTTTGTTTTTAAATGTTGGGGAAGTGGATGGAATGTGGTTGTACAATGGGGAAATATGGGAATGTTATGATTATACAACAGGGCTATGAAAATAGTTGTTTTGTAATGTGTTTATGGATGTGTTTGTGATTTGGGGTTGTTTTAGTTGGTTAAGCAGTTTGGGAAGGATGACTTGAATAAGTAAATTATTGTTCTATATAGTTAATTCACCTATAATTTCTCCATAAATAATAATTATAAATATTCACCATGAATCTTAGGGATTGATATGTGATGTGCAATGGATGTTTGATAAATTGAGTGGTAGTGTGAATCTTTGTTAATTTATCAGGGCTTTTCACCTTCTAGAATAATTATTTCGGTGTTGTTTGATATAAATTATTCCATCATAGTTTCTTAGTATTTTTTAATGGTAAATGAATGAATAATAATGGAAGGGTTTTAAATGGTAAATCTATATAATAGTTAAGTGATAACTAAATATTGAAAAATTATCGTGGATTGTGTTCTGTTTGTGTGGAGTTAGGCATTTAGAGGTGGAAGAAAAAGTGATGGTTTTGTGGGTTAGGTTGTTTTTTTTTTGATCCCATAGGTTAGGATGGAGTTTTTTATAATATTCATGTACTGTATATTCTTATGATTTCAATAGACACCCCACCCATGTTGAGAACTATATACTGAACACCAGTATCATCGTGAGAAGCGTGTTTCTCCCAACATCTGATGGGGCATATCGATGGATGGGTACCCACTCTATTCATATCTCACTTATAGTAGAGGTAGGTATGGAACATGATGTGATTGATGGAGGTATGTTATTGATTTATATTGTGGTTTCGATGGCCTAATATTCTTCAGGTGAGATGTGATAGTCAACTTGTGTGTGGGAGAGGTGGTTTGTAATTTCCTAGGTTCCTTCAGGATGAGATGTGATGTGTTTTCCTAGTTTTATTTAAGATTAGATTTGATGTGTTTTCCTAGGTGTCTTTAGGATTAGATTTTATGTGATGATTTTTGAGGACCTGGTATATATGGGTTGGATTTTTTTCTAAACCTAGGTGTGAGTGGGCATGATATGTTTTGATTCCAAGGTGTGTGTAGGTAGGATGTGATGTGGTATATTGAAGATATCTTAGCCCAAGGGCATACGATGTTGGGGGTGAGAGGCATACCAATGCGAACTGGATGTAGGGTACCCTATCAATGATGAGATTTATATAATACTATATTACATGGATTGTTTTATTTAGTGAGAGTACCTTGGTATGGTTGGGATGGTTAGTATACCTATTTAGGTAATGTTTGGTTCTACTATTTCCTCACAGGGGAATTAGTATTCTTCTTTAAAATGTGCATGAGAGACTTTTGGTTTCCTAGTGAGTATATATATATACTCACCCTACATATATAAAACTATTTTCTAGTTTATAAGATGATTTCTTAAATCATGATTGACCTTACTAGATCTCAACCTTGGCAGTTGTTGTGTCTCTTATTTATCTTTACTCTTGGGTATTTACATTGGAGACATTATTGTATTTGAATCAATTCTACTTTTGGAATTCATGTGGGATGGTTTTTGAATTTCTCATTTATATTGATTCTTGGGGTTGTTTTGGTTGAATCATTCTATCTCTAAATATTTTTTCTTTTAAAGGGAAATGCCTCCCATTTTGTGAGATTTATACACCCTTTGAACTAGTCGCCAACCAAGGGCCTGCTGGAGGTGGTACTCAGGGGGGTCATCATCACCCCTTATTTAGTGCCAGTCTAGGAGGGGTATCATTGGAGGGAGGGGGTAAAGAAGTTGGTGAATTTTAAAATTATTCCTGAAATCAATTTTAGATAATATGGACATAGAAGATAAATATTTTCAACTGAATTTTAAGACACATTTTTTCCTAATAATCATTGTTTCAGCCTCTTTTGTACGTATTGTGAAGAAAATAAAACGAAAATGCGGACTCTTTGTAAATAAAATTTTTTGACAAAAATGATAGTTATTTATCAAATCAAAATCATATCATGTCCTCAATTTCAATTCATGCTTAAATAACCGTGATTAAAATTGGATTAAAACATAAATATCTTACCTCGAGTTTAACATGACTGAAATGATATATGACCATTTATATAATAAATTTGAAGTTAATATAAATCTATAAATAAATAAGTTACATGATTATTATATGATATATATTAATAATTTATTTATATATTCACTCGTAATGATAAAATTGTGAATTAAACCATTTATGTAGATGGAAGGTTGTACCTAAACATAAACACAATTTTAATATTTTTAAGGATGGAATGAAGACATAAAAATGGTATTTATCCTATCTAGAGTAATTATTTTATAACTTAAATGAAATATATTAATAAAATCAGTCTTTAATACCATTAATGTAAAACAGAAATGAAAAACAAATCACATTGCTTTATGGAGGTGATGCACCACGCATAAGCCCGAGCGACGTTATCATTTTCTAAAGGATATAATGGTAATGTGGATATGATATCATTATTAAAAAACAATAATTATATAATAAATATCATCTATAAAAATTTGATACATTATAATACTCATCTATAAAATATGGTGCCAAAATATGAGTTGTATAGCTCCATTGAGACTCTAAATCATAGGTATGAAAGTGTCGTAATTTTACTTTCCAATTGAATGTAAAGTGGTTTAATAATGGTGTTTTAATGATCATAATAAAATTTAAGGAAATTAATTATAATAATTTCTTTCACTTATGAAAAAATTTATAGATTTAGAGGAGGTCAGAGTATAATTTAAAATAACATGAATGATTAATATGATTACTTGTTCTTTGAATGAACTCCTTTAGATACCCTCTTAATAAACCATGTTATGGTCTTTTATAGTGAAAATAACCACTATAAAGTGTCGATGGATTATTATAAGATAAATTTCAATGTTTTTTTTGAGATATAGTGATCAATGTGTTGTAACAGACATAAAGGATATGTGTCCATTTATCAGTGAGGGGGAGGGTGGAATTGGAAATTTTCAAAATAATAAAATACAATAATGTAATTCTCAAGAAAAATGATTCCAAACTGCAAGATATTTTTATATGGTATAGGATGATCTTGATATATCGATTAATAAACTAATTTTTAAAGGGTTAAGATGTTATTTAAAACATTTCATTTTCACTCATCAATAGTTAGAATTTTAAAAATAATGTAAAACTTTTGTTGATAAATGGATGGTGGAATAAATTTTTGACCATTTTATATCCACATTCTCCCCATTCATTATTATTTTATTTTTAAATATTTTAACAAAATGTTATTTTCAAAAAATATCACTAATGTAAATGTCTTTTCTATTAATTTAATTAGATTTTAAAGGGAATGAGAGAAATTATGAATTAGAATATAATCATTTCAAAAATACCTAATATTTAATATGTATCTGAATATTTCATGGACACCATAACTCAGTCATATTATATTACATACATCATTTTCTAAAAAAGTTTAATTTTTTTTTTAATTAAATAAATATCGTGGAATTGTTGCATACACATTTTTGTTAATGATTTCACCACTAAAAAATATCACATTACTACCATGATAAGAAAAATTATTTACATTTCAAATAAAAAAAATATAATAGAACATAACTTCTTTTTACACCTATGTAAAAAAATTAAATATAATAAAACAAAGAGAATGACATTTTTAACTTTTCATTGCATAAAATTATAAAATTGTAAAAAATCATAGAAAAAATGAACAATTATCCTATATTAGATTTTTAATTATTATGGATTATATAAATTCATTCAATAAAATAAATAAATTATTTGGTTTACTTTTTAGACCATTTCATATTCTATTTACCCTTAATTTAACCATTCTTCATGTATGGTCGTAAAATAATTTAATATGATTACTATTTGTAATTACTAAAAATAAGAGATCCGTATTTAAAAAAATATGTTCATCCTTATTACAAATATGGAATATATTTTTCATGATTAAATTTATAAAATTGGAAGAATTATATTTAAAATTAATACTGCAAAACATGATTAGAAAATGTTTATTTAGAAAAATGAATTTTCAATTATGAAATTTTTTATACCAAATTCATGTATAACATACATTCGAAATATTTTAATTGAATTAGGTTTATTTGGAAATAACTAAAGAAATTTTAAAAGAAAGAAATTTTAGTATTTCTTTTTAAATATTCAAAAATAAAACACACTTTTCAAAAATCAAATAATATTTCAATATTCAATGAAAATTACAACTTTTCATAAAATTATCATAATTTCACCATAAGCTAATTTTCATATATATGATAACCTTTATGTTACTAAAAATTTCTAAAATATTTAAAAAAATTAAACTTTGATGACATAATATAATTACAAAATTTAAGGAATTTTTTTAAGCAAAACATTATTAAAAATTGTATTCAGATATTTTAATTAGTAATTATTAAATTGATATTATCTAGTAACTTTATATATATATATATCATAATTTTTTTGTTCTAATTTATACCTTGTAATTCAATTACTAGGTTATAATGGTAATATTTAAATATTAATATCTCGTGGTTTGTTTACCTTAGTTTTGAATGTTGTATATGATGCCATAGATAATATTCTTACATTAAAATTTTTGGGTGTTAAAACTACCTATATATAAAACATATTTTGAAATATTTGTGAATATTTCTCTATATCCTCTCAACTTTGTACTATATTTTAGTCATATCTCATGAAATACACATCTTGGTGACCCAGGGATTGAGAAAAACCTGGCAAAGGGATGATCTCAAATTCCTAGTAATGAAAAACATGTGAGATAATAATCAAATATCATAATTGATCATAATATAAGAAAATAATAATTGAGTACGTAATAATAATAGATGACCCTACATCATAGAAACATACCAAGAGTGAAAAATATCATAAATATTTTACAAAATAAAACATTGACATAATATTGGTCATATATAACATTAGAATAAAAATAAAAAACAATAAACATATATCTTTACAAAAACATTACATTAGAATATGAAAAAATAGAAATATATCATGAAAATATTTAATAACATTATAATCATTCATAATAAGAATTTGTTGAACAATATTAGGTATATGTAATTATCTTCTTCATTAATCAGACACATTCAAACTTCCTTCAATGATATGAAATTGTACATTTTTATAATTGTATCAGTATATATAAACTTGTATCTAATGAATTGGAGGGCTACAATACACCAATATTAATACATGCATACTTTCTCATGACACATTAAAATTATTTAAATTTAACATCATAATAATCCCAAGGAGAAAAAATTGGTTTCATACATATAATAATTAATATCATTTAGTTTTAAAACCATAAAGAACCCATGAATATGAAATGAATTTTATAACACTTCAAAATGGTAAAAAATAACATCATGAATTAAATTAATTGCCACTAAAAAAATTCAACCATTATGGATAACATGAGAAATAAAATATATTGGTTGTACAATGATACATAAATCGAGTAAAAATTAAATCAAAATCATATAAAGTTTATCCTTGAAAAAAAATAAATTTTTTAATAATTAAGTTAAAAGTCAGAGTTAGAAGACACTTTTATATATATAATTTTGTTATGTATATTAAAATTAGAATTCAAAATATATTTCATTCAATATATATCGCATGAATTTATAGTTACTAAAAAATTCTTCTTTTAAAATAGATATAATGTATAAGACTAAAGAAAAGATTGTAAAAGAAATAAAATTAATATATTTAAAATTCCATTCGTGAATGGAACATCTTTGAAAAAACTGATAAAAGGTAGATGTGAAATTTCATTAATATAAATATGATTAATAAAATAAATTAAACCTTTTTATAATTAAAAATAATAAATTATATCATTGGTGGATTTAAAATAGTGGGTAAGTAATAACAATTACTATCAAACTGATTAAAATATTAAATAAAAATTTTCAATTTTATAAATAGATCAATTTATTATGTTAAATGATTTTGTGTGAAACCCAAATTCAAAAATAAAATAAAATATGGGAATACAATAGGAAATAATAACAGTGTTAATTATATCAATATATCATGATCATATTTAAAGTTCAATATTTACGAACTGTGGAAATGATTTGAGTTCGGAAAACCCATTACATTTATTCTGAATTATTTGAAAGCACTCTATCTTCTGTTACAACACACATAACTCTCATAATATTGAATTTTAAAACCTTTTCCATATACATTACCTTTTAAATTCTTAATTTATTATTATTTATTATTGTAATATTAATAACATATAGGTTTTTTTACTATCAATATTTAAATGCGTTAATTGTTTTTTGAATGATTTATGATTTCAATATTTATTTTCATTAATTAATAACATTGTTATAATTTTTATAACATATTTGGTAATATAAAATAATAAATATATGAATTTACAAATATATTAAATTATTCCATAAGTTTTTTAGTAATGTTTCATGGAAACAACTTCACTAAATGCTTATTTTTTAAGTTTTACTGCTCGATGATTATATATTAATACAATGTTAAATACTTAATAAAACCAATCCAAAAAGATAAAAATATTTATTTTATTATTATAAATAAACTTTTAGTATTTAATTTCACATATTTACCCATGATTTAGTTATATTGAATTTTTTAGAAGAGTGTAATATATAATTAAGAAACCAAATGAAGAATGTGATACATTATATTGTGGAGGTGAAACTGTATAAGACATGTGATTATTGTTTACATTAATAAATGAATGATATAGAATTAATGTGGATTATAGATTTAATAATAATAATCCTAATTAAATTTTATATATTTCATTTATTATTCAATTCAATATTTTTTGTTTTTTAAGAGTTGTGGTGGAAAAAAGGGAGATGTTGAATCACAAAGGTTTTTTCCCACAAAAATATATGATAATATTTCGTTTTAATTTTCAAAGTAGATTGGAAAGAATAAATAATAAATGTTTCCATTATATAATAACAATTATTTATACTATTTATAAAGATGAAATTTTATTTCTATGGTTATTAAATTTTTGGAAGGTATTGTGTAAGAGGAAAAGGATAAGGATTAAGAAAAAATAACTTTGGGACCTTGAACAATACATTGGAATTATCTTTGAAACTAAATGGAATAGGTTATGTTATGGTGACTCGTGTATTTTAGCCATGAATGGGACATCATGAAGTGGAATATGGGGTAGGGGTTCAAGGAAAGTTATAAGGTGGTGTTTAACTATAACAACCCATAATTTACATACATTGTTATTACTTGAGAATTGAATTATATTTATTACAACATATAACAAAACCATGATAGGAACGTATAGGTATAGTGTCTTTAGAAACTGGGAAACATAAAACTCATTCATAAAGCATCTATATTGTCTCCCATTTATTTCATCATAACTAGACACTTTTTTGGAATATCATATTTAATACTGTTCTTCCTGACCTAGGGAAAAGAAACATACAAAAGGGTGAGATCAAATGCTCAGTAAGGGTAATCAATGTAAATATCAATCATAGCATTCTCATAATATCATAACATTTCGAAATCTTATCCTGCATAAGATATCATAATATCAAGTCATGGGTCATATCATAGAAGTGAAATGTAATCCCAATAATCATAAAATAAGACATTAAACTTTGTGGCATAGAATCATAAGCATAGAAAATCATTTCATATTATTCAAGTCTCATTTCCAAGACCATCATAGCGGACGAAGTCCATTACTAAACCGAGTTCACTCCTTGTTCCTGTCATGTATCACTGAACCGGATTCAAATTACATTCCATCCATGTCTATCTCATGAGATATAAATCTTTACCCAATGAATTGGATGGATATATAGGTCACACCCATCTCATAATGAAGCCATTATTTTGTGTGCCACAAAAACATAGATCATACATCAAAGCATAACCCATGTAATAAAATGGGATTCATAAACATCATGCCATCATAACATAATCCATATATGATAAAAGGACGTCATAAAAATAATTCCATCACAACTTAATCAAATCAAAGTAATAATAGGGAGAGAAACATAACCCTATATCATCTAATATGGAAAATAATTTTGACAAAACACTTGAACTTAGTTCTTGAAGAAAACATCCTTTCTTCTTCAAAAACATTTTCTTTTCTCAATATGTCATGAAATTTTAAAAGAAAAGAATTTAACTGAAAATAAACTTGAAAACTTGTAAAGGAAGCTTCATGTAAATAATTCTCTATGAAATAGTAAAAATCTGTTCATGTCGTATAAGTTAAAAAAACATCATCATCGTACTTTTGCCGGAAAAGTCAAAAAGTTCCCCGTATGGTAATCAAAAGAAAGATTTCTTCCATACCATGTGGTAAAAATAAAAAAAAGGGTAAAAAATAATTTAAAAATACATGAAAGAGTATTAAAAATTTTATAAAAACATTTTTATAGAACATGGACATGGATGATAAATATAACCCCAGTAAATACTTACGAATAAACAATCTCAGATAAAAATGACATTGGAAAAGTTATCTCTTACCTTAGGTATGATATGCTTCGTATGTATATGAACCTAATGTATAATTATTTCAATAATGTTATGGATTTATTATATAATCATAATCATTTTTTTGATTACATTTATGATCATATTTTTAACCATTTCTTAATAACATTTCATTGTTACTCGTTATTCAAATATTAACTACTTTATGTTCTTACGTATATTTTGTCAGATAAGTTCTTATTCTCTTTTTAGGTTATAATTATATCATTAAAATCATGGTATTAGTTTAATATATATCGTATTTATCCATTCAATTCATTTATATAATCATGGTTTCCTGACGATCATGTAGAACGAATCACATCGCACTGTGGAGACGGTAAGTTGTACGTACGCATGAGCAACGATATCATTCCCATAATTATTGAATGATATTGAATTGGATGGTGTATATTATATTAGAATTAGTATAATGTTATATTTTTTTCTATATAGGCATTATTTGAACCATTATACCCATCCATGTAATGTGGTGGTGAAAAAACAGATTACACCACGGCGTGGAGACGGTAAGTCGTACATACGCACGCGCGGTGATTTTGTTTTTTCATAGGATAGATAGAGGGTGAAATAGAGTTTTTTAATATTTATAATAAAATATTAGTATATTAATGATACTAACATTATAATTTTATAATGAAACCACTAAATAATATGAAGTAGAAGAAGAAAGAAACTTGAAATAATTGGTAGAAGAGATTACCTCTTCCTCGACGTGCCTCCTTTGAATTTCCACTTAGGGAACTAGAGTTGGTCTTTTGAGAAGACCATAATCTAAAACATGTTACTAGGTACGTTTATAGGAGTAATTATAAGTGGTTGTATGATATTGAAGGCTTCAAATGGAGTGAATGGGATAGGGAGTAGGTTCCCTTTTATAAGAGAGGAGTGGGGCACTTTAGGAAACTCTCAAAAATATTAATTTATAATAAAATTTAAACCCTACCCAAAAACCTCAAAAGTGTTCATAATTATAATATTAGATGATATAAGGTCGTAATATCATAATACAATAAATTTTGGATAACTTAATTTTTTAATTTAAACCTTTCCTTTTTAATAGACCCTTAGTTATTCTATTAAAGTTTAATTTTGGTAATAACATTATAAATATTTAATGGTAATGAATATTTACATATGTCATTTTAATTGATAATAAATGGATAATTTATGATATTTTATGCACTATAATTATCACTTTGTAATTTTTAAATATTTTTATGATTTTTAAATAATTTAATAAAATGTTATGTTTATAAATTCTCAATATTGTCAATTTTGACAAAATTGATTTATTAGACTTTAAATAAAATTCACAAAGAATATAAATTCGAACCAAAATATTAAATACACTTTAAAATGTTATATTAAGATATAAAATTCATAGAGAACATTAATTATTTCATATGATATTTATTTTAACTTTTTTAAAACCATTTATTTGATATTTCTATTAATAAAATAATGTCTACCTCATTATTGTGTCATCATTAATGGTAATTATTTAATCTCTAAAAATTATAAATAAATTTTTATGGTGTGGGTTATTATTTTATCTTTAAATAGACTATCTATAGTCGAATTTATCTTCTAGTTATTCATATATTAAAATTAATACACTTATATATAAAAAGAGATTGTGACACTTTGTCCATTTCATTAGTTTTTATTGCATTTATGTCATTTTCATAGGTAAGTGGAAAAGAGTGATTAAATTTAGAAAAAAATAGATAATAAGGGTATAATTTATTCATAAAATAGAATTTTTATTGGTGTTAAGATAATTTTATAATATTACTTTTACCCTTAATTACCAGATTCACCTTTAACCGGGGTAATAAAAATAATTACCAATGTTTCAATTCATAATGACCCAAAATAAAATTAGCGTATTAAATTAATTTGGACTAATGATTCCAAATATGGAATCCATTTTTAAAATTTCAAAACATATAATTTGCAGTAATTAATTTAAAATTAATCCCCTTGTTGAGAAAACGGGTTTTAAAAGTTAAAACATTGCAAAAGATTGAAATGTTTTTACCTATGAATTCAATGTATAATTAATGATAATGACATAAATTATATTAAATGGTAAAACTATATTCTATTTATAATTTAAAACCATTCAATTTTATATTTTAACCATATAAATTATCTCAATGAAAAATGTTGTTTTTAATTAAAATTTAGCATATTTTTACTATTCATCAAACTATGAATGTTATCAGAAAAAATCAAAAATGTATCCAAAGTAAATTTTTATACCCTCCTTCAAAATAAAATGTTTATTTTTTCATATAAAAATTATTAATGTGTCAAAATCTTAATTTAAAATGGGTTCACCATTCAAAGGCGTAAAATTAACCTTTTAAAAAAAATACATCAAATAGGGTTTTATTCATAACATGTAACTAAACTATCTATTGAATGAATATAAAAAATATTTTATTAATTATATAACACACACATATATATATATTATTAACTTCATTACCAAAGTAATTCACTCTAAAATAAAAATATCTAATATATTTATATTTTTTATAATGCATTTTCATAAGGTAGTTATGATTATTCCCGTTAACCTAACGTCTAGGATATAATAGTAATTTTATATTAAGTGAATCTCAAAGTTTGTTTAAACTAATTATTGTCTACAAATCAAGATACTTATGAATAAAAATTATTTAAATATTTCATAAAACATAGAGGTGTTACATTCTACCCCCCTTAAATTGAATTTCGCCCTCAAAATTCTTCACTTAGAAATAAACAGATGGGGATACCTCTTCTTAATAATATCCTCAAGTTCCCATGTAGCTTCTTCAAATTGGTGGTTCCTCCCAAAAAACTTTAACCAAGCGAGTGGTCTTGTTTCATAGAACTTGTTAGCAAAAATCTATAATCTCTATCGGTTGTTCTTCATAAGAAATATCTTGCTCCAACAGTATCACTTCTGAGCTTAGTAATTGTGAAGGATCAGTTATGTACTTTATTAGGAGAGATATATGGAACACATCATGAACTTGAGAGAGATTAATTGGAAGCACCAATTGGTAAGGTACCTTCCCAACATGATCCAAAATTTCAAATGGACCTATATACCTAGGGCTCAGCTTTCCCTTCTTTCTAAATATCATTACTCTCTTCCAGGAAGATATTTGTAAGAGTACTTTATCACCCAATTCAAAATCTAGGTCTTTTATTTGGTTTTCAGCATAACATTTTGTTGACTCTGAGTTGCTCTTATGTGTTGTTGTTTAGATCTGACCTTTTCTTCCATTTCATCAACAAGATCAGTTCCAAATAGCTTTCTTTTCCCAACTTTATCCCAGCAAGTTGGAGTTCTTCACTTCTTTCCATAGAGGGCTTCATAAGGGGCTATATGAATAGTGGATTGAAAGCTATTATTGTAATAAAATTCCACCAATAGTAAGTGTTGATCCCAACTATCTTTGAAATTCATAGGGCAATCTCTCAACATTTCTTCCAGAGTTTGAATTGTCCTCTCAGACTGATCATCTGTCTAAGTACAATAAGCAGCGCTGAAACTTAACTCCGTATCCAGAGCATGATGAAGACTTTTCCAAAACATCTAGGTAAACCTCATATCCCAATCAGATATAATTGAAAGTGGTACTCCATGGAATCTTACCACTTAATTTATGTATATCTGGGACAACTGATCAAGAGATAAATCCTCTCTAATAGCAATGAAGTGTGCCTACTTCTTAAGATGATCAACTATATCCCAGATAGCATTATTATCTTTGGATGTTTTGGGAAATCTGATGAAAAAGTCTATAGTGATGTTTTCTCATTTACATTCTAGTATGGGTAAAGGATGTAGCATCCCCTTAGACATCTATCTTTCATCCTGAACTTTCTAAAAAACCAAGCATCGAGAGACATATTCAGTGACATCTCTTTTCATGTCATCCCACCAGAAGTACTCTTTCAGGTCCCTATACATCTTCGTGATTTCAGGGTGAATAGAGAATGAATAACTATGAGCCTCATCCAACAATTCATTCTTTATTTCTGGTATGGGAGGAATACAAATCCTATTCCTGAACCTTATTATTTCATCACAATAAAGGTTTAATTTAGAAACATTTCTCACCTTCTTTTGTAACTCTACATCTTCCTTATGTGCCGCATTAATCTTCACATGTATAGATGGTTGAACCTTCATTTGAGTAAGATAATATTTCTCCCCTTACATTAAAAATTCAAGATCCATCTTTTGTAAATCAATAAATAATGTATCTTTTAGGATCCTCATCATATATAAGCTAGCATGGTCTTTTTGACTCAAAGCATCTACCACCTTGTTCGCTTTCCCAGGGTAATAATGTACTGAGAAGTCGAAATCTTTAATCAACTACAACCATATTCTTTGGTTCATATTCAGAACCTTTTGTGTGAAAATACACTTTAAACATTTATGATCAGTATAAATATTACACCTTTAACCATAAAGATAATGACACGATATTTTTAATGCAATGATTACCACAGCTAACTCCAAATCATGAGTTGGGTAATTTTTCTCATGGATTTTCTACCATCGTAAGCCAAAAGCTATCACCATATCATTTTGAATGATAAAACACCCCAGCCCCTTCTTGGATGCATCACTGTAGAACCCAAACCTTTCTCCACTACAAGGTAGTGTGAGCATAAGTGCACTGGCTAACCTTCTTTTTAGCTCATTGAAATTCTCTTCACATTCCTACATCAAAACAAACTTAAGTCCTTTATGAGTAAACTTGTTGAGTGGATTAGATAATCGTGAAAAATATTTCACAAAACATTGATAAAATCTATCCAAACCAAGAAAACATCATATCTTAGTTACTAATGTTAGTCTCGACCATCCTTTAATAACATCTATTTTTTCTGGATCCACAGATATCTCCTATATTGAAATTATGTGACCCAAAATTGAAACTTTTTGAAGCTAAAATTCACACTTGGAAAATTTGGCATAAATCTTCTCCTTTCTCAGGGTCCTCAATACAATTATCAAGTGATCTTATTATTCTTCCTTGCTCTTTTAATAGATAAGAATATAATCTATAAAGACTACCAGAAATCGATCAAGATAGTCTCTAAAGACTCTATTCATTAGATCCATGAAGATATAATTGGAATTAGTAAGACCAAATGGAATCACTATAAATTCACAGTGTCTATACCTTGTACAAAATGTCATCTTTGGTATATTCTCATTTTGACCATTAATTGATGATATCCTGAATGAAGATCAATCTTGGAAAAGTATTGATCTATGTGAAGTTGGTCAAATATGTCATCAATGCATGGGAGAGGATATTTGTTCCTGATAGTGATCTTGTTAAGTTCTCTATAATCAACGCAGAGTCTCATTGATCCATATTTCTTCTTAACAAATAGAATTGGTGCTCTCCAATGTGATGCACTAGGGAATATGAATCCCTTATCAAGTTTCTCTTAGATTTGCTTCTTAAATTCCTGCAACTCAATTGGGTCCATTCTATAATGTGTCTTTGAAATAGGCATAGAACCCCATATTAGTTCTATGGAAAACTCAACTTCACGTTTTGGTGGAAGACCTGGAAATTAATCCAGAAAGACATTATCTAAATCCCATACAATGGGTGTATTCTTAATTGTGAGTTTCTCGCCAACCATTTGAGATAAATAACCTTCATTTATTAGAATCAAGACTCATAAGATTAATAAGTTTATACTAGAAGGTTGTATTCATTATTGCATAGATGGATGATCATAGATTGATCTGGAATATGAAATATAACTTCCCTTATTTGGAAATTGATATGAGATCCATATAAATAAATCCAATCCATGCCAAGAATCACATAAAACTACAGAATAGGAAGGATCAAAAGATTCACATGAAGCAATTTCCCACAAACATCAATCTAAGAAGAATTGTAACTTTTGATGCGACTATTGTTCTATTAAGAGTTTTCACGGCTAACTCAACATCTAATTATTGAGGTAATATGTAGATACCCTTAGAAAATTCTTATGAAGTAAAAGAGTGGGTGGATCTAGAATCAAATAAAACATTTTCTAATTTAGAGTAGATGGTATGTGTACCTTTCACCAATTCATTATTGTACTACACATCGCTAATAGTAATTTCATGTGACTTTCTTTTTTCATTGACCTTAAGATTATGTTGAAATTGATCATCATCAATAACCCTTGGATTAGGGAATTTACTGAAATAATGTTCTATTTCATTGAAATTGTAACATTGAAGTGTAAGAGGTGCATTCTGTGTAGCCTTTTCTTTGTTCGCATCATTAGACATCTTTTTCCCATCACTTTGGAATTCAATTGCCCAATAACCTTCTTTTCAACACTTAAAACATTTACTTGTCCCTTTAAGAAAATTCCCTCCATGTTTTTTTCCACACTTTCAGCATAACGGAAAACTCATCTTCTTTTCATTGTGGTCTTTTGATTTTCCATTGAATTCCATTTTCCTCTTCTTATCAAAACCATATGACTGATGGGTTACTCCAATATTTATCTCAACCTTGAGAGCACATCGAACAATTTCATTGTAGCTATTGAAGTCCCTTATATATCTAATGCCCTTTGGAGACTTGGTTTTATACCACTAATGAATCGATCGATCTTACTCTCAGGTTGGATAATAATTCAAGAATCATACCTTACAGGTCTTGTAAAATTTTCTTTGTAGGTACCAATAGATTCATCATCTGTTTGCTTCAGTTCAAGAAACTCATTCTCCATATTTGATCGAAGAATATGAGGAAAGTACATATTGAAAAATAAGTTCTTGAACTTTTCCCATTCCATGGACATAATTTCATCTCTTTTCCTTGTATTCTTTATAAGATTACACTGTTGATCATCTTCAACTTCCAAATGATATACTGCTAAGATGACTTTATCATGTTCAGAACATTTTAGGACTAAAAATATCTTTTCAGTGGTATTGATCCATTGTCCAGCCCCTAATGGATCAGAAAAGCTACTGAATGAAGGTGGACGCTGCCTAATGAAGGATTCAACAGAGTGTTGATCCATCCTTTTCTCATTTGGAAGTCTGAAATGATTCATAGTTTGAGAATTTTGTGTGATCATGGCTACAAGATTTTCTATTCCAACTCCCATAACATTTGGTTGCTCATGGGTACAATCATTTCATTGCCCATCACATTCATCATTAACGTGGTTCCTTCAGGTTTTATCCATTGACTAAAACCAAGAAGCAGAGTGTGAGAAACACTAATTATAATAGTAAAACCACATAATAAAGAATGAAATTTTAAATTAGAACACTTTAGGTTTTATCCTAGATTATTCATGGTCAATTATAAAACACTAGTATTGTATCATATACTTAGACATATCGTTAGTGTTCTTACTGAGGCTTTCACATCCTAGTTTCCAATGGTTAATTATACCTTTCCTCTAATACCTACTATAACAACCCATACTTTACAAACATTTTTATTACCTCAGAATTGAAGTATATTTATTACAACATATAACAAAACCATGACAAGAACATATAGGTATAGTGTCTTTAAAAACTGGGAAACATAAACCACTAGTTCATAAAGCATCAACGTTGTCTCCCATTTATTTCATCGTAACTATACTCCTTTTTGGAATATCATATTTAATACCCTTATTCCTAACCTTGGGAAAAGAAACATATGAAAGGTGAGATAAAATTATTAGTAAGGGTAAAAAAATAATATATCAATCATATCATATTCATAGGATCATAACATTTGAAAATATTATCCTGTATAAGAGATCCTAATATCATGTTATGGGATAAATAATATAAGTGAAATGTAATCCCAATAATCATAACATAAGACATGAAACATTTTGGAATACACACATAATCATAGGAAATCATTTCATATTAGTCAAGGCTTATTTCCAAGACCATCATAGAGGACAAAGTCCATTACTGAACCTATTTCACTCCTCGTTCCAGTCTTGTATCGCAGAACCAGATTCACTTGTCATTCCATCCATGTCTATCTCATGAGATATAAATATTCACCCAATGAATTGGAGGGAGATATAGTTCCCACAAATCTCATAATGAAACCATTCTTTTGTGTGCCACAAAAACATAGATCATACATCATAGCATAACCCATGTAATAAAATGAAATTCATAAACAGCATGCCATCATAACATTATCCATATAAGATAAAAAGACTTCATAAAAACAATTCAATCATAACATAATCAAATAAAAGTAATAATAGGGATAGAAACATAACCCTATATCATCTTATATGGAAAATAATTTTTATAAAACACTTGAACTTACTTTTTGAGGAAAATATCATTTCTTCTTCCAAAACGTTTTCTTTTCTCAATATGTCATGAAATTTTAAAAGAAAATGAATTAATTGAAAATAAACATGAAAAATGTATAGGAAGATTCATGGAAATAATTATCTATGAAAGAGTACAAATATTTTCATGCCGTATAAGTTAAAAAACATTATCCTCATACTTTTTCTAGAAAAGTGAAAAAATACCTCGTATATTAAACAAAAGAAAGATTCCTTCTATACCATGTGGTAAAAGTCAACAATGGGTAAAAATGACTTTAAACATACATGGAGGAATATTAAATATTTTATGAAAACAGTTTTAGAAAACATGGATATGGATGATAAATATAACCCCAGTAAATACTTACGAACAAACAATCTCAGATAAAAACGATATGGGAGAAGTTATCCCTTACCTTAGGTCGGATATGCTTTGTATATATCTGAACCTCCTATATAATGATTTAAATAATGTTATTTATTTATTATAGAATCATAATAATTTTTATTATAACATTTATGATCATATTTTTATCTGTTTGTTAGTAATATTTCATTGTTACTCGTTATTCAGATATTCACTACTTTATGTTGTTACATATGTTTTGTCAAATAAGTTAGTGTTCTTATTTTTAGGTTATAGTTATATCATTTACATAATCATATTAGTATAATATATATCATGTTTATTAATTCAATTCATTTATATAATCATGGTTTAATGAAGATCATGTAGAACGAATCACATCTCATTGTGGAGACTGTATGTCGAACGTACGCACGAGCGACGATATAATTCCCATAATTGTTGAATAGTATATAATTAGATGGTGTATAGTATCTCAGAATTATTATAATGTTATATTATTCATATATAGGTATTATTTACACTATTATACTCATCCAAGTAAGGTGGTGGTGGAAAAATTGATTACACCATGGTGTAGAGACGGTAAGTCATACCTATGCACGCATAGTGATTTCGTTTTTTCGTAGGACGGATATAAGGTGAAATAGGGTTGTTTCATATTTATAATAACATATCAGTATATTAGTGATACTAATGTTAGTATTTTTTTAATGAAAAAACTGTAGAATAGTAAGTATAAGAAGAAAAAAACTTGAAATAATTGGTAGAAGAGATTACCTCTTCCTCGATGTGCCTCCTTTGAATTTCCACTTAGGGCACTATAGTTAGTCTTTCGAGAAGAACAGCACCTCCATAATGTTACTAGGGAAGTTAAGAAGAGTAATTAGTCGGTTTTTTACATGATTAAAGGCTCAAAATGGATTTAATAGGAGAGGGAGGAGGTTCCCTTTATAAGAGAACAGAGGGGTACTTTAGGAAACTCTCAGAAATATTAATTTATAATAAACTCAAACCCTACCCAAAAACCTTAAAAGTATCCCTAATTAGAATATAATACAATATAGGGTTTTAATATCCTCAAAAAATAATTTTTTTTATAACTTATTTTGTCAATGTAAACCTTATCTTTTTAATTGACCCTTAGTTATTCTATTAATGTTTAATTTTGGTAACAATATTCTAAATATTTGATGGTAATAAATATTTTCTTATGTGGTGTTAATTGACTATAAATGGATAATTTATGATATTTTAGACCATATAATTATAAATATTTTGTTTTTAAATATTTTTATGATTTTTAAATAATTTAATAAAATGTTATATTTGTAAAATCTCAATAGTGTCAAGTTTGACACAATTCCTTTATTATAATTGAAATAAACTTCACACAGAAACTAAATTCGAACCAAAATATTAAATACACTCTTAAAATGTCATATTCACCTAGAAAATTCATGTAGAACATTAGTTAGTTCATATGATATTACTTTTAACAATTTTAAAACCATTTATTTGATATTTCTATTAATAAAATATTGTCTACCTCACTATTGTGTCATCATTAATGGTAATTATTTAATCTCTAAAAATTATAAATAAATTTTTATTATGTGGGTCATTATTTTATATTTCCATATAATATATATAGTCGATTTTATCTTCTAGGTATCCATATATTAAAATTAATACACTTATATATAAAAAGAGATTGTGACACTTTGTCTATTTCATTAGTTTTTATTACATTTTAGTCATTTTCATAGGTATGTGGAAAAAAAGTGATTCCATTTTGAACAATAGATGATAAGGGAAGTATTTAATAATTCAATAGGATTTTTATAGGTGTTAAGATAAATTTATAATATTATTTTTACCCTTAATTACCCGATTCACCTTTAAGTGTGGTAATAAAAATAATTACCAAAGTTACTATTTATAATGACCAAAAATAAAAGTAGCATGTTAACATAATTTGGACCAAATTATTCCAAATACAGAATTCATTTTTTAAAATTCAAAACACAAAAGTTGCAGTAATTAATTTAAAATGAATCCCATTGTTGAGAAAATGAGTTTTAAAAGTTAAAACATTGCAAAAGATTGAAATGTTTTTACCTATGAATTCAATGTAAAATTAATGATAATGACATACATTATATTAAATGTTAAAAATATATTATATTTATAATTTCAAACCATTAAATATTATATTTTAACCATATAAATTATCTCAATTAAAAAAGTTGTTTTTATTTAAAATTTAGCGTATTTTTACTATTCATCAAAATATGATATTTATCAGAAAAATATCAAAAATTTATCGAAAGTAAATTTTTATACCCTGCTTCAAAATAAAATGTTTATGTTTTCATATAAAAATTATTAATGTGTCAAAATATTAATTTAAAATGTATTATCTATTCAAAGGTGTAAAATTAATCTTTTTTTAAAAAAAATACTTCAAATAGGGTTTTAGTCATAACCTATGGCTAAAATATCCATTGAATGAATATAAATAATATTTTATTAAGTATATAACAAATATATATCTTATTAATTTAATTCCAAATTAATTCACTCTAAAATAAAAATATCTAATTGATTTATATTTTTCATAATGCATTTTCCTAAGTTAGTTATAATTATTCCCACTAACCTAACGGCTAGGTTATAACAGTAATTTTATATTAAGGGCATATCATAGTTTTTTTAAACTCTCCATTGTGTCAAAATAAAGCTACTAAAGAATAAAAATTATTTAAATATTTCATAAAACATATGGGTGTTACATTAACATTTAGTTGTTGGATTTGATCGTCTTTTTTATGTGAAAAATCACATTTGTGATCACTCAGTATTTCTCAATATTGGAGTGATATTATTCACTAAAAAATGGTTATAAAATTAATAAATAATGAAAATTGGTGTTTAATTTTATTAATACATCCTCACAAAATAATATCGACACTTGTGAGAAATAGATTTCAATTCCTTAATTATTATATTTTTACTTTTACATTTTTTCTTTTTTTTTACTATAATAATTAGTTTTTACCAAGGAATCATATGTTTTACTAAAAATATAATATAGTCTATATAACTAAATATTTATTTGATGGACCTATATTTACTCTCCATTTAATCTAATTCAATTTCCAAATATGAAAAATTTAAATTTAAATTTAAAATAATTTATATATGGAAAAATTGGTTTTTCGTGAAAATTGAGGTCTTAACCTATATGTGTTTATAATATTATTTATAATTTATTGAAAATTAAATTTTAATAAACATAAGTATATATTTCAATGAAAAACATTATTATATTTAACATTGAAAATAAATTAAATTAATTGATTAGATTAAAAAATTTCAAATCTTAAAATAATAAATATTTCAAAAATTAATATTTCACCATTATCACATTAACAAACATTGATGTTACTATTATTAAATCATTCAAAAAAATTATTATACATAATTTATACATATTTATTTCTTATATGGAATCCATTTTACCATAAAATATATCTATAAAAGAGAAAAAAATGAAATTTTTACATTGTCACATTAATTCATTAAAATAGTCATTTCAAAAAGTGGATCTCCATGAATAAAATGAAGTTTATTTTATAGTAAATTTGTATATGTTTTATTAATTTTTTTACATATATTTATACCGACCAACATTATGATTTTAAAGTAATGGTAATATTTATAAATTTTACTGATGTAACTTGGTTTTCATTTTATTTATATATTTTGGGTTACACCGGCTTGAAATAAGGTATATAAATAATTAAATTAATTTAATAATATTTTACTAATTAAACCCTTCACACCATTAAAATTCATTCTATATTGAAATTTTATTACTCAAATGAGTAACTGTGAGGGTAAATTTCTCTCCTTGCATCCTTGGATTACTATATAACATCCTCAAACACATGATTATGCAACTAAAAATTTACTATATAAGTAGCCTTAATCTAAGAAAATTTATCTCTTAGATATATGATATCTTATTATTATTCAAAATTTGAGGTATCATGGTCCAATTGTATGGATTCCATGTTCATTATATGGGAAGAATCGCTTATATAGACCAAGAAAAGTGATACATGGAAGACATCATATAATTGGGATAAATATTGAGGGCTATTTATATGACATGATATTTCATATACATGATAAAAAATATATAAGTGATCAATTTACCTAGGGAACATCCTTAATTTATTCAAAAATATCATAAACCACATCTATAACGATATCTTGAGGAACACAATTTCACCAACTTCAAACTCTAGAAATAATATAAAATTGTATTCATTGAACTTTTATAGTCCATTTTTTCTAAAATATTCATTTAAACTTCTATATAATTTCATATTAATGTTCCATACCAATTAAATTTCCCCCTACAACATCATACTACCATGTTGGTGTTCTAAATGTACTCCCCTAAACTACCTCACATAGAGTAATATAAAAGATAGAATGAAAATTACTTTTGTATGACACCTATGTTATATTTGGTGTTGATCCCAAGAAGCATGGAATTTCATAAAAAATAGTATCTCCAAATATTTTTAATACCTGAGTATTTTAAAATAATTAAAATTATGTTCAATAGTGAAAAGACACAAAACATTGAGCTTAAACAAAACAAAAAAACATGTATCCCTTATCACCTAGTAGTTGGAATGGATAACATAGATAGGGTTAAATAAATTATGAAAATGTGGTTTCACATGTATATATATTTCATTATTTTGTTTACAATTAATTATAAATGAAAATAAAACCTTTTTTAATATAAAATGAAATCCTTTTCAAAAACAAATATTTTTATGCGCACAACTTTTTTCTATACCAATAAATAAAAAAATTAATTCTTGATATATTATATTAAATATATTTTAATATTATGTATATAATAAAATTAATAACATTCATATTATAGTTTTTTCATACATGAGATAAAAATATATAAAATTTTACGCTTAAAATGTATTTTTCAAAAAAAGTATTTTTGTCAGTTTTTTATAGAACGCATTTTTGAAAATTGATTTTTTAAATTTTATATAATTTACATAAAAAATAACCTTCATTTTCTATATAATAATTCTAAAATTATCACTTTTCAATGATTTTTTGTTATTTTTCTAAAAAATCAATTTTTGAGGAATATTGAAAATACCAATTTTTGTAAAAAGTCAATTTTTTAATAAATTGAGTAATATAAAAGTATCAACCTGTATTGAATATTTTTTTATATTATTATAATTTTTATATAGTTACATTTAGTCATTTTAATTAATTTTTAATAAAATTTATATTAGTTATTATAAGTTTTTTTTAAAAATATGTGTTTTTTCAAAAACTATTTTAAAATGCATAATGTTTCTCATTTTTTAATAAATTAAAATAGTCCCTTTTGAGAAATGTTTAAAATTTTATGCATAGATTATATATAATTAATTATTAATTTATTTTCATAAATTAATTATTATTAGTCAAAATGTTAATATAGAATCATCTTTTTTTAAAAGAAACGTATTTTTTAAAAAATAATTATCTCTCTGCTTATGCGAGGTTAATATTAAATTATTATTTTTAACTTATTTTAATTTATTTATAAAAAATTATTAAATATTTTGAATCAAAATAATTTATAATTTATAATATATATAACTTAATTTCTTATGATAATGATTAGTGGAAATCCATAAAATTAATAACAATGATTAAAGAAAAAACGAGTTTATCAAGGCATTAAACATTAAACTTACGAGAAAAAATGACCTAAAATGTCTAAACACCATAAGGTGGCCATATTTTCACCTTATTCTTTATATTATCTCGAATGGACTATTATTTTTTCTTGGTGAAATGAATATTTCTTTCTTGAAATTCACTCTTTCAAAAAAATATAAGTATGTCACTCACCTCACTTATAAAAGGCCACCCAAATCCATATATATTCACACCGTGAATACTATTTTTCCTCTACAATACTAGGAAAAACACATCCCAACATCCCTCACCTCATTATATATGCCCTATTTTTTGGATAAATCCCTTCTAATAAGGCTTCTTGTTCAAACCTAAGGAGGATACCCGAAGAAGAGGCATTGTTATTCAATGAGTGTTTTGGTTTTATTTATTTTTTCACCCCCATCAATTATTCATAAACCAAGATTTTATAATCAAAAAATTATCATCCATATAATGATATGTTATTTTTTAATATAATAAAATAAATATTCCCTATCTTCTATCAAATGGGTTAGGAAATCCTTATTTCTATGTATCGCGGACTTCCACCTTGTGAAATGGTATAATTATTTTTTGCATTACGACCAACCATAGTTGGGTATAATGATGGATAGAATGTTTATATTTTATATTTGTAACATAATTATTAATATGGATTCATGATATTATATATACCTTTTTACAATCTATATTGGAAGGGATAAGATAACATCACTCATGCGTAGGGCATACTACTACCTCACAAAGCGATGTGATTAATTCTAACTAACTTGTTATAGTGAAGGTGATAAGGGTATAGATAATTAATATTTGTGACACACAAGAAATAATTATTATATTAATAAAATATTTATATTTTCTGAAATATAATATATCAATTTGATTTTGACATTTTCACTCACTAAATAAAATGATAACAACATTCGTAGAAGTGTGGACTAACGCATTCTCATAGCGATGTGATTACATTTTTTATCACCACAACACAATATTGATATGTAATAGTATTTAATTAAATATTAATTTATTTAAGATATAATGATCCTTCTTTAAAGAAGGAAATTACTAACCTCATTTCAATAATTATCATGCAAAAATTGAAAAATTACGCATGATTATGTACGTCCTACCATCTCCATGATCATATTGTTAGTTCATTTTTTATAACAATATATATTTATTTGTTTTAAAAGTTTAATTTATGTATAAATTTGATAATTATTCTTGATATGTTTCACACCACTCCTTCATCAAGATGAGGGAAGGGATGGCAAAGGGGTGTGAAATTCCTTCTTCAAGATAAAAAGGAGATAATGACCCCCATGTCCCACCTTCAGTTGGCCCTAGGGTGGCGACCAACACCAAGGGTATAAAAATCAAAAAATGAGAGGAATTATGCTTTTTCTAAAAGTGATATTATAAGATAAGATGTATCAACCTCAAAAAATATTGAATATATACATATATATATATATAAGAATCCAAAATCTATCCCACATTCATGTTTAAAGTAAAACTTCTATAAATAAAATGAAAATATCTAATGTAAATAGAAAAATAAAAAATCTAAAGTAGAAACACAACAACTATCCCAATGCCCGAGCTAGTAGAGTCTAACATAGTCCAAACAATCTCCTTGAAAATATGAAAATATTTTTATAAATGTAGGGTGATAATACATGTATACTAAGTAGGAAAATCCAAAGCCTCTCGTGAAAAAGTAGGAGAACCACACTAATGTCCCTGTGAGGAAAATAATAGAAACTCAAAATCACCTAACAAGTTATAATATCCACCCCAACCTCACTATGGAATTCTCACCAAAAAATGCAATTTGTGTAATGTAAAGTAGTAATAACATTGATATTTGGGTTCCCCACACCAATTTCCCACTGGTTAACTGCTCGTACCTAATGGAGAACATCTTGAAGCTACCACAATCATCCAAAAGCCCTTGTTTCATGACCTACCCACACACACCTAGGCCAAATACCACATCCCACCCACAAACACCTGGGACACAACCACATCACATCCTTCTCGTAGGCACCTAGTCCACAAATCCACAATCTTGTCCCAAAAAAACATGTGAAAGTGCATCATATCTCATCCTGAAGACACCTATGAAGCACACCTTGATCGCAGACAAATGGGCCTCACGATCGCACCACAACCTTCCTAACATGCCTTGGGATACAAATTCCTAGAAGAGTTAGTAGAGAATATCCAATAACCAGCCATCCATCCTCCCACCGAGATGTTTGGAAAAAGAAACCCTTCCCCATAACAATGGGGGTGTTCTGAAAGTAGTTGTCAACACTTGTGGGATGCATATAGAAAATCACAATGAACTACATGTATATATATAGGAACCAAACACTAATCCCAACCTATGAGTTCTAAAAACAATCAAGCAGCCCACACAAAGATTCTCTTTCTACCACCTCAAATGCATAACCACACAACTAGACACAAACTTAATTCACAAACCCAACCAATTAATTTAACCAATTATCAATATTTATTTAATCAATACAAAACTATTGATTCTAAACCTACCTTGGAAACAACCAAATACTGCACACATTATAAGGTGATGAAACTGTACCAACCACTACAATTTCCAAACAATGAAAGAAGGACCAGGGTAAAAGAATCCACTCTAACACCCATCCCTAATATATTGGTCTCTTGAAATACTAGGAGAAAAAATCATGCAAGGTAACACCATCATTGTTCAAAATTATCCTTCCCAAACCATCCTCAGTATCCCCACTGCATAAAGAGCACCATATCCAGCAAAACAACAAAAATCAACCAGATTGATTTCCCACAGCACAAGAAGACCCTGCCCAACAACCATAACACAACCCAGATACAGACCCACTATTTAAAAAGTTCATCCATTCAATAATAAATAAATCTCTCAACCCGAGATACCATCACACCACCCATACCACCACATACACATAGCCACATCCCCATCCACAACACCATAGGCTCATCACAAGGCACAAGGATAAACAGAATCACACATAGCACACAACCACACCAAACATTAAAAGTGTATTCATATTTATCTATAGTCATTCATTAATTCCACTTTCCTTTTTTAGGGGTGATGACATAAACTATTTCAATCCTAGGGAATCAAATTATTTAACCGAATATAAATGAATAATCAAATTCTCATATTTTCATTGATTAATTAGACGATCAACAAAATGAGTGAATCATCACCGGTGTTCAAGAAAATACAACCAATGACCATGATTTTTAAAAGGATACTACCCATACAATTCACAGTATGGATCAAAAATAACAAATAAAACCAATTATCGTCATCACCATCACCTTTTCCCACATTTATCTTTGATAAATTGGTTTCATCCATACTCATAAAAAGACATCAGTACACCAACCCCACATGATACAAAATTACAAAGTGAAAAATAATTCCAACCTCAAAAAACAGATGATCAAGAACCCCTCATTACAATAAAAATATGGGGCTACAAGAGCATTAGGAAGGAATCCAAGGAAAATACAGATCGGAAGGCCACAACACACCACACATGTTGTCATGGGGAATAATGTATATGGGTACACCAATAGAATATGGAAACACAATGGGAATAGAATATCTCGGCTTAGAAGAGCCAAATCCTTTATCAATGGAAGGAAATAGTTTCAAGGTCCATTAATGTCTAATCCGAGTGAAGATTATGTGGTCTAACTATTTAAAATTTCCAATAGTATTAGGATATTAATGATATAATTAATATCATTTAAAACACCCTAAGAAATTCTCAAAAAATATTTTAACCTCGATTTTCGTCAAATGAAATGTAAGAGAGGTGAAACTGGAAAACTGTAAAAAGATGGAAATAACTCACAGATTGGTGAGTTACCAACAAGATTCACTGAAAGTGAGTCACTAATTCCTAACTCACCAACACGATTCACTGATGTGACTCACAAACATGAGCCACAAATGTGACCCACCGACATTGTGTCACCGATATGACTCACTAATATATGACCTACCAATGAACTAACTGACCGACGCCTTAAACTACGGATGACCTGAACAACCAATTCCCTTACCTTCTAGTATTCTAACCTACTAATTTCCTGACCAACCAAATCCCTGACATACCAATTCCCTAATGTTCTGATGCCCTAGCTTACCAACGCCAAGCTACCGATGCGTCATATCGAAGGAATAACTATAATTTTGTAAAACTATTTAAATGAGATAATGTTGCCTCCTAGAACACACCAAAGACTATATTTTGAAAATGTAATGGATTGAGGAGGTCTGGGTTATTAAATTATATACCTCTAAAACTATTCTCACCCTTGAGAATTCAACACCAAACACAGAAGAAAGAGGGGTCCAAACAACCACCCCTTAAGATGACTCTCCAGGATATACCACCCCATGTTGTTATAAGTCTAGAGTAAAACCTCAACATCCACGAACACCTCCTCCCACGACTTCTAAGCCAAAAATAAAAAAGATACCTCACACAAGCACCAACTTTCCTGACATATGAATTATGGAATTCCTTCATCCATGTCATGATATTATTTGTTATAGGAGGAACTAACTCTCCCACGTGGGTTTAATCGCAACTCAATTAATGTTCCTCTATTAAAAATAAGGTCATCCACTTTCTACAATTTAGAACTTCATCACACATTATGTTATAAGGAAACAAATCATCTCATAGAAAATAAGGATTATGCACTATATCACAAATAAAAACACATAATAAAAACTCAAAAAGAACTTCAGTTACTGGGAACACAATTTCACTTCTCTCTCCTTAGTACACTCCACTATGCCACCATGCCTCCACTACACATGATCCAAAGGAATGGTTTGTCCACATAGAACCTTCTACGGATGATCCTATATCTCCACTAAATGCTCCATAAACTATAACACCCATAGATTTTATGAAAAATATTCTTTTGATTTCATTTATGTCTTGTGTTGTAAGCTAAAACAAGATTACCTTGTGATATACGCAACACCATATGAGCATGCAGTATACACAACACTATTCTTGGATCTTGTTACACACAATTTTGATAGTAGTTATTCTACGAATCATTGAGTGTGTATATATATATTCAATGTATAAATGAAATATGGTTGGATTCTGTTATACAAAACAACAGAGGAGTCTTGCACAACACGCAACCCTGACTTGGCTTGCATTACACGCAATCACGACCATCCTTGACAGCATGTGTTGTACGCAATACCAGGTTTCACTAAAAAACGATATATTGTTATAATATTATTATGGACTAGCCGTTATGAATATTATTAACTACATTTTTAATTTTATAACTTTATTATTCATCTTACACATTTTCTAGAATATGGTATGAGAACAAAATAATTTTTTCGTGTAAAATATGTATTTTTCAAAAGTTACAGTTTTCCCGCCTTTTGATGACACACCCACCATAAATCTTGTTTTTGACATGTATATAAGTTAAATTTGACAAAATAAAATTCTTCTTTGGAATCAGGATATAAATATTTACTTTGGATAAATTTTTCATATTATTCTGATAACTTTCATATTTTAATGAATAGTAAAAACACGCTATATTTTAATTAAAATCAACTTTTTTCATCACAATAATTTATATCGTTAGATTATCTTTTTAATTTGTTTTAAAGTTTAATTAGAATATATTTTTACCATTTAATCAAATGTTTTTCATTGGAATTAATTTCACTTTGAAATTGGATATAAACAAGTATCAATCTTTTGATTGTTTTTGTTTCTTAAAAACACGTTATTTGTTTTCATAACAGGAATTAAATTTAAAATTAAATAATTCCAATTATATGTTATGAATTTGAAAAAATAGACATCAATTTTGAATTCAGAATATCAAATAATGCTTAGGCTGAATTTTTGGTATTTTTCTGAAAAAATTCAATTTTCGATGAATAGTGAAACCACTTAGTGGTAGTTAAAAAACTACCTTTTTTAATTTAAAACTTAATTTTACCGCTTCCGTGAGTGGAATTTCAAAAATCCGATAGACATGGTTAATATCAAAGACTAAAATGTGGTTCAATGAGATGAAAATAATTTTTTGTGAATAGTAACTTTTTACTTTTTTTACCACGGTTAAAAGTAAATAGGGTAATTAAGTGTAAAAATGTTATTATTATTACCCTAACACATTTCCTAATTCTATTGTATAAATTTAATTCAACCAAAAACATCCTTAGGAATAAAATATGACCATTTAGGCCCACTTGGATTAGTATAGGAAATTTAATATTAATTTATTTAAAGAAGGGTTATAATAGTTAAAATCAAAGTTTAATAAGTAAATAATTTTTAATATAGGTTTATATATAAGATAAATTCGACTATAAAAATTCATTAGAAATATAAAAAGATTTCATACATAATGGTATTTTATTTATAATTTTTAGACATTAAATATTTTAATTTATTTATGACACAAAGATGATGCAGTAATTATCTTATTAATGAAATGTTGAAAAAAATGAAGTTATACATACCCAAATAAATGTAATTTGAGGATTTTTATGAATTTAACTAATTTTCTAGGTTAATATGACATGTTATTTTTTATTTAATTAACATTTTTCAAACTAATCATTCTGTTATAATTTTCAAAAAAATCAATTACCAAATAGTGTCAAAATTGACATAAAATAGTTTTTAAAACAAATATTATATTATTAATTTTTATTTTATTCCTAAAAATCTAAGGCTCAGAAAAATGAATTAGATAAGGTTATATATATTAATAATAAACAACTTGGGGTTAGTTTGGATTGTTATAGTATGTTTATTAACCTTATAGTGTAAGAAAACAAGAAGACACGGTAAAAGTAAACTTATTTAACTTAAGGTTAAATCTAAATGATAAGGTTAAAATAGAAACCTAAACTTGTCTAAATTATATTATATGAGAGTATTTCGACCCATACCCACCTTAGCTTCTAAATAACTCAATTTGGAGCTATTAAAAACCGAATATGACTTTATAATAAAATAATAATTTTAGTTTTTCCAAAGGTGCCCCTCTCCTCCCTTATAAAAGGGAACCTCCAACCTCTCTTCCTCACACCACTTTGAGCCTTAAATCTTGTCCAAACCCTGAAAAATTCTCTTCTCCACTTCCATAGAAACATCCTATAGGTTCTGGAATTCTTCAAAGACTAATTTTAGTGCCCTAAGAGGACGTCTCAAAGAGGAGCTTCATACAAGAGGTAATGTTCATTACCGATTCTTTCAACTTTATTTCTTCGTCCACTTCTTCTTATTTAGTTTTTTAATTATGAAGTAATAACATAAGTATAACTCATATACTGATATGTTATTATAAGTATGAAACAAACCTATTTCACCATCTATCCATCCTACGGAAAACGAAATCACCGTGCGTGCGTACGTACGGAATACCGTCTCTACGCCGTGGCGTAATCTATTTTCCCACCACCACCTTACTTGGATGGGTATAATGGTGAAATTAAATAACTATATATGATTATTTTAAAGTGTTATTTATTCTTAAATAGTATACATACACTCCAATACAATTCCACAATCATGGGAATGATATCATCGCTCGTGCGTACGTACGGAATACCGTCTCCACGAATGCGATGAGATTCATTTTCCATGATTAACCATCCAAGAATGATTATAAAGTATATATAATCAATAATAATGAAATATATGACATAATAAAGCTACTGGATTTATTTATACATATATATATATATGTACATTTCATCTACTAACTTCCATTCAATTCAATAAGGAAACGAAAACAGCGTTTATGCGTACGTACGGCCTACCGTCTCCATGAACGGTGTATTTCATTCCTTTTATCGATATATAATATATATATATGTATATGATGAATATATATTATATATAAATCATGTTTTACATTCTGGAATTATGTAAATCATGACATATGTATTAATATAAAAAATGACAAGTCGAAACACATACGATAATATTATTTTACCCAAAACGCTGCTTTAACATGGAATTTTCAAAAGAACGGGTACTATAAAGTCATAAGTGAAACATATATGATATCATAACAATGAATATGATTCTGTAATAAGTCAATTACATTATTTAAATCATTATACAGGAGTTTCGGATATGTACGAAGCATATCGGACGTATGGTAAGGGATAATTTTGCAAATCTCATTTTTATCTGAGATTGCTTATTCGTAAGTATTTACTGGGGTTATTGCTATCATCCATGTCCATGTTTTATAAAAGTGTATTCATGTATGTTTAAATTCCTTTTTACCCATTTTGACTTTTACCCCATGGTATGGAAGGAATCTTTCTTTTATTTACCCTACAAGGTACTTTTTGACTTTTCTGACAAAAGTATGAGAAGAATGTTTTTTAACGTATACGGCATGAAAGGATTTTTACGGTTTTATAAAGCCTTATTTTCATGAAGCTTCATAAAAAATATTTCATGAATATTTTCAACAAAATCATTTTCTTTTAAAAATCCATGACATTTTGTTAAAAGAAAATTATTTTAAAGAAAAAAGGATATTTTTCTCAAGAATTCATTTCAAGTGTTTCATCAAAACCATTTTCATCTAAGATGACATTATTTCACATGTGTATGTTTCAAGTATCATGTATCTATGATTTACATGGTTTCACTTATCTTATTATTAAATGATATCCATTTATTTTATATGAATTATGTGATGACGGGATGATATTTATGAAACTCATTTTATTCGTTGGGTTATTACGAATGATGTATGTTTATTTTGTGGCACAAGTAAGAATGATTTCATTATGAGATGGGTGGGACCTATATCTACCTCCAATGAATTGGGTAAAGATTTATATCTCATGAGATAGACATGGCTGGAATGGCAAGTTAAACCGGTTCAGTAATACAGGACTGGAACGAGGATTGAACTCGATTCAGAAAGGGACTTTGTCCACTAAGATGGTCTTGGCAGCAATGCCATGGCTACTATGGAAATCATATAATGTGCTTAATGGTTGCCACAATTACATGTTTTATTCCCATGATATTTTATCATGATTGATGTTCCCTTATGATATATGCCTTACGTACTTCCAAGATTCATGTCTTTGCTCAAGATTTTGATGTTAAATTTAATGTTCAAGTGTTTGCATTCAAATGTTTATGGATTGTTTCATGTTCTCTATGTTTACCCTTAATGGGAATTTGAGCTCACCCCTTTTATGTTTTCTTTTCCCCAGGATATAAAGAATGTTTTTAGGTAAGAAAAAAAAGGGACTATCTTTATTGGGAGATGTTGAAGATCTTTCACCACGATTAGAATATTTTATTACGAGTTTCCTGAGACACTAAACTATTACGATCCTTGTGTGTCTATTTTTATTATGTATTAAGTATTCTGCAAAAGTAATTTATTGTCCATATACATCAAGCTTCGGGTCTCTATAATTGGTATCAGAGGAAAGGTTTAGTCAACCTTTGGAAACTAGGATGCGAAAACTTTAATGAGATCCCTAGAGATATTTCTAAGATATGTCTAGGGATGTCCCTAAGGTTAAGTATAAGTATAGGTTATAGTCCTAGAATTATGGTAACAATATTAGATTAAAACTAAGATGTTAGATATTGAAGTTACTCCCCCTTGATTATGATTTTTTTCTCTCACACTATTCTTTTTGGGTTTTATAAAATGGTCTGAAACATGATGATTCATGATAATAGAGGATATGATGGACAATGGAATGATATTCTATATGAGCAACCAAATGAAATGGTATTTGGAAGTCCAAACATCATTATTATGTCAAATCAGCAATCTCATAATATGATCAATAAACTCAAATTTGGTAAGTTTCCTGACTCAGCTAATAAGAGAAAGATGGAGTTTTGTGATGATCATAGAGGAAAGAAAGTTCAATTTCCCCTATGTAAATCATGTGGGAAGAGGCATCAAGTAGAATGTTCCAAAGGAAGTGGAAGATGATTTGGGTGTGTAAAATAAGGACACAAAGCCAGTAAGTGCAAAGGAAAAAGTTCAGTTAACACCATGGATGAGGATAATGGTATTTCTATGACATTAATAATGGTTAAATGTTTTAAATGTGGAATGTACGGGCATTATGCAAACCAATTCCCTAAGTGAAAGTCTCATGAAGAGAATCAGTATGGTTGTATGGGTAGTATTTATGTTGATGATGATGAAGAGACTACAAATGATATGTGAGATAAAATAATTGTTGAAGCTCGGTCAATGGTTTAAGAAGGTAGTGGAATGATTACATATTTATCAAGTGTAATGTTGTATAAGTAATCTCATGGTACTATGGAATAAAGAGACATCTAATGATTTTTACACTGTTTTCTTTCCTTAAGTTTTGAAAGTGTATGATGAATGGTACCAGTAACCATGAAAGGTTATTCAGATATTTTTGGAAAGAAGATGATATGCGCATAATGAAGGGATAAGGAGAAAATGAAATGTTTGACAGTATTCATGAGCTCATGACTGATATAAGGAGAAGGTTATATCATGGTTTGAGTATATAGAATTTTTGGATTTTGGTATGTGGAAAGAGTTAACTTTTGACAGCATTCATGTTTTCACTAAGGTTTAATGGGTATTCATTTTTCAATAGAATACATGATTAAGGTATTCACATGATTGGAATGTGACCAACAAGATATATGGGGGATAAATGATGGTTGGTTGATGACATTTCAAGTAATCGTTTTCTTTATACTATGATCTTGGACAGAAGTATTTTAGATAAAGATTGGAATGGATTATGTTGGACATAAGTTAGTATTGTTTAAGGATAGAAATTTTTTCAATATTATTGATGGGATGTTATAGTAATGTAGTTTTAGAAAAAGCACAACATGCAGGACGGGCGACATCCCATCGCGTCAGACAAGGCTGTGGGAATCGAACCCACAACCGAATTGCGACTGGCCTTTATCGCCTACCACTGGCCTACAAGAAGTCCCTGTTTAGTAGAAACTAGTTTTATTATATTAAGTAGTATGATTTAGGAAGTATAAGTCCATTTTAGGAACCATATATGATTAATCTCACTATAGATCGACTTATGTATATTTAATAACTTTTTCTAACCTTTTGTTTGAGACAGATGGAATGACTCTTCATTCTATCACATGATCTTCTAACACTTCACGAATAACAAATTCAACTTCATTTATTTAAGAGATGAAGTGGAAATTGTTCAAGGCATGAACAACAGTGAGATTGTAACAAAATAAAGTACGTATTTATTCTAATTCAAATTATTCAACTTTAGGGAAATGATCTGGAAAACCAAAAAATTTGTCCTAGTGCCCTTATATCCGATGAATCAGATGGTACCCTAAATCATCACAAATTTATGGCTTTGTGATTGATGGCTTTTTCATAGCCATGTTCTCTACCACTCTCCATCATAACTTGATGGTTATATTTTTCTTCCATATCCATATTTTCACCTATGTTCTCGTATATGGAAACCTAGTGATGAGTTAATTTGGGTAATCGTTACATTTAATACTTTTGTTTTTAAAATTAAGTTTTATTATTCCTTTTTATGATGTGGGTTTCTATAAATAGTAAATGATTTATAACCCTGATGAATTTTGAGGGCGAAATTCATTTTAAGGGGGTAGAATGTAACACCCCGAGATTTTATGAAAAATATTCTTTTAATTTCATTTATGTCTTGTGTTGTAAGCTACAACAAGATTACCTTGTGCTATATGCAACACCGTATGAGCTTGCAGTATACAAAACACTATTCTTGGATCATGTTACACACAATTTTGATAGTAGTTATTCTAAGAAACATTGAGTGTGTATATATATATATTCAATGTATAAATGAAATATGGTTGGATTCTGTTATACGAAACAATGGAGGAGTCTTGAACAACATGCAACCCTGACTTGACTTGCATTACACGCAATCGCGACCTTCCTCGATAGCGTGTGTTTTACGCAATACCAGATTTCACTAAACAAAGATATATTGTTATATTATTGTTATGAACTAGCTGTTATGAATAGTATTAACTAAAATTTTAATTTTATAACTTTATTATTCATCTTACACATTTTCTAGAATATGGTATGAGAACAAAATAAATGTTTTGTGTAAAATGTGTATTTTTCAATAATTGCAGTTTTCCCGCCTTTTGATGGCACACCCACCTTAAATCCATTTTTTGACATGTCTATAAGTTAAATTTGACAAAATAAAATTATTATTTGGAATTAGGATATAAAAATTTACTTTGTATAAATTTTTCATATTATTTTGATAACTTTCATATTTTAATGAATAGTAAAAACACGCTATATTTTTATTAAAAAAAACTTTTTTCATCACAATAATTTATATGGTTAGATTATCTTTTTAATTTGTTTTAAAGTTTAATTAGAATATATTTTTACCATTTAATCCAATTTTGTTCATTGGAATTAATTTCACATTGAAATTGGATATAAACAAGTATCAATCTTTTGATTGTTTTTGTTTCTTAAAAACACACTATTTGTTTTGATAACGGGAATTAAATTTAAAATTAATTAATTCCAATTATAGGTTATGAATTTGAAAAAATAGACATAAATTTTGAATTCAGAATATAAAATAATGCTTAGGGTGAATTTTTGATATTTTTCTGAAAAAACTTCAATTTTCGATGAATAGTGAAACCACTTAGTGGTAGTTAAAAAACTAAATTTTTTTTTAATTTAAAACTTAATTTTACCTCTTTCGTGAGTGGGATTTATAAAATCTGAGAGACATGGTTAATATCAAGGACTAAAATTTGGATCAATGTGATTAAAATAATTTTTGGTGAATAGTAACTTTTTACTTTTTTTTACCACGGTTAAAAGTAAATAGGGTAATTAAGGGTACAAATGTAATAATTATTACCCTAACACATGTCCTAATTCTATTGGATAAATGTAATTCGACCAAAAACAACCTTAGGAATAATATATGACCATTTAGGCCCACTTGTATTAGATTAGGACATTTAATATTAATTTATTTAAAGAAGGGTTAAAATAGTTAAAATCAATGTTTAATAAGTAAATAATTTTAATTATAGGGTTATACATAAGATAAATTCGACTATAAATATTCATTAGAAAGATAAAAATATTTCCTACATAATGGTATTTTATTTATAATTTTTAGACATTAAATAATAAAATTTATTTATGACACAACGATGATGCAGTAATTATCTTATTAATAAAATATTGAAAAAATTGATGTTATAAATACCCAAATAAATGTAATTTGAGACTTTTTATGAATTTAACTAGTTTTATAGGTTAATATGACATGTTATTGTTTATTTAATTAACTTTTTTAGACATAATCATTCTATTATGATTTTCACAAAAATCAATTACCAAATAGTGTCAAAATTGACATAAAATACTATTTAAAACAAATATTATATTATTAATTGTTATTTTATTCCTAAAAATCTAAGGGTCGGCCAAATGACTTCGATAAGGTTATATATATTAATAATAAACAAATTCGGGTTCTTTTGTCTTTTCATAGAAAGTTTATTAACCTTATAGTGTAAGAAAACAAGAAGACGTGGTAAAAGTAAACTTATTTAACTTAAGGTTAAATCTAAATGATAAGGTTAAAATAGAAACATAAACTTGTCTAAATTATATTGGATGAGAGGATTTCGACCCATCCCCTCCTTAGCTTTTAAATAACTCAACTTGGATGTATTAAAAACCGAATATGACTTTATAATAAAATAATATTTTTAGTTTTTCCAAAGGTTCCCCTCTCCTCCCTTATAAAAGGGAACATCCTCCCTCTCTTACTCACACCACATTGAGCCTTAAAGCTCGGCCAAAACCTACAATATTCTCTTCTCCAATTCCATAGAAACATCTTAGAGGTTATTTTCTTCTTCAAAGACAAATTTTAGTGCCCTAAGAGGAGGTCTCAAAGAGGCGCTTCAAAGAAGAGGTAATGTTCGTTACCGACTCTTTCAACTTTATTTCTTCTTCCACTTATTCTTCTTTATTTGTTTCATTATGAAGTAATAACATCAGTATAACTCATATACTGATATGTTATTATAAGTATGAAACAACCCTATTTCACCATATATCCATCCTACGGAAAACGAAATCACAGCGCGTGCGTACGTACGGAATACCGTCTCCACGCCGTGGTGTAATCTATTTTCCCACCACCACCTTACTTGGATGGGTATAATGGTGCAATTAAATTACTATATATGATTATTTTAAAGTTTTATTTATTCTAAAATAGTATACATACACTCCAATACAATTCCGTGATCATGGGAAAGATACCATCGCTCGTGCGTACATACGGAATAGCATCTCCACGAATGCGATGAGATTCGTTTTCCATGATTAACCATTCAAGAATGATTATAAGGTATATATAATGAATAATAATGAAATATATGACATAATGAAGCTATTGGATTTATGTATACATATATATATATATATATATATTTCATCTACTTACTTCCATTCAATTCAATAAGGAAACGAAAACAGTGTTCATGCGTACGTACGGCCTACCGTCTCCATGAACGGTGTATTTCATTCCTTTTATCGATCTATAATATATATATGTATATGATGAATATATATTATATATAAATCATGTTTTACATTCTGGAATTATTTAAATCAGTATATAAGTATTAATATCAAGAATTGCAAGTCGAAACACATATGATAAAATGATATTACCCAAAACGTTGCTTTAACATGGAATTTACAAAAGAACGGGTAATATAAAGTCATTAGTGAAACAGATATGATATCATAACAATTAATTTGATTCTTTAATAAGTCAATGACATTATTTAAATCATTATACAGGAGGTTCGGATACGTACGAAGCATATCGGACCTAAGGTAAGGGATAATTTTGCAAATCTCATTTTTATCCGAGATTACTTTTTCGTAAGTATTTACTGGGGTTATTGATATCATCCATGTCCATGTTTTATAAAAGTGGATTCATGTATGTTTAAAGTCATTTTTACCCATTTTGAATTTTAACCCATGGTATGGAAGGAATCTTTCTTTTATTTACCCTACAAGGTACTTTTTGACTTTTCCGACAAAAGTATGAGAAGAATGTTTTTTTAACGTATACGGCATGAAAGGATTTTTACGGTTTTATAAAGACTTATTTTCATGAAGCATCCTACAAAATATTTCACAATTATTTTCAACAAAATCCTTTTCTTTTAAAATTGCATTATATTTTATTTAAAGAAAATTATTTTTAAGAAAAAAGGATCTTTTTCTCAAGAATTCATTTCAAGTGTTTTATCAAAACCATTTTCATCTAAGATAACATTATTTCACATGTGTATGTTTCAAGTATCATGTCTCTATGATTTAAATGGTTTCACTTTTCTTATTATTAAATGATATCCATTTCTTTTATATTAATAATGTGATTCTGGGATGATGTTTATGAAACCCATTTTATTCGTTGGTTTATTATGAATGATGTATGTTTATTTTGTGGAACAAGTAAGAATGATTTCATTATGAGAGGGGTGGGACCTATATCTTCCTCCAATGAATTGGGTAAATATTTATATCTCATGAGATATACATGGATTTAACGGCAAGTCAAACCGGTTCAGTAATACAGGACTGGAACGAGGAGTGAACTCGATTCAGAAAGGGACTTTTTCCAATAAGATGGTTTTGGAAGCAATGCCTTGGCTACTATGGAAATCATATCATGTGTTTAATGGTTGCCACAATTACATGTTTTGTTCCCATGTTATTTTATCATGATTTATGTTCCCTTATGATATATGCCTTATGTACTTCCAAGATTCATGTCTTTGCTCAAGATTTTGATGTTTAGATTTCATGTTCAAGTTTTTGCATTCAAATGTTTATGGATTGTTTTATGTTCTCTATGTTAACCATTACTGGGAATTTGATCTCACCTATTTTATGTTTTCTTTTCCCCAGGATATAAAGAAAGGTTTTAGGTAAGAAAAAAAGGGATGATAATTATTGGGAGATGTTGAAGATCATTCACCATGATTAGAAGATTTTATTCAGAACTTCCAAAGACACTAAACTATTACGATCCTTGTGTGTCTGTTTTTGTTATGTATTAAGTATTCCGAAAAAGTAATTTATTGTCCATGTACGTCAAGCTTCGGGTCTCTACATAAACGTTGTGTCTCCCTTCATATCCAACTCTCCCCAGTCAATGACAGGTGAGTTATCATGAAGATACCGATGAATTTGGGAGAAATGAAAGACATCATAGATCCCCTCAAACTGTAGTGCAAATTCCAACTGGTATTTCACATTTACAACTAATCCCAGCACCTCAAAGGGTCTGATGAACTTGGTATAAAGATTTCTCTCTTGGTCAAACCTCTACTTCCCATGGTGTGGGGAAACCTTCATGAACACATGGAATCCAACCTCGAACTCCAAGGGCCTCCTCCTATGATTGACATGTGATTTCTACCGATCTTGTTCTGTCTTCATCCTCTCATGGGAAAGTAGTACCTTATGGGTCATACACTAACCACATTAGGACCATGAACAACTACTTCCCTAACTTCTATCTAACATTAGTGTGAACGACACATCCTTCCATACAAACCATCAAACAAAGATATACTAACAGAATATTGATAGTTGTTATTGTATGAAAACTTTACCATGGGAGGGTTTTTTACCCATGATCTACAAAATTCCAAGACGCATGCCCGAAACAAGTCCTTAGATGTTTGGATTTTCCTCTCTATTTTCCCATCTATCTGTAGGTTTAAAGCAGTGTTGAGGCATAACTTGGTGCCAAAATCATGTTGCATTCCCCTCCAAACTCGTGATGTAAAATGGGTATCCCAATACCAGAAAATGGATCTTAGAACACAATGAATCTGCACAACCACATCCTCATACCTATACACTAAGGCATCCACTACGCCCGACTCCTTAATTTCTAAGAAGTGAAATGCTTTCATCAGTTGATCCATTATTACTAATATTACATCACATCCTTCATGAACCCTGGGAAATCTTGTGATAAAATCCATTGACATGTAATCCCAATTCCACTTAGGGATATTTAGGGGATGGAATAAGCAGTTGGAAACATGGTGATCAACCTCCACCTACTAGAACACTAGGAGATTTTCCACCAACTCTTTCATTGCACTTTCATCCCAGACTACCAAAACTACTCCCTTAATATAAGTAACATCTTTAAAACTATTGGGTGTACTACTAGGGGTTGTCTGTCAAACTCACTGAGAATTCCCTTGTGCATTGACACTAAGACAAACATATTTCCATTGAACATCATCTGATTTTGTTCATCATTCGACCACCCCTCCGGAGTATCACCCTAGTCAACATGATCATGCATCACCTCTACCTCAGAGTCTCCCCACTAATAATCCTCCACCTTCTGCCTTATAGATGACTGCACCATCATCTGAAATAGGCATCCCCTTCTTCGATCCATTCATGCATCTAAGTTCAAGGCATCCAACTCCTCCATCGCTATCCAAGAATCCAAAGATTCTAAAACTACATCCTTATGTGACTTACTTCCCAAGGCATCGACCAAAAAATTTTCCTACCATGAGGTATAGGAGATCTCAAAATCATAGAACTTAATAAACACCATAACAATTCTATTGCATGTTCATATATCACAGTGGAAAAAATATGCCTCAATCTATTGTGATCAGTGAAGACTACAAAGCTCTCCCCAATGACGTAATGCCACCACAACATCAGTGAAAAAATGATTTCTACTATCTCTAGATCAGGGTTGTCATAGTTACATTCATGGGGATATAACTACCGAGACCCATAAGAGATCACTCCCTATTACTGCCTCTAGAGAAACCTCATGCCTTGATGGTAAGAATCACAAAAACACTTCGAACATCACCCCTTCCTCTAGAAACATGATCACTGTAGAACTAACCAACTTCCCCATCAGATAGCTGAAATCTGCCTGACACTACTCACTCCACATAAAGTCTTGGTTTTTTCTGGTCAAATCCATCAATATAGATGTTAATCAAGTGAAATTGGGTATAAATATCTCGTAATATCCTACCAGGCTGAGAAAACTACGAACCTTCACCACATTCATGGGTGATTCTCAATAAACAATTTCCTTGAACTTTAACGGGTCCACTACTACACCCCACTAAGACACCACATTCCCATTGAATTGTACCTATAATATCCATAACTTTAACTTACACAACTTCCCATAGAGCGGGTGGCAAAAAAGAACTTCCAAGAAAGTGTTGAGGTTCTAGGAATGCTCCTCCTATAACCTCAAGATGATTTATAGTTCATCAATGAATATGATGATGAACCAGTCTAAGAACTCATTAAAGGAAGAGTTCAAAGGCCCCATGAACACTACTAGAGAATTTTTAACCCTGAATGACATAACCAAAAACTTGAAGTTTCCATACCTGCACTTAAAAGCAGTATTTTGGATATAAACCACCTTCACTTTCAACTGGTGATAACTAGATTCTAGGTCGATCAAAGAAAACCAACTTACTCCCCTCAACATTTGAAAATATCCTCTCTCCTTGGGATAGGGTAACGGTTATTGAAAGTTACCTGATTCTACCTCTGGTAGTCTATGCACTGCCTCAAACCACTATCAGCCTTATTTGAGAATAAGAATGCAGAACCCCATAGTGACACACTAGGATGGATAAATATCTTCTTCATCATATTGTCAATTTTAATCATTACCTCCCATATATCAAAAGTTTCCATCTGATAAGGAGCTATCGAAATTAGAGAAAAATCTGGTTGCATGTCTATCCCGAACTCAATGACACATCGAGGGGGTAAAGTCACAAACTCATTGAAAAAAAAACATCCAATAACTCCCCCAAAAACTATGGGAACCCCCACCATATCTGCATCCACCGATTCCACTAAATGCTTGTCTTACATGGAATGAAGTGCCTCCACATTCCGATTACCCATCTGAAAAATCTTATCAACAAAAAAAGCCACACATTGTCCATCCATGTATGAAAACACGACTCTTCCTCGAAATTAGTTGATAACATCATGCATAGAGTATAACCAGTTAATTCCAAGTAAGACATAGTATGGATTCATCTAAAATAGGAAAATATAACCACATGACTGATGTGGTCCCATAATCAGTCTACATCCTCAGCACACATAAAACAATATGGTCTAACCTCTGATCGGTGTACTGAACACAAGGGCCATAGAAATTATGTATATTCCTAGTCCTAGTGCATGGGCTAGACTGGGTGAAACAAAGGAGTGTGAATCTCTTGAATCAACCCAGACAAAAACAATAGTTATAAACAAGATGATCATACCTTGAATGATCTCTAGACCCACTAGAACTGCTGTCTATGTGGAGTGTAACTAACCACACCTAACTCATCTTCCCTTATGATATCAACCACCTCCCAAACCATGTCCAGATTGAGTTCCCTAAGAAGCACCCTAAGGTCAACCTCCACCTACTCCTTCTACCATTAGTAGAGCAGGAGCCCACTGTCCCTTCTACTGAAACAGCATGTCTAGAAACAGCTAGTGAGGTAGCCGCTGAACCTGGCCACCTCCACTATACCGAGCTCGAACTGGGCACTGACTTTGAAGGTGATCATGACCTCCACAATAGAACCCCCTCAGTCCCAAACCAATGGTAAAATAATGAGGACCAGAAGGTCGAAACTAAAACTACTGAAGTTGACTCCCCACAGGTCAAAACCTCAAAAGGCACGTGTGCCTGAGACCTGCTTCTAGAAGCATTTCCCTTTATATGACCCTGATTTCTCACATCTCACGGTAGACCTCATCGCATGTGCATTCTCACAACTACCTACACATTCTCTTGGACCTCTAGGTATGTCATCAAGGTGAAGGGAGTAATTGTGTACTAGAGGGAAGACAGATAGCCTCCGCTAACTGTATTGCCAGAAACTCCTCATCAAGAAAGAGATTTGGAGAAAATCGAAGCAGATACATGAACTTGATCCCCATCTCACATACTAACATACTCCCCTACTAGAGGGAGAGTAACTCTTGCCTCTTATTTACCTTCATGGTCGTAGAAAGGAATTTTTCTCGGAACTCCTTATCAAAATCAATCCAAAGAACATTTCTCTTCTTACTCTCCCACATGTACAGTGTCCACCAATGACACGCAACACCCCACATCTGGCTCAATAAAAGAGGAAATCAATACTCTATTGGATCCAGGATCAATCAAGAAGTGATTAACATATCGTAATGAAAACTCTATATTTGTATCCAATTTATTTTTGTACTTTCCCAGAGTCTGCCACTGGAAAGCACAAATTTTCATCTACCATGGATCATCCTCCTCCACTAGTTCAACCCTCCATCGATCGACCGATTCTGCATATTAAGCCTCCACTTCTCGTACAACACATGGATGACAACCAGGTTCCATAGCTGAAAAAGTATTTAGGGAACTCCTAAGCCTGAGTAGTATGGAATTTATTTAGGATTCATTTTAACTTATTGTATTTTTTAATTTCACAAAAACATCCAAAATAAACCGGAACACAAGTCATCATGATGCATTCACATTTTATAGGGAATCTACCCTTCAAATAGTGTAGCCTCACTTGACCATTTGGTAGACTCATATTCCTTGCATTGGATCACGTGGGGCAGTAAAATCATATTTCATGGTCAGTATTCCATGCCTTATGTCATGTCTCAAGATCACAGAACATTATTTCCCTACCACCCCATGTAATCCTCATTGTGCCTTACTCCAAACTCCATCTTATCTCTCAACCATCATCCTCTCATACAATTCTATCATGAACCTCCTTTGTCAAGATAAAGGAAGGGATGTAAAAGTGTAATTACCTTCTTTCTTCAGTATGAAAAAGAGATAATTACCCTTGATTCCTACCTCTAGTAGGAACTAGGGTGGTGACTAGAACCAAGGGTATAAAAATCTCATAAAATGGGATGGATTCCCATTTTTATTGTAAGTGATATCGAGAGATAAGATGTATCAACATCAATACAACTCCATTATATATATATATATAAGAATCCAAAATCCATACCACATGAATGTTTAAAGTAAAACTTCTAGAAATACAGTGAAAAACTCTAAAGTAAATACCAAAAGAACAAATCTAAGAAACAACACAAAAACTATCCTGATGCACGAGCTAGTAGGTTCCATCATATCCATGTAATCTCCATTGAAAACATAAAATAGTTTTATATATGTAGGGTGAGAATACAAGTATACTTAGTAGAAAAGGTCAGAGTATCTCGTGCACAAGTGGGAGGAGAACATTATGCCCCTGTGAGGAAAAAAAGAAACTAAAAAGTATCTAAAAAGGTTTAATATCCACCCCAACCTCACCAAGTCACACTCACCAAATAAAAAAAGTTAGGTAAAGTATAATAGTAATTATCTTATTAATGAAATGTTGAAAAAATTGATGTTTTAAATACCCAAATAAATGTAATTTGAGACTTTTTATGAATTTAACTAATTTTATTGGATAATATGACATGTTATTTTTGATTTAATTAACATTTTTAGAACTAATCATTCTATGATGATTTTTACAAAAATCAATTACCAAATAGTGTCAAAATTGACATAAAATACTTTTTAAAACAAATATTATATTATTAATTGTTATTTTATTCCTAAAAATATATGGTTCGGCCAAATGACTTAGATAAGGTTATATATATTAATAATAAACAACTTGTGTTTCGTTTGGCTTGTTATAGTAAGTTTATTAACCTTATAGTGTAAGAAAACAAGAATACATGGTAAAAGTAAACTTATTTAACTTAAGGTTAAATCTAAATGATAAGGTTAAAATAGAAACATAAACTTGTCTAAATTATATTGGATGAGAGTATTTCTACCCATCCCCACCTTAGATTTGAAATAACTCAATTTGGATCTATTAAAAACCGAATATGACTTTATAATAAAATAATATTTTTAGTTTTTCCAAAGGTGCCCCTTTCTTCCCTTATAAAAGGGCACCTCCACCCTCTCTTCCTCACACCACTTTGAGCCTTCAAGCTCGGCCAACCCCTGCCACATTCTCTTATCCACTTCCATAGAAACATCTTAGAGGTTATGTGCTTCTTCAAAGACCAATTTTAGTGCCCTAAGTGGAGGTCTCAAAGAGGCGCTTCAAAGAAGAGGTAATGTTCGTTACCGATTCTTTCAACTTTATTTCTTCTTCCACTTATTCTTCTTTATTTGTTTCATTATGAAGTAATAACATCAGTATAACTCATATAATGATATATAATTATAAGTATGAAACAACCCTATTTCACCATCTATCCATCCTACGGAAAACGAAATCACCGCGCTTGAGTACGTACGGAATACCGTCTCCACGCCGTGGTGTAATCTATTTTCCCACCACCACCTTACTTGGATGGGTATAATGGTGCAATTAAATAACTATATATGATTATTTTAAAGTCTTATTTATTCTGAAATAGTATACATACACTCCAATACAATTCCGCGATCATGGGAAAGATATCATCGCTCGTTCGTACGTACGGAATACCGTCTCCACGAATGCGATGAGATTCATTTTCCATGATTAACCATTCAAGAATGATTATAAAGTATATAGAATGAATAATAATGAAATATATGACATAATGAGGCTACTATATTTATGTATACATATATATATATATTTCATCTACTTACTTCCATTCAATTCAATAGGGAAACGAAAACAGTGTTCATGCGTACGTACGGCCTACCGTCTCCATGAACGGTGTATTTCATTCCTTTTATCGTTATATAATATATATATATGTATATGATGAATATATATTATATATAAATCATGTTTTACATTCTGGAATTATGTAAATCAGGATATAAGTTTTAATATCAAGAATTACAAGTCGAAACACATACGATAAAATGATTTTACCCAAAACGTTGCTTTAACATGGAATTTACAAAAGAACGGGTAATATAAAGTCATAAGTGAAACATATATGATATAATAACAATGAATATGATTCTGTAATAATTCAATGACATTATTTAAATCATTATACAGGAGGTTCAGATATGTACGAAGCATATCAGACCTGAGGTAAGGGATAATTTTGCAAATCTCATTTTTATCCGAGATTACTTATTCGTAAGTATTTACTGGGGTTATTGATATCATCCATGTAAATGTTTTATAAAAGTGTATTCATGTATGTTTAAAGTCATTTTTACCCATTTTTAATTTTAACCAATGGTATGGAAGGAATATTTCTTTTATTTACCCTACAAGGTACTTTTTGACTTTTCCGACAAGAGTACGAGAAGAATGTTTCTTTAACATATACGTCATGAAAGGATTTTTACGGTTTTATAAAGCCTTATTTTCATGAAGCTTCCTACAAAATATTTCATGACTATTTTCAACAAAATCCTTTTCTTTTAAAATTGCATGATATTTTGTTAAAAGAAAATTATTTTGAATAAAAAAGGATCTTTTTCTCAAGAATCTATTTCAAGTGTTTTATCAAAACCATTTTCATCTAAGATAACATTATTTCACATGTATATTTTTCAAGTATCATGTCTCTATGATTTAAATGGTTTCAATTTTCTTATTATTAAATGATATCCATTTCTTTTATATGAATTATGTGATGTTGGGATGATGTTTATGAAACCCATTTTATTCATTGGTTTATTATGAATGATGGATGTTTATTTTGTGGCACAAGTAAGAATGATTTCATTATGAGAGGGGTGGGACCTATTTCTTCCTCCAATGCATTGGGTAAAGATTTATATCTCATGAGATATACATGGATGGTACAGCAATTCTAACCGGTTCAGTAATACAGGACTGGAACGAGGAGTGAACTCGATTCAGAAAGGGACTTTGTCCACTAAGATGGTCTTGGTAGCAATGCCTTGGAGACTATGGAAATCATATCATGTGCTTAATGGTTGCCACAATTACATGTTTTATTCCCATGCTATTTTATCATGATTGATGTTCCCTTATGATATATGCCTTATGTACTTCCAAGATTCATGTCTTTGCTCAAGATTTTGATGTTTAGATTTCATGTTCAAGTTTTTTCATTCAAATGTTTATGGATTGTTTTATGTTATCTATGTTTACCCTTACTGGGCATTTGATCTCACCCCTTTTATGTTTTCTTTTCCCCAGGATATAAAGAAAGTTTTTAGGTAAGAAAAAAAAGGGATGATCATTATTGGGAGATGTTGAAGATCTTTCACCACGATTAGAAGATTTTATTTCGAGTTTTCAAAGACACTAAACTATTACAATCCCTGTGTGTCTGTTTTTGTTATGTATTGAGTATTCTGCAAAAGTAATTTATTGTCCATGTATGTCAAGCTTCGGGTCTCTACATAAACGTTGTGTCTCCATTCATATCCAACTCTCCCCAGTCAATGATAGGTGAGTCATCATGAAGATACCGATGAATTTGGGAGAAATGAAAGACATCCTAGATCCCCTCAAACTGTAGTGGAAATTCCAACTGGTGTTTCACATTTCCAACTAATCCCAACACCTCGATGGGTCTGATGAACTTGGTATAAATCTTTCTCTCTTGGTCAAACCTATACTTCCCATGGTGTGGGGAAACCTTCATGAACACATGGAATCCAACCTCGAACTCCAAGGGCCTCCTCCTATGATTGACATGTGATTTCTACCGATCTTGTTTTGTCTTCATCCTCTCATGGGAAAGTTGTACCTTATGGGTCAAACACTGACCACATCAGGACCATGAACAACTACTTCCCTAACTTCTATCTAACATTAGTGTGAATGACACAACCTTCTATACAAACCATCAAACAAAGATATACTAATAGAATATTGATAGTTGTTATTGTATGAAAACTTTACCATGGGGGGTTTTTTTACCCATGATCAACAAAAATCCAAGACGCATGCCCGAAACAAGTCCTTCGATGTTTGGATTTTCCTATCTATTTTCCCATCTGTCTATAGGTTTAAAGCAGTGTTGAGGCATAACTTGGTGCCAAAATCATGTTGCATTCCCCTCCAAACTTGTGATGTAAAATGGGTATCCCAATACCAGACAATGGATCTTAAAACACAATGAATCTGCACCACCACATCCTCATACCTATACACTAAGGCATCCACTACGCCCGACTCCATAATTTCTAAGAAGTGAAATGCTTTCATCAGTTGATCCATTATTACTAATATTACATCACATCCTTCACGAACCCTAGGAAATCTTATGATAAAATCCATTGACATGTAATCCCACTTCCACTCAGGGATATTTAGGGGATGGAATAAGTAGTTGGAAACATGGTGATCAACCTACACCTACTAGAACACTAGGAGATTTTCCACCAACTCTTTCATTGCACTTTCATCCTAGACTACCAAAACTATTCCCTTAATATAAGTAACATCCTTAAAACTCTTGGGTGTACTGCTAGGGGTTATCTATCAAACTCACTGAGAATTCCCTCATGCATTGACAGTAGGACAAACATCTTTCCATGGAACATCATCTGATTGTGTTCATCATTCGACCACCCCTCCGGAGTATCACCCTTGTCAACATGATCATGCATCACCTCTACCTTAGAGTCTCCCCACTAATAATCCTCCACCTTCTGCCTTATAGATGACTGCACCATCATCTGAAATAGGCATCCTCTTCTTCGATCCATTCATGCATCTAAGTTCAAGGCATCCAACTCCTCCATCGCTATCCAAGAATCCAAAGATTCTAAAACTAAAACCTTATGTGACTTACTTCCCAAGGCATCGACCAAAAAATTTTCCTACCATGAGGTGTAGGAGATCTCAAAATCATAGAACATAATAAACACCATAACAATTCTATTGAAAGTTCATATATCACAGTGGAAAAATATCCCTCAATCTATTGTGATCAGTGAAGACTACAAAGCTCTCCCCAATGACGTAATGCCACCACAACATCAGTGAAAAAATGATTTCTACTATCTCTAGATCAGGTTTTTCATAGTTACATTCATGGGGATGTAACTGTAGAGACCCATAAGAGATCACTCTCTATTACTGCCTCTAGAGAAATCTAATGCCTTGATGGTAAGCATCACAAAAACACTTCGAACATCACCCCTTCCTCTAGAAACATGATCATTGTAGAACTAACCAACTTCCCCATCAGATAGCTGAAATCTTCCTGACACTACTCACTCCACATAAAGGCTTGGTCTTTTCTGGTCAAATCCATCAAATATAGATGTTAATCAAGTGAAATTGGGTACAAATATCTCATAATATCCTACCAGGCCAAGAAAACTACGAACCTTCACTACATTCATGGGTGATTCTCAATAAAAAATTTCCTTGACCTTTTACGGGTCCACTACTACACCCCACTACGACACCACATGCCCATGGAAGTGTACCTATCATTTCCATAACTTTTACTTGGACAACTTCCCATAGAGAGGGTGGAAGAAAAGAACTTCCAAGAAAGTGTTGAGGTGATAGGAATGCTCCTCCTATAACATCAAGATGATTTATAGTTCATCGATGAATATGATGATGAACCAGTCTAAGAACTCATTAAAGGAAGAGTTCAAAGGCCCCATAAACACTACTAGAGCATTTTTAACCCCGAATGACATAACCAAAAACTTGAAGTTTCCATACCTGTAATTGAAAGCAGTATTTAGGATATAAACCTTCTTCACTTTAAACTGGTGATAACTAGATTCTAGATCGATCAAAGAAAACCAACTTACTCCCCTCAACATTTGAAAAGATCCTCTCTCCTTAGGATAGGGTAACAGTTATTGAAAGTTACCTGATTCTACCTCCGGTAGTCTATGCACCGCCTCAAACCACTATATTCCTTATTTGAGAATAAGAATGGAGAACCCCATAGTGACACACTAGGATGGATAAATATATTCTTCATCATATTGTCATTTTTAATCATTACCTCCCATATATCAAAAGTTTCCATCTGATAAGGAGCTATCGAAATTAGAGAAAAATCGGGTTGCATGTCTATCCCGAACTCAATGACACATCGAGGGGGTAAATTCATAAACTCATTAAAAAACATCCAATAACTCCCCCAAAAACTATGGGAACCCCACCATATCTGCATCCACCGATTCCACTAAATGCTTGTCTTACATGGAATGAAGTGGCTCCATATTCCGACTACCCATATGAAAAATCTTATCAACAACAAAAGCCACACATTGTCCATCCATGTATGAAAACACGACTCTTCCTTGAAATTAGTTGATAACATCATGAATAGAGTATAACCAGTCAATTCCATGTAAGACATAGAATGGTTTCATCTAAAATAGGAAAATATAACCACATGACTGATGTGGTCCCATCATCAGTCTACATCCTTAGCACACATAAAACAATATGGTCTAACCTCTGATCGGTGTACTGAACACAAGGGCCATAGAAATTATGTATATTCCTAGTCCAAGTGCATGGGCTATACTGGGTGAAACAAAGGAGTGTGAAGCTCCCGAATCAACCCAGAGAAAAACAATAGTTATAAACAAGATGATCATACCTTGAATGATCTCTAGACCCACTGGAACTACTGTCTATGTGGCGTGTAACTAACCACACCTAACTCATCTTCCCTTATGATATCAACCACCTCCAAAACCATGTACAGATTGAGTTCCCTAAGAAGCACCCTAAGGTCAACCTCTGCCTACTCCTTCTCCCCTTAGTAGAGCAAGAGCCCACTGTCCCTTCTACTGAAACAGCATGTCTAGCAACAGCTAGTGAGGTAGCAGCTGAACCTGGCCACCTCCACTATACCGAGCATGAACTGGGCACTGACTTTGAAGGTGATCATGACCTCCACAATAGAACCCCCTCAGTCCCAAATCTATGGGAAAATAATGAGGACCAGAAGGTCGAAACTGAAACTACTGAAGTTGACTCCCCACAGGTCAAAACCTCAAAAGGCCCTTGTTCCTGAGACCTACTTCTAGAAGCATTTCCCTTCATAAGACCCTGATTTCTCACATCTCATGGTAGACCTCATCGCATGTGCATTATCACAACTACCTACACATTCTAATGGACCTCTAGGTATGTCATCAAGGTGAAGGGAGTAATTGTGTACTAGAGGGAAGATAGATAGCCTCCGCTAACTGTATTGCCAGAAAATCCTCATCAAGAAAGAGATTTGGAGAAAATCGAAGGAGATCCTTGAACTTGATCCCCATCTCACATACTAACATACTCCCCTACTAGAGGGAGAGTAACTCTTGCCTCTTATTTACCTTCATGGTCGTAGAAAGGAATTTTTCTCGGAACTCCTAAAAATCAATCCAAAGAACATTTATCTTCTTACTCTCCCACATGTAGAGTGTCCACCAATGACACGCAACACCCCACATCTGGCTCACTAAAAGAGGAAATCAGTACTCTATTGGATCCATGATCAAGCAGGAAGTGATTAACATATCCTAATGAAAACTCTATATTTGTATCCATTTTTTTTGTACTTTCCCAGAGTTTTCCACTGGAAAGCACAAATTTTCTTCTGCCATGGATCATCCTCCTCCACTAGTTCAACCCTCCATCGATCGACTGATTCTTCTTATTAAGCCTCTACTACTCGTACAACACGTGGATGAAAACCAGGTTCCATAGCTGAAAAAGTATTTAGGGAACTCCTAAGCCTAAGTAGTATGGAATTTATTTAGGATTCATTTTAACTTATTGTATTTTTTAATTTCCCAAAAACACCCAAAATAAACCGGAACACAAGTCATCATGATGCATTCACATTTTATAGGGTATCTACCCTGCAAATAGTGTAGCCTCACTTGACCATTTGGTAGACTCAGATTCCTTGCATTGGATCATGTGGGGCAGTAAAATCATATGTCATGGTCAGGATTTCATGCCTTATGTCATGTCTCAAGATCATAGAACATTGTTTCCATACCACCCCATGTAATCCTAATTGTTCCTTACTCCAAACTCCATCTTATCTCTCAACCATCATCCTCTCATACCATTCTATCATGAACCTCCTTTGTCAAGATAAAGGAAGGGGTGGAAAAGTGTAATTACCTTCCTTCTTCAGTATGAAAAAGATATAATTACCCTTGATTCCTACCTCTAGTAGGAACTAGGGTGGTGACTAGAACCAAGGGTATAAAAATATCATAAAATGGGATGGATTCCCATTTTTATTGTAAGTGATATCGAGAGATAAGATGTATCAACCTCAATACAAATCCATTATATATATATATATATATGAATCCAAAATCCATACCACATGAATGTTTAAAGTAAAACTTCTAGAAATACAGTGAAAAACTATAAAGTAAATACCAAAAGAACAAATCTAAGAAACAACACAAAAACTATCCTGATACACGAGCTAGTAGGTTCCATAATATCCATGTAATCTCCATAGAAAACATAAAATAGTTTTATATATGTAGGGTGAGAATACAAGTATACTTAGTAGAAAAGGTCAGAGTATCTCGTGCACAAGTGGGAGGAGAACATTATGCCCTTGTGAAGAAAAAAAGAAACTAAAAAGTATCTAAAAAGGTTTAATATCCACCCCAACCTCACCAAGTCGCACTCACCAAATAAAAAAAAATTAGGTAAAGTATAGTAGTAAGAAAATCTATATTTGGGTACCCCGCACCACTTCCCACTAGTTAAGTGATCATCCCTAATGGAGAACATCTTGATGCTACCACACTCATCCACAAGACCCACTATCACAACCTGCCCGCACACACTTGGGCCACATACCACATCCCTCCTATAAACCCCTAGGACACAACTACATCACATCCCACCCATAGAAACCTGATCTTTTGAACCACAGTCTCATCCTGAATACCCCTGGGAAGGTGCAACATATCTAATCCTAAAGACACCTGGGAATCACACCTCACACATAAACACCTAGGCCTCACAACCAGACCACGAACTTCTTGAAGAGTATTGGTCTACCAATTCCTAGTAGAGGGAGAAAAGAAGAGTCAATAACCCACCATTCATCCTCCCACTAGGATTTTGGTAAAAGAAACCCTCCCACATAATAATGGGGGTACTTGACACATAGTTCTCAACACGAGTGGAGTGCGTATATAAAATAACATGAAACTACACACATATATATATATACCAAACAATCAGTTCAACCTATGGGTTCTCAAAAAAACAATTGGCCCACACAAAACTTCCCTTGCTACCACCTCAAAAGAATAACCACAAAACCATCCACAAACATAATTAATAACCCACAAAAATTCATTTAACCAATAATAATTATTTATTTAATCAAACCAAAACTATAGATTGCATCCCTACCCAAGAAACTAACAAACATTGCACATGTTATAAGGTGAAGAAACCATATCAACCACTATCAATGTCAAACAGAGAAAGAAGGACTAGGATAACAGAATCTACTTTAACACCCATCACAAACATACTAGTCCTTAGAAACTCTGGGAAGAACACCCATGCATGGTAACACCATACTTATTCAATATTATCCTACCCAAACCATCCCATGTATCCCCACTATATAAAGAGAAACATATCTAGTAAAAGAGATAAACTCAACCATATTTTAGTCCCACTGCACAAGTAGACCATTCCCAAAAACCTTAACACAACCCAGATTCATACCCACTTTTCAATAAGGTCATCAATTTCACAACCAATCAATCTCTCAACCAAAGATACCATCACAACACCCGTACCACCCCATACACATTTCCACACCCCCAACTATATCACCATATGATCAGCACAAGACACATGGATAAACAAAATCACACAAAACACATAGCCACATAAAACACTCAAAGTGTATTTAGATTTACCAACACTTTTTCTTTGATTCTACTTTCATTATTCTAGGGTGAACATGGAAACTAGTTCAATCCTAGGGAATATTTTTATTTAACTGAATATACATGAGTAATAAAATTATAAAATTTATTTTCATTCAACAAAGGATTAGAAAACATTTTGAATCATCACATGTGTTCCATAAAAGACTAAAAACAACCATGCTTTTTAGAAGGATATTACACATACAATTCACAAAAGGGATCAATGATAATAGATAAAACAAATGATCATCATCAACATCACCTCGTACCTCAATTATATTTGTTAAATTGGTTTCATACATACCCCTAAAAAGGTATAAGTACACCCACCCCACATGATACACAATTAAAAGAGGGACGAATGAATTTATACCTCAAAAAACAGATGGTCATCAGCTCCTCTTTGTGCCAAAAATAGGGGGTGTGTGAGTAGTAGGAATGACTCCAAGGGAAAATCAGATTGGAAGGTGATATCACAACATACATGAATACATAGGGAATAAAGGTTTTGGGAATAGAAATATAAAATAGAAACACTCTCGGAAGAGAAGATGTTATCTTAGAAGAGCTAGATCTTATATCAATAGAAGGAAATGATTTCAAGGGCTCGGATCATGGTCATGATTACACAGTATAACTATTTAAATGTTTATAGAGAATTATTACATTAAATATATAATTAATACTCTTTGAAAATCCTTTAGAAATGCTCAACCAATATTTTAAACTCAATTTACATCAAATAAAATGTTACAGGGGTGGAACTGGAAAAATTAGAAAATACTAGAAATGACTCACTAATATGTGAGCTGCCGATGAGAGTCACCAATGGTGAGTCACCAACACCTGACTCACTGACACGAGTCACTAAAATGACTCACTCTAATGAGTCATTGATGTGACCCACCGATAGAAAGTCACTGACGTAACTCACTGATGCCCAACCTACTGATGCCTTGGCCTACTGACGCCCTGACCTACCGAAACCCTAACCTACTGATTCCATGAACTACTGACGCCCTAACCTACCAAACCCTTACCTACCAATCCCCTGACCGATTGATGCCTTGACTTACTGACACCCTGACCTACCAACTCTCTGACCTACCTATGCTGAGCTACTGACACGTCTTGCCAATGGAAAACTTGAATTTTATAAAACTCTTGAAATGAGATACTATTGCCGCCAAGAACACACAAAACAATATATTTTAACAAATTAATGGACCGGGGAAGTTTGATCCATTAAAATATGTTTAAATAATTACTATTTTTTCAATAGTCAACCAACCAAAGTCATTATTCACACATGTGGAAAATATGGAGAAAATATCTAATGTAAACTTGGTTCATTTTTTAATTTTATAATACATGGTAATAAGTGAAATTAAAGTAATAAAAAATTATATAGTTTCTAAATAAACTAACTAATTTACATAATTTTATTATTCATAAAGATAAATAGGAATAGGACAAGTTGGAATCAAGGTAAGGGTTTATTGTCTCACTTTTATTTTTGTGATATATATTCCATATTCAGCACATATTTATGTTTTGTGGGGTATAAAATTCCAATGAATTTATTTAATGATAATTAAAATAAAATTTATGTGTATCTAAATTTCATTTTTCGGATCTATGATTCATGGAGATTATAGATTTAATGTTAATAATGTGGTAATGGAATTTTTGTCTCATTTTTCTTTCTTTGTGACTTATGTTATGTTATAAACCTATCTTATTTATTCAAGTGTATATAATAACCCATTTAAATGTTCTATCATGAATATATTTATTTCCATGATATTATATGATTAATTTAATTTAATTATTTCATGTTTATTACAATTCAATCTTATAAAAGTGATTATTCTATTATTAGAATCTCATCATTTATCGGGACTATTTATGATTATACATCTAATGAAAATATATTTTAATCAATCTATTTATAAACTTGTGTATTATATTTTAATATGGTTATTAATGAGAGATAAAACAAATAATATTATTTTTCCACTATTTTTTAAATAAAATTCTAGAGAAAATTATTTAAATAAAACTTGACTTTATTTATCTCTTTGATATGAAATCGGTTTTCTTCCAAAAAACAATTTTTGTAAAAAAAATTTCATAAAGGATCTTCACCATATAAAAGTGATTCATTAAAGAATTTTTTTCCCATATTTTTCTTTTAGGAAAAAAAATTCTATTTAATATTCATCTTTCATTCTGAAAAAGGATGTTTTCTAACCTTTTACCAGGAAAAAGGAATAGTCTCTAAGACATGTTTGGAATTACCATTTGACATGACTATCATTTTGATGAAGATTCCTTTTCAAGTTTTAAATGTTATTTTTAATGAAATTGTATCTTAATATTATATAAATTCTTGTATTTTTAAAATAATTTTCAAAAAAAATGATTCTCAAAATGTTTTATATTTTAGAAAGTGATTTTTAAAATGAAATGATTATTTTTCTCAAGAATTTATTTAATGATATATTAATATAATTTTCATTCATAAACATCCAAAAACATTTTTGATACTTGTAATCCAATGGGGATATTTGGTATTGATATCATATTCATTCATTCTAATGATGGAAAATATTATTTCAATGAGATTGTTTTAAAACCGATTTCACTTTCACTGGTTAATCATGTTCCAAAGATATTATCATGGAAGCCATTTTATTTCCATGTTTTAACAATATTAGGATAGGAATAATGATTTTTCATGTTTTTAGGATGATATGAAATATATTTGTACTTTATTCACGTTTAGGTTATTATATATTACTTATATGATGGGGAGGACCATATAAAAATGTGTGAGCCCATTATTGATTATATTATGGGGAATCCCAGATAGCTCGGGGTGATCCTATTAGAACATATATGATGGATAACCCTAGATAGAATTGGGTGAGTACATTACAGCTTCTAAGATTGGGCGGACCAGATGGCACAGGGTGAGCCCATTATAGCATATATAATGGGGTGAGCTAAATAGATCTCAGAGAGTCCGTTATATCTTATATGATTGGTGCACCTAGATTTATATACAATGCATTGGGTAATTGTTATGTACTCTATATAATTATACATAAAGTTATCCATATGGATATTAGAATTCTAAGCGTTCTGTAAGGGTTCGGTAAGTATCCTTTTATGATTATATCCTAAGATACCAAAAAAAATTATCTACGACTTCTATGGTGTTATATTGTTTTCTTTTCTCATGATTATTATCACATGTTTTGTAATTATGGATTATTATAAATATTTCTTGTTAAATGCATTATCCAATGCTTTATGATTGATGATTTAGTTATTTCTAGGTATGAGTTACATTTTCATTCTCTCATGCACTCAGATTAAGTGATCATAACCTTATGCACTTCTTATATTCATTGATGGAATTCGCATGTTAATGGTTATGTTTAACCTTACTAGGAATTTGATATCACCCTTACTATGTTTCCTTTTTCAATATGTTATAAATAAATTATGTTGAAAAAATTATTTCTTGAAGAGATTTCATACGGATTTTTTTGATAACATAATATGAAATACAAAATGCTTGGTTAAGTGGGAGAAATGATCAGTTAAGATTATGGGAATTGTTTATGTAATATTTTTTCCTCTTTTTATAAAACTACCATCCTAAAATATCTATGAGAATTTATTTGATCCAAGTTTTATTTTTTATGTTGTAATGATTAGATATAAAAAATTCATCACAATTATCAGTATCAAATCTATAAATGTAATTTTTATGATTTGAGCAATGGATATAGGAGTGTGTGTTATGAGATTTTACAGTTGGTAGTAATGAATAGTTTTAGATAATTTTTTGTATTATAATGTTTTCATGTGTGCTTAAATTAATATTTTTTCATTCCATCATAGTTCTATAACATCAAGTTTGATCATAAGTTCATAGTCAAATATATTAAATTTTAGGGTTTGATGTATTAAAAAATTTGAGGATATTAATAAAAATTTTGGAAAAATTTTATTGGTTGGGTTAATTGTGACCCATATAAAAAATAAGAATAATTATTTTGGTAGGGATTCATTTTATTCATTTTTAATGAAAAAACGGGAAAACCCGATGTTCAGGTGACAACCCATCACATCTAGCAATGTTGTGGGGATTGAACCCACAACCGAATTGAGAGTGGGGTGTATAGCCTATCACTTTCCAACAAAATTTCCTTGTAACTATGATATTTTTACTACGGTTTTAAAGAGATAATTTCAAAAACATATAGGATGTTATTTAATGAATATAAGTTGATTTATCTTGGAAGATTATATGATTAAATCCTTCAAATCATCATGTTTAGAACTTAGTGAGGATATTTTTGAATAAATTTAAGGATAGTTATATATGGAATGATTTTGTTTGAACTTTGGGTATTTTTGTTTGGAGATTAATGTATGAATTTTTAATTTTGAAAGTGTGTAACTATTTGAAAACCATTTTATGTTTGGTTAGTTCTTATATCTAGGAGAACTATATTTTTATTATTTTGGGGATGATTTCATCCTTTAAATTTTTATTTTAGTTCTACAGGAATTAAAAATTCATCCTGAATATATATTTTCTGGAGAAAAAATGATAGTGCATTATAAATTGAATAAATTATGAAATTATACTAATTAATTAAGTATATTTTCAAATTATTTTAATTTATATGGAAAGATAATTCCTCAACTAAAGTAAAGAATCGGGAAATAAAAGATTTATCCTCTTAACTTCAATTATGATGAACTGCTGTCCTTTTTAATCTTCGTATATTTATGGTTTATATTCCCTTTATATGTCATTAATCATTAAAAAACTTTTGATCAATGGAAAGCATCACTCTCTATAATTATTTACACTTTTTTTTGAATCCCATTTATATCCGCTTATTTAGAGTCCTAGGTATGTGTTATTCCTTATAACCATTTTTATTCTCTTTCTGTATTATTATGATGAAATTTTATTCACCCTTTTTTTATATGGGTTTAGCAAAGATGTATTTTCATAAATCCATATTTTGAATTATAATTTAATTTTCAAAATTCAAGGATGCACGTTATTAAAGGGGGGATGTAACATCCCAAGGTTTTAAAATATTGAATTATGTTTTATAGAGTAAACAACATGTAACACCAAGCTTAAATGATATAATAAATATGTAACCCTTGTCACCAATTTCTGGGAAGGGATAATATCAATATTATTAACTAAATTATTAATATAAGGTTTACTCACAACAAAAAATCACAAAATAGCGGTGTTTTTTTAAGATAGTGGTATCTCAAACCGCCGCTATATGGTTATGTGATGGTTTCATAAAATTATACCTAAAACCGATGTCGAAATCATATACACAGTAGTTTCTTACATTTAGTGGTGATTTTTTGTAATTTATTCAAATATTATATTTATCATCATTTTTATTGGTTTTAGCGGTGGTTTCTAGTGGGAATATACAGTAAATATTTAGTGGTGGTTAAAACTGCAGCTAAATATTTTCTTTTCTTTATCGAACCCATTTCTAAAACAAATAAAACCATTTCTAAATGAATGTGTGTCATTTTTTAGTAGTGTTTTTGACCACCACTGATGAAAATATATCAATATATATGGGGGGTTTAAAGTGCCACTAAAAATGAATCATATTTAGTGGTGTTTCAAACCATCATATATGTTCATATACTAAAAAAGGATTGTAGTTTCTGAAGCCCAGTACCCTGAAAAAAACATACGCATAGTTCCAATATAATGGAATGGAGTAACGACAATAAATTTGAACCCCCCTAAAATTTTTGAACATCTTCTAGATCCCACAAATCCATATTCAATTAATTAAATAAAACCCCAGAAATTGAACCCCCAGTTAATAAAAGTGGAAAAGACCCAATACCACTCCTTCCACATAATTCACCAAGGCTCTAATATGATGTATTTGTGAAATAATATTAAAAGGCCTTATAAAATTTAAACACCCACCATTATTAATCAAAATAATAATTATGAAACCAATTTGAAAATTATTTGCAAAGAACATTTCTATTATCAAAACATGGGGATAACTATATTTTCTAAGAAAATAATTTACAACAAAAACTTGTTATAATATCTCCTCCAAATCTAAGATAAATTAATATAATTATAATTGAACAAAAATGGAATGGTCAAACTTATATAATTTATAGAAACCAACCAACCCAATGATAAAAGCGCTAAAGGGAGAAGCATGGAAGTGAAGGAATCACCAAAAATTTACTTGAGTATCGCTCAAGTTTAAAGGAGAATAAACATGCCAAATGAGAGAGGAGTCAACAATAAAATTAATAAAAATATTCCATATAGGAATTATTTACGTGGATAATTATTGATTCACAATATGAACTCTCAGTATTGATTCTATACTAAGAAATGAATCAGTGAAACATAACTCCATATCACCCATGGGCAATTCCAAAGTATGTCATCGAAACTCTTCATATTATTTCTACCAGCACAAAGTGATGACCAAGAGATAAATTATATAATTTATCCTTGATATCAACTCCTAAATTAGACTTGGTCCCAAAAAAATGGCCTAAAATACCTATTCATAACAAATAGGTGACATACGTGGGAAATCACATAAATCCTCAAAGGGTATTATTTTAATTATTTACTTGTAACTATTATTATATGTGAACTGAACTTGTCCTAAATGGATGTTACATAATCCAATGAAATCCTAAATTTATTAACTAATAATATAATATAGAATCTAAATAGTATTATACATCTGAAAATCCTTCTATATGTGATAATCATTACTCAATATAACTTGATTCCCCATCGGCTCTGTGATAATCTTCTAGAATATAGAAACCAACCCCGGATCCTTGTCCAACACAGTAGTATAGGGGAACCCATACAACCTCAAAATCACCTTTACTTATAGATTACTCAAATCATCAACCATCTAGGTGTCCTTGATAGGATTAAAATGAGTTGATATATTCAACCAATCCATCACTAACCTGAAATAATTAATTCCTTATGATATCAATGATAACAGAACAATGAATTCCCAAGACACATCATCCCACTTCCAAACTAACACAAAATGTGGTTGGAGTATACTAGAATAATTAATGTGATATTACATTATATTATATCATGAGTAACAAAGATACACATACTCAACAATGTTGTGTTTAATACTTGACCACATGAAAAGCCATCTAATTTCATAATACATATTTATATAACTAGGGTGAACAACCCATGAAGAACTATGAAAATCATGAAACACTAAAAAGATGAAAGGGGTCTGGGGATATTGAATATTTAGAATGAGATATAGGGATAGGGGAAAGACAAATGTGATAATTATAGGTAGATATGACACTATTTAGGTGAGTAATAGTGATAAGGATATGCATCATGAATGATGATGTAAAGTGATTGATTTCAAATAGTGAGATAATGTAGCCTAAAGGGATGATGGAACATTAATGATGAAAGGGGTTTAGGGTGTAAAAGCTACAAGTAATAACAATGTGAACGAGAAACATGCACAAGTATTGGATTGAAGTGAAAAAATAATTCATGAAATTTTTAAAATGGAGATAAAATATATAACCATAATGATTGAACATTACCTAGTGGGATTCCAAAAAGAATGAAATGCCACTAAGGTATTACAATCCTGGATTAGGTAAATGATTTTTTATGATGTTAAAATAAAATATAATATGGTCTTTATTAAATAGTATGAAGACCATTGTAAGATAGTTATATTAATCATATTCAATCCTATATTTCTATGAATGGATGACTATCCCTACAACCCTAAAAGGTTTTTATCCTCTTCAAAATGAGAAATCATGAAAATGATATGTTGTGAAAATATTAGGTGAATACTTTGTGCCACACATGATACATAAACAAACTCTCTCCTTCCATATTTTTTTGAAACATAAAATACACCTCTAATCACGGTTTGATGATGAAAAATGATGGTCACCCTCTCCATCTCCATCTCTACTTCCCACTAAATGAACCTATAAATCAATTATATTGAAAATTAAATAATTGTGTTTATTTTTATTTAAATATAAAAACTATAAATGTTTGTGAACTAAATGATTTTTAAATTGTTTGGTTTACCTACTCACCACCAGGCATCCATGAAATACCACCGGTAACCGATCCGATCATCTTATGATATAAATCAACCAACACTTTTTGAAAAGAGGATTTCTGAGTCCCCTATTCCTAAATAGTGTTTTTCATATAAACAATCTCTCTCTGAGAATCTTGGGTTATGGAGTGACTAAAACCAACAATTAATGTACTTGAACTCCCCATTTTCCTTCCAAATACCTCAGATGGTAATGGTCCCAAACCCATCTGGTGCACTCGACCTAGATGCTCCTTCCCACGCACTTTACCAACTAGGACATCCTAGTAGACTAAGTAGGACGATGTTTGATTGGTATCCCATAGTTCTTTATTTTTTACCTATAAATCATATATCATTCATATTAGAAGCAATATATATTAACATAGTGACAACTGATAATAAGTTATTATAATGAAAAATCAATTCATACCCCAACTTCTTTAGCATGCTCATTAACAAAACTCCCATCAGATTTTTTATAAACATCCAACGGCACTTTTATTCAAGATTCTTGGTTCTAAAAACCCTAATACTATATTAAACAATGATAAATAAATAATTTAATATATATTAAAATGATAGTATTGTCTTATAAATATTTGAACTAATAAAAATATTACAAGAGTCGATCAGCTTCTAGAAAAAATCATTGACCTTGTACTGTGAGGAATGATTTTATTAGCCTGGATTGATGAATTCTTCTATGAAATATCCTGAAATAAATAATATGTAATTTAATAGTAATGTATTAAATGTAATATCATTTTCATGTACATGTATAAATGTAAAATAAATTTAATATAATAATATATATTTAAATACCATGTGCTTCTCATCATGATGCCTATTAGAAAATCATTTCATTGCTCTCTTGGTACCCCATTGATTACCTTATCATATATTTATTGGTCATTCAACGAAGTATCATTGAATTCGTTCCATAATCTCTATTTATAATCATTCCATTTCATGCCCAAATTTTTCAATCTCCACATTCGTGTAAGAAGATCAGTAATGGTAAAGTGAAAAAACATCTACACCCAAAGATTCATTTTGAAAATATTAGCATTTAATAGCATAATGAAATTCAATTACACCATAATATATTAAAATTTCCTTTATTTGTGAATAAAAAACTTCATTTTTTCAAGATGAAGTCATATGCCTCTAATCATCATACGTAATGGGAAGTGTCGTCGGATTCACTACTAACTATCCTAAAATCTATCCTAGTAATATTGTAGCGTCATCCATTGGGACCCCATAGGAATTAACTAGGACAACTACCTTTAGTTCTTTTAAATTCCATACATTTAAAATTTTCATATTTTTCTCTATAGTGTCATTGTTTACATATTTTATGAAAATATATTTCGTAGAATAAAAAATGAAATAAATTTATTTATATTAAAATTTGTACCCAATCACCATCCAATATCACCGTGAAGAACAAGGAGTGGTGCCTCGCTCCCTCACAACTGAGGATTTTTAATTGGAAGGCATCGAATGAACTACTGATGGGATGCTAACAGAGGTTGTGAGAGATTGTACTTGGGGAAAGCAGATGGTGTCTTAGATTTTATAGTGAGGAAGATAGATAGATCGTCATCTGTCACTATGGTTGGTGGAATTTTTACTAAGAGTCGACTGGCAGTAGTATAATGCCTTCCTCATGGAATTCATGTAATTTAATCAAATAATATTAAGTTCAGAACATATATTTATAAGAAATAATGAAAAATATTTAAGTGATATCATATGCACAGTAATAACAAACAAAATATACATAACAATGATAATTAATGAGTTTACAGATGACATAAGTGGCTCATAAATGAATGGATAACTACACATACAATCATTTTCTCATTCAATCATGTCAGTTTCCTACTCTATAATTACTTCATATACTTCATACAACCTTGTATGAATAATATTTTCAATATAACAATAGTCAAATAAGTTTTCTTTATGATATTGATGGGATTTAATGTCAGAGTTCAAATATTCCAATTCATCACCCTTATCATACAATTTTCCTTTTTTACAAGAGAAACTACACTCCACCATTCATCCATGGCATCTTTCACATAATATAAATTTTTTATTTATGTTTATAAGATATACACATCATGTAGTTCATGGTCACCAACATCCATCTTGTGAGAGAAGTTCACAGAAGTAAATTTAATGGAATCTCATTTTACACCCCTAATAATATCCACCCAATTTTATTTGAATAAAACAACTAAAAAATACCATTGGTAGTTTAATTTGATAATATCAGTCAACATTCCATAGTATCCCACTTCAACAAATGTAAATATTCCACTATTCTGTGCTTTTAAACCAACTTCCCAATCTACATTATGGAATCTAAATATATTCATGCTGTAATCTTCAAACATTCCAAGTTGTTTTACAGGACCTCGAGTAGAAAGCATCAAATCATCTAAAAAAACTACTCGAGTATCAGTATTTATGATCTAAAAAAAGTAATATACATTATTAGATTTACAAAATATATGTATCAACCTAATATCCATATTTATTGTAATATTTATGAACTTAAATGTCCTGCAAACCATTCTACAAGGTCTTTATAAATAGTTTTTATTATATCTTTCACATCCATGTTAATCCTCGCATTCATCTATTTGTTTGTATCTAAAAATATTCAATACATGGATCAACAGTTTCACTATTCCGAAACACATATCTATGTACCTGTAATAATTCTATTTCTATTAGCGTAACATTTGATCTCCTCCCTACTGATCAGGAAATAGTAGGAATGATTTTTGATTCCCCATGTATTTTAGATTTAGTCGATGTGTAATAAACACGTCCAACTTGATTTAATCTTATCTCAATATCATCCATGTATCTAGAACAAAGTATAAGTCACTCCTCTTCCAAATAGACTTCAGAATTAGGTCATTCATGATGAGATTTATTTTTCACTTATTATTTCAAATACCCAAGATATATATGAAATAAAATAAAAAACATAATTTTTTATTTAATAAAGATCCAATAAATGTTTATTGAAATGAGAAACATATAAATAAAGTACCTCTAAATTGGATACATCCATCGATAATGTACATGGCCTCCTAATTTAGGTTCCTCACCCAAAATCAGAGTTAAATGCATAATTATACTAAAAAAAGATAAAAGATCATCTACATTGCACAAAGTGTAAATAAAAATCTATCTTAAATTTTATCAAGATCAAATGGAAGTAGATCGTTCTCACATAGTGGTCTGAAAAAATTTCAGAATTTGATTACAACAGTAGTATCCTTTTCATGCAATAATTTATGCACTGCCAATGGTAGAAATTTCTTTAATGAAATATGTGAACCTTTAATTTTAAATCCATTTATACTATGATGATTTAAGTTAACACACCTTTAGAATTTACTTTAATATCTTTCAGATACCATAATATGTTTTAAAATTCTATGTAATCTATCTTTATCCCTTTTTTCATTGCAAAAATTGTAGGAGCATACATTCCATTCTCATCTGGCCAGAGATCACACTTTATGTTCATTGGTTGTAATTATTTCTGAGCATCAATATGATACTTAGACTTTCCATGCTCATTAATCAATCTAAAGATCAAATTTTCACAAACATTATTCCCAATATGCATCACATTAATATTATGCCACGACAAATTAAATTCCCAATACAGAAGTTCGAAGAATATAATTTTTTCTTCCATTATTGTGTTCTGATTTCACTTGATGATGCACTTAAAACTTTTTCCCTACGATCATTAAAACAATGAACCTTCACAAATTATATTTTAACATTTCCATGTTGTGACAATATTTCAGAACATTTTGACAAATTTAGTGGTGGTCTATAATAAATGAAACTGTTGAATTTTGACTTGTTCAGCTGAAATATATGAGGTGCATTGAGAAATCCTCAAGGACACACAAAGAACCATTTTATACTGTGTGATATCTCTTAGAGATCAAAATAAATGTTATGAATTGGACATACTAAACCCATGTAGGTGATCTAATCAGCTTAATTCTGAATTCCATGGAACTCACTAAGGGTCCGCATTATACCAGCTTTCATTTTGAACATTGTTCTAAAAGATGCATCACGTGTCTTAACATTGTGGCTCTATAACTCCTATAATTCTTCAATAAAAGCCTGAAAGTATACTTAAATATCATTTCTAGACATCTGTTTACCAAGAATAGTCATCAAAATGATAAAAGATGTTTTTTTCATACACATCAATGGAGGATGACTATAAGGGATCAAAAAAACTGTCCAAATTCCATAATTGGTACAAAAATTCTAAAATGGGTTCAATCCATCAGTAGTAAATCCCAATTGAACATTCCTAGGATTAGATGATAAATCTAGATTTAATGAATTAAATTACTTCCACATTTTTGAATCTTTAGTATGACGCATTATCACATCATTTTTATTATCTACAGAATTCAACTTCTTGTGTTCAATGATTTATTGATGAAATGAATAATCTTTTCAATCAAGTTTTTAATAGAAATTAACACAAAACCTTTGTAGGTGTGTTACATTTCTTATTCTTTAGGGTAGTATATTGGTTCAAACTTCCAAAATCACGCATAAACTTCCATCTAAAAGAAGAACATTTTTCACAATCTTGTATGCTTGAATCCTCTCCCCAATAAATCATACAATCATTGCGACATAGATATATTTTTTTATAATTTAGACCAAGCTCGTTAACAAACTTATTATTATCATAAAAATAATCAGATATATTTGCTTCCGGAAATGTATCATGCAACAATTATAATATCATGGACATCACCTTATTTTTAATTCCATATAAGAATTTGATATGGTACAAAATTAGTAGAAAATAATGTTTTAAATATTTCAAATATCCACTATACAACTCTTGATTTCCATCATCAACTAAACTATGAAATGAACTTGTTTGATCAGATAATTTTTCTCTTACATTAAACTCTATAGAATCAATAAGAGGATCCAAGGATATGTTACAATCTAGATCTGGTTGTCATAGAGTCTCAAAAACATCACTTTTCCCATTTCTATATTTAGCACCCTCAACTGGTAGATCTGATATGTTTTGATGTTGATGTTGGTGTCTTTCAATGATTAATTTTCCATTTATATTGTTTTTCATTTCATTGTCCATAGTTGACGATGTTGGGAGCTCATTATTTGGATTGACATTAGTGTTAAACCTTTCTGTAAAATTCGATTGTCCATTCCAAGTCCAACAATAATATTGAGTAGGTAATTGCTTCAATATCAAGTTTTCATAAACTTCATATCTCTTCTACCATCTTCTAAATTTATATTTAGAACATGGACATCTTATTCTCCCATCAACAGATCAATTGCTAATTGTAAAATAAAAAAACTAATCCAAAACTTTAGCATACTAAGGTGTGTTCCTCTGTGATTTGATCAAGCTTTTATCCATATATATATCCCAATGTTCCTACACATTATTAAAAAAATTAAATGCATAACTATTACTAAATAGAAAAAATGATTCATATATACTTGAGGAAAAAAATATGAATATGTTAAATAAGGTAATCTAATATAAATATATGTGGTAAATAATGAATCATCTAAGTAAATACTACTTAATCCAAATAATAAATATTATTATATTTACCCCTCATAAAGGGTATATTAATAATATAATAAATTCAAAATTCAATATATGAATGATATATATGTGTTCACCATTAATTTAAAGGATTAAAGGATTGAGTATTCCTGAATTATATTCAATTTATGAAAAAATATTTTTAAACACTTCGAATGATTATGAAGTATAATTGAAGTGGTGTATTGTTCTTATGATAAAAATTAACATCTTATAATCCTTCCTGAGAAAGAAGGTCGATGGTTTCAAAATAACATATCACCTTTGTAAAAAAGGAATTATAAATGAATTTTTACATATAAAAACATCCTTGATGATGAATCATCAAATGGTGTTACACAATAAGTGATCAAGAATCAATTAACAAGATTTTGTGATTTCAATCACCAAAATTATAAATAATTATATTTATGAAGGGGTCAATCAAGTAACATAAATTCCTTGCAGTTAAATACTTTTTAATATAAAATGTAAAAATAGTTAAAAACATCAAAGAAAATTTTGAAAACATATTTAACATTCACAAAAAATACATACATACATGTTGCATTCAATAGAAACTTTTGAAAATGTGAAGTGAAATATCATACATATCATAGTTTCTAGTATGACATTTGAATCCTCTACCACATGATCTAACAAATATAAATGCCCATAATTTGTCATAATCTAAACCTAATTTTCTAGATGAGAATCTTCTATCATCTAAGGATTGTTCCCCTTTCCCTTGAATACATCCAACTGAAACTGATAGCATTTAGTGTGAACTGACCCAACCTTTAAGATCTGAGGAGGTATCCCGTAAAAATGATACATATAACCTAAGAACAAACATTGGTGAAAAGCACAGAATATTCTTGGTACTATTGTTTGGTATGACCTACCCTCACTTATTAGAAACATACAAATGTCCTACACTCTAAATGTGTCCTGGGAATAGAATCAAAATGTAATTACACACTCAAGATACTTCCTCATTCGGATTCCTCATGTTTCATCCTTTTACATAAATAAGAACTATAAATTCCACCTATAATAGTATAGTAACCATCCAAACCTATTTTTCCTACAAAATTTTTCTTATACATGATCACCTTATCAACCATTTTATCATAATTCAGTAGATATAAAAGAATAACCCTCTACCTCACCTCCTGTCTCAACCCCATCACAAAGCATGATCATTCAAATAATTATTCATGATGGGATTTGAGGATATTAAAACTAACTCAAAAAAATATAGAGATATACCCCATTATTGAATAAACATCTCTATCCATAATTCTAGGTGGAATTATCTATAAACCTAAAACATATAATTTGATAAACACATAATTCAATATGGATAACACATAAAAGGCTATCTAATTACTCATAATAGTTTTAAATAACATCAAAACCTATCAAAATTCCCAAGAACAAAAGTTAAATCATGATGTAATTCCAAAAAAAACTTGGTGAATCGAATTTTTATATAGTCAAGAGCTAGACCAAAACTCCCTTTCACTTAACACTCGACCTTTTGAGGGGCGGTGAGGTTCTAGGTCGAGACTGGTAGAGGGGGTGGTGAGCAGCTAGGTCAAGACCGACACCGAGGGGTGGTAGGGGTAGGTAGTGGGGTAGAGGTTCAAGACATGTGGTAAGGGGTAACAGGGGTCGGTATTGGCAGCGAGGGGCTGTGAGGGATTCTAGACATGATATCAAAACAAATCAAAATTTACACTTTAATATGATTTTTTTTAAAGCAGTTTTTCCACCTTGTTATGGAACACTAAATTTGAAAATAAATTTTTATGATTTGATATTATTAATCTTCAATAATAAAATTAATTTCTAAAATCATAATACAAAAATTATCTTAGGTATAATTTTTTTATTTTCTGAAAAAGATTATATTTTTAATGAATAAAGACAAAAACAAATTTTTATAAAAAATATTATTTTTCACAAAAGTAATAACTCAAAAGTATCAAAATGTTTTGAATATGTTTTAATATAGCCAAATAATTATTTATTAATATTTAATACACTTAGTTAATTTATAATCAATTTTATATTTTTTTCGTATAATTTTGTTTTTGTTTAAAAATTATTTTTTCTAGGAACTATTTAAAAATGAATAATGTTTCTCCTTTATAATATATTTATACAATACCAAATGAATAAATTTTTAATCGAAATTTATAGATTATAGGTTATTTAATTTTAATTTATATACATATAATGATTATTTTAATTCACTAAATTAATATATAATCATCTTTTTCTGAAAAAATAGTATTCTAAAAAACCTGTTATCTCGCTGTGTCTGTGTGATTAATATTAAATTTAATTTTGCAGTTATAGGATTTGAATTTTTCAAAATGGATTTCAAATTTATAATCATAATAATTTATAGTGTATAATAAGGCCAAAATAATTTTTTACCATAATGATCAGTGAAAACATTTAAAATTAATCATAGTGGTTATGGTAAAAATGAGTTTTCTAAGAGATTAAAATTTAAACATAATAGAATAATTACTCAAAAACATATCCAATACCCATTGGATAGTCATATTTATTCCTTATACATTATACAATCGATAATATACCATTATTTCATCATGGTTACATGAACAAATATGGGTGGAATTCACTCTTATAAAATAATTATAAGTGAACCACTTATCTCACATATAAAATGATAGTCGCTCTCCTCCTATTTTCACACCATCAGAACACCTTGGTTGGGAAAATACAAGAACACATAACATCCAAAATTACATCTCATAATCATAGAATAATTACTGTGGTCATAAATCAAACCATGTATAGAGTTTAGTGGAAACCAATAGAGGATAACCGAAGAAGAGGTAATATTCCTAAACAAGACTTTTTATTTTATTTATTTCTCCACCCCCATCAATTATACGTAAAAAGAGATTAAGTAATATCCCAAAAATATTACATATACCTTTATGTAATAATTTTAATTTCACAACCTAAATATTTTAACTCGTACAAAATATGGGTTACGAAATCTGTCACGAACCGAATCTCGTCGCCATCAAAACCGTCACCCAACCCGGCCCACGACAAGGCCCGAAGGGAGTTCCCAATCCCCAAGGGCTGGCACAAGTGCCCTGTTATCATAAAATAAAGTTTTGGGAAGATTTACCCGAGTTTATAAACATTAAACAACAAAAAAAAACTCAATAAAATGAATCTGGATTTTTCAACTAAAACCATCTTTTACAAAATTCAGAACTGAATTAAATGTTTTAAAACAACTCATCAAGACTATAATAAAGGTAAAAAATCAAAATGAAACAGCCCAAGAACCCTCATGGTAAGGGGCACCACCCTCAAGCCATCTCAGTAGGACTTCACTACCAAGGACCCGCTAGAAACCCGAACCACGAGAACTAAAAACTGTATCCAAACCTGCAACAACAAAATAACCAAGTCTACTTACACCCAAGGGTGTTAGTAGAGTGTAGGACAATTCCCAATAGGATACCTCCACTATGATATTCCATGTGATAAACATTCAATGACAAAAATCTTGTAGGTTTTCATAAACCGAAAATGCTAGTTACAATTTCTAAAAGATTAAACAAAAAAATTAAAATAGTTTTCAAGTGGGTTATCATTAAGAATCAAAACTTTTTAAAAAAATAATTTCAACACTACTGAATTTTCCATCCAACCATTCTGTATGCCAACAATAATCAGAAAGTAACTAATGGGCACAAGCAATATGAAATAACCCCTAGACCCTAGCTCATTGTGGGTCCCAGGTACCTCATATGTCGATGAGAGTAACCATCACAATTTCTGTTCTCGTGCACGAGCCACTAGTAGGGAACATACCCATAACCTAGTGGTCCCCAATCACTGTCATCATAGTCTAGTTAGAGTTGTAAGCTTCAATATTTTTAAGTGAAACTGAGGCCGAACCCCACGGATTCACTAGCATACTAGTACACATCCACCCACCTAGATACCCGGGTTTTCCCCTTGTGCTCAGACAAGTTCAACAAGTCAATAAATATACTTTTCACATGAAAATATCATTTTCACATCACAAGTTCACTAAAAATCTCACATGTATTTCACACAAGTCTAAAAAAAACACTTTTTTATTCAAATGAATTTTGAAATCATACTCACACAAAAAATAGCACACAATCGATTTTGCACATCTTTCACAATTCAAAAAATCCATTAAAAATTTTATAAAATCTTTCCCAACATTTTAAACATCACTTAATAGCCCACTCACATGTTACATAATACCCTTTTCATAAAAAAAAGTCCATTTTTCACATCACACTCATGTAAAACAACCTGAAAACACGTTTCGCACCCATATCCCAATTTCATAAATCACCTCGACAAATTACAAAACATTACCAAAATGATTCACAACATAGCTGAACACATTATGTTTCAAAAACTCATTTTAGGAACATACTATCACCAAAACAGTACATAATCAACCATTTCACACTTTTTGTAACTCATTAAATCATTTACAATTTTCATAAAACCAGCCCAAGAGGTGCAACCATGGTTTGCATACAAAACCCATTTCAAAACCCAAATTCAAGACCAAAACAATGCCAATAACAATACAAAGAAGCATTTTCAGCTCTAACAACATTTATTAAATCAACACCATGTTTTATACAAATTCCTCAAACAATACCACAAAAGGTACACATGTTTTCACAAATCACATTCAAGAAATACAACATGGTTTCACACATTAAAACCATTCAAAAATCCCATTAAAAGTCCCACATGACATTAAAGAATTAACAAAACAGAATTTTCATCCCATTTCAACAATAAAAAATCTCTTTCATATGTTATAAAATACACCCAAACATTTCCCCAAGAGCCATGCATGAAAAGCACCCAATTCCAAGAAAAAATGCAACGACAAAATTAAACACTTAACCAAATCCATCAAAAAAACTTTTTCACACCACACATAACAGATTTCAAACATAATAAATTAATAAACCAAGCAATCTAACTCATCATAAAATGGTTATACATGGAATCACCTACCTTTTATGTCGAAACACTCAAAACATGGTGAGAAACATAAACTGCACCACCGCTGCACCTCAAGGAAGTGAAATACAACCTAAAACCAGAAGATTTCACACAAAAGGAATGATATAAAACCCTAGGATTGAAACCTAACTTATGGAAATTAGTAACCTTATGGATAAGGTATGAAACCCTAATCATGATGAATTTAACCCTAAGAAAATTGAAAGAAGAATGAAGAAGAACAACTTATTTAAGGGATCTTGTAGAAATCGCCTCACATACACCAGTATCTAAATTTGAAAATAGAAACAAATTCAGAGGTTGTTTGAACAAGATATAAGAGGTCATTTAGGAACTAGAATGGAGGTAAAAGAGTAATAATTGAGAGCGTTAAAAAGGGATGAAGTTGCCTCTTCAATTCTGGCCGATTTGGGAAACCCTATGACGTTCTTCCCTAATTCGCGATTTCAAAAAGCTACAATGAGGGGGGAAAGGCAATGGGAGCGCGGATGGGCTTCTTAGGGTCGAAAGTGAGGTGGAATCACCAATTATTCATTATAATGAATAAGATATTAAAATCATAAAAAAACAATTTAAAACTGGAAAATGGGCTTTCGGTTTGGCCCAATTCTTAAATAAAACCCCAAATACCCCATCCTTATGGATTCCTAACGGGTCAAAACTACAATGGTGGTGTTAATATGTCATGGGAGACCATTTAGAACTTGTAATTGGTGAAAAATATAACAAATTAAAAAGTTATAAAAGAAAAAAAAATTATTTTTAAATCTGGAATTGGGCTCACGGTTTGGCCGAATTCACGAAAACTCACCCATTCCATCATAAAATCTTTGAAAACCCCAAAAACAAAGCATAAATAGCAATTAAATTAAATTTAACATTAAAATAAGTCATTTATTTGACAATTCTCCCCACCATTAAAAATTTTCGTCCCCGAAAAGCTAGAACATGGCTAGATACCAAATCCAAACCCAACTGATAAACCAAGATGTATTTCCAAGCTTCGCCCCAAAGGTCCAAAACACCTCTAGTGATAAATTAAGGAAGGAATATTTCACAACCAAAACATAAACCTCTTTACTGAAATTATCAATAACATCCAGGATTTATCCTGAAATAAAACTCCTCAAACACTATCTAAACAAGGCTAAAGTATTTTACCCAAATGAACAAGAACATTAAACAAGGTTACACTTACCTCGATATAACTAAACCATTGGGAACTATCCAATCCCAATGTTTAAGCAAGGAAAATGTAGGTGGTTATATAGCTCTGAAGGAGACTACCCACTTCCAAGACAAGACCATGTACAAAAGTGAGTTACTGGTACAAGGATACACAAATGGGCTCCCCAACCATAAGAGACAACTTAAATTTTTTTCCGAGACAGAATCAAGACACTAACAGGGGATCCCTGAACAAACTCCCGGGTACAAGGGGTAGAATCCCATTAGGTATTTTCAAAATAAAATACATGAGACTCATAGTGGGTCTCCCCACCATAAGAACCAACCATCTTAACTGACCAATATGGGCCGGCACAGAAAAACCCCAAAACGTAAAGAGTCGGGACGACCGCACTGTTAGCCTGCATAGTTTGGGAAATTGTGCGCTAACCATGTGGATCCTTATACCTACATGGTTTTCTGGAGAATGGTTACTACTAAATTTTCACTCAACATGTCTAGAAAAATCTAAAACATTTCCCCTGAACCCAAAGGAAACCAAAGGGGAAAAGAAAGTCATTGGGAGATAACATGGGGATGAGGCCCTCCACCTCTTTCCCCCGAACGGGAACAAAAGAAGAAAGATGACAACACCAAATGTTTAAAATATTCCCATCTCTCATACTGAGAACAATTCTTTGTATAAGGTTAAAAACTACACCGGTATTTCCTCTGACTATGTGCCAGCTTCTCTCCGGGACCTATGGCTGGAGCTGTAATGATTAAAGCATCTTTGGCCTCATAGTTAGGATTTGGAAACCCCTGAATAGAATTTCTTCTTTCGATGCTACAAACAACTACATGAAATACCAGATGGGTTCACCAAGACAAAACACACTCCAGAACATACTTTACCCTAACATGGAATTTCACTGAAATAAGGGTTTATAGGATGCACTCACATCACACTTTTTTCCTTCGGGTGAGAAACAACAGAAATAAAGGACACATATAAACACCTTCCTCTAAAACAGAGGATGTCGAGATATCTTGAAATGAGAAACACTTCTGAAAAAAAGACTCACAAAATATTGTACAATTTCACCTTTAAAATAAAAAGATCACACGACATCACAACGCGTCCGCAAACATGACCAAAGCGATTCATAGAAATAATACAAGGAGGGGCCTTATACAACATCCCCAAATATCACAGCATGCCAGAAAGTGTCCATAACAGCCTCTCATGGCCAGATTTCCCACACGAGTGGTCTAACATAAACCCCTTCTTCGAATAGACTATGAAGGACCCAGAGGCCCTCTGAGACACTATCCATACTGACAACCCCAGACAACATCCACCGTTGATGAATCAGGTAGCTTAAGAAACTAGGATCTCTTTCAACCATCCAAGAGCACTCTTCCGCAATAAGAGGATCCGAAAAAAAACCAAGAATGTAAATGGTGTAGACTCATTATAAAAAGATCAAGAAAGGATTCCATACATTGATCAACTGGGGGATTTTCCAACAGCAAAACAATCCAGGTTGCACTTCAGTTGTGCACTAACCCTTAATGGGGGTGTACCCTATCCAACGGGAGAACCCAAGGACCCAACCAAGCTGGTCCATTGGTAAAAAAATTCAACAAAACAGATCTAAACACAATAATGGAACCACCATAAAGGTGTTCGGAAATATATCTCATAGGAGACTACTAACTGGTCCTTCTACCCAGCTTACCGACCAAACACAAACCCAAAACACAGTTCGAACAAGAGGGGTTCTTGGACTCAAAAAATCCCACAACATCAACATTTTCCAAATACACACAATATACACCATCCCAAAAAATTCATCAAGACATCATGTTTTTCTTTAAAACATTTCTTTGAAAACAAACAGTTCAGCGGTTAGTGTATCCACCAATGGTACCCCATGGGCCTCACACATGCATGTTTTTGTGCCACACCAGGCACCCTCCTCATATTCGTCCCGGAACTCATCCAGTCATACAATCAACCATCCATAATCCCATATAACCCCATGAATTTGGTCTCTCATTGAAATACCAAAAGATAAAACTACAATTATTTCCACTTTTCAAAAAAACGGTCAACAAACCCATCTTTTTTCTTAAAACTCCTTAAAATGAGATCAATATCCCAATTCACATCTTTCAAAACATTTCATAAGGACACAACCATTTAAAAAAGAACTCACTTTCAATTTATTCACATCAATTTTAAAACATCTCATCTCATTAAAACTCCCTTTAATTGTTTAGAAAACTATATTAGAAACACTTTTTAAAACCAACTTCAATATGGTTCCTGGTTTCGAAATAGGTGTAAGCACACTATTTTCCATTTCAAAACAATTCTGAATATTCAGTTCCACCATTTCATAAATCAAACCATTCCCTATTTATTTGAAAATCATTTCACAAAAACTTTACGCTTCGTAAAACCAAGTCACTTTAAAACCAAAGTTCTATGATTTCAAAACTAAACCAAAAAACAATGCGAGAGGAAAATAGTTTCAGTGGGTGACTTGGACATATGGTTGGCAGCCATATTCTAATCACTTCACTATCACAGAGAGTGTTCTAGGGAATATCCCCATCTCCACATGGCTTTCCAGACCCTGTGAGTTCACTAAGACCATTAACCCAACTCTCTTTTCATTTCCCCTAATCATCATCAGACCAAGAAAACCAAAAGACATAGATAAATCCTAACATCCCATGGAAACTTGAATCCCGACATGAGGTGTGGTGATCAAGCACACTACCCATAATAGGAATTTCATAACCTGAAAATCTTAACTCCAGACTATTTGGACTATTTCCCAAATAACATGACTCAAATAGAGCGAGCCTCCTTTGATACCATTTTGTCAGGAACCGAATCTGGTCGCCATCAAAATCAGCACCCGACCTGGCCCGCAACAAGGCCCGAAGGGCGTTCCCAATCCTCATGGGCTGGCACAAGTGCCCTGGTATCATAAAATAATGTTTGGGAATGATTTACGCGAGTTTATAAATATTAAACAACAAAAAAACTCAATTAAATGAATCTGGATTTTTCAACTAAAACCATCTTTTACAAAATTCATAACTGAATTAAATGTTTTAAAACAACTCATCAAGACTATAAAAAAGGTAAAAAATAAAAATGAAACATCCCAATAACCCTCATGGTAAGGGGTGTCTCCCTTAATCCATCTCCACCGGACTTCACCACCAAGGACCTGCTAGAAACCCGAACCACTAGAACTAAAAACTGTATCCAAACCTGCAACAACAAAATATCCAAGTCTACTTACACCCAAGGGTGTAAGTAGGGTGTGATAAAATTCCTAGTAGGATACCACCACTAAGAGATTCCATGTGATAAACATTCAAAGAAAAAAATCTTGCAGGTTTTCATAAACAGAAAATGCTAGTTACAATTTCTAAAAGATTAAACAAAAAAATTAAAATAGTTTTCAAGTGGGTTATCATTAAGAATCAACACATTTTAAAAAAATAATTTCGAAACTACTGAATTTTCCATCCAACCATTCTGTATGCCGACGGTAATCACAAAGTAACTAATGAGCACAAGAAATAGGAAATAACCCCTAGGCACTAGCTCATTGTGGGTCCCAGGTACCTCGTATCTCGATGAGAGTAACCATCACAATTTCTGTTCTCATGCACGAGCCACTAGTATGGAACATAACCATAACCTAGTGGTCCCAAATCATCATCATCATAGTTTAGTTAGAGTTGTAAGCGTCAATCTTTCTAAGTGAAACTGAGTCCAGACCCCACAGATTCACTAGCATACTAGTACACGTTCACCCACCTAGATACCCGGGTTTTCCCCTTGTGATCAGACAAGTTCAACAAGTTAATAAATATACTTTTAACATGAAAATGTCATTTTCACATCACAAGTTCACCAAACATCCCACATATATTCCACACAAGTCTAAAAAATCCATTTTTTCATTCAAATAAAATTTGAAATCACACTCACACAAAAAAATAGCCCACAACCGATTTTGCACATCTTTCACAATTCAAAAAAATCCATTAAAAATGTTATAAAATCATTCCCAAGATGCTAAACATCACTTAAAAGCCCACTAACATGTTACATAATACCCTTCTCATAAACAAAGTCCATTTTTCACATCACACTCATGAAAAACAACCTGAAAACACGTTTCACACCCACATCCCAATTTCATAAATCACCTCGACAAATTACAAAACATTACGAAAATGTTTCGCAACATAACTGAACATATTATGTTTCAAAAACTCATTTTAGTAACATATTATCACCAAAACTGTACATAAGCAACCATTTCACACTTTGTGTAACTCATTAAATCATTTACAATTTTCATAAAACCAACTCGAGAGGTGCAACCATGGTTTTCATAAAAACCCATTTCAAAACCCTAATTCAAGACAAAAACAATGCCAACAACAATAAAATAAAGAATCGGAAGCCCTAAAAACATTTATTAAAACAACCCCAAGTTTTATAAAAATACCTCAAACAATACCACAAAAGGTACACATGAAAAACACATGTTTTCACAAATCACATTCAAGAAGTACAACATGGTTTCACACATTAAAACCATTCAAAAACCCCATTAAAAGTCCCACATGACATTAAGGAATTAAAAAGCCAGAATTTTTATCCCCTTTAAACAATAATAAATCTCTTTCATATGTTATAAAATAAACTCAAACATTTCCTCAAGTTCCACTCATGAAAAGCACCCAATTCCAAGAAAAAATGCAGCGACAAAATTAAACACTTAACCAAATACATCAAAAAATCATTTTCCCACCACACATAATAGATTTGAAACATAATTAATTAATAAACCAAGAAAACTAACTCATCATAAAATGGTTATACATTGAATCACCTACCTTTAATGTCGAAATACTCAAAACATGGTGTGAAACATAAACCGCACCACTACCACACCTCAAGGAAGTGAAATCCACCTAAAACCAGAAGATTTCACACAATATACAAGATATCAAACCCTAGGATTGAAACCTAACTTATAGACATTAGGAACCTTATGTATAAGGTATGAAACCCTAATCACATTTAATGTAACCCTAAGCAAATTGAAAGAAGAATGAAGAAGACCAACTTATTTGAGGGATCTTGTAGAAATCGCCTCACATACACCAGTAGCTGAATTTGAAAACAGAAAAAAAAAATCAGGGGTTGTTTGAACAAGATATAGTAGGTCATTTAGGAACTGCAATGGAGGGAAAAGAGTAATAATTGAGAGAGTTAAGAAGGGATGACCTTACCTCTTCAATTATGGCCGATTTGAAACACCATATGAAGTTCTTCCCAAATTCGAGATTTCAAAGAGCTCCAAGGAGGGGGGAAAGGAAATGGGAGCACGGATAGTCTTCTTAGTGTTGAAAGGGAGGTAGAATCACTGAAACATTCATTATAATGAATAATATATTAAAAACATAAAAAAAATTAAAACTGGAAAATGGGCTTTCGGGTTGGACCAATTCTTAAATAAAAACCCAAATACCCCATCGTTATGGATTCATAAAGGGTCCAAACTACAATGGTGGTGTTAATATGTCAGGGGAGACCATTTTGTAATTATAATGGGTGAAGAATATTAAAAACTGAAATGGTTATAAAAGAAACAAAATATATTTTTAAATCTGGAATGAGGCTCACGATTTGGCCTAATTCACGAAAACTAACCCATTCCACCATAAAAGTTTTGGAAACCCAAAAAAACAAAGCATAAATAGAAATTAAATTAAATTTAACATTAAAATAAGTCATTTATGTGACAAAATTAGTATTTTTGTATATGGCTGATGACGACCTCGCAAAATGATTCCATTCTTTTTTCCATTACCACCTCTCACAGTTGGGTATAATGATGTATATAATCTTTATATATTATATATACAAAAATATTATACCAATTGGGTCATTATATCATATATTTTTCTTTAAATTCCTCAATATAGTGGATATGACAATGGTGCTCATGTGTTAGGAAAACAACAATCTTGCAAAGCGATGTGATTCATTTCCACTAATGCATTTTATGGAAGGTAATTAAAAAAATTATAATGAATATATGTGATATAAAACTAATACTTATGATATTAATGAAATATTTATCATTATGGAAATATAATTTATCCTTATTTTTTTCATTTTCACTCATTGAAATAAATGATAACATCATTTGTGGATATGCGGGTTACTGCCTGCCCAAAATGATGTGAGTATTTTTTTCATATATATCATAGAAATGATATATATATATATAGTTATATATATATAACTATATATATTACTATATAATGTTTCACTTATGATATAATTATCATTATTTTAAGAAAATATATTGCATACCATCTTTCCATAATGACCATTGAAAAAATAGAAACGTTACTCAAGTGTACATATGGCCTACTGTGTCCATGATCATAACATTAGTTCATTTATCACAAAAGAATCATGATTTTTTTATAAGTATAATTTATTTATAAAAATTATAATTATTTCATTATTATTATTCTTAAAATGTTTAAATAAAGAGCTCTTAGACCATTGTCAGCCTATCGAATTCATTTCTTACAAATAAGCCGAATATGGTAAAAACATCCAATGAAAATTTAATTGAATATTTAATTTTATATAAAATTTTAATAAGGTAAATAAAACTAATAATAAAATTTATAAAATATAACTATAAATTAAATAATTAACATAATTTTGTTTTTTGGAAGATAAAGACAAATGCAATAAGTCAGACTCATGTTAAGGGTTTTCTCATCTCACTTTTATTTATTTGAGAAATATTCCCTATTCAAAAGTTTTTTTGTTGTGTGGTGTATATAAATTCCGTTAATATATTTTAAAATTATTATTTTTAAATTTTGTGGGACATAAATATACTTTTTAGGATCTCTATTTCATGGGGTTTTCAATTTCAATGTTACCAAAGCATTAAGGTATTTTATTTATCTATTTACCTTTTTTGAGACTTATGTTATGTTATAAAGTTATCTTCTATTAGGAGGTGTATATACCTCCCCTTTAACATATTATATCATGAATTTCCATAAATTCATGATATTATAAGATTCTCTGATTTTTATTATTTCATTTGGAATATGATTCATAGTTACAAAAGTGATAAGATTGTTTTATTACAATCTCATAGTTTAGGGGGATTATTTAAGATTATTATTATAATGATGAGATCTTCTAATCCAACTATCAATAAACTCTTTAATTTTATTTTCCACTATTTAATCATGTTATTTAAAAGTAATAATACCATTTTCCCAGAAATTATTACTTAAAATTTTTGAGGAAGTAATTTTATGAAAATCTAACATTATTTCTCTATTTGGAATGAAATCTGGTTTTTTCATAAAACATGTTTTCTAAATCAAATTCAACAATTTTTTAAATATTTGAAATTATTTATTAATTAAATTTTTACGCATTTTTTATTTTTTTTATTTTTCAAAGCAATAGTATTTTCACATTCTAAACAAGGCACTTTTCTAAAACATTTACCTTATAAAAGAAATTTTCTCTACCACATTTATAGAGTTACCCACAAACATGACCATAATTTATATTTCTATGATTTTTCCTGTTAAAAATTTTATTTTTAAATAATTTTTTTTAAAATATTATAGAAAATGTTTTTTAAAAAAAATTATTTTCCAATAAAATAATTTTCAATATATTTTTTGTTATCAAAATTTATTTTCAAAAGTAAAACAAAATTTTTCTTGAAAATATCTTTAATGATATTTTAATTGTATTTCTATGAATAAATATCTACAATATTTTTTTATTTGTTTTACATCGGGGATATTGGGTATCGATACCATCCCCTTTATTTCTATGGATTGAATAATATTTTTTCAAATAGGTTATAATGAAACCTATTTCTCTTTTATAGGTTAATCATGAATCAAAGAGATTATTTTGGAAGTTGTTTCATTTTCTTGGGTTAACTATGTTATGAATGTAATAATAATGTTTTTTTATTTTTATAAGAATATGAATGACTTTTTTACATTATTCATGTTTTGGTTCATAGAAATTACTTATATATTGGGGCATCCCAAATATTATTGGCTGATCCCATAACATCTTATATGATTTTGTGGCCCAGATAGTGCTAGGTGAGCCTCTTACATCATATACATTTGGGTGGCTGAGAAAATGTATGGTGATCCCATTACAACTTATATTATGGGGTGAACCAAATTTTTTTGGGTGATCCTGTAACATCTTATATGATTAGGAATCTCATATTTCTTTGAGTGAGCCCGTTATAGATTATAAAATGGGTGCACTCATCTAACTCTAAAATTCATTGGGTAATGATTATGTTCTTGGGATAATTACATTAGAATTTAGTCATATAGTAATTCCAATTATAAAGGTTTTATATGGGTTCTATAAGTGTCATATGAATATGATGTCCCAAGATACCAATACATTGTATCTATTCTTTCTATTGTTTTATAATTTTTTCATTTCGTCAATATTGATATCCCATGTCTCGTAATTATTGATTGTTATGAATATTTCCTTTGTTAAACCCTTATCAAATGGTTTATGATTAATTATTTGGGTATTGATGGGTCTGAGTTATTTTTTGATTCACTCATGCTCTATGATTATTTCATCATACCATTTGGTAATTCTTATGTTCATTGATGAAATTTGGTTTTTAGTGATTATGTTTACCCTTATTTAAAATATTATATCCCCCTTTTTATGTATCATTTTCATCAAACTATCATTAAATGATTTTGTACTCATTATGTCAAGAAGGGATTTCATATGGATGAGGATGATGACCTAATGTGAAACAATAATAGATCTGTTTAGTGGGATAAATTATTATTTAACATCATGGTCATTGTTTATTTAGTATTTTTTCAATATCTCTATGGCACTAAACCTAAAAGGTATATAAAATTTAAGTTTTAGAATTTATCCTTTTAATGTTATAAGGTTTGGATGGAATAAATTGGGTTGCAATTATCTTTATAAAATCCAAGAATATAATGTTTATGATTTTAGAACCGGATCCAGGAGTATTAGTTTTGGGTAGTTTTTTGGGATAACCCTCCCAGACTGACCATTTTTCAATGTATTACAAGAACATATAAATTATATCACCTTTACTAATGATTATTAAAGGAATCCAAATATCCTTGAGGTAAACCTCAATTCTTGATCAGGTTCAATGGAGAGGTTCACTTCATATAGTGTCACACTATAGCATATATGTAACATGGATATTTTTATAAGAGGGATATAGTTTTTTTTAAATAATGTGTGTTGAAATTAAAAGGTGATCTTCCATTACAGAAATTAAATTTTTGGAATTAGGTGACTTGATAATACCAAAAAAATAATTCATTTTAATGTTTTTAAACTTCAATATTGGTATGTGTGTAACACCAAGAAGTTTTTATGAAATATTTTATTCAAATAATTTTAATTCCTCAATAGATTGTATTACATGAAAACATGATTTTGAAAGAACTGTGAGATGCCCACTATATAAAATAACCATTATAAATTAGTCATTAGGTTTGCAGGAATAAATGTAACTAACTTTTGAATATGTATGAAGAATTCAGTAACTACCAATTATTTATGAAAAATATAAATCAATTATATATTTGTATTTTTATATGAAAAAATTGTGTGAATTACTATTATTAAATGAAATTAATAAAATATGTCTTTTATATACTCAATAAAATACTTTTTACATTCATCTAATTGATATATTTGTCATTGGGTAGGAATAAACCCTATTTTATGTACAAAACATATATTTTTCAAAAGGGAAAATTTACCACCTTTTAATGGAAAACCTTTTTTAAAGTAAAAAATTTGGAACATAAATAATTTTTATATGAAAACATAAAACTATTATTTCAAATCAGGATATAAAAATTTACTTTGTATGAATTTTGGATATTTTTCTGAAAACATTCATGTTTTGATGAATAGTGATAATACACTACATTGTAATTTAAAACAAGTTATTTCATCAAAATAATTTATATGGTTAAATTTTATTATTGAATTGTTTAAAAGTATGAATATAATATTTTTTATCATTTAATATAATTTTGTAAATTTTTATTTACTTTACATTGAATTCACTTGTAAAAACATTTCAATCTTTTACATTGTTTTAACTTTTAAAACTCATTCTCTCTTTCTAAAAACGGGATTAATTTTAAATTATTTAAAGATAATTATATATTTTTAATTTTTTAGAATGCATTCCATATTTGGAATTATTTTTTTCAAATTATGTAAATATATTTCTTTTATTTTTGAGAATTTTGAATAGTAACTTCGGTATTTTTTATTAATATGGTAAAATGGTAAATCCAGAAATTAAGGGTAAAAAATGTTATTAAATTACACTATCTCTTTTCCTAATATCATTTGATGAGTTTTTTCGACATAAATCATCCTTAGATCCAAATGGAATCATTTAGGAGCTAGTTGGAAGAGATTAGGTCATTTAATTTGTTTTATTTAATGAAAAGGTAAATATGGCTTGCTAAAATTTTAATAAATAAATTATTTTTAATATAAGGTCATAGAAGATAAAAAATAATATTATAAATACTTATTGGAAATATAATTTTTTTATCATGGTTATTTATTTTTAAATGTTAGGAAATAAATAATTACCTTATATGTTTATATATTGACAATACAGGAATTACTAAATTGATGAAAACTCAATAAATTAAGTTTTATTAAAATTAAAAGACACCAACACTTGACAAAATATTATTACTTGAGTATATCTCGACCATAACCAACAAAGGGTATAATTATTTACTATTTCGTTCTATATGGGAATGAATATGACACTTATAATATTTTCATTAAAGTGATGTTAAAGTTGTAACAATTAGGGTTTAATTAATATAACATTTTTCTTTAAGGAGTTTACAGAAGATTTATTTGATTAGAAGTATTATTATAAAATATAGAGGAATTATATTTTTCATAGAATTTTATTTTTTTAATTTTCATTCAAAAAATATGAATATTAAATAATAACACAATACTATTATAGTAATTAATTTATTAAGGGAAATATCAAATAAATATTATTAAAAATATTAAAATAAATATAATTTAATTTAATTAATATGTCCAATGAATTTTAAAGACTAACTTGAACTCTTAGTAATAGAACTAAATAATTGTTTTGAAGTTAACTTATTATCCTAATATTTTAAAAAATCATTGAATTTAATAGTGTCAAAATTGACACTATTAATTATTTTTCAAAATGGTGTTCTATTAATTAAAAAAAGGATATTTTTTTAAGAAAAATATTTTATAATAATTATATGTTCTAAAATGTTCAAAATTATTTATTTATTCACTAATTTATTTCAAATAAGTTAATATTTCACCCTTTTAATATTGAAATATTTCTTACCATAGTTAAAAATAAAATAGAATTATTAAGTGTTAATTTGAATGATAAGGTTTAAATTGATAGAAATATTTGTATAAAACTTATTATTTGATGAAAATACAACCCCATATCATTTAATATTCTAAATTGGGACTTTTTGAGGTTTTTTTAGGTTATTGGATTTTGTTTTAAATTAATATCTTTTGGCATTTCCCAAAGTGCCCCTCACCTCAATTAAAAAAGGCCACATCCTCCCTCCTTTCTTCTCAACTCATTAAGCCTATAAGCACAACAATACCCTAAATTTTTCCATTATCAGCCTATATAGTTACATTCTAGAGGTTCTATTATTATTTAAATACCAACTCTAGTACTTTAAGGGGAGATTCATAGGGATCACATTGAAGAAAAGGTAATCTCTTCTACTGATTCATTCAAAACTTAATTCTTATTCTAATTTCTCTTCCTGAGTTGTTTCACTATAATGTAATAAATACAGAATCACATATATACAAAGAGTGTTTTATGATTATGAAACAATCATATTCCACATTCTATTCATCATATGAGAAATGAAATCACTGCAAGTGCGTACATACGGCTTACCGTCTATATGTCGTGGTGTAATATGTTTTTCACCACCACCGTACTTTAATGGGTATATTGATATAAATAATAACTATATAAGATTATTATAAAATGATATTTATTATAAAATATTTCACATCATCAACTTCAATACCATTATAAAATTATGGGAATGATATCGTCGCCCATGCGTGCGTACGACATACTTTCTCCATGATGCAGTGTGATTCATTCTACATGTTCTTTATTAAAGAATGATTATATAAATTAATTGAATGAAGAAATATAACATATATTATACTAATATAATTTTTATAAATTCTACAACTATAACCTAAGAATAATAACAATATCTTATCTGAGAAAACATGTATAACAAAATTAAGAAGTTAATACCTGATGGACGGGTAATAATGTTACTGAAAAATGGATGATAATATGATCATATATGATATCATAAAAATGAATATGATTATTGAATAAATCAATTTCATTATTTAAATCATAATACAATAGGTTTACATATATACAATGGATATCAAACCTAAGGTAAGGGATAATTTTGCAATCTCATTATTATCAGATATTGTTTATACGTAAGTATATATGGGGGTATATTCATATTCCATGTTCATGTTTCCTAAATTTGTATTCCCAAATATTCTTTCTATCCTTATAAAATTATTAAAATTCAATTTTACCCAATTATTTAATTTTTATTAAATGGTATCAAAATTTATCTTATATCATTTTTCGATACGAGGTACTTTTTGACTTATCCAACAAAAGTACAAGATAAATATTTTCTTTTAACTTATACATAAATTATGAGTTTTTACATTTCAATAACATTGTATTTATATGAAGATTCATTTATACGATTTCAAGTTTATTCTCAATGGAATTTTTTTTAAAATTATTTGGCATTTTGAGAAAACAAATTTATTTCTAAAAAAGATAGTATATTTTCCTTAGGAATTATTTTCAAATGTTTAATCAAAATTATTCTCCACCTAAGATAGAATTATTTAATAGCATTATGATTCATGTATATAATCACAATTATTATTATGGTTTCATTATGTTTTTTATAGAATTATATTTATGAAATCCATTTATTTTACATGGATCATGCTATGATGGAATTATGTTTAAGAAACCCATTTTCTTCCTTGGGTTATGCTATGATGAATGGTTTATGTTTTTGTGGAACATGTAAGAATTATTTAATTATGAGATGGGTGGTACCTATATCTCCCTCCAATGCATTGGTTAAATATTTATATCTCATGAGATAGATAGGGATGGAAGGTGAAAAGATCTTAGTTCAGCAAAAAAAAGTCTAGAATGAGGAGTGATCTTGGTTCAGTAATGGACTTTTTCTACTATGATGGACTTGGAAATAACCCTTTACTAATATGAAATCATTTTATATTATTTTTTGTATGATTAAAATTTTCATATATTATGTTATGACTTTTGGGGTTATGTTCATTGAATTGTATTAACTTTTATGATTTATCCCATGGAATTATACCACGATCATTCATATATAGGATATGATTTTCCAATGTTATGTTCTTATGTGTTATTATTATAGTATGATTTATATATTCTTATTTATCTTTACTGAGCATCTAAGAACATCATTTCTTGTTTTTCTCTTCCTAAGGTAATTAAGAAGGGTATTAAGTAATATATGTCAAAAAAAGGTCCAGTAATGAAGGAATAAGCAGGAGACATTGTAGATGTCCAATGAACCATTTATTTAAGTTTCCCAATTTCTAAAGAGAATATAACTATATTTTCCTATCATGACTTTGTTATATTTTATAATGAATATTCTCTAAATTTTAAGTAATATTTTTGTATGTAAATTATGGGTCTTTATAGTTCGTATCAGAGGAAAGGTATGGTTAACATTTGGAAACTAGGATGAGAAAACCGTAAGAAGAACCCTAAAGATATGCCAAAGTATAGGTTATAATCTTAGTGTTTTAGAAATGACCATTAATAACCTAGGGTAAACCCCAAAATTTATTAAATTTAAATGTTATTATTTATTATTCGGTTTTTCCCTTACAGTTATTTTTTCTCGTACTATGCTTCTTGGTTTTAGATAATGGCTAGAACCCATAAGAACAAACTCTAATGGTGAATATGACATGAAATGTAATGATTTTCCCCCTGAGCAATAGAATGTGATGCGAGATAGAATAAAAAACATTTTTGTTATGCTCACACAACTCTCTCAAGCTATGAATAAAATAAGACTTCCAAATGAACAAAGAAGGGAAAAAATTCTGTTGAGTCCTTTGTGAGGCAGTGTCCACCTTCTTTCAGTTGTTCTTCCGATCCACTAATGGCTGAACAATTTATTAGTACCACAAAAAAATATTTTCAGTTCTCCAATGTTCATAACATGATAAATTTATCTTCGTAGTCTATATTTTGTAAGGTGAATCTAATAAATGGTGTAATTTTATCATAAATATGAGGAAAATATATGAAATTAAATTCATGGAATGGTACGAGTCCAATAACTTATTTTTCAATAAGTACATTCCTTGTTTTATTTGAAGAAATATAGAGAATGAGTTCCTTGAACTTAAGAAAAAGGATGATGAATCTATTGGTACCTACAAATAAAATTTTACAAGACTTGCAAGGTACGATTCTATAATTATTATAAAACATGGGAGTAAAATTCATTGATTCTTTTTTTTTTCTTAAAACAAGGTCTCTTGATGGAATTATCCATAAGGGACTTCAATATCTACGATGAAATTATTTGATGTTATCTCAAGGTTAATATAGATATTGGAGTAAGCCGTCAATCCTATTGGATTGATAATATGAGAAAAATGGAATTAAAGAGAAAATATAAAGACCACACTAAAAAGAAGATGAGTTTTCCTATATTCTCAAAATGTGAAAAGAAACATAGAGGAAATTTTCTTATAGAGACTAGAAAATATTTTAAGTATTGGAGATAAGGTCATCGGGTAGTTGAGTGCCAAAGTGATTGGAAAAAGATTTATAATGATGAGAATAGAGAAAATTCAAAATATAATAAACCTCCTACACTTCAATTTTACATGAGAAAGGAAATGGGGCATTGTTCTAATAAATACCTGAATCAAGGGGTTGTTGGTGATGATTGATGTCATCAAACTCGTAAGGCCAAATATAAAGGCAAGTCACATAAAATCACTATCAACGATGTTGAGAATGAAAATGAAGTGGTAAAAGGTACACCTACCATCCACTCTAAAGTGTAAATTTTTTTTCGATTCTAGATCAACCAATTCTTTTATTTATAAATAATTTATTATGGGTGTCTCCGTATCACCTCAAGAATTAGATTTTGAGTTAGCTGTGGAAAATACTAATATAACAATGGTCACATAAAAAGTTTATAATTCTTCTCCAGTTGAAGTTTGTGGGAATGTGCTTCCTGAAAATTTTTTGATCCTTCCAATAGTTTAATTTTATGTGATTCATTGAATGGATTTTCTTTCTCTATATGGATCTCATATCAATTGACAAGGACGAGAAGTCACATTTCATATTCCAAATAAATCTATGATCATCTATCGATGCAAGGATGAATATGACCTTATAGTAGAAATTTCTTCCATATTATGGGGTTTTATTCCTATAAATGAAGTTTATCTATCTCAAATGGTTGAGGATAAACTCGCAATTAAGAATACACCTATTTTATGGAAATTTTTTAATGTCTTTTTGGATGAATATCCTGGTCTTCCACCAAATCGTGAAGTTTATTTTTCAATAGAACTCTAACTGGGTGTTATTCCTATTTCAAAGACACCTTATAGAATGGACCCAATTGATTTTTTGGATTTTAAGAAACAACTCCAAGAGAATCTTGAAAATTTATTCATATTCCCTAGTGAATCACTTTGGGGAGCACATGTTCTATTTGTTAATAAGAAAGATGGATCAATGAGACTCTTCATTCATTATCAAGAACATAACAAGATCCCTATCAGGAAAAAATATCATCTTCCACATATTGATGACTTATTCAAACAACTAAGTGGAGATAAATACATTTACAATATTCATCTTTGTTTAGGATATAATCAATTAAGGGTCATAAAGGGGGATATACCAAAGCAAGAATTATGTACATGGTATGGACACTATAAATTTATATTGATGCCTTCTGGTCTTACTAATTCCCCTGCTATCTTCATGGATCTAATGAATAGTGTATTTAGAGACTATCTGGATCAGTTTGAGGTAGTCCTTGAAGATGATATTATTGTCTATTCGAAGATCAAGTAAGATCATAAAGATCACATAATAATTGTACTGAGGATCCTGAGAATGGAGAAGATTTATGAAAAAAATACTAAGTGTGAATCTTGGATACAGAGAGTTTTATTTTTGGGTTAAATAATCTCAAGAGGGGAGATATTTATTAATTCATAAAAAAGAGATGTTATTGAAAGTTGTCCAAGACCAACAATGAAAACTGAGATCCAATGTTTTCTTGGTTTGGCTAGATATTATCAATGTTTTTTATAACTTTTCTTGACTATCTAATCCACAAATAAAGTTGACTCAGAAAGGAGTTATGTTCATGTGGATAGATGAATTTGAAGAGATTTTCAAAGATCTAAAAAATAAGGTGTTCCAGTGCACCAGTTATCACACTTCCTTGTATTGAAGGAGGATTTCTGATCTATAGTGATGCATCCAGGAAGAGGATAGGTTGTGTTATCATGAAAATTGATATGGTGATATCTTGTGCCACATGAAAATTGGGAACCCATGCGAAAAATTACCCAAATTATGATTTGGAGTTAGATGACGTAATATTTTTAGTAAATATAATGATTCATTATATTTATGGTGAAAGGTGTCATATTTAAACTAATCATAAAATTTTAAAGTATATTTTCACAAAAAAAGAGCTGAATATATAATATCCCATGTATTTATAAAATAAATAAAATTCATTTCTATTAATATTTATGAACAATATTTCATTATTACATTAAAGGGTATTCTTTTTCTGATAGTATTATCAATATGAAACAACATGTTTCTTTGAAATATTACGTTGCACACAACATTGAGTTATACTGAAAAATAATATAATTATATAATTATTTTAAATGGTAGTTGATTCGTAGTCATTTTATTGGAATGAATTAATAGAACTAACTAAAATATTATTACACATTTTTTTTAAATGTTTTTACATTTTTCCAATAAATTTTAGAGTCTCAAAATAAGAATGAATCTGATTTTAAGTATGAAATAATCTAATATTTTTAAAGGTTTTTTTACTACCTTTTGATAGCGAACCATTTTTAAATCTATTTTTTGTCACTTTTATATGTTATATTTGAAAAATAATATTCTTCTATATAATAGGGACATCAATATTTACTTGTGTATAAATTTATATATTTTTCTGTTGAAATTCATATTTTAATGTATAGTGAAAAATACTACATTTTAATTCAAAACTACCTTTTTCATCTAATTTATATATATAGTTAGATTGTTATTTTAATTGGTTTTAAAGTGTAATTGGATTAATTTTTTACCATTTAATCCAATTTTGGTCATTTGAAGTAATTTCGCATTTTAATTGGACATTAACGTGTGTCAATCATTTGATAGTTATTACTTTTTAAAAACCTCATTTCTATTTTTGACAACAAGAATTAATTTTAAATTAATTTTTACAAATTATGTGTTTTGAATTTGGAAATAAAGATTCCATATTTGGAATTATAAGGTCAAAATTTTGTAAATAGGTATCTTTTATTTTTGGACATTTTGAATACTAACTTCAATAATTATTTTTATTTTGCATGGTTAAAGGGTAAATCAGGTAAATAAGGGTAAAAATAATATTATATTAATATAAAAATACCATAACACATGTCCTAATTCTATATGATGAGATATTTCTGACCATGGTCATCCTTGGGTCGATTTTGGGACCTCATAGAGCCACATGGTTGAAATAGTGACATGTTATAAGAATTAATTTAAAGTAAAGAGAAATATAGCATAAACTTGTATCTTTTACTTAAAAAATTTTAATATAGGTTTATATAACTGATATAATTGGATATAAATAATAATTATAAATATAAAAGGATTTCCTACATCCTTGTATTTTATTTATAATTTTTAGACATTAAATAAATATATTTATTTATGATACAATGATGATGCAGTGAGTACCTTATTTACGAAACATTCAAATAAATGATATTATACATATTAAAATAAATGTAATTTTATTATTTTGATGCCATCCAAGAATTTTATGGATGCTATTGACATAAATGGGTTTTCAAAAAAATAATATTTTATTAAATGATATAATAGTACTAAAAATATAAGATTCATGCAAATGAATTATATAATGTTACAAATGTCATTAATGATCCACTTATGGTTCAATTGTCGTTTTATAGTAACTATAGTAAAAAGATACTGTGAAAATACAAGAATACATGGTAAGAGTTTATGTTTTTAACTAAGGGTTAAACCTAAAATATAAGGATGAAAAAATATTGAAAACTAGTCTAAAAATTATTTTATTATGGTTATTCAAACCAAAATCATCTTATATTTTAATTTAATGACTTTTATACCATTTTTAATCAAAATGGGATTTATAATAAATTAATATTTCATGACTTTTCTAAAGTTCCCCACCTTGCTCTTATAAAATCCCACCAACACTACCCACTTACTCACACATCTCAAGCCCCTTGGCTTGTCCAAAATTTTATAAAATTATCTTCTAAAATCTTTAACCTCCTTATATAAGCCTTAACTTTGGAATAAGTCAATTAAAGAATTCCTTTTTAGTCAAATCAAATGAAGTTACCCGATTTAGAGGTAACGTCTTCTCTCAAGTTCATTTCCTTTATTTTCCTTCACCACTCCCTATACTCTTATTATTATGTTATTACATAAAAAACTAGTATTTTAAATATACTAGAATGTTTTTATGAGAATTATTGAAACTACATTTACACACAACTCCATCTAATGGATATGATAATACAGTTTCTATGTACGGTGATCTACTGCCTCACAAAATAATGATTGTTCAATTTTCCCCTACAACATCTCATGGTGGTAATTGTGATGGAAAATTATTTATATATGATTTATATTATATTTATATTGTCCCTATGCTTCTTTAATTTTTATTTAAAACAAACTTTTATGCTTTCCATGATGTGTAAATACGATAATTTCATTTGAGGAAGTGTGGACTACTTCCCCCTCAAAGTGATATGACTCATTCACGCTATACATGGAATGTATAAAGGATGGTTCAATTAAACCTATGATACATACATAAAATAAATATAATACTGGTATTATAATATTCATTTATATGATTTTATTATTATTCATTTAATATGACACGGAAATTAAAGTAGTGTTCATGTGTACGTACGACCTACCTTCTCGATGAATGATGCATTTCATTTAATATCTCCAAATGTTATGGACTATAATAAATTCATATAAACTAGATATATATGATATTTAAATCATGAATATCATTCTGGATAAGATTTACTTTTGACTACATGGACAATTTATATCAAAAAACGTTCATTTTCGACTCAAGTAACGAATATCGACAGAACGACCGATATGAACATAAATAATTATATAATTTTTATAACACGATAATAATTAATATAAAATTAATAATAAACTTGGAAAAGTTTTTTAATAAATTATAAATTAACCTAATATTGTTATTTACAAATATAAATAACCAACGAGACAAGTCAAACTCAAGGTAAGAGAATTCATCTCATTATCCTTTCATTGAGGAATATTCTTATTTATACACAACCTTTTTTTATATGATGTATAATTATATAAATTTAATTTTCATTAAATGGTTTTCAAAAGAAATATTTTTTACGAAGTGTTTTACTAAATTAAAAAAAATAATGTTTCTTTTTAATGTACGTGGCGACAACAACCTTTCCTCTACCACGAGCATTATTTGATATTTGGATTCCTTAACAAGTTGTAATGTTTTTAAAAGAAAAATAAATACCATACACCCTTTTTATGTATTTTGGTATTGAAAATGGTTTTTAGAAATCATTTATTATGTCAATATCTTGAAATTATATATTGTGACATCAATGTAGAAATGTTATCTTTCCATAATGCTTGTTTTATGTGTTGTGATTGTGTTATGGTTCTTGAGAATTGTTTACGTATATGGGTGGTTCTATGATAAACAAATGCTGGATGATCCTTACATAGCTCTCCAATTCATTGGGTAACAAGATGGAGGTAAATTTTAAGGTTTTTACTAAGATATTTAGAGAATATACTATAATGGGTATTCCAAATGTAACCATGAAGATTACTCCCTATATAGATTTGAAAGGAACAAGTTAAATATATTATGGATTCCAAAAGTAACCTTTATGATTAATTATTTTAGGAGTTATTCATAAATCTTATGATTCCATTAGGTATGTTAAATATCTTATGTTTTATGAGTGAAAACTATGATTTCATTGATTTGTATGTCTTCATGGAATAATGTTTTCTTTCCTTGTTTTATATCCCTTACTGAGCATTTTATGATCATTCTATGTTTTTGTAAAAATTTCACAGGGTATAAGTAAGGGTAATAGAATTGAAAAATTTAATAATATTTATATCAAGAAAACAATTCTTGTTTTATTTAAGGAGTTTTATCATTGTGATAAAAAATGGAGAGAGTAAAAGTCTCTACTTTGTAATATTTGTGATGTAGTGTAATAGTTATGGCCTAATTCTCAAAAACACTAAACTTAAAAGATCATAAATATGAAAGAAAGTAAATTCTTAATTAAAAATCATGATTATGTAATTTTTATGGCTAGTTTCTTATAGTTGGTAGTAGAGGTCATATTAGATAACTTTAGGAGTTAGAATATTGTTAAATGAATATCCATGAAATATTTTTAATTTATGGTAAGATTAAAGAGATATAGCATTTGAGGATTACCATTTTGATTCATCTAAGAGATTTCTATGTTCAGAATGGTTTTTTGTATAGGAAATAGGGTAGCTATGATTGGACGACATCAAGAGGAAAATAGCCTCCCAAATAAGCAACTAGAAATGGTCAGAATCAGAACTGAATATTTTGTTTCAGGGATGGAACATTTGACTCAGGCTATAAAGGGTGGTGGTATCCATGCATGATATCAACCAGACCAAACACAAAGAAAAATGTCAGTAGTGGAGAATTTCATGAGGAAACATCCCCTGTCATTTAGAGGATTATCTGACCTTGTGCTAGATGAAGGGTGGACTAAAGAAATGGAAAAGATTATTTATGTCATGGGGTGTCCAGAAGATCAAAATGTTAGCCTTGTTGTTTGCCGTTTTGATGGTGAAGTCGATCAGTGGTGGACGTTGTTTAAAAATATCAAGTATAGTGAGGATATTAATGCTCTTTATTAGGATGCATTCAAAGGTATGTTCCTTGATAAATATTTTACAAATTTGGTTCGACTTAGGATGGAAAAACAATTCTTCAAATTTAAGAAGGAGGATGACTTAGTGGCTACTTATGAAGAAAAATTTGTTCGACTAGCAGGGTATGCTCCAAATTTCAAACGGGGTCCTGATAGTAAAATCAATTATTTTACTCAGGATTAAAGCAAAGTATCAAAGGTAATTAGCTTCTCATGAGTTAAAAAGTTATAAAAAACTTTTTCGATGTTCAGAGAAGGTGGAAATGGAGTTTTTTGATGATCAGGTGTATTTTTACAAACAACAGAATAATAGGTCGAGGTGGGAGATGAAAGGGAAGAACTATTCAAAAAATTATGTTGGTAAGAAACTTAAGTTTACATTTTGTGAAAATTGTGGTAAAAAGCACACTGGGGAGTTCCTTTTGAATTCTGTTAAGTGCTTAAGATGTGGTAAAATGGGACATAAATCTTGTAATTGCACTGAAAAATATCAGGGTGGTGGTAAGACAAAGTCTGATTTATAGTTAGTAAAATGTTTTAAGTGCATTGAGATGAGTCATTATTCAAATTAGTCTCTGGAGAAGAACTCAAATAATGGAATGTTGTCAGATTACACACAGAAAGGTGTGGTGAAATCCATTGAAACTACTTCAATAGATTTTGGGCTATCAAATTAATTGGTATGAGGTACATTATTTATTTACTAAAATTATAAAAATATGTTGTTTGGTTCCGGGTCCACACATTTATTCATTTCAGAGAAATTTATTAGTAAATTTGGAATTCCAAATAAAGATATGAATCTTGAAGTCATGGTAAAAACTTTTGGGGGAAATGTTGAGACAAAAAGAAATTATAAGAACCTTCTTGTCCTTGTGTGTAGAAAGAATCTACCTAAAAACATTACTTTTTTTCCTCTAGTAGAGTTTGATGTTATTTTTGGTCTGGATTGGATTTTTATTTCTCATGCTAGGATTGAGTATAGATATAAAGAGGTTTCTTTTCAGAAATAATTTTAGTTTCTATATAATAATGAACCCTTACTTTTGATAACATATCAAGAAGATGATAAACTACTAAAATATAGAAATTAATATTACCTTGCACATATTATTGAAAACAATGGAACTGTTTCGATTAATGATGTTCCAGTGGTCAATGAGTATCTTGATGTTTTTATGGATAAGTTGCCTATTATAATACCTAGTTGGGATGATGAATTTACTATTGACTTGGTTCATGATTCTAATTTAATTTCAAGACCCCCTTATCGAATGGCACAAATTGAACTTTTATAGTAAAAGAAGCAATTGCAGTAGTTATTAGATAACAGTTTCATTCAACCTATCACATCACCATGGGGTACTCTTTTCTTGTTTGTTAAAAATAATGATCGTTCAATAAGACTTTGCATTGATTATAGATCCTTGAATAACATCACTCTTAAGAATAAGTATGCTTTTATTCTCATTGATGAATTGTTTTATCATCTCCAAGGATCTTAGTATTTTTCAAATATTGACTTGATTTCGGGGTATCGTCAGTTGAAAGTAAAGAAAGAATATGTTACGAAGACCATGTTTCATACTAGATTTGGCCATTATTAATTTGTATTTATTCCTTTTGGGTTAACAAATTAACCTATTGTATTCATGGATCTTATGAATATAATTTTCCATGAGTTATTGGATAAGTTAGTGGTTGTGTTTATTGATGTTATTTTTGTACATTATAAAAGTAAATAGGATAAAGAAATTCATTTAAGGGTTATCTTTCCAAACTTAAAAGAAAATAAAATGTAATGGAAATTCCAGAAGGGTGAGTTCTGGTTATAAAAAATTTCATTCTTTGGTCACATTGATTCAAAAGATGGCATAACTATTGATCCAGCTAAAAAAGGTTGTTGAAGAATAGACAAGACCCAAAAATATAATTGTGATTCGTAGTTTTCTTAGTTTAGAAGGTTATTACCATAGGTTTGTTGAAAAAATTCTAGGGTTATCTAGGCCACTAACTAACCTAACTCGAAATGGTGTTAAGTTCATATGGACAAAAGAATGTGATGAATGTTTTCATGAATTGAAAAGAAGATTTTGAAATGCTTCAGTTTTCGAACTACCTTCCAGAAATTGTGAATTTGTTATCTATAGTGATTCTTCATTTAAAGGACTTTAATGTGTCCTAATTTAGAATGATAATGTAATTTCTTATGCCTCACATTAGTTGAAAACTCTTAAGTTAAATTACCCAACACATGATTTGAAATTGGCTGCTATTATTTTTGAATTAAAAATTTGGAGGCATCATTTTTATGGCATAAAGTGTGAAATATATACTAATCACAAAATTTTAAAGTATACATTCACTCATAAAAAAGTAAACATGGGAAAGAGGAGATGGATGGAATTAATCAAGGATTATGATTTCAGGATTCTTTACCATCCAGGAAAGGAAAATAAAGTGGCTGATGCTTTGAGTCAAAATAGTAATGCTATATTAACCATGATATATTTGGAATAAGATCCTTCAATTTTTGATTTAATGAATTTTGGATTTGAGGTTTTTTGTGAAAGTAATTCATCTATTTTGTTTTAGGTTTCTGTGAAATCATCTATATTAGATAGAATTAAAAATGCACAGAAAAAAGATAATGAGTTGCAGAAAAAGGAAGCACTGGTTCATAAGGGTAAGTTACCCAAATTTAACATTGATATAGACTATGTTATGAGGTTTAGAAATATATTATATGTTCCTTGTGATTCACATTTGAAGAATAAGTTCTTATGTGAAGCTCATAGTTCTTTGTTTTCATTTTATCCTGGCAGTACTAAGATGTACAGAGATTTTCAAATTATTTATGGTGGGACAGAATGAAGAGAGATATTACTGACATTAATGTGAATTATTTAACTTGTCAATAGGTTAAAGCAGAATGAAAATTACAAAAGGGATTCTTCAGCCTTTTTCTGTTCCATATCAAAAATGGGAAAATATATCCATGTATTTCATAGTGGGATTGCAAAAGACTTCTCGAGGTTACAATGCAATCTAGGTTTTGGTTGATTGATTGACTAAATCTGCTCATTTTCTTCCTATTCGAGAAACATTGTCTCTAGATCAACTATCTTTATTTTATATTAAAGAGATAGTCAGGTTACATAGAGTTCTTATCTCTATTTGATTTGATTGTGATCTCAAGTTCACTTATAAATATTGTAAAGGCCTTCAGAAGTCATTGGGAACTAAATTAAATGTCAGTATAGATTTTCATCCTCAATTATATGGGTCTTTAGAACGAACAATTCGGACCATAGAGGATATGTTATATACTTGTTCAATGGACTACTAGTTTAGTTGGGATCAACAACTTTCTTTGTTTGATTTTTCTTATAATAACAGTTTTCATTCCAATATACAGATGGAACCATTTGAGGAATTATATGGAAAGAGGTGTCAAAATCCAGCTTCTTTGGGTGAAGTATATGAAAGGATGTTGATGGGACTAGAATTGGTAGAATAGATGAAAAAAAAGTATATTTGATTCAGAATCACATGAGAATAGCTCAGAGTAGGCATAAAAGTTATATAGATAACCGAAGGAAGGGTATTTCTTTCAATGTAGGTGATCATGTCTTTCTCAATGTTTCTCCATCAAAAAGTGTGATGCGTTTTGGTAAGAAGATAAAGATGAGTCCCAGGTTCATTAGACCCTATGAAATTCTGGAGAAAATTGGATCAATTTCCTTCAAAATGGATTTACCTCCATGTTTATCCCAGGTACACAATGTTTTTCAAGTTTCAATGTTGAGAATGTATATTACAGATTGATCTCATGTTTTGAGTCCAAAGGTAGTCTCATTGGAAGAGAATCTTTCTTATGAGGAAGAGCCAGTACAGATTCTTGACTACAGAGAGAAAGTGTTATGAAATAAGGTAATTTATCAAGTAACGGTTTTTTGAAAAAAAATATATGGTTCAAGAGGAAACATGGGAATTTAAAATTCTATGAGGGATAAATACCCCCACTTATTTTATAAGTAATTAAAATTGAGGTGACAAATTTTTCAAAAGGGGGGAATGATGTAAGATCCCAAGTATTTATAGAATAATACATTTTTATTTATATTAATATTTATGAATAAGATATTATTTTTTCATTAAAGGGGGAGATTTTTTAGATAGCGTACTCAACACAAGACAATGGGTTTCTTTGAAATGTTACGTTGCACACAACTTCGAGTTATACCAAAAAATAATATTTTAATATTATTATTTTAAATGGTTGTTAACACCTATTCATTGTATTGGAAGGAATGAATATAATTAACCAAAATATGTTTACATATGTTTTTGTAAATGTTTTCACATTTATCCAATAGATTTTAGAGGCTTAACATAAGAATGAATCTAATTTTAAGCATGAGATTCTCAAATATTTTTAAAAGGTTGTTTTACATCCTATTGATGGAAAACCCTTTTTAAATATATTTTTGTCAATTTTATATGTTATATTTGACAAAATAAACTTCTTCCATAGAAGTAGGATATCAAAATTTACTTTTGTTGAAATTTTTATATTTTTCTGATTAAATTTATATTTTAATGAATAGTGAAAAATACTCTATTTTAATTCAAAACTGCCCTTTCATCTAATTTATATAGTTATATTATTCTTTTAATTTTTTTAATGTTTAATTAGATTAATTTTTTTTTCATTTAATCCAATTTTTTTCATTGGAAGTAATTCCACATATTAATTTGACATAAACACATTTCAATCTTTCGATAGCTATTACTTCTTAAAAACATGCTTTCTTGTTTTGAGAATGCGAATTAATTTTAAATTACTTTATGCCAATAATATGTTTTGAATTTTAAAAAAATAGATTCCATATTTGGAATCATAAGTTCTAAATTATGTAAATAAGTACCTTCTATTTTGTACATTATGAATAGTAACTTTAGTAATTATTTTTATTTACAGTGGTTAAAGGGTAAATCAGGTAAATAAGGGTAAAAATAATATTATAATAATATAAAAGTACCCTAAACATGTCCTAATTCTATTTTATGATATATTTCTGACCATGTGAATCATTGGGTCTATTTTGGGACTACATTGAGCCACATGGGTGTGATAATGACATGTTATAAGAATTAATTTAAAGTAAATAGAAATATAGCATAAACTTGTATCTTTTACTAAAAAAAATTTAATATAGGGTTATATAACTGATAAATTTGACAATAAATATAAATTAGAAAGATAAAAATATTTCCTAAATTTTGGTATTTTATTTATATTTTTCAAACAATAATTGAATAAATTTATTTATGACACAATAATGATGTTTTGATTATTTTATTTATGAAATATTCAAATAAATGATATTATAAATGTTAAAATAAATTTAATTTTATTATTTTTATTCTATAAAATAATTTTTTTGGAAGATATTGACATTTTATCTTTGATTTACTGCCTTTGGATCGAAGGAATCAAGTTGGTATGACTTTAACAAAAAATCATTACTAAATAGTGTCAAAATTGACATAAATGAGTTTTTAAAAAACAAAAACTATTTTATTAAATGATATAATAGTATTAAAAATATAATATTCAGAAAAATGACTTATATAATGTTAAAATTTTCATTAACGATCTATTTATGGTTCTATTATCATTTTATAGTTACTATAGTAACCATATATTGTGAAAGTACAAGAAGACATGCTAAGAGTTATTGTTTTTAACTAAGGGTTAAACCAAAAAGATAAGGATAAAAAATATTAAAACCGTGTCTAAAAATTATTGGAAGATGTGTATTCTAAATGAAATCATCTTATCTTATAAATAAGTGATTCTTGGACGATTTTTAATCAAATTTTATTTTATAATAAATTAATATTTCAAGACTTTCCCAAAATGCCCCTCCTCCCTCTTATAAAAAGCTACCACCTCTACCCACTTAATAACATATCTAAATCCCCTTGGATCATACAAATTATACTCAAATAATGTCCCAACATAATTCCATTTTTCATGGAATCCTTAACTTGGGAATAAGGAAATTCAAGAAAGCCTTTTGGCTCAAATCAAATGAAGTTACCCAATTTAGAGGTAATGTCTTCTCTAAAGTTAATTTCCTTTATTTTCCTTAAGCACTATCTATTATCTTCTTATTAATTGATTAAATAACTACACCAGTATCCTAAATATACTAGTATTTTTTAATGATATTTATTCAAACTACACTTACACACACCTCCATCTAATGGGTACGAACATGTTGCTTCTGTGTACGGCGAACTACTACCTCGCGAAATGATGATTGTTCAAATTTTCCCCTACCACCTCACATGGTGGACATTATGATGGAACTGTATTTATATATTATATATATTATATTTTTAGAGTCTCTATTCTTCTTTAATTTTTATTTACAGTGTACCATTATTCCTTCTGTGAGGTGTAAATACGATAATTTCATTTGAGGGAGTGTGGACTACCGCCCCCTTAAAGTTAAATAACTAATTCATATTATAAAAGGAATATATAAAGGATGGTTTTATTAAACCTATGAGACATACATGAAATTAATATAATAATGGTATTTTAATACATTTTTATATCATTTTATTATTCTTCTTTTAATTGGAAAATAAATGAAAGGAGCATCCATGCATACGTACAACCTTCCATCTCCTTGAACAGTAAATTTCCTTTATTATCTCCAAATGTTATGGAATATAATAAATACAAATAAATGGGATATATATGATATTTAAATCATTAATATCATTCTATATATGATGTAATTTTGACTACATGGACAATTTATATCAAAACAAGTTCATATTTCGACTCTATTACCGAATATTGACAAAACGACCAATACAAACTTAAATAATTATTTAATTTTTATAAAATGATGACAAGTAATATAAAATGAATAAAAAATTTAAAAGGTTCTTAATCAAGAATAAATTATCATATATTTAAAATTCATGAATATAAATAATGAACGAGACAAGTCATACTCAAGGTAAGGTGCTTTGTCTCAATCTCCTTTCATTGAAGCATATTTTGGTTTTAACTCGACCTTCTTTTAGAAGGTCTATAATTACATCCTTTTAATTTTTTATTCAATGGTTTTCAAAAATAATGTTTTTTTACAGAGCATTTTACTAAAAACAAAAGTAATGTTTCTTTTTAATGTACGCGACAACAACGATATTTGTGTCGTCGCGATCATTATTTGATATTTAGATTCCTTAATAAGATGTAATTTTTTTAAAAGGAAAATAAATATCATATACTATTTTTAATAATTTTGGTATTTAAAATGTTTTTTAAAAATAATTCATTATGTCAATATCCAGAAATGATATATTGTCATTGCAATATGGAAACTTTGTCTTTCCTTTATGCTTGTTTTATGTGTTATGATTATGTTATGGTTATTGGGCATTGTTTACGTATACGAGTGGTTATATGATAAACTAAGGGAGGGTGAACCCGAGATAGAACTCCAATGCATCGGGTAATGTGATGGAGGAAAATGTTAAGGTTTCTGTTAATATATTTTGGGAATATATTATGATGGGTATTCCAAACATTATCATGAAGGTTACTCCCTATATAGATGTGAAATATATAATGTAAGTATGATATGGCTTCCAAAGGTTACGTTTATGATTTATGATTTCTATGATTTATTCATAAACCTTATGATTTCATGAGGTATGTTAAATAGATTATGTTTTATGAGTGAAAATTATGATTTCATTGATTTTTATGTATTCATGGACTAGAGTTTTCTTTCCTTATTTTCTATTCATTAATAATATTTTTATGCTCATCCAATGTTTTTGAAATGTTTTTTCATTGCGTATAAGGAAGGGTAAGAGAAAGGAAGAATTCCAAAAGATTTATATCGAGAAAATATTTCTTATTTTATTTAAGTAGTTTTATTATTGTGAAAAAATTGGATAGAGTATAAGTTTCTACTTTGAAATATTTGAGATGTAATGTAATAGTTACGGCCTAATTATCTAAAAATATAAATCTAAAATGATCCTCAATGTGAAAGAAAGTAAATTATTGATCAAAAATCATGATTATGTAATGTTTAAGGATATATCCTTATAGAATATATGTTAGATAATATGGTCGTAGTTGATTAATGATAATGAATTCTCAATACATTACCACCCTAGAAAAGAAAAATAGGTGACTCGAGATTTAAGTCGAAAGGACCATGATAGCCTATCCATGATGAGGATCACAAAATCTCTAATATGTGTGGATTTGTAGAGGATAGATCTTGAAATTTTAAAAGAACGGGGAAATATAATCTTTCTCAAATGAATGTTCAGCCATGTATAAAAGTGGTGATTAAGGAGGAACAGAAGAAAGATTTAGAGCCACAAAAGACAGTGAGTAATGTTCTTGAATTCAATGTTTATTGTGACAGAATAATAAGGTTCATGAATCGATTTTTTATTCCTTTCATACCATAATTAAAGGAGCTATTGGATGAGAGTCATATTTCTTCATTATCTATTCATCCTTGAAGCAAAAATATGTACAGGGACTAGAAAGAGTATTTCTAGTGGGATGGATTGAAAAGAGGTGTTTCTGAATTTGACTGAGGGTTCTTGAATTTTCAAAAACATAAGGCTAAGATATATAATTCTAAGGGGATGTTACAACCATAACCTATACCAGAATGGAAATTCAAAAAACGTCACTATGGACTTTATCATCAAATTTCCCTAACCATCTAATGGCTATAATGATGTATGGGTTATAGTTTATCACCTTTTGGAAGTTTGTACAATTCATTACTATTATATAAAATTTCTATATTAATAATATTTCCCATAAATATGTAAAGGAAATGGTAATATGGAATGGAGTATAAATTTCTGTTATATCTGATCAGGATCAAAGGTTTACCTCGATGGTCTGGAAAAGTCTTCAGCAGTCTCTAAATACAAAGTTATGTTTTATCACTATTTATCATCCTCAGATATACGGTCTATCTGAGAGGAGAATTCAAACTTTATAATACATGTTTGGATCTTTTTCTATGGATTTCAAAATTAGTTGGGATCAACACCTACATTTAGTGGAATTTTATTATATAAATAACTTTCACTCTAATATTCAGAGGGCTCCGTATGAATCCATCTATGGAAATAAGTGTAGAACTTCAACATAGTAGGATGATTTTGGTGGAATAAATCTATTAGGACATGATCTTGTTGATGAAATTGAAGAAAAGGTAAAATCTATTGAACAACAAATAAGAGTAGCCTAGAGTCGAAAAAATATTTATATTGTCAATTGATGAAAATAACTAGAGTTTAAAGTGGGTTAAAAGGTGTTCTGATGAATATATCCCTATAAGAGAGTAATTATATTTGTAAATAATAGAAAAATGAGCCCCACGTATATCATTACTTTTGAAATTATAGATCGTGTTGGGAAGTTAGCTTATTGATTTTAGATTCAACAAAATATTTATAATGTTCATAAGGAGGTCCATGTATCTATCTTGATAAAATACATACCATATCCTTAATATATAATAAACTTATATGTCATGCCGCTGGAGTAAGATATTTCTTATAAAGAACAACTGATAGAGGTTCTGGATCATAGAAAAAAATTCTATGAAACAAGAATACTCGATTGGTTAAAGTTTTATTGCATAACCACAATTTGGAGGAAGCTTGGTGTGAACATGAGGGTGTGATGAGGTAGAGGTATCTTCATCTTTTTGTATCCAATTAACTAATTTTAAGGGTGAAATTTAGTTTAAGGGGGCAGAATATAACACCCAAATGTTTTTATGAAATATTTTATTAATTAATTTTAATTCTTTAATAGCTTCTATGGCATGAAATCGTGAGTTTAAACGAACCACGAGACACCATTAGTAAAAAATGACCATTATAACCTAGTTGTAAGGTTATCAAGAATAAATTTACCTAACTTATCTAAATTTATGTTGAATTAATTAGCTACTAATTATTTATGAAAAAGACAAATCAATTATATATTTTCATTTTTGTATGAATAAATTGAGTGATTTACTATTAGTAAATTAAATAAATGAAATATATATTTTATTTATCTAGTAAATTCTTTTCAATACTCATCTAATACATATTATTTGTCATTAGGTATGAATAAACCCTATTTTATGTATACAACCCTATATTTTTTAAAAGGTTAATTTTACCGCCTTTGCATAGAGAATCTTTTTTAAAGTAATTTCTTCACAGATTAATAATTCTTGTATGACAACTTAAAAATATTCATTGGAATCAAGTTATAAAAATTTACTTTGGATGAATTTGTGATATTTTTCTAATAACTTTCAAGTTTTGATGAATAAAAAAATGCATTAAATTTTAATTAAAAACACATTTTTTATAGAAATAATTTAAATGGTTAAATTTTATTATTGAATGGTTTTAAAGTATAAATAGAATATATTTATATCATTTAATATAATGTAGGTAATTGGCATTAATTTTACATTGAATTTAGATGTAAAAACATTCCAATCTTTTGCAATTTTTTCACTCTTAAAACATGTTCTCTCTTTCTGAAAAAGGGATTAATTTTAAATTAATTATTGTAAATCCTAGGTTTTGAATTTTGAAAAATTAAATCCATATGCGTAATCATAATTTCCAAATTATGTCAATATCTTTCCTTTATTTTTGGGCATTTTGAATAGTAACTTTGATAATTTATATTAATATGGTAAAAGGGTAAATCATGTAATTAAGGGGAAAATAATGTTATAAAATTACCCTAACACTTTTCCTAATATAATTTTATAGTTTTGTTTCGATCTAAATCATCCTTGGGTCAAAATTGTATCCTCTAGAAGTCACTTGTATGAGATTAGAAAATTTAATTTATTTTATTTAAAGAAAAGTGAAATATGTCTCAATCAAATTTTAATAACTAAATAGTTTTTAATATAAGGTTATACTGAAGATAAATTCTATTATAATTACTAGTTTTAAATTAACAGTGTTTTTTATTATGGTAATTTATTTTCAATATTAAGGAAATAAATAATTACCTTATATATTTTTATATTGATGATGAAAAAAGTATTTAATTGATGAAAAATCAATAAACAATTCTTTATTAAAATTAAAACAAAAAACACATCACCATGTATTATTGGATGAGTATATATCTAACATAATTATCTAAGGGTCAAGTTATTGATAATTTTGATCAATATAGTAGTGATAATGAGACGTATAATATTTTATTTAATGTGATGTTAATGTTTCCACATTAAGTTTTTATTTAATATAACATTTTTAATGTATGATTTTAAAGAATATATATTCGATTATAATTATTAATCTTAAATCTAGAGGATTTATCTTTATCATAGTATTTTATTTTTAATTTCTTATTCTACAAATAATCTTATTAAATAATTACACAAAATTGTTGTAGTAATTTTCTTATTAAGGAAAATATCAAATATATATTTTTAAAAATATTAGAATAAATATAATTTCAACTAATTAATATTTCCAACAGGTTTTATATATGACCTTTTCCTCTTATGAATATAATAAAATAATTGGTTCTAAGTTAAATTGTTCTCTTAATATTTTTAAAAAACAGTGAATTGAATAGTGTCAAAAATGTCACTATTGATTAATTATCAAAATAGTTTTTTATTAAATTATTTAAAAATAATTATTTTTTATAAATAAATATATAATATTTATGTTATGGTTGGAAATTTTCAATGTTATTTATGTATAATCTAATTGACATCAAATAATTAAGTATTCCACCCTATTATTATTGAAATATTTGTTACCCTAGTTAAAAATTAAATAGAAAAACTAAGTGTTAATTAAACTTATAAGGATAAAATTGATATAAAAACTTGTTTAAAATTTATTGGATGATTATATTTAAACCCTATGTCATATTATATATAGAATTGGGACATTTTTTTGGTTTTAGATGTAGTTTTATTTTATTATAAATTAATATTTTTTGGAGTTTCCAAAACATCCCCTCACCTCAATTATAAAAGGGAAACTTCTCACTCTTTTATTTGTAACTAATTAGGAACTAAATCTCATCTATACCCTTAAATTTTCCCTTATCAACATCCCTAGTAACATTCTAGAGTTTATGGCCTTCTTCAAATTCCAAATCTAGTGCTTTAAGATGAGATTTAGAAGGATCTCATCAAAAAATAGGTAATCTCGTGTACTGATTCATTCAAAACTATTTTCTTCTTATTCTTACTTTTAACGATTTGTTTCATTATAATGTAAACAATACAGTATCACTTATATACTTAAATGTTATTATGATTATTAAAAAACCATATTCCACCTTCTATCTATCCTACGAAAAATGAAATCACCACGCGTGTGTACATACTGCTTACTTTTTTCACGCTATTGTGTAATATTTTTTTGCACCACCACCTTACTTGGATGTGTATAATGATGTAAATAATAACTATATTTTATTACTATAACTTGATAATAATTCTGAAATATTATACACCATTCACTTCAATACCATTCAATAATTATGTGAATGATATCGTCGCTCATGCATATGTATGGCCTACCGTCTCTATGATGCGATGTGATTCATTATACATGATCATCATTAAACCATGATTATATAATTTAAATTAATGAATAAATATGATATATATTATACTAATATGATTTTTTAAATTTTATAGCTATAACCTAAAAAGAATAACAAGAACTTATCCGACAAAACATGCGTAAGAAAATAAAGAAGTTAATACATGATGGATGAGTAATAATGTTAGTAAAAAATTAATGATAATATGATCACATATGATATCATAAAAAGTGATATTATTTTGTAATAATTCAATTATATTATTTAAATCATTTTATAGGAGGTTCATATACATAAAACGGATATTGGGCCTATGGTAAGTGATAATTTCACAATATTATTATTATCCGCGACTGTTTATACGTAAGTATATACTTGGGTATATTTACCATCCATGTCCATGTTTCCAAAATATGTATTCCAAAATATTCTTTTTATACTTCTAAAAAAATTTTAAATTAAATTTTACCCAATCGGTGAATTTTTATTAGATGGTATGAATGGAATCTCTTTTCATTTTTTGATACAAGGTAATTTTTTTTTTATCCAAAAAAAGTACGAGAAGAATGTTTTCTTTAACATATGATTCATAATGGTTTTTTATGTTTTAATAACACTATATTTACATGATAATTACTTTATAATATTTTATTTTTATCTTAAAAGAAATCATTTTCTTTTTAAGTTTTGTGGCATTTTGAGAAATGAAATTATTTTGGAAGAAGAAAGGATATTTTCCTCAAGATTTAATTTCAAGTGTTCAATAAAAATTATTATCCATATAATATTGAATTATTTAATAGGTTTATGTTTCAATTATACTATCCATATTATTATTATGGTTTTATTATGTTTTTTATATAATAATATTTATGAAATCCATTTTTTTACATGGATTATGTTACGATGGAATGATGTTTAAGAAACCGCATTTCATTACATGAGTTATTCTTTGATGAATGATTTATATTTTTGTGGAACATGTAATAATTATTTCATTATGAGATGGATGGGACCTATATCCCCCTCCAATGAATTGGGTAAAGATTTATGTCTCTGGAGATAGGTAGGGGTGGAATGGGGAATGATCTCGGTTTAGTAATATAGGGATGGAACGAGGAGTGAGCTCAGTCTAGTAATGGAATTTGTATTCTCTGATGGTATTGGAAATTATTCTTGACTAACATGAAATTATTTTATATGCATATGTGTATTCCCAAAAATTTCATGTCCTGTGTTATGACTTTTTAGATTACATTCATTGATTATTATGATCTTTTATGATTTATCCCAGGGTATGATGTCACTATATTTCATATGCATGATAAGATTTTCAAATGTTACATTCTTATTTGTTATGATTATGATATAATTTATATCTCCCTTTTTACCCTTATTGAAAATATGAGATCACCCTTTCTTATGTTTCTATTCCCTGGGTCATGAAGAAGGTTATTATGTATGATATGCCCAAACGGGCTTTAGTTATGATGTAATAAGTAAGAGACAATGGAGATGATTTATGAACCATTTTTTTATGTTTGTATATTTCTAAATACATTATAACTACATGGTCTAATAATTACTTTGATATATATTTTAATTAATATTCTTCAATTTTAATGTAAAATATATGTATGTAAATTGTGGGTCTCTGTAATATGTAATTGTTTCAATATAACCTTGGTCATATATTTTTCTGAATTAATATATGAGAATACCGGGAACTAATATATGTAATATTATATCCTCTCTTTCTTTATATATAGTTTCTATTTATGAATTTAGTGTAACCCTTTCTTCATGTTTTTCCTTCCCTAATTGGGTTTGATTGAGGTATTATCCCAATGACCGAAGAATATATAGGGTGATTTGGTGTTCTATGTTTACATGTTGGGTCTTTTGTTATCTTATGGGTTATTGAACATATAAGGCCTATGAAAAAAAACATTACATATTCATGAGGTAAGTCAATAAATTTTCTTTATTTCAAATAGAGTATCTTATCATGTTTAGATATTTAGAGAATTAGGCCATAATTCATACATAAAAACTAAAATATTACGACCTATAAACTTCTACTTTCTATCCATATTTTTATAAAACAAAAACATTTAAAATGAAAATGTTTTCAATTACTATTTAATCATCTTAATTGTTCCTTTGATCCCATCCTTGTCTTTATTCCCACATAAATAGAGTTAAAAAAATTTCAAAACTAGGGATGAGCATAAAAAATTACAATAAGCGATAAACAAAGAATGAAAACTTTTAGTCTTGAAAAAACATTTAAACCATGAATACGTTAACAAAACGTAATACATTTCACTTTTAATAAGTATAAATTACTTTCCATTTAATATAAGACCATTTCTTACCTTTTCTGTTATCAGGAGAGTACCATAGAACCCATATAAAGAACATATAACATATAAAGGAAAATTAGGACATAAGAATACTAAAATATAATAATCATGTTGTCGAATTACATACATATCACTCAAACAAATGGAATAGACATTCAGCTGAAATCCATACCAAATGAATTAGAAGTTAAAATGTAACCACCCTCCCTTGGTTTATCACAGAAACACCTATTATTTTTTTATCATGTAATGATGCATAAAATTTATAAGGTCCATTAAATAATCATAACACATAAAATATTGTAATTATCAACATTTTACTCATAAAAATTTCATTTTCAATCACAATAAATCATTTCAAGATATTGAAGTATTCAATCCATTTCCAAAACCATTTAAAACATTTTATAACGAGACTATTGATCAATGTGTCACATAACACTTTTAAAATTTTGATGGAAATTAACATTTTAAAACATTCATGTCTATATAAACAAATTCATAAAAACAATTTGGATACCATTGACATGAAATAGAATGTTTTAGAAGAAAAAAATCATTGAAACATTTAAAATGATGTATTTGTTAAACAGTCCCTAACCACTTGAGAAATACTTGAATAAAAATCATTAAGTAATCGCATTAAAAAACATTTAATATCTTGAGAATATACTAGTTCTTGGTATTAAATTTTAAAATGGTTATATATACACCTTATAGGATAATAAAGGTGTATAACCTGAAGATATGCCTCAATGAATGGACATTAAGACAAAGTCCCTTTACTTGAGTCCAATTCACCACGTATGTTCTTTATAATCATTAATAATAAAGATAGATAAATTTATACTTTATTAAAAATATTCTTCCATTTTTTTATTCATTTCATATCACTTAAAACCTTGTTAAAATAATTACATAATTATTTAAGTTCATATCAGATGTTTTGTCGATATTCGATAATTGAGTTGAAAAAAAAAACTTGGTATGAGGTCAATAGTCTATAGGGTCACAATTACATAATCTTCATAATAATATTCATAAAATAATAACCAATTTTATATATTATGTATAATTTTAAATACCTTTATTAAATATGGATATGAAAAATGAACAATGTTACAATCATGGAGATGGTAAGTCGTACGTACACATGAGTAACGTTTTCCATTTGTCATTTATCTTTATAGAAAGAATTTAAGTATTATTTTATCCATAAATAATTATAATAGAATTATTAATATCATATTTATCTTCTAAATATACTTATATATATCATACAATTTATGTGGTTATTAAAAACGAATCACATCACTTTATGGAGGTGATAATTCACCGTACGCACAAACAACATTATCATTTTTTATGTACATGGAAAGTAAGAATGTAACTGATGTATTATTATTTTATAATTATTAATATGTCATGAATATAACATATTAATATTAATTCCATATTTGTGACCACCCATGAGAGATGGTTATGGAAAACGAATTATATCAGTTCATGGAGGTGATAGTTCACATGTACGCATGAACGATTAATTTATTTACTATTTAATAGAAGTTGAGATATATTTAGTTGATGATATTAATATAAATACATCTCAGTATATATAGGATACTAGAGATATTATTTCATCAATTAATAAGAATATTTTAATTGAGTTAATAATGAAAATAGAAACACTAAAATATAAAACATTACCTTTCGTACGGATGATCAAAATTCATTACACATTAACATGCTTAAGAAGGGTGTTATGCCTAAAATAAATCCTCTAGAATTTGGGGAGGTATTATAATATTATGTTTGGGAAGAGCCTATCTAAACCAAAATGGTTTGGATGTGTGAGTAATAGAGAGGAATGGGTTCCTTTTACATGTGAAGGGAGGGGAACTCTTAGAAACCATAAAAATATTAAATTAATATAAAATAATTTTATATTAAAAATTGTTCAAAAATAAATTAGTTCAAATATATGATGAGGATGGGTCGAAATATAATCATCCAATTAAAATTATAAAAGTTTTCAATATTTTTTTAATCCTTGTATTTTTGTTTCAACCCTTATTTCAACCTTTTTAATCTTACCATGATATCATGTTATTTACACATTGTGGGTTTATATAATTAATATAACATACCAAACGACCAAAAAATGAGTCATTTATGACATATTGGGACTCTTCCCAACTATTCATCTCAATCATGGGTTTTTATATGTTTTATGGTATTTTAAAAAATATTTTATATTTTAAAATACTAATAGTGTCAGTTATGATTCTATCTATTAGTTTACATTTTAAAGATATCATAACAAAAAATAATTTTGAAAAAACAGTTTAAAATAATAAAAAATGTCTAAAATTAATCCATAAAATTCTAGTATTACATAAATTATTTAAATTTTATTTATTTTTTTATATTAATATCATTTATTTTATTATTTAATTAATAAATCAATTATTGTATCATCATTGTGTCACTCTTTAATATAATTATGTATTATTTAAAAGTTTCAAATAAATTACTATGATGTAGGTAACCTATTTATATATATAAAAACTATTTATAGTCAAATTTATCACTTATATAACCCATATTAAAATTATTATAGTTATGAGAGACATGATTATGACATCATTCTCTTTACGCTAAATAAAACGTTATAAGTGTCATAATCACACCCAAGTGACTTTCAAAGGACACAATTTCGGACCAAGGATTTTCCTGATCTATTATAAGTCATCTAATAAGATTATGAAAATTATTAGGAATTTTTTATAATATTTTTAATATTATGTTTACTTTTAGTTACTCGTTTAAAATTAAAAATGGTAATACAAATAAGTACTTAAGTTAAAATTTGTAATGTCCAAAAATAAAAGGGGAATATTTAAAAAATTTGGACATTAGGATTCCAAGTATTAAATACATTTTAAAATTTTAGAAAAATATAATTGGTATAAATTAATTATAAATTAATCACGTTGACAAAATAAGATGATAGGGTTTTAAAGTAAAACGTTCAAAACTTCAAATAATTTTTATATCCAATATCAATGTAAAATTGATTCCAATGAACTATAGTGGATTTTATGATGAAATTATAATCTAAATATAATTTAAATCCATTAAATAATAAAATTTAACAATACAAATAAATTTGAGGAAAAAGTAGTTTTGAACTAAAATTCAGTATTTTTCATTATTCATTAAAATATGTAATTTATCCTAAAATACCAATAAATCAAAAAAAAGTAAATTTTTATGTCCTGATTCAAAAAAAGAAGTTTTTATTGTCTAAAAAAACTTATAAAAGTGTTAAAAACTATATTTAAAATAGTTTCTCTACCAAAAGGTAGTAAAATTGCCTTTTTGAAAAATACTTATTTTATTCGTAAAATCAAATATTTTCTTATATTAGGAATAGAAAGAAAATAAGGTTAATTGTAAAATATGAAATTTAATATTTTTCGTATATATTTCATTAATATAATCAAAAAATATATTTTATTATTTTTAAATCATAATTATTCATACTTTAATTTCTATTTATAAAACACATCCTTTATATTCAATTGGTTTTTATTTTAATTTCAATTTAATTTTCTAACCAATGAATTATTATATAAGAATGTGTAAACCCTATTTTCCTAATTCAATTAATACTATTCATTCCTGTTATTCTAATGAATATATTATCTTGGGAACATTTAAATAATAATATTTAATTGTTCATTTGAACTTGATGTGGCGTATCATGTACTTTATCAAACATAGTTTTTATTTTTTTGAAACATGGGATGTCACACTCTCCCCACCCGATTTTGTAAATTGTGCCATAATAATTTTGAATTCGAGGTCGGTAACAAAGTTATGACTTTTCAAAATAAATATATGTAAATCCCACATCAAAAAAAGGATTAATAAAATTTCACTTTAAATAAAGTAAAGTACGAAGGCCACCTGAGAAAACAGATACTAGGATTTCATGTAAGAAAACATTGGTATGGAAGAAAAAATAACTATCAGGTTCTCAAAGAGAGTGATCGAAAACATGATCAAGATAAATTTATCAATAATAAATCATAAATTGTTTATTGGTTAAAAGTTCATTGATTTCATAGAAATAAAAGTAAAAAGATAAAGTTTTTTTAAAGATCCATTTCATCGGGCTCTAGAATTATTTTACCTATTTGACTAAGAACATAATGAAACATACTTAATTGAGAGGTATAGTTTCATCCTTTAGTAAAATTCCTCCATAAACTCATCTTTTTATTCAAATGATGATTATGCAAGATGAATTTTTTTTTCACACATGAAACACTAGAATCAATTTCTAGAGAATTGCATAATCCTCAAAAGATTAATTATTTATTTATCCTATCTTGAAAGATTAACCAAAACCAAAATGATCAGAAAAAGATAAGATAATTCCCCATATTAATATTCCTTTAAATTACTAAAAACTATGTTTAATCTTAAAATTTCAGTAGTAGTACCTAATGTTGAATGTATAAAATCCAACAAATAAATATCCTTAAAATTCCTTAAAAAATATCAAGACTGAGATTGAAATCCAAAAAATAGAAGGACCTGATCATATAGTTTTTCAAGTTAATTTTTTTAATTGTCTCTAAATAAGACCAATCACTCTTAATGTCTCACACTAAACATTTAATTTACTAAATTACATAATCTCCAAGATATGAAAATTGTTTCCATAATTTACCTGAATCACCATAAGTCCATCAATAAATCATATATTAAATCCAAAATTAAATTCAACCATTAATCCTTAAATAAAATCCCATATTATTCTATTTACCTTAGTCATATAGGGTTCCCAAAATACTAAATTCTATCTAAAAAACATTCTTCACTTCATCCCCAAATCATTTTCCAATACCAATGAAATCCATTCAATAATACATATGTTCCCAAAATCACCTTATTCTTATTCCACCAACCCATTTAACTAAAAGTAAAAAAGATATTCTAACCATTGAATTCATGTAGTCTAGTGGTATGTGATAAATCCTTATCTCCCTCTGGTTTTGGGTTTGATTCATGGATCCTTATTCGATGTGACAGGTTTGTCACCCTTCCAACAAGTTTTCCTTTTTCAAAAACAATATATTTCTTAAAACATTCCCAAAAAAGATAAAATCCTAAAAATAACCATAAAATATTTTATCATCAATGTTTATCTCATGCCTCACATTTTTCATCCAAAAAATTAATATTCCATAATTAACTAAAAAAATATCATATAAATGATAATGGTTACCCATTATTGTTAGGACCAAAAAGGGGCCTAGATACCCTGAGAGGGGGGTGAATCAGGGTATAAATATTCTATTTCAAAAATTCTTTCTACCCCACTAGATCTTGACCTCTATATTATAAGGGTCACTATGTTTGATCTTATTTTGTTACCATTTATCTTGTTCTTTCAATATTTATCTGAAAATAATGTTTTGGATGCAATGTAGGGAAATAAGTAGGCAGAAAAAGAGATTTTTACTTGGTTCACCCTCACTAGGTTGCGTCCAAGGAGCATACAACGTCGATGTGCCAGTGTACCAAATCCACTAAATATCACTACCAATAATGTTTGGGATAGATCACTTCTATGTCCAAGCTCACTACCTTTATAATGTTTGGGGTCAGCTCACTGCTTTCCTCAGGGTCACTCCCTGTCTCTCTCTCTCCGGTTCACTATCGGTGGAGAGGATCACCATCTTCCTCTTTCTTTTCTCACTACTCTGAAAATATTCCACTCACACATTATAGACCTATAGGTCTCTTCATTATCTCTAATGAAATATGAATCCTTAAATGTTTATAGATTCTCTGTTGATGTACAACTTTCACCCGCAGATGAATCTCACTTTTCCCCAAGTGTACCGGGAAACTCCAATTTTTATGTACAACCTTCACTGGGCCTTGCGCGTAATTCCTTGCTTTTGCACGAAATACACTTTTCATGCAAAACCTCTTTTATGCACAACAAATTAATTCATGCGCAATAGACTTCTTTCACATGAAAACTTTTATTTTATGCGCAAACACTTCTTTTACGCGCAAACTTGTCGTTTACGCGCAACGATCCTGCGTACTCCAATTTCACATGCCAGAGCTTGGATACTTTATAAGTCTTGAGCTACTTCAAATGAGGGGGGTCACATCTTATTTATAGGCATCACTAACCCCTGTGCACAAAATCCTCCTTGATCACATAGTCCTTTTCGCGCATGGAAAACACATCTTTCACGCAACAATGTATTTCGCACACAACTCTAATATTTCTCACACCTCATGCCATTGCCAATTTTTGAGCTTCTAATCTCAAATCACCTCTTTCATGAAAAAATTTATTCCTCTATTTCTTGCACCACTCCAATATTTTTCACACTGCTCTAATTTTCCATGCACCTCCCTTTTCCAAAAACAAATCTCTCCATTTTCTGATTTTCAGGCCCAAAAATTTGGAAAACACTGGAAAATGGTGTGACCTTGTATATGCTCTTTTTGTAATACCACCAGATCTTTCATTCATTTTTTGAGGTTCTTCTTTTCATTATGGATTGAAAACAACATCCCTTGAACCAAAAAAATCACTATGGATGCCCCCTTTTTCAACAAACTGAACTTATAAACCCAACTTGTAAACAAACAAAACATTGCGGCCCACTTTGTCAACAAACACAACCAACCCAAAAATGCTTCAATGATGCCTTGAGGGATTTTTTCCCAAAAATATCCCCCTTTGTGTTTGTTTAAAACTCTTTCACAAAGTGATACCTCTTGAATTCTTCAGCCACTATTCTTCTCTTACGATTCTAATAGAGATCAAGGATTCACTCAGCACATACTCTACACCCACATGAGCAATGCTCGACATGAGAAACAAGAGTAAATGAAAATTTTATCAATGAATCACTTCATTTTTTATACCAATTTTTTATACCATATGGATAACAATTTTTTATTATTGGAAATCTTCTAACACCATTACAATACCACTCTTCTGCTTTTATCACGATCCTCAGCTGTCGTGATATCTATTCTTTGATCGATCACTTCTAACATCGTCAGATTTAAAACTCCTCTTCAGCTTTCATCTCCCCCTATCTCACTGATCCACCTGTCAGCTTCTCCCCATATATTTTATGATTTCTCAAATATCCACACTATCTCCCCCTTGAACAATCACTATTTTCTTCCCCTTTGTCAATTAACCCAAAGCGTACTTCTATGTGGTCTGTAAGAGGGTAAAAACACAAATTAGTACATTAGGAAAAAAACACATCATACCTCAGAGATAGGGGGTCCACATCCACAGTTTTTCAAGTGAAGGGAGTCGACTGGACTCCTAGATCTAGTCAATGTATCTCAAAATATTCCTTGGATAAGGCTTCTGTTAGAATGTCAGCAACCAGTAATTCTATTGTCACATACTCCAACTTCACAATTCCCTGCTCAACCTACTACTTGATAAATTGATACTTTATCTCAATGTTATTTGTCCTTGAGTGATGGATGGGATTTTTTCTAATATTTATAGCACTTGAGTTACCACATTGGATTCCAATCAAAGACTTCACTTCAACTCTCATATCATCAAGCTAATGTTTCATCCACAATAACTATGTGCATTCTTGAGTGGCTACAATATACTCAGCCTATGCGGTGATCAATGAAATGAAATCATACTTCTTACATAACCAATTTATTCCCAATACACTAAGATAGAAATCACCTCCTGATGTTGATTTCCTATCATTTTCTAAACTGTCCCAATCTACATTTGTATATACCAATAGCTCCAGCTAAGATTTTTCATTATACATCAAACCGAAATCCACATTTACCTTAATATACTAAATTATTATTTTCACTGCAGGCTTGTGGATTTCCTTGGGATTGCTTTAATATCGTGCTTCTTGACATGTGGAAAAAACAATATTATATCTCATTGCTATTAGGTATAGTAAACTCTCAATAATCTTCATGTATTCTATGATATTAACTGCCTTACCATAATCATCTTTTGAAAATTTTATCCGGGTAGCAACCAGAGTCTTTATCTCCTTGTAAATTTCAATTCCAAATCTTCTCATAACCTCCTTGGAATATTTGGATTAAGAAATGAAAGTGATATTCCTTCCTTATGACTCATGATCCTTCGAATATTATATCTTTGACAAATACTATCACATTCATCCTTTGATTACAATCATTATTGACATGTAGATTTTAATCAATTACACCATGCTGAAAACTAATCTTCTTCAAAAACTAATCCAGCATTAAATACCATTCTCTTCTAGCCACTCAATATCAAATTCTTCTTCCAAAACCCCATTCAAAAATGCAGACTTAACATACATCTGGAACACTCCGAACCTCTATTTCAATGAAATAGACAAGAATAATCCGATTGTCTCTAGCCTCCTCATAGGTGAAAATATCTCATTTACATCAATACAATCTATATGGGAGTAGCCTTTGCACACTGGTTGTTCTTTTTTTCAAATCACTATGCCATATTATCTTTCAGCCTCAAAACAATATCCCCTATTTGATTCTTCTCAACTAGGTCAAGCTCTTAATTCATAGCTTGAACCCAAATCTCATCACCAGTTCTATCATCAAATCATTTAGGCTCTACCTGTGATAAGTATCATTCTTACTATAGAGTTCCCATCTTACTTGACTGCACTGGCACCATCAAATCACCAATGATACTATGCCTATCAATTTTAGCTCGACTCTTTGGATTCTTTGTAGATATATACTTGACATCTTCTTGTTCATCATCAGTGTATTCTTCTATTTTAGTATCTTCTACTTCTACTCCAACTGAGTCTCTTACCTCCTCATAAATTTTATTAGGAAGATGTTCACTATATTATTGATGATTCTGTTCATTTTCTAGGTTAGTGACACCATTTCCATCAACTACTTTTATCAACTCCTTGTTTAAACACCATTGATATTCTCTCACATCTTCATGGTATCCTAAAAACAGTAAGCTGATACCATAATGTTAGAAAAAAGGATGATCAGGAAATACACGAATGTTGCTTCTTTTCCCACAATATGTCTTCTCTCAATGGAAAACTAAAAATTTAACTGGGTTATCCAATTATTACTTTGATATCTCTTGCATATGATTATGATATTTAATTCTCCCCCTATGTTGTGCAACAATTTTTTTTATTAGGTTCACTGTTTAGAACCACAAACATTCTTCTTCTCCTCTTATCAATGAGCCATCAACAAAATATATAATCCTACTAAGTTGGAACTCAGTGTAGGAAACAAGAGATAGAGTTAATAACACCATCACTATCCATTGTACAGAATTACTTCCTTTCATCTTCAATTCTGATAGTTTATTTTAATCAGTTGACATTATGAAGAAAATCACTTCACCACTATGCATCTCTTGATTCCACTTCCCCTTGTATAATATCTCCCATTGAACATGAAACACATTAAAATCATTTAATATCATTTATACACATAGGGAGAGGGGGAATTTCTGGAGTCCTTGAGATGAGAATGGTGGTTGATCCTGATGGTTCAACCCTTTGATTCTTTCTTGTAGATAATCACACTCCTTTCTCACTTATTCTAGCTACCTAGCCAACTTCAACTTCTCTGGCCATATAACTAAGCATTCATTGCCAACATACAGAGTTTTTTTATGATATGTACATTTTGTTGGTCTGTCCATTATCACCATTTGGGGTTTACACCCACTAGTACACATTTCCTTCATTGATGTTCCACCTAAATTCCATTTCCATTGATTCCTTCTCTAATTCGGAATCTCTCTTCTTGTCGTCTTCCCTTGCTTCTTCCACTATTGCAAGGATCTTCCTCTTTCCGCCACTTTTCGTCATGGCACACAACATGCAAATTTATCAATTCATTATTTATTCATTTTTCTTTTATCAGTTTTTTGAATCATGCCAAATGTTATTGTTATTTTTGAGTTTTCCAATGATTTAAAATTATTATTTCTCACAACTTGAGTAGATCTCCCCTTAATCTTCCATGTTTGTTCACATTCTATCCAAGAGAGTTTTTGTGAGTGTGGCAGAGGAGGCGATTGATACACCTTTCGTCCAACTCCTTGTGATTCCCCTTAGGTTTTAAGTTTATTCTTCAACATGACACATTGTCTTCCATTATAAAATTTCTCATTATGAACCACTATATTTGAGAATATAATTTAAAGTCCTTTTCCTTTCTCTCATTCTTATTACTACAATTTCTTCCCAAATGCCCATAATCAGAATAGAAAAAACATCTTCCATCAAAGGTATACCTTATTTCATCATTTCTCAGTCGAAATGTTGATGCATCTTGAGATCTTCTTCTGATATTCAGCTCTTGAGCTTCCTAACACATGTTCATAGTGTTTCCCAATGTTCCACTGTAATAGCATCTAATGAATTCTTTCTTTTGAGAGGTGTTCCTTTCAGATGTTTCATGATGTTTCTTCTTATTCTCAGATTTAGTAAAATTTCTATCTTCGCAGTATGAAATGTATTCCTGAGTCTCTAAATAAAATCTTGATTTGGGACCATGAGTCCCACAGAAATTTCACATGCTATCATTACATCCTGTAAATGTCCTCTTAGGTCTGTCTCCAGCACCTATAGGATTTTTTCTATTTTTTGAACTTTTCATGGCTCTCTTTTTGTCATGCATGGGAGGGGATTCATCAAATCCATCACTAGTTTTTTCCAAACTATATGGTCTTTGAGATGAGAAAATATGATTTTGTTTCTCTTCAGAAATATCATACTTGTTTTTCATTTTATCATCACTTTCCAAAGGATAATCAATAATAGGTTCAAGGCATCCCTCATTTAATTCTTTCCTTTCGTATTGGATTTATGCACTTATTTCTTCACTAACTATATCTCTTCTTCCAACATTTGAATCTTCATATCCCTTTTTTATAGTTGAGCATTGATTTATCTCTCAAGATTCTTCCTACTACTCATCTCATATTCTAGTTCTCATGTGAGTTTACCTACCATATCACTTTTCTTTTTTACTTTTAATTTTTCCTGGGCAACAAAATATGAACAAGATGAATTCTCTTGTTGTAGCATTTGATTATTCAAAACTAGTTCATTTAGTTGTGAAAAAATATAATCATTTTTGTATTTCTAATTTTTAATGTTATCTGAGTTCATATTCTTTCCCTTTTTATTATCTTTTCATTTTTCTCTCATTGTAGACAACTTTTTCAGTTCTTCGGCTTGAGAATAATTCTTCTCCCTCAGATCAGTGGTCATGTCAATAAGCCTTTGATTTAATCCTCTTAGCTTGTTAACTTAAATTTCCATTTCCTGAATCTATATATCTTTAGATTTAATCTCTTCAACCATCTTATGATCCAATTCCTTTGTTTCATGGAAAACTTCTACTTTTTTCCGTCTGGGAGTTTCTTCATCATCAGTAATTCCAATATCACGTAGAATATCAGGTGCTTTTCTCATTCCATCTACATCATTGAATGAGTAATTATTTTCAATTTATGATCTATCAAAATCATTATTTTGTTCTTCATTTTAATCTGTCAGCTGAATCACACTCTTTCTATAGACACTTCCACTCTGAGTAATTTCACCAGAGTTATGATTCTTCTTTGAAGTTCTACCCTTTTCCATGGAACACCAAGGTATGATCAAACTAAAATTTTTATTTCACCAAATAACTGAAAAAATTCATAGAAAAAAAATCTGATAAAAGAAACCTTCCCTTTGATACCAATTATTAGAATCAAAAAGGGGCCTAGATACCCTGAGAGGGGGTGAATTAGGGTATGGATATTCTATTTCCAAAATTATTCATGTCCTACTAAATTTCGACCTCTATATTATAAGGGTCACTATGTTTTCTCTTATTTGTTACAATTTATCTTGTTATTTCATTATTTATCTAATAATGATATTTTGGATGCACTATAGGTAAGCCAGAATAAAAACACAGAGATTTTTACTTGCTTCACCCCCACTGGGTTACGTCCAAGGAGCATACAACGACGAGATGCCGCTGTACCAAATCTGCTAAAGTTCACTACCTATAATGTTTGGGCTGGATCACTTATATGACCAGACTCATTGCCTTTACAATGTTTGGGGTTTTCTCACCGCTTTCCCTAGGGTCACTCCCTGTCTCTCTCTGTGGATCACTACCGGTGGAGAGGGTCACCGTCTTCCTCTCCTTTTCTCGCTGCTTTGGAAAGGGTCCACTCATAATTTATGAACCTCTAGGTATCTTCATTATCTATAATGAAATATGCATCTTTAATTGTTTATATATGATCTGTTGATTTCCAAATTTCACCCAAAAATGAATCTCACTTTGCACCAGGTGTATTGGGAAACTCCAATTTTTACATTCAACCATCACTGGTCCTTGCACATAATTCCTTGATTTTGCGCAAAATCCAGTTTTTTCACAACACCTCTTTTATGCGCAACCAATTATTTTACATGAAATAGAATTCTTTTACGCATATCCTTTTCTTTATAGGAAAACACCTCTTTTACATTAAATAGTATTCTTTTATGCACAACCTTTTATTTTATGTGCAAACACTTATTTTACGTGCAAACTTCTCATTTACACGCTACTCCCTTGTGTACTCCAATTTCGTGTGCCAGAGCTAAGATACTTTCTAAGTCTTGAGGTACTTCAAATGAAGGGGTTCACCACTTACTTATAGGAATCGCTGACCCCTGCGTGAAAACCCCTCCTTGATCACGTAATTCTCCTCGCGCATGGAAAACACATCTTTCACATAACATTGTATTTCATACACTGCTCTAATATTTTCGCACACCTCTTGCCTTTTCTAATTTTCAAGCTTCTTATCTCAAAACACATCTTGTGTGAAAAAATTCATTCCTTTATTTCACTCACTACTCCAATATTTCGCACATCGTTCTAATTTTGTGGGAACCTCCCCTCTCCAAAAACACATCTCTCCATTTTCTGATTTTCAGGCCCAAAAATTTGGAAAACATTGGAAAATGGTGTGACCTTGTATATTATCTTTTTGTACCACCTCCAGACCATCCATTCCTTTGTCGAGGTTCTTCTATCCATCATGGATTGTCAACAACATCTCTTGAACCTCAAAAATCACAATGGATTCCCCCTTTGTCAATAAACTAAACTCTGAAACCAAAATTTTTCACACACAAAAAACATTGAGGCACACATTGTCAACAAACACAACCGACCCAAAAATGCTTCAATGATGCCTTGAGGGATTTTTATCCAACAATTAATTTATAATTTTTTCCTTAAAAGAGAATTCTTCCTCAACTAAAATTTTACATAAAAAATCATGGATACATATTAAAAAACTAAAAAAGTCATCAAATGTACCCCCATAATCAAAAGAATATTAATACTTTAAAACATTTCAATATCCTTATGTATACCATAACTATTAAATCCTTTATATATACATCTTAATACTTCAACATTATTCAGAATCCATTAAATATGAATTTCCACCTTATCTCATAATCCCTCATTTTAAAAGAAATAAATGATATGGTATATATCATCATGATTCATAAATATCAATAAGATCATGTTTCATACTTCATGGATAAGAAGATAATTCAAAGCTTGAATCAATATTTCAAGATCTTCTTTATGTTCCTTTTATCTTTCGTCATGTTGTCCTACTTTCAAAATGTAAATGTTCCCACCACATATGGTATTTCACCTTTTCAAAAATTTGGATGATATGAGATGATGAAATATTATGAAAATGATACCAGGACTCATAAAATTGATTTCGAAATGAGTAGGAGTTGGATAACAAAAACAATTTCTTACAAGTGATTTGAATACCCAAGAAGCTGTAAAAATAATTTGATCAAGCATTTGCGATAATAATGATGATCAAATCATAGGGGAGGGATAAGAAGGTAGTACAATATCTCATTACATCCATCTTGAAAAATTATCTTTAATATAATTAAAAGAATCATCACTTAAACATGAAATGAATAATTAAAAGAAGAATCATCTTTCAGGTAAAGAAAATAGAATTTTTTTTCTTATAAAACTCTAATCCATAAACTTTTCTATATCTCAATTGATTTAGGTTTTCATCCAATTTACCATTATCCTCCAAAATTTTCCATCTATTAATATCCCTCTTGGTTATATGGGATCTTTAACCTACATGCATATAACATCATAACCTCTAAAGTTATCTAAAACTTTCCTCTTATACCCAGTATAAGGCCCCAACCTTAAACATTACATATTCTTAAGGTATATCAAGAAATATTATTTATTTTACATTGAGTATCTTTTCATGTTTTGGGATTTAGATAATTAGGATGTAACTCATACATAACAACTCAAAGATTACAAAGTAGAAACTTCTACAGGCTATAAATTTTATTATAAAACAAAAAAAATTTAAAAAGATACATGGTTTCATTTCATGTATATCATAATAACTTTTCCCTTGACCACATCATTTTCCATATTACCGCTTAAATCTTGTGAAAAAACATTTAAAAACTTGGGATGAGCATAAAAATCTCAATAAGTGATACACAAAGAATGAAAACTATTAGTCTTGACATTGAAACCTTGAATACTTTATCATAAAGTAATACATTTAACCCTTGAGAAGTATTAAATACTTTACTTTGAATATAATCTCATTGCATTCATTTTATTTAATAAATGGATTTCCATAAAACCCATGTAAATAACATATAATATTTCAAGGAAACTAGGGACATAATCATTCTTAAATGGAATTACCATGCATTCAACTTTTATACATATCACTCTTACAAATGGAGTATCCATGCAGTCGACTTCAATACCCAATGCATTGCAAGTTAAAACATAACCACCCATACTTGGTTTATCGTGAAACCACTCTTCTTTAGTTTTTCACATAACCACCCTTAAAATTTCCATGTACCATTACATAATCATAACACATAAAATATGTCAATTATCAACATTTCACTCCTAAAAATTTCATTTAAATCACAAGATATCATTTCAAGATATTGAAATGTTCAATCCAATTACAAAACCATTTAAAACAATTAATTGAGATACTTTTGAACCAAAGTGTCCCATAAAACATTGATACTTTTGAATGAAATTAACATTTTGAAATATTCATTTCCACATAAAAAAAATTCATAAAAATAATTTTGATAAAATAGACATGAAATAAAAGGTTTTAGAAGAATAAATATTTAAAACATTTAAAACGATGTTTTAGTTAAAGATTCTATTTCCAATTGATAAATACATGAATAAAAATCATTAAATAATATCATTAAAAACATTAAATATCATGATAATATAATAATTCATGATATAAGATATCAAAAGTGTTTTATATACACACCATTGGATAATAAAGATGTGTAACATCATGATATGCCTCAATGAAAGGAGATTGAGACGATGTCCCTTACATTGAGTCTAATTCTTTATGTATGTTCTTTATATTCTATAATAGTAAACGTAGGTTAAATTATACTTGATTCAGAACCTTTTTAATTTTTATTATTATTTTTATATCACTTCTTACCTTGTTATAACAATTATATAATTATTTAAGTTCATCTCTGGTGTTTTGACGATATTCAGTACTTGAGTTAAAATGAACTTGGTATGATGTAAATAGTCCATATAGTCATTAGACCATCATATGTAGAATAATATTCATGAAATAATAATAAATTTTCTGTATCAATTATTATTTTAAATCCATTTATTAAATATATATATGAAAAGTAAACAACATTAGAATCATAGAGACTGTATATCGTAGGTACACATGAGTAGCATTTTCCATTTTTCATTATTCATTATAGAAAGAAGTTAAGTACTATTTTGTATTTCTATAATGATAATAACCTAATTAATATAATATTAATAACCTAAATATACTTATATATATCATACAAGTGATGTGGTGATAAAAAAATAATCACATCACTTCGTGGAGGTGATAGTTCACATATACGCACGAACGACATTATCATTTTTTATGTGCATTGAAAGTAAGAACATAATAGATATATTATTATCTTATAATTATCAATATGTCTTGAATATTACCTATCAACATTAATTCCATCCTTTAACCAATCATGATAGATAGTTACGGAAAATTAATTAAATCGGTTCGTGGAGGTGATAGTTCACACGTACACACGAATGATTAATTCCATTACCATTTAATGGAAGTGGAGATGGATTTAGGTGATGATATTAACATAATAACATCTCAGTATATAGAGGATGATATAGTTATTATTTCATCAAGGAAGAAGAATATTTTAAGGAACTGTAAGAAGAAATAAAATAAAATCACTTAAATAAAAACATTACCTTTCCATCGGATGATCACCTTTCTTAACACCTTAACACCACCGTGGAAGGTGTTCTACCTAAAATAAGTCCTCTGGAATGTAGATAGGTATTCTAGAAAGGGTTTTGGGAAGAGAATGGCCAAAAAAGGTTTTGTAAGTGTGATTAATAGATATAAGTGGGTTTCTTTTTATATGAGAGGGGAGGTACACCCTTGTAAACCCTTAAAATATTAAATTAATATAATTTAATTTTCTATTACAAATGGGTCTAAATTGATTTAGTTCGAATATTGGATGAATATGGTTCAAAATACATTATTCTAATAAAAAATAGAAAAGTGTTGAATATTTTTTTAAACCTTATCTTTTTGTTTTAACCCTTATTTTAACCTTTTTAATCTTAATGTGATATCATGTTATTTGAACTTTGTGGGTTAATATAATTATCATAACTTACCAAACATCTAATAAAAGAGTCTTTTATGACATATTAGGACTTTTCTCAACTATTTTTCCAAATTATAAAATTATAATAGAAAGATGATTTAGAACAAACTACAAAAAAATCATTACCAACATGTCAAATTAAACAATAAAATTCATGAATGGAAACAATTATTTCAAATTAGATTTATTTTAATATATTAATATAAGTTATTTTATTCCTCCTTTAAGAAATAAATTATTGCATCATCATTATGTCACTATTTATTTTAATTATTTATTTCCTAAAAAATATGAATAAATTATAATAATTTGGGTAATAATTTTAGCTTTCTGTAGACTATTTATAGTTTAATTTATCACTTATATAACCCATATTATAATATTTATAGTTATGAGATACATGATTATGAAATCTTTATCTTTGCCTTAAATAAAATGTTATAAGTGTCATAATCACACCAAAGTGGCTTCCAAATGACACAATTTCAGACCAAGAATTTTTTGGGTCGACCATAACTCATCCAATAATATTAGAACAAGTTTTAGGGTAGTTTTATAATATTTTTAATTTTAATTTAACATTTAATTACCCAATTTACCCTTAATCGTGGTAATAAAAATCATTACTAAAGTTACTATTCATAATGTCCAAAAATAAGAGAGAACTATTTACAAAATTTGGACCTTATAATTCCAAATATAGAGTCTATTTTTCAAATTAAAAACATAGAATTTATAGAAACTAATTAAAAATTAGTCACATTGATTTTGTAAGTAAATAGGTTTTTAAAGTAAAACATTCAAAAGTTCACATAATTTTTATATCTAATTTCAATGTGAAATTGATTACAATGACCTATATTGAATTAATTGAAAAAAATATAATCTAAATATACTTTAAAATAATTCAAACAAAAAATTTAACACTATAAGTAAATTTGATGAAAAAAGTTTTTTTGAACTAAAATTCATTATTTTTCAATGTTCATTAAAATATGAAATTTATCAGAAAAATACCAAAATTTCATCCAAAGTAAATTGTGTTATCTGAATTAAAAGTAATAAGTTTATTTTTTCAAATATAAAATATAAAAGTGTTAAAAACTAAACTTAATTCAGTTCTCCATCAAAAGGTGTAAAAACTAATTTTTTTGAAAAATACTTATTTTATTCAAAAAATTGGATTTGTTCTTATATTTAGACTAGAAAATACATAAGATTAATTTTAAAAATTAAATTAAATATATTTAATATATATTTAAATAATATAATCAATCAAGATAATTTTTATTATATTATAATCACAATTATTCATACTTAAATTGTTTTTCATAAAACACATCCTTTATATACAATTGGTTTTTATTTTAATTTATAATTAATTTTATAAACAATGAATCATTATATAATCATGTGTTAACCAAATTTTAATAATTAAATTAATAATATTCATTACATCTATTTTAATTAATATGTTATAATGAAAACATTTATATAATAATATTTAATTTTTCTTTTGAAATTGGTGTGGTGTATCGTGTATTCCATCAAACATAGTCTATATTTTTTAAACTCGGGATGTTATACACCAACATCATTTTTTTATTATAAAATAAAAACACATTTAAGGAAAAAGTGAAAAAACCCAAGAAAAAGCAAAGTTTTTAATAGAAAACATAAGCCTATTGACATTTTTATCCTTAATAAGTTTCCTGGAAAAAGAAGTTACTGATGTTTCTGGATCATCCTTTATAAGGTCTTCAAATTGACGCACCAGTCTATCCCATGCTTTCATATATTTCTCTTGGTTGATTTTCCCCGTACTGAGACCTCTTACTAGGATGTAATTCTGCTTGACAAAATAGTCCTTCTGTTCTCTATTGATGTCTACCCAAATTGTCATTTCCATCATTTTATCACCATCATAAGATGAGGCATTAGTCACAAGAGATTCCTCCCCAATTTATTATCTGGAATATAGTAGTAGCTCCATGGGTTGCTTAACATCCATGCATATATTCTGCAATAAATTTCCAGTGGGAACATCCCCCTCGACTGTAGTGGTCACAGCCCCAGCTCGAACTGCATTTCCATTTAAGTTGAGAACACCTTCCCTCACTTGGGCCTTCACCTTCCTCTAAGAGAGGGTCTCCATTGGTTAACGTAGCTATGAATAATCCATGTGCCCTTTCTTCCCTCCATGTTGGCCCTTCCTCTTCTTAAGAATGTTGGTGTCGCTACCATAGAATGCATGAGCACTGACTCCTAACAGCTAGCTAGAAGAGTCATCACTAGACTCCTCCTATGGGATACCCTAATCCTCATTATGAGGTACTGTTCGATCAGACTCCTGGTTCTTCCCTTCATCCTCTAAGCTCCCAAAGCGATTACAGAGCTTAATAGCTGGCAACACTCTCCTCGGCCAAGACCTGATCACTAGATATGGCTCAACCAGGGGACCTTCAAATCCCTTGATCTCAAATCCCGCAACACAACCTCCCTATAAAAATCTACCTTGGGGGCCTTAGGACCTTCCTCAGTGCCCATTTGAGTTCCCACAACTGGTTTAGAGCAATCTGCAGGGGCCCGAACAACTGCAGTTATGAGTTTAGCCAAACCAAATTCCACTTGTCCCATTTTCACACCAGGAGTAGGCATACCCAAGTCTCTTCTCAAATGATTGACAACTTTAGAAACCAAGGGATTTATATCTGAAGCCTCTTGATGAATGACCTTCGCCAGAACTAAGTCATAGCCTACATACCTCATTAAAAAATGATTAATTTTCACCAAGAACATGTCGTGATGATCTACATGGAATGAAAATTTACATGTTATGTACTTGAAAATTTATGATGCGTATGGGAAAAAATGTTTTTTAATAAAAACGTAACACATTTATTATTTTTTTCAACCTTCATGTTTAAAAGATGTGTGATAGTATTACGCTACATGTAATAATAACAATATGTTTTTATCCTATCATATTTGTTATTTTCTTATCATTTGATCATGTAGCCTTCCTCTCTTAACCCAGATCCTTCCTTAGGTGATCTTGGATATCTTTGATCATTATTGATTGTTCCTTCAGTGATTGATCATTGTTGTTGTTGTGTTTCATTTTTAACGGTAAGTGGAACTCCTCTGATGTAGTTTTTTTATGATCTCCCTTAATATCCTCATTAGAGTTTCATGTATCAACACATAATGGATGGATCAAACTCATTTTTATATAATTTTTTATTCTTGATTTTGTTTCTAGATCACTATCTCCACATTCATTATTGGTTTTTCTGGTTGTAGGTGACATGCATTTTGATTTTTTGATTATTGGTAGGTGGTTCCACATTACATTACTAATGATTGAATCTTTTAATTACTTTAATTAATTCTAATGTGTTTTTAAATGATTTTAAAAAATTAATTTGATGTTATTTGATCATTGATTTGGAATGAGTATTGAAATTGGAAAAAAAACCCTATTTCAATGGAATTAAATTGTGTGGTGGATTTATTATAAATTGTGGATTTTTTATTAATACTTTTGTTGAAATTATTTTATATTGATATGTAGAAAATGGATAAAACTAAAAAGTGATTTGAAATGGAAGAAATGATGAAACATGTGACTTTTTTTTTGAAATGTAAAAAGTATATTGAAAACTAAAATTTTGAAATTTTACCTTAATTTTTTTAAAATTATTTACTTAATTTTTTTATTTTTTATTTTTTTAATGTACAATTTGGTATCGGTATTTAGTGGAAACTATGAAAAGTGCTCTAGAACCTTGACAACATATAAATGGATTGATGAAGACTATTGATACGGAAACAAATGCATCCTAAATGCCCATAATGGATTACCCATTTATTGTATAGATGGACCTCGATGGGTTTCCCTTTTGTGGTATATGTTTTTGTTTTCACACCTAACTAGAATTGTGATCATAATTAGATGTGTGAGGATCCTATTACATGATAAACTTATTTACCATGGGGATTCTGTATAGTTTGTTTCTATGAGTTTTTTGATTTGATATATATGTTGTTAATTACTAAACTTCTTTATTTATGGAGATTAATTTATATAAATTTTTAAAATAAAGTGTTCATTTAAGCCTGTTTGTAACTATTTTATATATATATTCCATCTATTATAATGAAAGAATATTTTTATTTAAAATATCTGAAATAAAATTTCATTCCTAATATTATGTTAATTTATTGAATAAATGGTAAATTGTTATGGTATTTATTATGGAACACTTAGTAACACCATACTAGGCTTTGTATCTCACCAACTACCATTTCCTTTTGGAATTTTAAGAATTTCATGTGATGTATCTGAGAAAATGGAAAGTGCCACTTAGATGTAGTGGATGTTATTGATACATTGGACTATAGAGTGATGATTTAGGTTATCAATGGAGATGTTATAGAGTCCCACACTTATCATACATGGATACTACATAATTTATTATGAATATTCATTTCATTACTTAAACACATGCCTGAGGACCATAATAGTTTAGTGTCTTTGGAATCTAGAAACTCATTCTTCTAATCCTATGGAAAAGAATCAATTTTTCCCATAAAAAACAACCCATTTTATAATCCAACATCAAAACATTAGTCATAACCTAGGGAATGGATACATAACAATGGGTGATAATAAATTATAATAAAGGGTAAATATATGATATATGTAATCAAAACATGAACATAATGGCATGAGAACATGACCATAAAATATGAAAATGATACCCAACATATCCAAGATCCAAATAATGAGTCATGGAATAAAGATAGCTAGTTCATAAGACATGGGTCATAAGTGAATCAATGAATATGATCTTTGAGAGAATAATACATGAAATTTGTGGAATAAATGTATCAATTGAAAATATTATTTCACGGTTACCCACCAAGATGTTCATAACATGGTGGTCTTGGGTTAACCTCATGTGTACCTACTTTGGGCATGGGTTTACCACCAGTGTACCCTACTTTTTGGGCTTCGGATAAACACTCATGTACCCTCATCTATGGTCTTGGGATAAACACTTATGTACCCTCATAGATGGGATTGGTCTAAATACATGTTGTAGAGACACAAATCTTGACGTACATATACATTACATTACTTTTGAGGAATACTTAATACATAACAAAAACAGACACCAAACGACCTTAATATTTTAGTGTCTTTGGAAACTCGGAATGAAATCTTCTAATCATGGTGAAAGATCTTCAACATCTCCCATAAAGATCTTCCCCTTTTGGTTTTCTTACCTAAAACCTTTCTTGAAATCCTGGGGAAAAGAAAACATATAAAGGGTGAGATCAAATTCTCATTAATGGTAAGCATGGAGAAAATAAAAGAAACTATATACATTTGAACTTAAAAACATGAACATAATGTTTAAACATCAAAATCTTGAGCAAAGACAAAAATCTTTGAAGTACGTAAGTCATGAATCATAATGGAACATCAATCGTGATAAAATATCATGGGAATAAATCATGTAATTGTGGCAACCATTTAGCAGTTGTTATATTTCCATATTAGCTAAGGCATTGCTTCCAAGACCATATTAGTGGACAAAGTCCCTTTATGAATCGAGTTCACTCCTCATTCTAGTCCTGTATCACTGAACTGGATTAACTTACTATTCCAGCCGTGTCTATATCATGAGATATAAATCTTTACCCAATCCATTGGAGGGAGATATAGGTCCCACCCATCACATAATGAAATCATTCTTACTTGTGCCACAAAATAAACTTAAAACATTCATCATAACCCAAAGAATAAAATGGGTTACATAAACATCATCCCATCATCACATAATCCATATAAAACAAATGGATATTTCATTATAAGAAAAGTGAAACCATGTAAATCATAGAGAAATTATACTTGAAACATACACATATGAAATAATTTCATCTTAGATGGAAAAATGGTTTTTTTAAAACACTTGAAATGAATTCTTGAGGAAAATATCCTTTCTTCTTCAAAATCATTTTATTTTCACAAAATTCCATGAAATTTTAAAATGAAAGTATTTTATTGAAAATATTCATAAAATCTTGTGTATTAAGAATCATCAAAATGAGGTGTTATGAAACCGTAAAAATATGTTCATGCCATATAAGTAAAAAATATTCTTCTCGTACTTTTGCCGGAAAAGTAAAAAATTACCTTGTACGATAAAAAAAAGAAAGATTACTTACATACCATGTAGTAAAAATCAAAAATGGGTAAAAATGACTTTAAAAATACATGAAACCATTTTTAGAAAACAGGGACATGGATGATAAATATAACCCCAGTAAATACTTACGAATAAACAATCTCGGATAAAAATGAGATTGGAAAAGTTATATGTTACCTTATGTCCGATATGCTTCATATGTTTCTAAAACTCCTGTATAATGATTTAAATAATGTCATTGACTTATTACAGGATCATATTCATTGTTATGATATCATATATGGTTCACTTATGACTTTATATTACCCGTTTTTTTGTAAATTCCATGTTAAAGCACCGTTTTCGATAAAATTGTTTAATTTGTTGTTCTTGATATTATTACTTATATCCAGATTAACATAATTCCAGAATTTAAAACATGATTTATATATAATATATATTTATAATATAAATATTTATGATAGATCGGTATATGGAATGAATTACACCGTTCATGGAGACGGTAGGCCGTTCGTACGCATGAACGCTGTTTTCGTTTCCTTATTGAATTGAATGGAATTAAGTAGATGACATACATGTATATACATAAATAAAGTATCATTATTATGTCATATATCTCATTATTATTCATTATATATACTTTATAATCATTCATTAATGGTTAACATGGATAATGAATCTCATCGCGTCGTGGAGACGGTAGTCCGTACGTACGCACGAGCGATGATATCATTCCCCTGATCGTGGAATTGTATTGAAGCATATTTATAATATTTCAGAATCAATATCACTTTACAATAATCATATATAGTTATTTATTTATACCATTATACCCATCCAAGTAAGGTGGTGGTCGAAAACAGATTACACCACGGCGTGGAGACGGTATTCCGTACGTACGCACGCGCGGTGATTTCGTTTTCCATAGGACGGATAGAAGGTTAAATAAGGTTGTTTGATACTTATAATAAAAAATCAGTATATAATTAATACTTATTTTATTACTTTATAATGAGACAACTAAATAATAATAAGTAGAAGAAGAAAGAAACTTGAGAGAATCAAAAGAAGAGATAAACTCTTCTTCGACGCACCTCCTTTAAGATTCCTCTTAAGGAAGTAGAGTTGGTCTTTGGAGATGACCAGAACCTCCTGAATTTTTCTAGGGAAGTAGAGAATAGAAATGGTTAGGGGTTTTCTGAGCTTCAAGGCTCAAAAGGGTGTGAAGAGAAGAGGGAAGGGGTTCCCTTTTTATAAGGGAGGAGAGGGGCACCTTTGGAAAAACATAAAATATTATTTTATAATAAAGTCATATTCGGTTTTTAATAGCTACAAATTTATTTATTTCGAAGATAATGTGGGTATGGGTAGAAATACTCTCAACCAATAGATTTTAGATAGGTTTGGGTCATTATATTAACCTTATCTTTTAGTTTTAAGTCTTAGTTAATTAGATTGACATTTACCATGTCACTTTGTATTTTTATATTATATAGTTAATAAACTTACCATATACATCCAATCGACCCCCTAAGTGGTCTATTTTGATAAAACTATCATGATATAAGTATCTTGGCCAAACCATTGATTTTTAGGAATATAATAACAATTAATAATATAATATTTATTTTAAAAACTATTTTATGTCAATTTTGACACTATTTGGTAATTGGTTTTTTTGAAAATCATAACAGCATGATTACTTTGAAAAAAATGAAATAAATAAATACTAACATGTCATATTAACCTAGGTAATTAGTGTAATTCACAAAAATCCTCAAATTACATTTATTTGGGTATTTATAAAATCAATTATGTTAATATTTCATTAATAAGATAATTACTACATCATCATTGTGTCACAAATAAATTAAATTATTTAATGTATAAAAATTATAAATAAAATATCATTATGTAGGAAATCTTTTTATCTCTCTAATTAATATTTATAGTCAAATTTATCTTATTTACAACCCTATATTAAAAAAAATTAGTTATTAAACTTTGATTTTAACTATTTTAACTCTTCTTTAAATGAAATAATATTAAATGTCCTAATCTAATAAAAGTGGACCTAAATGCTCATATTTTATTCTGAAGGTTGTTTTTCGTCGAATTACACTTATCCAATAGAATTGGGACATATGTAAGGGTAATAATAATATCATTTTTACCCTTAATTACCCTATTTACTTTTAATCGTGGTAAATAAAAGTAAAAAAGTTACGATTCACCAAAACTTATATTCATAACATTGAACCACATTTTAGTCTTGATTTTAAATTTATCGCTTGGATTTACAAAATTCCACTCACAGAAGCGGTAAAATTAAGTTTTATGTAAGTTTTCAAAAAGCTCCTAGGAGGTAGGTAAAAGACGGTGAAAAGTTAAATAAAATTTTTATATATCAAAAATTATTATAAAATGACTCCAATGAATTAAATTGAACATATATAGGTATTATGTATCAATTTTTACCTAAAATAAATTTAAATAAAATAAATAATTATTTAAATAAAAAATTGGTTTTTAAATAATAACTTATTGTTTTCACTATTCATCAAAAATTGAATGTTTTCCGAAAAATACCAAAAATTTACCCTAGGATACTTTTGATATTCCGAATCCAAAAATGAAGTCCATTTTGAAAGATAAAATTTCAAAAAGTGGGTAAAACTATTCATAATGGATATTTTATATACTATTTTAATAACATATCATTGTTTAGTGAAACTCAGTATTGCGTACAACACACGCTATCGTGGAAGGTCGCGATTGCATGTAATGTAAGCCAAGTCAAGGTTGCATGTAGTGAAAGACTCCTTTTTGTTGCATATAACAGAATCCAACCATATTTCATTTATACATTGAATATATATATATATATACTCAATGTTGCGTAGAATAGATACTATCAAACGAACTTGAAATTGTGTGTAACACGATCCAAAAATAGTGTTGCGTATACTGCAAGAAAATATGGTCTTTCGTATAGCTCAAGATAATATTGTTGTAGTGTAAAATAGAAGATATGAAAGAAATTAAAAATAATAAATCTCATAAAATCTTGGGGTGTTACATTCTACCCCCCTTAAAATGAATTTCGCCCTCAAAATTCATCAGGGTTATAAATGGTTTAATACTTGAAAGTTTCTTTAATAGAAACCCACATCGTAAAAAGGAATACCAAAACTTGACTTTAAAAACTAAAGTATGAAACATAACGGTTACACAAATTAACTAATCATTGGGTTTCCACATAGGAGAACATAGGTGAAAATATGGATATGGAAGAGAAACCTAACCATCATGTTCTGATGGTGAGTGGTAGAGAACATGGCTAGGAAAAATCCAACAATAAAAAAGCCATAAATTTTTTATGATTTAAGGTACCATCTGATTTTTCAGATATAAGGACACTAGGACAATATTTTATGTATTCAAGATCATTTCCCTAAAGATTAAGAATTGCTGAATTAAAAGAAATACTTGCTTGATTTTGGCACAATCATACTGTTGTTTGTGCCTTGAACAATTTCCACATCATCTCATAAAGAAAGAAAGTTGAATTTGTCTTTCGTGAAGTGTTAGAAGATCATGCGATTGAATGATAGGTCATTCCATCTGTCTCAAACAAAAGGATGGTAAAATTTATTAAATATACATAAGTCCATCTATAGTGAGATTAATTGTATATGGTTCCTAAAATGGACATATACTTCATATATCATACTTCTTAATTTAATAAAACTAGCTTCTACTAACCAGGGAATTCCTGTAGGCCAGTGGTAGGCGATAAAGGCTTTTCGTACTTCAGTTGTGGGTTCTATTCCCACAGCCTTGTCCGATGCAACGGGTTGTCGCCCATTTTTCATGTTGTCCCTTTTTTTAAACTACACTATTATAACATTCTAGAAATAGTATCTAAAAGAAGTTCTAGCCTTAAACAATTCTATCTAATGTCCACCTTAATCCAGCCCAACCTTTAAGCTTATTGAAAATACATCTGTCCAATCTTATAGTATAAAGAAAACAATTACTAGAAATGTCATCAACCAAGCATGTGAATACCATCATTTATCCCTCATATAAGATATATGTTGTTGGTCACATTCCAAACATGTGAATACCTTAATTATGTATTCTCTTGAAAAATGAATACCCATTGAACCTTATTGAAAACATGAATGCTGTCAAAAGTTAACTTTTACACATACCAAAATCCCAAAATTTATATATACTCAAACCATGATATCACATTTTCCTTATATCAGTCATGAGCTCAATAATACTATCAAACATCTCTTTATCTCATTATCCCTTCATTATGCGCATAACATCTACTTTAAAAAAATATTGCAATTAATTTTCATGGTTACCGTTACCATATAATTATTGAAAACCAATACATAGATATTCCAAAATTCCATGATGCCATAAATGAGATTCCATGATACTATTTTGAAATCCCATTACATAAACACTTAATCATTACACAACATCATTGTCATACTCAACATCACAAATAGTGATCGTATGGGACTTCCCTTTATCCTTCGCCTTAAGAGATTTCTCACGTTGATCATCATTAACCCTTGGATTAGGTCATTTATTAGTATAATTCCCCATTTCCTTGCACTTGAAGCATTGAAGTGTTGGTGGTGCATTCTCTGTAGTATTTTCTTTATTCACATCATTAGAAACCCTTTTTCCGTTACTTCGACACTCAGTTGCTCGATGGCCTTCTTTTCCACACTTAAAACATTTTCTAGTCCCTTTAAGACAATCTCCACCATGCTTCTTTCCACACTTTGAGCATAAAGAAACATTCATCTTCTTTTCACCATTATTCTAAAATTTCTCCTTGAACTCCATCTTTTTTTCTTGTCAAAACGATGAGATGGATATGTTACACCAACTTCCAGTTCTACCTTGATAGCGCAACGCACAACTTCTTCATAGCTATTAAATTCTCTTATAGCTAATGCCCTTTGAAGACTTGGTTTTAAGACAATGAAAAATAGATCAACTTCACTTTTAGCTTGAATGATAAATTCCAGATGCATACCTTGAAAGTCTTGTAACATTTTCTTCATATATACCAACAGATTCATCATCCTTCTACTTAAGCTCAAGGAACTCCTTTTCCATCTTTGTTTGAAGAATGTGAGGGAATTACTTAATGAAAAATAAGTTCTTTAACTCGTCCCATTCCATGGATTCAATTTCATCTTGGGGCCTTGTATTCTTAATTAGAGTCCACCACTGGTCTGCTTCACCTTTTAAATGGTAAATAGCTAGAATGAAATTATCATGTTCCGAATAGTGAAGTATGGAAAATATCTTTTCAATGGTACTGATCTATTGTTCAGCAACAAGTGGATCAGAGGACCCATTGAAAGAAGGTGGACATTGCCTCATGAAGGACTCAATAGAATATTGTTCCCTTATCTAATCATTTGGAAATCCAGAATGATTCATAGCTTGTGTAAGTATAGAAATATGATTTTCCACCCCATCGCCCATCACATTTGGTTGTTCAGGAGGAAAATCATTGCATTGTCCATTACATTGATCAACATGGTTCCTTCGGGTTCTATCCATCGTCTAAAACCCAAAAAGAATAGTGTGAGAGGAAAAACTCATGCTAGGGAAAACAACATAATAAAGGTGGAGTACCTTGAATATATAACATCTTAGGGTTAATTCTGTGATTGTTACCATAATTCTAGGATTATAACCTATACTTATACTTAACCTTAGGGACATCCCTAGACATACCTTAGAAATATCTCTAGGGATTTCACTAAAAGTTTCGCATACTAGTTTCCAAATGTTAACTAAACCTTTCCTCTAATACCAACTATAGAGACCCAAAGCTTGACGTACATAGACATTACATTACTTTTGTGGAATACTTAATACATAACAAAAACAGACACCAAAGGATCGTAATATTTTAGTGTCTTTGGAAACTCAGAAAGTAATCTTCTAATCATGGTGAAAGACCTTCAACATCTCCCATAACGATCTTCCCCTTTTGGTTTTCTTACCTAAAACCTTTCTTGAAATCTTGGGGAAAAGAAAACAAATAAAGGGTGAGCTCAAATGCTCATTAATGGTAAGCATGGAGAAAATAAAACAAACTATATGCATTTGAACCTAAAAACATGAACATAATGTTTAAACATCAAAATATTGAGCAAATACATAAATCTTGGAAGTACGTAAGGCATGTATCATAATGGAACATCAATCTTGATAAAATAGCATGGGAATAAATCATGTAATTGTGGTAACCATTCAGCACTTGTTATGATTTCCATAGTAGCCAAGGCATTGCTTCCAAGACCATCTTAGTGGAAAAAGTCCCTTTTTGAATTGAGTTCACTCCTCGTTCCAGTCCTGTATCACTGAACCAGATTAACTTACCATTCCATCCATGTCTATCTCATGAGATATAAATCTTTACCCAATGCATTGGAGGGAGATATAGGTCCCACCCATCTCATAATGAAATCATTCTTACTTGTGACACAAAATAAACTTAAAAAATTCATCATAACCCAAAGAATAAAATGGGTTTAATAAACATCATCCCATCATCACATAATCCATATAAAACAAATGGATATTTCATCATAAGAAAATTTAAACCATGTAAAACATAGACATTATACTTGAAACATACACATATGAAATAATGTCATCTTAGATGGAAAAATGGTTTTGATAAAACACTTGAAATGGTCTCTTGAGGAAAATTTCCTTTTATCTTCAAAATCATTTTATTTTCACAAAATTACATTCAATTTTAAAAGAAAAGTATTTTTTTGAAAATAGTCATAAAATATTGTAGATTAAGCTTCATCAAAATGAGGCGTTATGAAACAGTAAAAATCTGTTCATGCCATATAAGTAAAAATACATTATTCTCGTACATTTGCTGGAAAAGTCAAAAAGTACCTTGTATGGTAAACAAAAGAAAGATTCCTTACATACAATGTAGTAAAAATAAAAAATGGGTAAAAAGGACTTTAAACATACATGAAACCATTTTTAGAAAACAGGTACATGGATGATAAATATAACCCCAGTAAATACTTACAAATAAACAATCTCGGATAAAAATGAGATTGGAAAAGTTATCCCTTACCTTATGTTCGATATGCTTCGTATGTTTCCAAAACTCATGTATAATGATTTAAATAATTTCATTGACTTATTATATAATCATATTCATTATTATGATATCATATATGGTTCACTTATGACTTTATATTACCCGGCCTTTTGTAAATTCCATGTTAAAGCACCATTTTTGGTAAAATCGTTTCATTTGTTATTCTTGATATTATTACTTATATCCAGATTTACATAATTCTAGAATATAAAACATGATTTATATATAATATATATTCATCATATAAATATATATGATATATTGATAAATTGAATGAATTACACCGTTCATGGAGACGGTAGGCCGTACGTATGCATGAACGCTGTTTTCGTTTCCTTATTGAATTGAATGGAATTAAGTAAATTAAATACATATATATACATAGATACAGAATCATTATTATGTCATATATCTCATTATTATTCATTATATATTCTTTATAATCATTCATGAATGGTTAACATGGATAATGAATCTCATCGCATCGTGGAGACGGTAGTCCGTACGTACGCACGAGCGATGATATCATTCCCATGATCGTGGAATTGTATTGAAGCATATGTATAATATTTCACAATAAATATCACATTACAATAATCATATATAGTTATTTATTTACACCATTATACCCATCCAATTAAGGTGGTGGTTGAAAACAGATTACACCACGGTGTGGAGACGGTATTCCGTACGTACGCATGCGTGCTGAATTCGTTTTCCATAGGATGGATAGAAGGTGAAATAAGGTTGTTTCATACTTATAATAACATATCAGTATATAAGTAATACTGATGTTATTACTTTATAATGGTACAACTAAAGAAGAATAAGTAGAAGAAGAAAGAAACTTGAGAGAATCGGAGGAAGAGATTACCTCTTCTTCGACGCACCTCCTTTAAGTTTCCTCTTAAGGAAGTAGAGTTGGTCTTTTGAGAAGACCAGAACCTCCAGAATGTTGCTAAAGAAGTGGAGAAGAGAAATGGGCAGGTTTTGGCCGAGCTTAAAGGCTCTAAAGGCTGTGAAGAGAAGATGGAAGGGGTTCCCTTTTTATAAGGGAGGAGAGGGGCACCTTTGGAAAAACATAAAATATTATTTTATAATAAAGTCTTATTCGGTTTTTAATATCTCCAAATTGATTTATTTCGAAGATAAGGTGGGGATGCGTCGAAATAATCTCAACCAATAGATTTTATACAGGTTTTTTTCATTATATTAACCTTATATTTTAGTTTTAACTCTTAGTTAATTAGATTGACATTTACCATGTCACTTTGTATTTTTATATTATATAGTTAATAAACTTACCATATACATCCAAGCGACCCCAAGCGGTCCATTTTGATACACCTATAATTATATAAGTATCTTGGACGAACCTTATATTTTTAGTAATATAATAACAATTAATAATATAATATTTGTTTTAAAAACTATTTTATGTCAATTTTGACACTATTTGGTAATTGATTTTTTTGAAAATCATAAAGCATGATTAGTTTGAAAAAAGATAATTAAATAAATACTAACATGTCATAGTAACCTAGAAAATTAGTTTAATTCATAAAAAGTCTCAAATTACATTTATTTGGGTATTTATAAAATCAATTATGTTAATATTTAATTAATAATATAATTAATACATCATCCTTGTGTCATAAATAAATTAAATTATTTAATGTATAAAAACTATAAATAAAATACCATTATGTAGGAAATATTTTTATCTTTCTAATGAATATTTATAGTCTAATTTATCTTATTTATTACCCTATATTAAAAATGTTTTAGTTATTAAACTTTGATTTTAACTATTTTAACTCTTCTTTAAATAAAATAATATTATATGTCCTAATCTAATACAAGTGGACCTAAATTCTCATATTTTATTCCTAAGGTTGTTTTTGTCAAATTAAACATATCCAATAGAATTAGTACATGTGATAGGGTAATTATAATATCATTTTTACCCTTAATTACCCTATTTACTTTTAACCATGGTAAATAAAAGTAAAAAGTTACAGTTCACCAAAAATTGTTTTCATCTCATTGAACCACATTTTAGTCCTTGATATAAACCATGTCTCTAGGATTTTCGAAATTACACTCACAGAAGCAGTAAAATTAAGTTTTATATAAGTTTGCAAAAAGCTCCTAGGAGGTAGGTAGAAGACGGTGAAAAGTTCAATAAAATTTTTATATATCGAAAAATATTATAAAATAACTCTAATGAATTAAATTAAACTTATATAGGTATTATGTATCATTTTTGACCTAAAATAAATAATTATTTAAATAAAAAGTCAGTTTTTAAATAGTAACCCAGTGTTTTCACTATTCATCAAAAATTGAAAGTTTTCAGAAAAATACCAAAAAATCACCATAGGCTAATTTCTATATTCTGAATCCAAAAATAAAGTCCATTTTGAAAGATAAATTTTCAAAAAGTGGGTATTACTATTCTTAACGGCTAGTTTATATAATATTTTAATAACATATCGTTGTTTAGTGAAACTCGGTATTGCGTACAACACACGCTATCGTGGAAGGTCGTGATTGCGTGTAATGTAAGCCAAGTCAAGGTTGCGTGTAGTGCAAGACTCCTTTGTTGTTGCGTATAACAGAATCCAACCATATTTCATTTATACATTGAATATATATATATATATATATACACTCAATGTTGCGTAGAATAGCTATTATCAAACAAACTTGAAATTGTGTGTGACACGATCCAAGAATAGTGTTGCGTATACAGGAGGCTAATACGATCTTGTGTATAGTGCAAGATAATCTTTCTGTAGCATACAACAGAATATTTGAAAGAAATTAAAAAGAATAAATCTCGTAAAACCTCGGGGTGTTACACATGTGTACCCTCATATTTGGGATTGGTATTAAGACCCATATATCATCATCATTGGGATTGTTCTAAACAGTTTTGTACCCAATCAATTTATGTAGCATTTATCATTACCCAATATATTAGAGGGAGATATAGTTACCACCTGTCACATGGTGAAAACCATATTTATCTATTCCCAATGAACATAATCATTCATCATATCATATCCAATTATGGGAAATGGTTATCTAAATCATTTCATCATATCATATCATTTGGAAAAGAGGCAGGTTTTGTAGTAATTTAATCATAGTATAGCCCATGAGTAGAAGTGGGTTTTATAGAAATTTTATCATGGTATATCTCAATGATGAGAAATGGGTTTTATAATCATTATGAAATAAAAACATAAATAATTTATGTAATGAATATTAATTTTATTCTTGGGTCATATACCAATTAAGGAATAGGTAGGACCAATAGATATCATCTAATAGGGAAAAAAATTGAAATATAAATTAAAACATTTCATGCTGAAAATATCCGTTCCAATTTGAAAAAAAATTAAAACATATAATATTTTTAAATATATTCATCATTATATATAACCTTGAAAACATATAAAGGTATAGTTTAAAATCATTTAAAACACTTTTTAGACATAAAACATTTAAATAATTCTTTTTTATTGAAAAAAATTAAAAAAAACTCATTAAATATTATTTAGGAAATAATTTTACATATAAAAATACTATAAAAACATATAATTTAAGCTTAATTTAATGTATTAGTCATGAAATAAGACAATTATATACATGAAATATAGGTAAAAGCAATGATTCCATTTATATTATCAGTATAAGTCAAAATATCCTTGATCAGAAAAAGATGAGAAGATTAATTTTAAAAAATTAAAAGGAAAAACATTGTCAAAAATGACTTTTAAAATTCATAAGATATTAGTATATAATTTTATAATTTTTTTACAAAACGCGGATTTTGTAGAAAACCAATTTCTAACTGAAGAGAGAAATAAACCTGTATTTTCTTAAAAAGCATTTATTCATTGTTTTAATTACCAAAGAGTGTGAAAATGGTAAAATTTAATAAATATATCAAGAATAAATATATTATAATACAATTCATTATAATTCTTGAGAGATAAATCATATGATCCCATCAATGGAAGCATAATCATAAACAATCCTAATAAATGATAAGATTGTATCAATAAACTATTACCAATTTGGTAAATTGGAATCATAATACCCATGATAGAATAACATTACATGAAGCATAAAAAATAATTAAAATAATAGTATTTATAATTTAAAATATCAAAATATCAGTATATATACACTTCATAAAATAATATTGGTGCATAACATAACATGTGTCTAAAATAAGGAAAATTGGGACAAAATTTTGTTACCGAATTGGTAACAATTGATCTATAAACCTCATGAAAGAGATATAGAAAAATGGAAATTTAAATACCAATAAATTTTAGTATAATTATCATAAAATATATTCATGGTAGGTATTTATACCACAAATAATAAATAGGTGGTGAATATAGCATGTGTCACAAAAAGAAAAAATCAAGACTGAAATACATTAACATATGTTTTTACAATATTTGTACACATTCAAACCTCATGTATAACAAATATAAGATTATTATAATTATAATAAATAAAATTAAACATATATATCTTTTCCTATATGATATTATTAAGGCCTTTTATTAACCATTTATTAAAAATTTAATGTTAAAATTTCCTTTCATGTAAAAACTAAATTTCCTTCCGTAAAAGTTCTTATTTGTTATATTTTTTGTTCTCCTACATTTATAATTTTTTTCATAATAAATATAAGGATTACCATGATATAAATATAATACATATATATATATATTAAAAATTAATAATCAATGAAATTATTAAATTGGGAATTAAATACATCGTTCATGGTGACGGTAAATCATACGTATGTAAGAATGCTATTTCAATTTTCTTATCCTATTGAAATAAAAAAGGTAAATGATAAATATATTCATGATTGTATCATATTTATGGTATATATATAACATATTTCTTTTAAATTCATCCTTAATAAATTTCATTTAAATCCTGAATGAATCACATCACTTCATGGGGTGGTAGTCCACCGTACACATGAGTGACATTATCATATTCCCACAAAGTGAAAATCATGAAGTTGTGTGTTATATAATGAAAATATAAGAATTTATATAATATATTTCATATATAAATATATAAATATAATTTTCATGATTATTACTAACCATGATAGGTGGTAATGAAAAAATGATGTACATCGCTTCGTGAGGCGGTAGTCCACTGTACACATGAACAATGATTTTATAGCCCAATATATTGAAGTGTGTGTTAATTTATTTCATCACCACAACATAAAAACATAACAATATATGGAATATATTGATTCTATTATATATTCATGGTTTGTAAAAAAATTAATGGGGTTTTAGGGAAAAAATAAAAAAACATTGATGAATGTTAAATATTTTTTGGTTATGTTAATTTTTTTTTCACAAAAGGCCTTCCATGGTGAGATTTAATCCATAATTAAGTCTTATTAAGATTCTACGAAGGATTTTTAGAAGTTATTTTGGTAGTTCATAGTTATATAAATTGCTTTTTATTTGTAAATAGAGTAGTAGAGGGGTGGTCTTTTATAAGGGAGGTGAGTGGAACTCTTGTAATATTTATGAATGAGTGAATTCCACCCATTATTTTTCCATGTAATGTGGATAAATCAAAGTAAATGTATATATAATTTAATTTATAAAGTATAAATATGGATATAAAATGGGTTTTGTATTAGTTTTAGGTCATGATTATTCTTATGTTTAATGTTTGGCCTCTTGGTAAACTCATTTTCCTCTTAATAAAATTAATAAATTATAAATAATTTCAGTTATAATTTTGGTAAGAAAAATAGGCCGGTTTATTAGAGATTATAAATAAGTATTATTAAAAATATAGAATCCATTTGGGGAAATTAATTTCAAATAATTAGAAAAAAAATTATAATTAATCCTGAAGACATGTCAAGAAAGTGGGTTTTTAAAGAGAAAATTGTCAAATGTTTAGAAAGTTATTATATCCAATTTCAATATGAAACTCATTAAATTTAAAAAAAAAATTAGGTTAATATATTTATAATTGATATAGTAATACTTTAACAATAATATAACATATATTTTTACAATTAAAAAAATTTCAAAATTTTGATTAGTATATAATTTATAAATTTCATAAAAATAATTCATCAAAAGTGATTTTTTAATTTATTGAGATAAAACATGTTTGTGAATAGAAAAAAAAATATTTTCAAAAAGGGAGTTCTTTATTTTAAAATATTAAAAACAATAATTTATACTTAATTTTTTAACAAATAAATAATTTTTTAACCATTCATAAACAATATTTTTGTAATTTAGATAATATGTTAGAGGATCTCTATTCCAATTTCTAGCTAATAATAATAATATTTTATGAATAATATGTTTCCTTTCATTTAAGGATTAATACTTTAATATTCCTTTTATATAAACTCACATCATAATAACTGTTAATAAAATTCCACCTTAATAAGAGAATTTTTTGGGCAACAGTCATCTGGAATAACACATACTAGGTTTCTAAATAGGATAACATAGGTTGGAGGTGGAAACAAGGACATATAAGAGAAAACTAACACCCAAATTCTAATGGAGGGTGATCGAGAACATGGCTAGGATAAATCCAAAGATCATAAATCCATAAAACAATGTGAATTAAAAACGTTCTTTGTTATCATAAAAAATTATTATAATATGATAACATTTTATTTAAATACCCTTTTCCTAATGTTGATAAATTTTAACATGAATATATAATTACTAGATTTCATTCTATTTCATAAGCACAATCTCACCCTATGGTTATTCCTTCATCAATTTCCACTTTATCCCTTACTCCAAAAAAAAGGTAGGAAAATTCTTTATGTCTGATGTAATAAGGGATCATAATACATATAAATATAATTATAAGTCATTCATCATATATTTACTTATCATTATAATTAAATAGTTTTCACAAGATATGCATAAATATACATATCATGAAGTAATACCTTAATTTCTAAAAACTCATCTAAATATCAACTTAAACCATTCCATAAATGGTTAAACATTTAACCCTTCCAAAATTCATAATTTATAATCAAGTTCACCTAATTTAAAAAACACATCATAACATTAATCATCCAAATATTATTAATAGTCTCTTAATAGACACATTCCAAATATGTGAATATCATGGTCATATATTCTTTGAAATCTTGGTAATAAAAAAAATTGCCATAAATGTCCCTTAAAATATAATTAAACTTTATATAATCCAATAATTTTAAACCTTGAGAGGGGGTGTCTAAGATTTTGATCTAGTTATCACCCATAAGCTTTTAAACCTATGATGGAATCTCTAGTACTTGTGTTAATCATACATATAGACATATAAAAATCCTAATGTTAATTCCATATTTATTCCATATATAATATCTTATATTATATAAAATAAAATTCATTTGAATCTTAGGTTTCATCCTAATACCAACAGAATTTATTATTTCATTATTCTAGAATCCATGTAGATAATAACATGAAATTTCACTAAATGGTGAACAATAATATTTCCAATTGGGCTCATTCTAATAAAATCAAACATGAAATTCACAACTAAGTAAGGGATTATAAAAATTCCTTATTTATCATTGTCTATTTCATCAATTTTTATTGTATAATCATTAACTTTATTAAATTTTTATGTTGTTTTCAATTATCATTTTTATTTGACCTTTAATTGGGGAACTTGTTAGCATATTGACAACACTCCATGAAATTGGAACAGAAAATTTTGGGTGGTGTCTTCGATGGGGATTTCTTATTATTTACATCATACAATAACATTTTCCCTTATCTTTTGAATTCATCTTCTTAGTGAGCTTCTTTTACGCACATTAAATTTTTACTACCCTCATTAATATAATTCCCTATATATTTATTCCCACACTATGAGCATAGTAGAATCCTCATATTAATCTCTGTATGGATCATTAATTTTCCATTGAATTCCATTTCTATTTTCTTATCAAAACCATGATACTATTACATAACTCCATATTCTATTTCAACTTTGATATCACATCGAACAACCTATTCATATAAACTAATGTCCCTTATAGATATCACTCTTCAGATAATTGTTTTTAAGCCATTGAAGAATCATCCAATCATACTTTTAGGATGAATGAAAATACATGAGGAGTACCTCATAGATTCTTTATAATTTTATATATAGGAACCAATAGATTCATCATTCATATTCTAAAGCTATGTGAATTACTTCTTCAACATCGTATGAAGAATAAAAGGTATGTACTTATTGGAAAAAAAGTTCTTTAACTCATTAAAATCCAAGAAGTGAATTTCATATTGTAGCCTCATATTCTTGATAATAGTCCACCATTTATCCTCCTCACCTTATGGATTGTAGAAATCCAAAGTGATGTTTACAATATATAAACCTTAGAGAAAAAAATGTATCTTTGTATTCATACGGATCCACTTCTCAGAAACTAACAAATAAATGGAACCACTAATATAAGGTTGGTTCTACTTCAAGAAGTAATAAAGAGATCGTTATTCCATAATTTTCATGTTTTTATGTTCACCATGATCCATAACCTGAGAACATTGTTTGATCATAAAAACTAGATTTTTTATTTTATCTCCCATAACATTCAATTTATCAATAAGATAATAATTTCATTTTCCATTTCATTCCACATTAATAAGGTTTTTCCAGGTTCAATCCATTGACTAAAATAAAAAAACATAGTGTGAGAAACACTAATTATAGTGAGGAACTAGATAATTATGAAAAATCATTTATTTGAAGTCTAAATCATGACACATTCATCTTTAATGAATGAAATTGTAGGTTTATCCTTTTTCATTCTTATTTAATTTTTTTAAAATCATTAATTCTAGTCCATAAATAATTTTTTAATTTTCAAAGCATTTCCCCATAGAGGTTGAAACTTGGTGTGTAGTAAGGCCCATTCTCATGCACTGGTTCTTGAATGATTTCTTCTCAATATGGTTTTCTTTTGACTTTTAACTTTAGGAAAAAAATCGAGATCCACATTCACATACAGTATCCATATAGGGAAGTATTTCTAGGAAATAACTCTCCCTTACATTTAACAAATTTCATGGTCATTATCATATGATTTGACTAAACCTTAGACATATCCTTAGAGACATCTGTAGACATACCATTTGAAATATACATAAGGATATTAGTAAATTTTCCTTATCATAGTATCAAAATTTTAACTAATACATTCCTTAGACCCCTTCTATAGTGAACGAGGATTAACATATATGCATATTACATAATTTTTTATGAATATTCATTAAATGACCTAAACATAGACCTGAGTACAATAATTGGTTAGTTTAATTGGAAACAAAGAACATAATATGTTAATCTGGTTAATGATTTTCAGTTTTTCCCTCAAAAATAGTCCCATTTATTACTCCTACTTAAAAAAATTATTCATAACTTGAAAATGAAACATAATAAAGGGTGATATTAAATGAAAAGTAAGTTTAAATAAATAAGATATATTTTAATAACATAAAATAATTGTTTGAGAACATGAGTATAATATTTCAAAACCATACCTTGTATATCAAAGATCATAATAATGAGTCTGGGAATGAGTATTGGAAGTTCATAAAAAATTATTCATAAGGGAATCAAAGGGCATGATCCAAGAAAAAAAAATACTTGTAATTTTTGGAAGACTCATAAGAATAGAAAATATTATGTCAAACATATCCACAAAGATTTTTAATAACATGTTTGGATTGGGATAACCAACCATTTACCAACTTTGTGGTTGGGATGACCACATGTGTTGCGTCCCTTTTGGGATTAGGGAAAGCTCTTATGTACCCTCATCTTTGTGATTGGGATTAACATCCATGAACCATCATATTTGGGATTGGGATAAACAATTTTTTACCCTTATCTTTGGGATTGGCATAAAGACCCATGTACCCTCTTCATAAGATTATAATACACAATTATGTACCCTCTATTCTAATATAGTATTTATCCTTACCAATTAATTGGATGTGGATATAGTTCACACATGTCACATAATGAAAACCATATTTATGTGTACAATAAGATTATAAACATTCATCATATCAGAATAAATGAAATGAAATGGGTATCATAAACATTTCATCGTATCATAACCTCTAGAGATACAAGTTTCATAATAATTTCATTATATCATAGCCTGTAAAAATAAGCAGGGTTCATAATCATATTATCATGTCTTAAACCATGACATAAAAATTGGTTTCATAAACATCATTTCACAAAAACATAAACCATTATGAGAAATAATATTAATGGTATTCTTGGATCATATCTCCAATAATAGGTAATACCAACATATGTCACCTTAGATGGAAAATAATTTTAAAATATCATTAAAAAAATTTCTTGATCAAAATTCCTTTTCATAAATTTAAAAATACATTTTAAAATATATAAAAAATTAAAACCTTTTACTTTTAAAATAAAAATTAAAACATATAAAGGAGTATTTTAAAATCATTTAAAACACTTTTTCAGTATAAATCATTTATGAAATCCTTTTCATTGATAATCTATTTAAAAAAATATTTTCAAAATATTTATGAATAAATTATTCATTTATAAATATTATTTATAATTTATAGTGGAATCTTAAATAAATGGGGTGGTCATGATGGTTGATAATTCTGTACATGATTTATATGTAAAAACAAAGATTCCATTTATATAGTTGATATAAGTCAAATGAGCCTTGATCAGTAAATGAAAAGAATATTCCTTTTTAAATCATTTTTCAAAAAAATATAACATGGAAAAAAATTCTTTTATTAATTAAAGGATAAGAGTATATCATTTTTTAAATCATTTATAAAAAATCATGGTTTTAAGAGAAAAAAAATTCTAATTAAAGAGAGAAATGAAGTAGGATTTTTTTTTAAAAAACATTTTCTTAATTATCATATGTGATAAAGAGTGGTAAAATTGTACCATTACATAGATATATGATGAATAGGAAATGTATAATAAATCATGGGAATTATGGACATATTTATCAAAATATTTCATCAATAATAATATAATCATAAACATTCATGAAAAATGATAATCATGTTCCAGTGAACTCTTCCCACAATGGAAACTATGAATCATATTCCCAATTAATTAATAACATTAAATGCATCATAAAAATATCATTAAAAGAAAAATATTCCTGAAATATAATTTCATATGGGAAATATATATACACCTCGTAAAATAATATAGGTTATTAACTTAACATGTGTATCAAAGAAGGAAAATTGAGATAAAGTTTCTTAAAGATTTGGTAATGTTAGAACTATAAACCATGTCAATGTCAGAACCTAAAATGGATATATCAATAAAAATATATTTTTTTAGAAGAATAAACAAATACATTAATGGAAATTATATACACTAAATATAAGAAATAGGTGGTGAATTATAATCTCCCAACCCAGGTTCCACATACTGGTGCCCCAAGCCAGTCAGTTATATGACCTTGGTAATTCCTCCCCAAACACTATAGGCTACCAAATAGAAATGAAATTATAATATTTATATATATATATATAACATGGGTATAATATAAAATCTTTATCAAAGAATAAAAAAGTAATAAATAACTAAGAACTCACCAAAATAAAATAACCACAACTAGAATAATTCAATAACTAGAACAAATCATTATCACATGATGAACCAAACCTGAAAATAAATATATAACTAAATAGTAGATAAGTCATTCCAAATATGTACCAATTATCAAAATGAAAACCAAAAAATAAAGACACTTAAAACATCCCCATGTAGGTCCCAACACCAAGTCATGTTCCCTCATCAATTCAATATCACAACTCATCCATTTAACAAAGGGCTCTAGCCCTTAATCGGTTCAGAAAACATGAAGTCTATTCATGTCCTGGGCAGGCAGCTTGAGTAGGGTGTGCGTACAACTCAGTAAGCCAACACCAACAACATATTTAAAAATATCCAGTTAATAACAGTGTATTATGTTGTATACATAATAAATTAAAGTTAATAATTAAATAGTTATCATATTACATTATACTTTAATTTATGACAATAATCCCCAGGCACATGATGAAACCCTTACTATCAATAATTTCTTTGGCCCATTCCAGAGCATTAACTATTGCCAAGGGATATCACATATCACAATACCATGGTTTCCATTTATCATTTTATTACAATTCATATCATGTCTAAATGGAACCATAGTCAAATTCAAATATCATGGGTATAGACCATCATTTCTAACACCCCGTGGGTATTTAGATCCCATGTCCTTGTCCCACACCTCAGTATCAAATGGGTCTTTGGGGCCTTAGTCCCTATCCCATGATCACTATCACAATTAGGCATTTGAAACCAGAGTCCCTATCCCAGACCTCCATATCACATATGGGTATTTAGATCCTCATTCCTTATGCAACACTCATTAACACATATCAATATTTTGTGCCTTAGACTCTATCCTAGATCTCAAATTCACATATATGGATAGTCATATCCTCAATCCTTGTCCTACACTCGCAAACACATATGGGTATTTGGATCATCATTCCTTTTCATACACCTCAATTCCTCATATATCAAAAATATCATAATACTACACAAATAAAAATTTATTAAACATAAAGGTTGTGAATAATTAATCATATTATCAAACATTCACATTAAATCGTACATTTTATAATTGTCAAAAAAATCATAATTATTTATTTCAATCATAAGTAGTAATAAAAAAATCATTATTAAACCCTTTATAACATTTAATAAAACAATTTATTGACCCTTATAGACTAACTCAAACATGGCTTAAAAAATTATCCAATCATTTAAACATTCTATAAATATATCAATTATAAAATCTTTTCATTTGACCAGTAACACCATCCCCTTAATTATCCAATTTCATTACCCCAGTAATCGATGAATTCCAATACACATCAATTAATTAACAAAATAATTTAATTTAAATCATGATGAAATTGATAAACAAGAAATAGTGATTTCACAACTACATACACGCAATTGAAATCAAGTATTTTGGAATTGAATAATAGGCCACCAACCTCATGATAGATGATGAACAATCACTAAAAGAATTCCCTAATTAAATAAGAACAACCAAGATCACGACAATGAATGATATCTAGATCCAAAACCTAAATTCAACATTAAATGAAGGTATATCTATTGAAAAATAGATTTATAGCCACAAAAATAGATTGCTAAAAAAACCAATTCATATGTAATGGGAGATGGTAGAGAGATAGAAATGTCAACAAGAAGAAATTTCTTATAGGGAGAGGTGTAGATCCATCAACTAGATCTTCGATTCACCAAGAATAGAGATTTGAATCCCTTGGGATCTATACGGTAGCTTCAAAAAATGAAGGAAATGAGTTGGGGTCAATCCATGGTGTTTAGGGGTACAAGAAGGGGGGTCAAGAATTTTTAATTAATTTTCTGAGGTATATTTTTATACATACATGGTTTCTTGTATGGGGAGCATGGTTTGACTTAACTGTGCACCTAATCATGTGCCTCCCAACATAGTCACATAGTTACTACTAGGTGGGTTCATGGTTTGACAAACCATGATCCAACCATGTGAATGCCCTCTATTTGGGTTCACATGGTTTTCTGGACTAAGTGCATGGTATCGAAAAACTATACGTCAACCGTGAACTTCCACTCTTCCTTCCAAAATTCAAAATTTCAACCTAAAAACGTCCTAATGTAAAACCCTACAAGAATTTACACAAAAAATGACAAGGTACCTCTAAATGTGATCAATAAATTACCAAAAAAGGTTAGGATCTTATAATCTCCCCACAATATAAAAACTTTTCCTCGAACTTCACTTCCAATCATCTCTATGATTTCAAGGTCAAAATATTGAGCCATTGTGCTTTTATATCTTTTTCTCTATACCTTGTTTCCCCCCAAGAATTACAACATTACCACAATACTTGAACTATATAAATATTCATTTCCCATAACACTTTCTAATTGTGATCTGAAACAAGTATCAGATGCTCCCCAAATGACGCATTTCTCTCAAGATCAACATCATATACATCAATCTCATGAGAAGGTTCTGGTTGATACCGTCAAAGTTGTGATACATGAAAAAATTATCCATATAAATTTTCATATGTTGAAGCTCCAATCAACAAATTACATGTATGATTCTCTACACAACCTCAAAATGTCCAAAAAACATGGGTTCCAACATTCCCAATCTATGAATCCTATGGTGACCCAATCTAGGTGACACCTAAAAGAACACATGATCACCCATAGTAAACTAAATGGGTTTTCTAGGTCTATTAACATATTCCTTATGTATACTATGATCTATATCCATACACTTCATAATCATGTAAACATTCCCTAGCATCTCATTCATGAGACCCAGTCCCAATAGATCTGAATCACCCACCGACATCCAACATAGAGGTGATCTACATAGCCTAAAATAATATTCCTCATATGGTACCATCTAAATAGTTTCCCGATAACTACTATTATAGGTGAACTCTACAAGTGATGTTTCCTTATCCCATGAACCACAAAAGTTGAGAACACATTCCCAAATCATGTCCTCAAAAACCATTAGAGTGCGTTCTGACCTCACATCTTTCTATAGGTGTAATAATAATGAGAAAAACCAAGTTACCATGTCCCTTCTACAATAAATTCTAGAAAATTGAAATAAAAAAACATTCATGGTCTAAAAAATTACTCCATGGGACCCTGTGCAGACATACTATCTCTAAAATGTACAAGTCACCTGACTGATCTACTAAGAATGTCTCCCATAAAGAAATTAAATGTGATACTTTCATCAGTCAATCCAAAATGACCCAAATAGCATCATTATTCTGAGGTGTCATCAGGGGACCCACCATAAAAGTCATATTTACATCAACCTACATCCATTTCAGAATGTCAAATGGCTATAATAAACCAAAATTTCTTTTATTCTCATCCTTCACTAGTTTAATGGTGTAGCATTATGTCACAGAACCAAAAATCTCATTTTTCATGCTCGAACACCAAAACACTTAACATAGGTCATAATACGTTTTTTTCAAACACGAATTCACCACCCAATTCAAGGCATAAATTTCACTCATCATCTACTATAGAATACAAGTAGTCACAATAACATGACCTCAAAAATAGATTATCTCATCCTAAACTATTTTCCAATCAAATTTTGTCTCCCCACCTTCATTTTTATTCCTAAAAATCATACATTTTAGATCATTAAACTACCTCTCCATGTTCTGACTCAAAAATGTGGACTCCACTGAAATACATATGAGCTCTATCTTCTATTATCCCTCTCGAACCATAATATTCATCTCATCCATCAATGTCATCATCTTCCACTCAAAGGTAGAATACTAAACTTCTAGATTCTATTTTTTCTTTCTCATAGCATTGGAAACACTACTTCCCTTCTTTGGCATATATTCCAGCTCAAAATCAATTGAATAGATATACTCAACCCAAATCCATATACAAATATTCAAATATCACTGGGAAATTATATACATTAAACTCTTATGATTGGTATACATAGATAACTTTTCTCCCAATGGATAATGTCTCCAACACATTAATGCATAAACAATTACAGCTGACTCGAGGTCATCCATAGGGTAGTTTCATTCATGAGACCACAAGTTATATGACCCAAACAACACAATACAATCCCCTTATATCAACTCTGCTCTATACTCGATCCGAGATACAACACAGAACATTGTATACTTCACCCATGGCTTATGAAAGATCACGATAGGTGTGGTAGTAAAATAGTTCTTTAACTCTAGGAATTTGTTCTCATATTCTTCATACCATGAAAACCTAACTACATTCTTGCTCAAGCCCAATATAGATGATTCCAAGTGGAAAAATTCCAATTTTAACATTTGATAATTTTCCTCTTAGCCCATAAAATTGTGGATAACAAGACAATCTTGGGATGGTCCAAAGAAACAAATTCTTCCACCTTATATGGGTCTATTTTCACACTTTCCTATGAGATTATGTGACGTAATAAATATACTTTATCAATCTATAATTGAAACATAGATAAATTTGTGTATATATAATGATCTCTCTACATTCTCAAGAATATGTTAAGATATTGGGTATTATCTTCATGAGTTGTTGAGTGTAACAATATTTCATCCAAAAATACTAACAGAAACTAAACCAGGTATGGGTGGATGATTCTATTCATTAAGGCCATAAATACTATAGGAGAATTCCTCAACCAAAAAGACTTCACGATGAAATAATAAAGTTAATACCTACTTCTAAAAAATTATAAGGCATATTATAAGGTTTAACTCTTTATTTATGATACCCCAATCTCAATTCAATCTTTGTGAAAACGCATGCTCTAATCTAAGGGTCAAAAACATCGTTGATACATGGAAGAGGATACTGATTCTTTACTTTCATCTAGTTAGACATATATTAATTGACATAGAAGTGAAATGTACTATTATCATTACTTAAAAACTAGATAACCCAATGGTGAAATACTCAAATGGATAAACAATGTATCCATAAACTCATCCAGTTGAGTCTTATTCCCTTAAATCTCTATTGGTGATATTATGTACAGTGGAATAGAAACTGCCTCCACCCCGGACAAGATTTCAATCATAAATTCCACATCTATATTAGGTGTAATCCCTCTAAAGTACTTAGGAAACATTTCCTAGAATGTATCCACTACATGTGGAAATACATCATTCATTACACCACCATCATCCTGAATCATACTAGAAAAGTGGGTGGTGAGCTCTACCCATTGGTGATGGATTAGACCTACATGACCCGCCTAGATATCCCACTCACTACAGTGAATATAATTGTATACCTTATGAGATGTAAAGGTCACTCTCATGTGGTAACAAACTACTTTGTATTGGTATGGCAATAACTAGTCCATAACCATAATTATTTCAAATCCTAGGATATCCATAATGTAAAGATTAAAAAATGATACCATCTAACCTTGAGAGAACACCCTTTACATAAAAATATGCATCTCGATCATACTCCCAATTGTGTATCGATCATTATAAACCCTCTTATAAACTCTACTACTATACTCAACCCATTCACAAGTTGTGAAGGTATATGGGAATGAGAGAAACCAGTTTCAAATAAGGTTGTAGAAAGCGTAGAAGCTAGAAGAATCACACCTCTAACTATTGATGGTTCTAACTTACTATCCAAAATTGTAGGATGAATAGCATGCAACTATCTGACCCCTAATCTCTAAGATGCAGTCTGATAACCCTAACCTACACCACTCTATTGATACATGTAGTCTTTACTGGTAGCACCATGTCCACTTACTCTACTCCCATGGCTAGTATAACTATAACTCCTTGACTGGTATGGTGTAGAAGACCCCCTTTTAGCACTTTGGTTCTTCCAAGATACCCCATCATTACCCATCTATCATGGGTTCCTATAGAACCTCTATATTGTTGAGTCAATAAGGTTTTCCTTATGACTTTTTCATTCCTTCTTATTTTGAAAATCACAAACACCTTATTCTTAAGGAAAATTGCTTTTATAAGGAAAATTGCTTTTATAAAGAAAATCGCTTTTATAAGAAAAATTATCCTTATCATATTTTCATCTAGATTTTTCTTAAGTATGATATTCGGACTCATTTCTATTTTTCGGAATTGCTTGAAACTTTGATATGAAGTATTCTATTTTAGGATCTGGATTCTGGATAAGAACTGTGATAAAGTTTCACTCCGAAATCCAGAATGAGAACTGTGATAAAGTTTTATTCTGAATTCCGGATATAGTTTTAATCCAGATTCAGGATACGAATTCTGATAATGAATTCTCATTACGAATTCTGATGATGAATTCTCATAACGAATTATGATGACGAATTCTCTTTCTGAATTTTAATTCCGAATTCACCTATTAGACAGAATCTGATCATATTTGTTTTATGCACTCCAAATTTATTTAGACTCCTAAAATTATCTTTGGTTAGACTCCGAACTTTCATCTTGCTTACGTTGTTATAATCTATCTACTCTTTATTTTCTCTTACACTCCGAACCTTCACTCCGAAGCTTTCATTCCGGACTTTTTAGTTAGAATTAAAACGATGTTGTACATTCTGTTACACTTATGTTGTTATAAAATGATGTCGTCTATTTTGTTATAAACTAACCATTTTCTAAGTGACACGTGTATAGGTCCCTCCGATCTTTAAGGAAAATACGACCGTTGGAGAAGGAGCCGACCTTACCTATAAATAGGAGCACATTTGAAAGAGCTCGGTGCTGAAAGGCTGACTGATCTTCGACCCATGTGATTACATGATTGAAGTGATTTCTAGAGAGAGATTCTCTTATTAACTCTCAAAGCTTCAGGTGACTCCGAATTTTGGTGATTACATTCGAGGACTTTTGGGGATAGGAAGACATAGGTGCCGACTACATTGAAGTTCGAGGGCTTCCTTGCTGAGGAAGACAGAGGTTGCCAACTACCTTGAAGTTGAGTGCTTGCGGGGATAGTAAGACAGAGACACTCCGATCTTTGTATCAAGGGCTTACCCTGGTGTGGGTAAGACAGACTTGTTTGAAAGTATAAATCAAGGGACCTTTATCCAAGGTTGTTGGATACCCTTCTCTTTGGGTTAAAAGACCTGTATCTTGTTACCTTTAGTTTTACTACTCGTTTATTTCTGCTGCATTTTGTATTATAAGGAAATTATAACTTTCTTATACTTCCTTATTTGTACTCTGTTTCATTTAGATTCTATACGCTTTAATGTAGAATCTCATATTGTAACTTTTATTAAGTTTCAATTTCCAGAACCTACTTTTGGAATCTCTTTCCAAGGTTGCATTCGGTGTTAGAGGTGTTGTGAATTTTCTTAGTTTAGCTTTGTTAAACTTAGCCCTTTCCTTTGCTTAAGGAAAACATAGCTATTCGTAACTAACTTTAAAGGTTCCAAAGGAACTTTTAAAGTATACAATTCACCCCCCCCCCCTCTTGTATATTGAGAATCTACATCATTATTTCGATCCTACAATTGGTATCAGAGGAGGTTTCTGAAATACTTATACTTACGAATAAGTTTTTCTTGCTCACTTTATCATTCTGAACTATCCCATTCTAAACTTTTCTATTCCAAACTTTATTATTCCGAACTTTTTCTACTAACAATTTTGTGTATCGAAGGTTTTTAGTATGGTAGGATTTAATGTTGGTTCAATTGATAATCTGAATCCTACAAGACCACCAATATTTGATGGTAATGATTATGAGTACTAGAGAGATCATATGAAGACTTTTGTTATCAATACTGGAGTAGGAAATTTTGTTATGCTTACTGGAGATTATAAAATTCCTGACAAGGAAGTTAGAACTTTCACTAATCAGGAAAAGCAAGAATATCAACTCAACTATAAGGTACGCAATACTCTACTATGTTCAATTACTAGAAATATATATAGCCAAATTTCTTCTTGTGAAGTAGCTAACTGTATCTGGAAGAAGTTATAAGTTACACACTTTGGACTTCTAAAGTGATTGAGACGAGGAGAGCTATGCTTAGAGCTGAATATCATGGATTCAATTTTTCTTATGGTGAACCAATCTGTAAAGTAAAAGAGAGATTTATGACTATCGTCAACAACCTACAGTCTATGGGAGAGAAAGGTTTAGATGATGAAGCTCTTGTGGATAAGATAATTGATATTATACCAAATGAGTGGGAATCCAAAAGAACAGTTATAGATGAGAATAGGAAAGTGACTCAGATATCTCTTGATGAGCTATTTGGAACTCTTCTTCAACATGAAACCAGAATGAAGAGAGATGCTGACAACATCAAAAAGAAAAATGGAAATGGTACTATTTCTTTTACAATAACTTCAAATTAGATGAAAGCTAAGACTCCTGAGAGAGTAACCAGATCCAAGTCTAAGAAAGTTATTTTCCGGTCCGAATCTAGTGAGAGTGAAATCTCTGAAAATGAATTAGAAAATCTTGCTCGAAGGATGAACAAGATAGTTGGACAGAGAAATTTTCAATCCAAGTATAAGAAAAAGGACAGTAAAGATAAGAAAGATGGAGAAGTTACTTGTTATGAATTCAAGAAAGCTGGATATATTAGACCAGATTCCCCTTTGCTCAAAAAGAAAGAAAGGAAAGAAAGGCATTCAGACAGGAACATAAAGAAATATTATAAAGCCAAATATAAGAAAGTTATGAAAGCTAATGACACCTGGAGTGCCAGTGGTGGTGACTCTTCAGATGAATCTTCTAATTATGATTCTTCGGGACAGAAGAATATTGGTCTTATAGCCAGATTACCTATTGATAATAATGTTTTTATGGCTAAGGTACGAAATGCTGAATCATTGACCAATGTTTCTTTAAATTCCAATGATAGTAAGTATTATAACTCTTCTGATGAATAATCTTCTTCTGATGAAGAAAATACTTTACCTACTTATGAAAAAGTCTCTCGGTTTTCTGAACTTCTTGAAATTGAGAATTCCAAACTCAATAAAAAACATGATAAGGCAAACTCTAGGAATTCTATTCTTATGAAAGAGATATCATATCTTTCTAAAGATCTTGATAGGAAAAATGTTGATTTTGAAAGTATTTCAAAAATTCTTGGGGAAGTAAGTTCTGAGAAGAACAATCTTTCTAAGGAATTAGAAAAAGTAATTTCTAATAAAAATATTTTCGAGCCTAAATCTAGTTCTAAAACTAATGATTTTGAGGATAAAAACTTGGTTATAAAACTCAAGTCTGAAATTTTTTCCTTAAAGAAGTGTTTATCAAACTTTACCCATGGTAAAGAAAATTTTGAAAAAATGTATTCCGAAATACGACCTTTAAGAAATAAATGTGGATTTGGTTATACCCATGAAAAACCAGTTTTTAGTAACAACTATTTTGTTCCTCAAAGTGCCCCATTTTGTATCAAATGTCAATGTGGTGGTCACTGGGCAAAGGATTGTTCCTTAAACAAAACCCAATCTTTAGGATTTCACAAAGCTTACTTTTCTAAGAAAATGTGGGTACCTAAAATTTTGTTATCTAAAAATCTCGGATCCAAACAAATTTGGATTCCAAAAGTCTAATTTTCTTTTTGATTTCAAGAAAATAAAGAGAGTACCAGCAACAATACGTGGTACATGGATAGTGGATGTTCCCGGCACATGACTGGTAACAAAAGCTTTTTTGAAAAGATTATCAAAACGAATGGAGGAAAAGTAAATTTCGAAGATAATGCTAAGGGTGAGATTATTGGTATTGGTAATATTGTTCTTCTTGGTAAAACCTTGATTTAAAATGTTCTTTTTGTTAAGAGTCTTAACCACAACCTCATTAGCATAAGTCAGTTATGTGATGAAGGTTACCTTGTGAACTTTAGGAATGATAAATGTTTAGTTCACAATTCCAAGGAAGAATTTATTCTCTCAGCCAATAGGCAAGAGAATGTTTACAACTTAAACTTAGAAGAACTTAGAAGCCAAGATTTACCTTGACTTAGTGCAATGGAAGATCATTCCTGGTTATGGCATAGAAGACTAGGTCACTGTAACCTTAGGAACCTATGTAAACTCTCTAAGAAGAAACTAGTTAAGGATCTATCGGAGCTTAGATTTGATTCTTCTAAAGTTTGTGATCCTTGTCAATATGGAAAGTAATATAAATCTAGTTTTAAATAAATTGGTGAAGTCTCGACAACCGATGCATTACAGTTAGTGCACATGGATCTTTTTGGTCCAACACAAACTGGAAGTATTGGAGGCAAATACTATGTGTTTGTTCTAGTTGATGATTACACCAGATTTACTTGGGTTTATTTTCTAGAAAATAAATCTGAAGCTTTTTCTTATTTCAAAAATTTTAGAGCTCAAGTTAAAAATGAGAAAAACCTTCCATTGAAAACTATTCATAGTGATCATGGTGGAGAATTTCAAAATTCTGATTTTGAAACTTTTTGTAGTAAAAAAGGTATTACTCACAATTTTTCAGCACCTAGAACTCCTCAACAAAATGGTGTAGTTGAAAGAAGAAATAGAATTATTCTAGAGATAACTAGAACCATGTTGAGTGAAAATTATATTGCTAGACATTTCTGGGCTAAAGCTGTAAGTACTGCTTGCTATACTATAAATCGAGTTTTGATTAGACCTTTTCTTAATAAAACTCCTTATGAGTTATAGAATGGTAGAAAACCAAGACTGTCCTACTTCAAGGTTTTTGGTTGCAAAGTATTTATTTTGAATACTAAAGATAACTTACATAAATTCTCACCAAAATCTGATGAAGGGATTTTTTTAGGATATTCCACAACCTCTAAGGATTATAGAGTTTTTAATAAAAATACTTGCATTGTTGAAGAAACAGTACATGTAAAATTTGATGAGTCATATCCTTTTGTTTTTAAACCATCCCTACCTACTTCCTCAGATGTGTTTTCAAAAACTGATTATCAACCTTTGCTATAAGAACCTTCTGATAAGGATAATGTTCTAGAAGATACTTCTGAAACATTTACCCCAGAAGACTTTCTACCCTATGTTGATGAACAGGCTTTACAAAACTCAAATCAGGTGTTTCTTAAGAATAATCTCAGTGATAGTATCATTGGTGATGTAAATCAACCTGTAAGGACTAGAAGTTCCTTAATAAATGAAGTAGAACATCTAGCATTTCTTTCCCAATTAGAACCTAAAAGCACTGATGAAGCTTTAGGTGATGATGATTGGATTAAAGCCATGAAAGATGAACTAAATGAATTCGAAAGGAATAAAGTCTAGATTTTGGTTGAAAGACCTAAGGAAACTTCTGTTATTGGAGTAAAATGGGTTTTCAGAAATAAATGTGATGAAAATGGAGTCATAGTAAGAAATAAAGCTAGACTTGTTGCTAAAGGATATAATCAACAAGAGGGGATAGACTATGAAGAAACCTATACTTGAGTAGCTAGACTTGAATCTATCCGTATTCTACTTGCCTTCGCAGCATTCTTTAATTTCAAACTTTTCCAAATGGATGTGAAATGTGATTTTCTTAACGGTTATGTTCAAGAGGAAGTTTTTGTTGAAAAACCTCCTAGATTTGAAGATACAAAACATCCTGATCATGTTTTTAGACTTACCAAAGCTTTGTATGGTCTTAAACAAGCCCCACGAGCATGGTATGATAGACTCACTGGATTTTTGCTTCAAAATAACTATGTTAAGGGAAATGCAGGTCCAACTCTTTTTATAAAGAAAGATAAGAAAAATGTTTTGATTGTTCAAATTTATGTTGATGACATCATATTTGGTTCAACTCAGCAATCTTTGACCGACTCTTTTGCAAGTCTAATGAAAATCTGAGTTTGAAATGAGTATGATGGGTGAGTTAACTTTTTTCCATGGTTTTCAAATTTTCAAAAACCAGAAGGGACTTACATATCTCAACATAAGTATATTAAATATCTTCTTAAAAAGTATGGTTATGACAACACTAAGAGTTTAAGTACTCCTATTGGTACCTCAAATTCTTTAGATCTTGATGAAGCTGGGAAACCAGTAGATCAAACATCTTTTAGAGGAATGATAGGAAGTTTACTTTACTTGACAGCTAGTCGACCAGACATAATGTTCTCAGTATGCTTATGTGCAAGATATCAATCCAATCCTAAGGAATCTCACTTAAAGGCAGTAAAAAGAATTTTTCGCTACCTTAAGGGAACCATGGATCTAGGATTATTTTATACTTCTGGAAATGATTTTATTCTTAAAAGCTTTTCTAATGCTGACTTTGGTGGATGTAGAATGGATAGAAAAAGTACATCCGGAACTTGTCATTTCTTAGGAGATTCACTAGTTTCTTGGTCCTGCAAGAAGCAACATTCTGTAACACTCTCCACTGCTGATGCTGAATATGTAGTAGCTGGAAGTTGTTGTGCTCAAGTGTTGTGGATGCAACACACACTCACAGACTATGGCTTGAGTTTTACTAAAACTCAAATTTTGTATGATAACACAAGTGCCATTTCCCTCAGTAAGAACCATGCACATCACTCTCGTCCAAAACACATAGACATTAGGCATCACTTTCTTAGGGATCACACACTTAAAGGAGATATTATTCTTTAGTTTATCAGAACACAAAATCAACTTGCTGATATTTTCACAAAATCTTGGCCTTTTGATAGATTTGAATATATTAAACAGAAGTTAGGAATTATAATCGTAAGGTAATCTTTCTTAATTAACTTTCTGTTGAAAAAGTCTCCTTACAACAATAAACTCCTTTTCATAGGGGGATTACATTTGTTTGATAGAATAACAAAGTTTTTTCAATGTTTGTTTTCAATCTTTTCGAAACGAAGATTTCCGGAATGGAATTTCCAGAACTACAATTTTCCAGAATGGACATTTTTGTACAGAATACTTCTGGAAGGGAAGTGTTTGTATTGAAAACATCTGGAATGGAAAATTTCGTACTGGTATTTTCATAACGGAGCTTTCGTACTGAATCTTCCATAATAAGTTTTTCGTTTTCAAAATTTTGTAATGAATTTTTCGTAACTAAGTTTTTCCTTACTAAGTTTGTTTTTCGTACTGAGTTTTCCGAAATGAGTTTTCCGTAATGAGTTTTCCATAATGAGTTTTTCGTACTGAGTTTGTTTTCCGTAGTAAAGTTTTTGCAAACATTGTCTTTTCATAATAAAGTTTTTTTTAGTCATTTTTATATTACCCATTACGAATAATCCTCCTAAGCCAATCCAAAAGGTATGATTACCTTACTCATGTTTTTGTAGTCATATTTTACTTGCTGGAATTTTCTTGTATTTTGTTTTCGGAATATAGTTTTTCTTAATTCTTTGTTTTAATAAAAACCTCAAAAAGATCGGATTCAAGTTTTCTTGAGAATTCGTTTTCAACTGTCAGATCTGATCTCAGCCTATCACAATCATTCGATCAACCGAGGAAGTTGAACCATCGTTTCATTGCCTATATAAAGGGGACCCAAATACTTTTCCCACATCGATTTCAAGCTCCAGCGTCCCGAAGCTCTGCCTCTCTGATTTAAGGTTGTTCTGAACTTCAGATTTCTCCGTTCCGAACTTCTTAGAGGTCATCAGATCTGAATGTATGTGGAGTTAGCTTCTCAAGAAATGTCATCCTCTAAGACTATTTCACAATGGTTAGTTTACAGAGAAAGGTTAGTTCATTCGGATTTCTTCAACAACTATGATTCTCTTATTTTGAATAACATTAAGTTGAATGGGTGGGAACATATTGCTGTGTCCAAACCGGGGAATCAAGACGATGTTTTTTCGGAGTTACTTGTTGAGTTCTATGAAACAGTTTCCTTCTTTCAGGAAGATAATAGGGAGATGTTTTCTTTTAAGTCTTATGGCAAGACTTATAAGCTTTCTTATACCAAGGCAGCAAGCTTGGTAGGGCTGACCTATGAGGGAGAAGAAGAGTTCATATCTCATGTGTTGCCAGATTCTAAGGGTAGTTTCGACAAGGAAAAATCCTTGAAAACTCTCGGACTCTCAGATGACAAAGCTCCTAAGATTTCTAGTTTGCCTACAAATTTTCGGATTCTAGAGTTATGGGTACAAGGTCTTATCGTACCAAGGAAAGGTGATAAAGACAGCTTGAAAAAGAGTGAGATATATATCTTATATTTCTTGATAAATCTAAGGAAGTTTAACTTCATGAGGCACATTCTTATAACCATTGATAATCTTAAGAAAGGAAATCTCAGAGCCCAGATCGTAATGTACCCATCAATTTTATCAAAGTTGATAGTTCGGTGCCTTGAGTCTTTCAAGGAAGCTTTCAGATCTAAGCCAAGGGTTTGCAAAATTTTGTTGGTCAGTGATGATACCCTTAAGAGGATGGATGTTGATTTCAACAAGGAGACTGGTGAATTATTCGATTTACCTAATCAAGAAGAAGCGGCTCCGAAGGCTACGGAACCGGAATCATCTAAGCCAGTAAAAAAAAGAAAGTTGAAAGAAGTTGCAGCTGAAGTACAGGATCCTAAATCTAAGGAAGTTCAAACCGCACCTCCCAAACCAAAGAAGAAGAAGGCCTTTAATGTTGAGGTTGTTGCGAAGTGGAGAGAAGATAAAGAGAAAAGGAAAGAAGGGGATCCGCAGTTCGGATTGGACCCTGTGGAGGCCAAGGCCTTGAAGAAGAGAACTGCTGATGAGCTTGAAAAACAAGTAAAGGAAAAGAAGATCAAGAAGAAGATGTCAAAAGATGAGGCAGTCCAAGCTTTGTTAAAATTTAATGAAATAGTATCCGGAAGCATTCCAATTCCGAGATCTTTCTCCTTGGAATCTCTACTTGATACTCCAGGAAGAAACCTTGATTTTCCGGAAGAGATTACAGCTGATCATGTCGAGCAACTCGAGTAGATTCAACATGTGGAAGAGGAAGAAGTAGTTGCGGAAGGAAGTGGTGAAACAGGAGATTTATTGAAAGAAGTAGATGATTATAAGGGGTCGCCTTTGGAACACCTGTCACTCCGAACTTCAGAGGTTGAATCCTCTAAGTTAGTAACTCTAGAGAAGGCTAAGAATGAGGAATATGTTGTTCAAAAAGTAGTTTATGATGTTATTCAAGTGTCTACTAGCAAGAAGAAAACTCCTGATCAAGAATTTATTCTGAAAAAAGACAAGGGAAAGAAACTCCTTTTTGGGACTCCGAAATTAATGGCTAGTAAGAAAAGAGAATATGGTGATTCTTCTAAAAGGAAGTTGGAGCTTATTGAGGAAGAAAATTCTCCAAGAAAAGTTTCAGATTCGGAGTCATCCTTGTTGGGGCATGATTTTGTTGTTCAGTCTTTAAAGAAGTTGGTGGGAACCATTCCGACCTTCTCAAGTATTGACTCAAGATGCCAGATGCTCCAACATGCTTTAAATCAGAAAACAGACTCCGTATCTATGGTTATGGACAAGTGCGTTGAGATTGAGGCTCAGTTAAAAACGTTTTTTGTTGGCTACGAAGCTCATCGAAAATATTGCAAGAGGATGACAAACTGGTCGAAGAAGACTGTAGAAGCAATGAGTCTATTCGACGAATTTCAAGACAATGTTAAAGATGCCTTTGAGACTGAGGACAGGAAGATAAATGACCTGACTTCATCCTTTGAAGAGAAGCTCACAGATGAAAAGAACTTCCGGATTCAAGAAGTCAGAGATCTGAATGGGAAGCTGAATTCAGTTTCTCAAAACTGGAAGTTTGAAAGGGGTCATCGGATTGATTTTGAATAGAAAATGAAGGCTCAGGAAGAAAAGATCAAAGCTCGGGAAGAAAAGATGAAAGCCCAGGAAGAAAGGATTGAAGCTCAATCTGCAAGAATAGTGGTCTTAGAGAAGCAAGCTGAAGAAGATCATAAAGATCTGAAAAAGATCAAGACTATTCTTAAGGGGCTCATTTCAAAGGAAAAAGATCCAAAATAGCTAAATCCGATCTTTTTTTTGTATCTAATTTTCTTTGTTGCTGAGATTTCAAACCTAATGAAAATTGTGCCTCTCGTTTCTTTTGTTGTTATTACCAATTTTTTTTCAGGTACTTTTTTTTCATTCCCTCGATTTCTTTTTGAAAATCACAAATGGGGAGAAGGAAAAGATCCTTAAGAAAAAGAAGAACTCTAATAAGTTTTTATCTAAGGGGGAGAAGGAAAAGATCCTTAAGGAAAAAGAACTCTAATAAGAGTCTATCTAAGGGAGAGTTCTTTATTAAAGAAGACTTTATTATTCATAATAAAATGTCACTCCGGACAACTAGAATACGATCCTTAGAGTTTCAAAGCCTAAGGGGGAGTTAGTCGTATTCATCAAATTCCTTAAAGCCAAGGGAGATAAGCCTTAATGTTTTTCTTTCTTCTTAGAATTTCTTTTTCAAAAGGATGTTCGTGCTTTCCAAAAAGGGGGAGATTGTTGAGTCAATAAGGTTTTCCTTATGACTTTTTCATTCCTTCTTGTTTTGAAAATCACAGACACCTTATTCTTAAGGAAAATTTCTTTTATAAGGAAAATTGATTTTATAAGAAAAATCGCTTTTATAAGAAAAATTATCCTTATCATATTTTCATCTAGATTTTTAGTATGAGATTTGGATTCATTTCTATTTTTCGGAATTGCTTGAAAATTTGATATGAAGTATTCTGTTTTAGGATCCGGATTCTGGATAAGAACTGTGATAAAGTTTCACTCCGAAATCCAGAATGAGAACTGTGATAAAGTTTCATTCCAAAATTCCGGATATAGTTTTAATCCAGATTCAGGATACGAATTCTGATAATGAATTCTCATTACGAATTCTGATGATGAATTCTCATAATGAATTCTGATGACGAATTCTCTTTCCGAATTCTATTTATGAATTCACCTATTAGACAGAATCTGATCATCTTTGTTTTATGCACTCCAAATTTATTTATACTCCAAAAATTATCTTTGATTAGACTCCGAACTTTCATCTTTCTTACGTTGTTATAATCTGTCTACTCTTTATTTTCTCTTACACTCTGAACCTTCACTCCGAAGCTTTCATTCCGGACTTTTTAGTTAGAATTAAAACGATGTTGTACATTCTGTTACACTTATGTTGTTATAAAACGATGTCGTCTATTTTGTTATAAACTAATCGTTGTCTAAGTGACACGTGTACAGGTCCCTCCAATATTTAAGGAAAATATGATCGTTGGAGAAGGAGCCGACCTTACCTATAAATAGGAGCTCATTTGAAAGAGCTCGGTGCTGAAAGGCTGACTGATCTTCGACTCATGTGATTACATGCTTGAAGTGATTTCTAGAGAGAGGGGCTCTTATTAACTCTCAAAGCTTCATGCGACTCCGAATGCTGGTGATTACATTCGAGGACTTCCGGGGATAGGAAGACAGAGGTGCCTACTACCTTGAAGTTTGAGGGCTTTCTTGCTGAGGAAGACAGAGGTTGCCAACTACCTTGAAGTTGAGGGCTTGTGGGGATAGCAAGACAGAGACACTCCGATCTTTGTATCGAGGGCTTACCCTGGTGTGGGTAAGACAGACTTGTTTGAAAGTATAAATCAAGGGACCTTTATCCAAGGTTGTTGTATACCCTTCTCTTTGGGTTAAAAGACCTATATCTTGTTACCTGTAGTTTTACTACTCGTTTATTTCCGTTGCATTTTGTATTATAAGGAAAGTATAACTTTCTTATACTTCCTTATTTGTACTCTGTTTCATTTAGATTCTATACACTTTAAGGTAGAATCTCATATTGTAACTTTTATTAAGTTTCAATTTCTGGAACCTACTTTCGGAATCTCTTTCCAAGGTTGCATTCAGTGTTAGAGGTGTTGTGAATTTTCTTAGTTTAACTTTGTTAAACTTAGCCCTTTCCTTTGCTTAAGGAAAACATAGTTATTCGTAACTAAATTTAAAGGTTCCAAAGGAATTTTTAAAGTATAAAATTCACCCCCCCCCCCTCTTGTATATTGAGCATCTACATCATTATTTCTATCCTATATATATATGTCAATCCTTCTTCAATATTTTAACTCTACTAGTTTTTGGGGACAATGTCTATTAAAGTGGCCCATCTCACTGAACTGGTGGAAAAGAATTTGGGTAAGATCTTCCATAACTGATTCTTCCCCATGGATACTCTTCTTTCCAAATCACTGGTAAATATTCTCATAATGAAACTTCCTACCCTAAAAAGATGTACCTCCAGATTATCTAGAAGAAACGACCTAACATCCATTAGAAACCTTCTTTAGGTTCCACTAAGATATGGGGGCCTGATCCACAACTTCAAAAAATTAGATGGAACATATTAACATGAGAATTAATCTCACATATAATCACATATAGAAACACCTTATCGTAGTTGTATCATCCCCTACTAGATCTATAAAAAATTGCTTCAAGTTGGTAAAGCGATCAATATAGCCCATCACTGAAATACACCCCTAGGTCAACCACATTAACTCATCGTCCCGCTCCTACTTTAGTGTCTCTTGATAAAAGTGCTCCCAAATCATCTCCAAAATGTCTTTCCATACCATACCATCTCATTGTTTAGTCTGAGGCTGAACATATCATGAGTCCTTTACTAATCATTGTAACATATAATAAACCACCATGTCCCTATTCTTACAAGGATTCTCTAATTGGTCATGTATTTTTTGGATGAACTCAATCTAGAACTCACCTGAATCAACTCCACCCTCTCCGGTGAAAGTCAGAGGGTGTTGTAATTGGAAATCCCATGTTAGTTAAGACATATTCTTCATAACCTGTTTTAGGTCTCTCAATAGAAATTGTTTGAAGCAAGTGATGTTCTCATAAAACATCTTTATGAATCCTTCACTCGGCACTATAAGTGCCTTAGGTTCTACTTTTGGAGGATCATTTCCCACCATATCCTCGTATCATTGTATCATCAAACATCATCCTAGAGCCATATCTTTGAAATTGAAAACACACAACTTAGGATAAATTTCACAACATTAACACATTTAACAAGAAGGATTCACATAATAACCTAAAAATTATCTTCCTTTTTCTACCTTATAATCAAAACTAAGGCACTATCACTACCCTTAACAATCATAAATATAGGTCATGGTTATCATGGGTATACACATTCTCATATTCTAGTTTTTCATTAGACATAAAATTATTCATATTTTCTATTATTTTACAACATTAAATTCCCTATATAGAACAATTTTCTGTTCAATTGCATAATGAAGGAAAATATTTCAATTTCCACAACATACCCAACACCTATTTTCCTATTTGGACTAAAAATGATGTGTGTTACAGTAATTATTGAGAGTCTAGAATGATGAAAGCATACAAAAATGTGTTTCCATTCCAAACCACAATTCAAATCTCATATAATCTCATAAACAATAATTACATCTCACAATAAGTGCATCACCCTAGGTGAATTAACATTAAACTATAACAACACACTTCAATAACAACAATCCCATCATGGGTACTTGGGTTTTCCTCTATAAATGGGTCAGCTACTCCCATGCGTGAGATATTTTCATGGTACAGGCTCTTAATATTATTCTTCCTACCTTTTCCCAAATATAATGACAAAAGAAAACAGAACCACCTCTAATACTACTTTGTAATGTCCTAACCTGGGTTCCAACTATCGATTCCTCAAACCCGTAGTTTATGTGACCTCATGTGCTCCTCCTCATATGACATAGGCTATGGACTATCTATGAGGTTATAATACTTATTACATGGGAAGAGTAAACCCAATTTATTAAAGTAACAAAACAATGAAACGAACTATGAAATAAACACAAGACAACGACGACAACAAAAATAATACAATAACCAGAGCAAAACAGTATCAAATAATGATCAACAACATAAAATAATATTCATAAATAAATAGTATATATTTCATGTAAATAAATTTCAAGTCTCAAAATACAAACCCAAAATAAAGACACTTATAACTCCCCAAAGAGGTTCCTGACACCATGTTTGGTTCCCTCATCCATGCTATGTACCAACTAATCCATCTATCATAGGTCCCTTTCCCTTATATTATCCTTAAAACATGAAGTATATTCGCATATTGATCAGGGAGCCCGAGTGGGGTGTGAGTATAACTCAATAGACCACCACTAATGGAATCTAAAACAATATAAAATCAATAATAGTTTATGCATTTTTATAAATAATAAAGTAAAATACATAAGTAAATATATATATAATTTAATTAATCTTTAATTAACTACACACATAATTGGGTTCATGATGACACCCATACTACCAATACATTATTTATCTCATGTAGGAGTCTAAACTATCCACATGGGATGTCACATATCACAATACCATGGTTACAATTTATAATTTCATTAAAATTCATATCATGGATAATTGGATTCATATTCCAATGCCAATCTCATGGGAATAAATTATCATGTCAAGTACCTCTTGGGTATTTAGAGCCTCTATCCATGTCTCAAACCTCAATGTCACGTGGGTATTTGGAGACTTAGTCCATATCCTACACCTCAATAAAACATTTGGGTGTTTGGACCCTCATTCCATATACCACACATCAAAATCACATATGGGTATTTGGATCTTCATTCCCTATCCCACACTCACTAACACATATAGGTATTTGGATCATTAGTCACTATCCCACAACTCAACATCACATATATCAAAAATATCATAATATCACACAAATCACAATTTCAAATAAGTCATGGTTGTGCCTCATTAATATTTATATAAAAAATCACATTAATGTGTATCATTTAAATTTATCACAACAATCATGATTCATTATTTTAACCACAAGTAATAATATGAATAATTTGTTATTAATAACTTTATCACCATTAAATAAAATAATTAATTGATTATCATAGGTTAACCCAAACATCCATAAATTACCATTAATCATTCAATTAAAGATCCTAATAATCAATAAATTCCACAATACCATCAATTTACCAATTACACTATCCCATTAATTGGCCAATTTCATTACACCATTAATCAATCAATTCCACAATCACTAAATTATTTAACAAAATTAATTATTTAAATTAAATATAAAATTGATAAACAATAAATAGTGATTTCATAATTACATACACATGATTTAAATCAAGGATTTCTGATTTGAATAATATACCACCTACCTAAAGATAGATGATGAACTATCTCTAACAAAAATCCCCAAAATTAAGTGTAACAACCAAGATCATAACAAACAACAAGATCTAGATCCAAAACTTAGATCCAAGATAAAAAAACTTTTATATCATTAAAAACCCATATATAAACCCATTAAAATTAATAATAAATCATTCCATGTCATCCAAAAATAAAGGCATGATAGATAGGAATCTCAACGAGAAGAAATCACTTCCTAGAAGAGGTGCAGATCTGTTAGCCCGATCATTGATTCACCAAGAAGAGAGTTTTTAGTACCTTGGACTCAATCCAAGAGCCACAAAAAAAAATAGATAAACGAGTGAAGGTCATGAAGGGGTTTTAGGGATATAATACGTGGTTATGGAATTTTAAATTATTTTTTTGGGGTTTATTTTTTCCTCATGAACAGTTTCATGTACGGGGCACACAGTTTGTCCTAACCATGTGCCTAACTATGAGACTCCTCATTGGGGTCAAAAATTTACTAACATGAGGGTTACCCATTTGAAAAATGGTTCTAAAACTCATTGAATTTACTCTGTTGGGTTCACAGGGTTGGTTGGGCTCACTGCATGGTTTGGGAAAACTGTGTGCCAACCATGCGATGCCCCTCTACCTTCCAAAATTCTCCAATTTCAGCCCAAAAATACCAAAATGAAAACCTATAAAAAATAAAATAAAAAAAATAAAAATATTACAAATAAAATATCTTTATACATCACTATAAAATGTTTGGATCTTATAGAATATAGCTTGTCTCTCACAAAAGTAAATAGAGAAACCAAAATCCTTTACATTAAGTCCTGAATTCTATCAAACATGTTTTAACCTAATGTATAATAACTATAAGTACTTTACACTTATAATAAACAACCATACTCATATATATCATACCATATATTATTTTATTATGAGTTTTTATTATTCATTTATTAATAATTCCATGTTAATGTTACCTTTTATGTAAAAATCTTTTTGCATTTCGTATAAATTTTGATTTTTTATATTTTTCTCTTAAATTAATCATGTTTTAATCATCTCGTGAATTATTACCTTGAAATACATATCATATATATTTAGTACATATTTATCTACAATAATCTACAAATTATAGAAATGGGAAATGAAATACACTATTCATGGAGACATTTGGTTGTATGTATGCATGAATGATATTTATATTTTCTTGCTGTATTGAATGAAAGAAAATTAAATGATATTTATATATTATAATTAATGTATCATTTTTATGTTAAATATATCATATCATTTTATTAAACCAATCCTTAATACATTCTACGTAAAACATGAATGAATCACATCGCTTCGCGAGGCAGTAGACCATTGTACACACAAATGATGTTATATTATTCCCAAAAAAGTGGAAATGATGATGGTATATGTTATATAATAAATATAGATGCATAAAAAAATCATAAATATCCTATAGATATTATATAAAAAGTATATCAATTATTATCCATAACATTGAGAGGTGGAAATGGAAAATTCAACGACATCGGTTCGTGAGGGAGTAATCTGTTGTACACATTAATGGGGATTTTATAACCCATTTGATGGAAGTGTGTGTGATTTTAGGAAGTAAAAAAATTAGAAATGCCTAATTATGTGGAATATAATGAGTTTTTTATAGATGGATGATATAAAAATTTAATGGGTTTGAGGAAGAAATAAAACAAAAGTGTTTGTTGATGAACTTTACCTCTTTTTCAGGTGTCTTCTTTTGGTTTACACCAAAGGCCTTACATGGTCGGATTTATGACCAATGTAAGTATTAATGTATTATAATTTGTATTTTTATAAGTTATTTGGGGTGGTATTGGATGAATCAATTGGTTTGAAGGTGTGAAGAGAGGGGGTGCCATTTTATAAGGGAGGTTAGTGGCAGTCTTGTAATTTCTTTGAAAATAAAATTGATTATAATAACCTTAATTAAATTAGTAGGTGTATAATTTATCTAATTATAATTTAAAATCAACTTTTAATATAATTTTACAATATAAATTGTCACGACCCGTCCTCGGGGCCCGTGCTGTGACTATCCCAAGCCCGCCTTCCATAGGACAGGGGCTGGAGACTAGCACCAAGGCATAATTCCCGATAAAAAGGGAAGGAATTGCCTTTATAAAGTAAACAAACACAAAGAGTAAGCAAGAAGAAGTAAACACTAAGTAAAACTTGGTACATTAGTAAGTTCAGAAAAGTAAGTGGGCCAGAATTCAAACTCAAACTAAAAGTAAAGTACAACTAGAAAAGTAAGTACAGCAACTGAAAAGTAAAGTCGCAACGTCAAGCTGTCCACTGGAAGTCCCACCTGAAGGGTGGGTACAGATAGCCTCCACAGCTCTTCAGGTCCAGTCATCTGCTCCGAGTATGTCTCGCCCAGTGGTCCACCTCTAGGTACCGACCTGCACCGCAAGCCTTAACCACGATTAGTGATGTCCTTCATCTGCAACCAACACAACGTAGTGCGGGCATAGCCCGTGCAGGGGTGAGTATAAGCTACTCAGTAGGGACCCTGTGACCCCCGAAGGTCTCCCAGAATCCACAAAGGATAAACCACAAAGGAAAGATACAATCACAATGTATCATCCGATACTACTTAGGTATATGCCCATACATATACCTAAGTCATCAATTCTAGTTTGGCTCCAACATCTGAGCCCAAGTTCGATCACATACACACAGGATAGCACAACACAATCCACACAAGAAATCAAGTCAATCATATCGAAGATAATGATTGAAAGTCAAGATTCATCTCACACAGGTATACTTCTTCGTAAGACGATAGAGATGATTAGATGTAGCCACTTAATCATCTAAGTCGTCGGACCCACACAGGATCGATAGGTACTAACCCCCGCAATGACCCACAAAAGATCGATAGGTAACTAACCCCCGTAATGACCCACATAGGATCTGTATGTGTTGGCCCGCACAGGACCGCTGAGCGCTGACCCACACAGGATCTGACCCACACAGGATCAGTAGCACTGATCCATGTAGGATCGTTGAGTGCTGTAGTCGTCACCGTCGAATCCACGGAGGATTTCTGTACAGTCATCATCGTCGTCGCAGACGCAGCCAGCTCTAGGTTTCATGCACACAGCAAGCTCATTTTGGGAGGATCCTCTCCTTGAGTCAATGGTATGGACACATCAACTGTCACGAAGACCAAGGATGATGTAACCCAACATTTCGTCCCACGTCTTAGGGGAAAACCAAGAAAAACATGCCCAAGTCACCGAGAACAAGATGACCAAACAATTTTTCCAAAATTACACGACGTGTAGATATACGATACATGCTGTGTCATTAGACACTGGGTACTTCCCATGTGTTATGGCCCGTGTCGCAGGGTTGGTCATGTAAAAAGTAAGTACATGACATGTGGTATGGTTACATGCCGTGTCTTTTGTCCACGGGTACTGTCCGTGTACCACAGCCCGTGTCGATGGGCTGTTTGTGTAAAAAGTATGTACACGGCGTGTGGTATGGTTACACGCCATGGCCAAACCTCTGCGGTTGGCACCGTGTATGTTGGCCATGCCTGTTCGTGTGGTGGATCACATGCCCGTGTACTCAATTCCATGTCCGTGTATCCCCGGAATACACGCTGAGTCCCGCAAAGCTGCTTCTGTAATTCTGCGTAGAGATTACACATCGTGTGGCCGGGGTCACATGTTGTGTGTTACTTGTCTAAACCCGAAACTCAAGCCGTAGTACACCCACACTACACGGCGTGTTCATTAGAGGAACATGCCATGTATTCTGGAATTTTCAAGAACCGACGCCTCCGGCCAGCGTGCCACCGTGTTGTCTGTTCTTCGTTCTGACGGTCCGTTCATCATGAAACTTCGGACACTAAGTCGCCTCGATGTCCCGTAATCGTCTCCGGTGTTTTTGGTCCTCTGATCGGCTCTTAAATCATGATTTGATTCACCCGATCGAAGAACGGTCAAGGGACGGTCCCTCCCATTCCGATTTGATCTGTCGCTCGCTATCGTCATCGCACCTTCTCTAGGACGTCGTGATGTTGGATCTTCAATTGGGATCGTTGCGTCGCACAACGAACTCGCAACGTTCCGGTGTTCGTCACCCATGAAGAACACGAAGATCCCACCAAACATTCACAAAAACGGCGGAGGGATCGGGTCGTGTTCATTTGGCATGGTCCTTCCATGTTAGTTTGGTAGAAAGAGGGTCAAGATAAACAAAGGAAGTAAGATTCAGCGTTTCTCAAATAAAAACACACCCCTACCTTGATAAAGAGATGAACGAAGGTTCGTCACAGAAAAGAATGTCGCGGAAGAAGACTCCGTAAGCGTCGTCGGCGTCATGGAGAAGAGAGTCGTCGGCGTCGCGGTACACGACGTCGCATCGTCGATCTCTGAGTATAGCGTCTCTCACCGACTGTGGAGAGGGAAAAAGATGGTACGACAAAGTCCCCTTGTGGTGACGGAGTTCTTCGTCGAAGGATCGGCGTTCTTTGCGTTCTTCAACGAGGAAGAAGATGAACTTCAAGACTTAGAGTTTTCTTCTCCCCAATCCCCTTACACCACAAGCCAACCTAATAAAATAAGATCCCTCTCATTTTATTATCTTAAGTCATGCCTTTCAAAATTACAAATTTCAAATACATAACTCACTTAATTAAATTAAAGAGTTGGCATTGAATAAAAGTGGGGAGAGGGAAGTTCACAAATTAAATGGGATGTTTTAAGGGTTACACACTTAAGAGGGAGATTAGAGGAGTTAGGGAATATGAGAAGATGGGGGCTTGTGTGGGCCCCACCACCCTCATAACCTCACATGGGAAGTTGGGTGGTTGTGGGCCCCACCAACAAATTCCCATGAGAGAATTAAACTACCATGGATAAAATAAATTTGCACACAATTTATTTTACCTAACATTTAATTCCCTAATTTTTAACAATTCCTTCGGAGAAAACGCAACTCCAGTAAAGGTCTTCCTAAGTAATTACCAGCGTTGTGGTTTCATCGGTTCCCTCAGATTTTGATTCCGAGCACCAGTTCAAATGTTAGGAAATCTCGCTCATTCATTCACTGAATGTACCCAAGCTAAACTTCTGAAAATTATTTCGGGCTCACCGGGCCTCAGAATCAGGTGCCGTCAGAAACTGCGTTCTTGTAAAATCCCAAAGAAAAATTAAGAAAAATTTCCCTTGAATTTTACGGGTATTTACATTACTCCCACCACAGGGCTTTACATCCCCGTAAATATACATCATAAAATATGGAAACAAATGTGGGTACTGTGCACGCATATGAGCCTCCAGCTCCCAGGTGATCTCCCGGAGGTTCCCGTGCTGCCATCGGATGCGCACTAGAGGAATTGAACGTCCACGTAGGACCCACTCCTATCGATCCTCAATCTCCACCGGGACCTCCGCAGAAGTCACCCCATCATCAACGTCCAGTTCCCTGTGGTCAATGATATGTGTCGGGTCGTGCACGAATCTCCTCAGCTGAGATACGTGAAAGACGTCGTGTACCCGGTGCAACTGAGGTGGTAGAGCCAGGCGATAAGCCACCTCGCCAATCCTGCTGAGGACCTGGAATGGTCTAATGAAGCATGGAGACAACTTTTCGCCTCAGCCAAATCTCTGTAATCCACGTCGAGGTGAGACCCTCGAGAATATGTGGTCACCATCCTCGAACTCTAGTGGCCTCCACCTCCTGTCAGTATAAGACTTCTGTCAGCTCTGAGTTGTCCTCATCCGCTCCTGGATGACCTGGACCTTCTCCGTCGTGGCCTAGACCATCTCTGGTCCCACAATTGCTGACTCCCCAGGGTCTGTCCAGCACAACAGTGATCTGCAAGGTCGGTCGTACAACACCTCGTATGTTCTCATCCCGATGGTGGAGTGGTAGCTGTTGTTGTATGCAAACTCCACCAACGGTAGGTGGTCCTCCCAGCTGCGACCAAAGTCGAGGACACATGTACGAAGCATGTCCTTGAGAGTCTGAATGGTCCTCTCCATCTGACCATCTGTCTGGGGGTGAAAGGCGGTGCTCAGACGTAGTTGCGTCCCGAATGCCTCCTTCAACCCATTCCAAGGCCGTGAAGTAAAGAGAGCATCTCGATCAGAGATGATAGATGATGTCACAAAAAGAAGCCGTACAATCTATTGAACGTAGAGACGTCCCAAGCTCTCCACTGAGCCATGCTCTCTGATGGGTAAAAAGTGAGCCGACTTGGTGATTCGGTTGACAATCACCCAAATGGAGTCGTGACCTCTGGAAGTGCGTGGAAGTCCAGTCACGAAGTCCATAGATATCCCGTTCCACTTCCACTCTGGGACCTCTAAGGGTTGTACCAAGCCTGCTGGTACCTGGTGCTCTGCCTTCACCTGCTGGCAGGTGAGGCATTGAGAAACGAACTCTGCCACAGCCTTCTTCATGCCCGGCCACCAGTGCTGTCGTCTGAGATCCCGGTACATCTTCGCCACTCCATGATGTACCGCCAAAGGGGAAGTGTGAAACTCTCTCAGCACCTCCTCTCATAAAGCATCTGGTACCAAGGTACGTCCTCTGAAAAGGACATTGTGCTCTCCTCCTAAAGAGAAACCATCAGGTTCATGTCCTGAGGATATCTGCGCACGCCGTGTCTCACAGTCGGTGTCCCCATGTTGTGCCTCTCTGATCCGCTGCAGTAGTGGAGGAGTGACTGTGAGCGATTGAAGAAAGGCTAATCCATCTCTATCCATGAAGGATATCTACAAAGAGGATAGCTACTCTGTCACCTCCCCATGTAACTGAATTCTTGTCCTCCTGCTAAGAGCATCAGCTACTACGTTCCCCTTTTCAGGAGTATAGACTATCTCAAAGTCAAAGTCCTGGAGGAACTCGAGCCATCACCATTGTCTCAGGTTCAGGTCCTTCTGCGAGAAGATGTACCTGAGACTCTGATGGTCAGAATAGACTGTAAAGCTCTTGCCCATCAGATAGTGTCACCACATATTCAGAGCGAAGACCACTGCTGCTAACTCCAGGTCATGGCTAGCGTAGTTCTACTCTTGCTGCCTCAACTGACGTGATCCATAAGCGATCACGGCCCACTCCTGCATCAAGACACAATCGAGTCCAGTCCCTGATTCATCGCAGTAAACTACATACCCAACTCCCTCCTCTGGTAGCCTCAAGATAGGTGTGATGGTCAATCTCTGTCTCAGCTCCTGGAAGCTTTGCTGACATCTTTCTGACCAAACAAAGGATTTCCCCTTCTTCATCAAAGCTGAGAGTGGTGCCGCAACTTTGGAGAAGTCTGGTAAATATCTCTGATAGTACCCAGTTAGTTCCAAGAAACTTCGTACCTCCGTAACGCTTCTGGGTGGCTCCCAAGCTAGCACTTCCTCGATCTTCGTAGGATCCACCGCAACTCCCGCCTCAGAGAAGATGTGTCCCAAGAAGTGGACCTCGTGTATCCAGAACTGACACTTTGAGAGTTTACCATAAAGCTGATGCTCTTGGAGTGTGTCCAATACAACCCGAAAGTGGTAGGCGTGCTCCTCCTCAGTCGCCGAGTAAATCAAAATGTCCTCGATGAAGACCTCGACAAATCGATCGAGGTATGGCTGAAAGATCCTGTTCATGAGGTCCATGAACACTGTTGGAGAATTGGTTATGCCAAATGGCATAACCAAGAACTCATAGTGGCCACACCGACACCTGAAGGTCGTCTTCTGCACGTCCTCATCCTGAACTCTGAGCTGGTGATATCCTAACCTAAGGTATATCTTAGAGAACCACTGTGCTCCCTTGAGCTGATCGAAGAGGTCATCAATCGTCGGTAGCAGATACTTTTTCCTCACTGTCACCTGGTTCCGGCGACGATAGTTGACACAAAGTCGCAAGCTCCCATCCGCCTTCTTGGAAAACTATATCGGGGAAGCCCAATGTGAAACACTAGGTCAGATGAATCCCTTACCCTACAAGTCCTCCAACTGTACACGTAGCTCTCGAAGCTCAGCGGAAGCCATCCGATATGCTGGGGTGGATATCGGGGCTTTCCTGGGGTACAGATCAATATAAAATTCTACCTATCTACGATGAGGTAGTCCTGGAACGTCGTCGGGGAAAACGCCCGCATACTGATCCACCACTGCAGGAAAACTAGGACTTCACATGTCAACTGCTCCTAGGATGAGGCTAGACAACTGATGAGTGATGGGATGTCCTCTCCTCTGCGAGAGTCCAACCTGTGCTATGAAGGCTCTCTTCTCGCCGGTGAAGGTGAACCTGCTCCCATCGGTGCGTACACACCACACCTTGTGCCTAATACAGTCAATCTGAGCATGGACTGTAGATAACCAATCCATGCCCAAGATGACATCGTAAGGCCTCGACGCCGCTACAAGAAGATCCCAGCCGAAGCTCTCGCCTCCTAGAGTAAGATCACACTACCGGAACCAGTGCATAATCGTCAAGTCTCCTCCCGTAAGAGTCTCTGGCCGTAAGGATCGAGCCAACGACTCTGTCGGAATCTCCGAGCTCCGAACAAGGGTAGCGGCTATGAAATAATGACTCACTCCTGTGTCTATAAGAACTGCAGAAAGGGTGCAATAGACACAGATAGTACCTCGATTCATCTCGGGCACGTCGTGGTCGTAGGCCTCCTTTGCCTGAAGCTGTGCTTGTCTCTGCCCGCCAACTCCCTATGGTCGGGGTGGACCTCCTGGTGGTGGTGGTGGTGGTGGTAGAGCCTCAAAGCATTGCCCACCACCTGCTGCTCGACCATCTCATCTGCCTCGTCCGCCTGCTCCCTGCGGACTGCCACGGTCGACCCTATACCTCTGCATGGGTGGTCCCTCAACCGTCCGCTGCTCCTCGGTACGGAGGGTCGAGCAATCACGAGCCATGTGGCCCTGCCCGCTGCATGCATAGCACTGTATGCCTCTCAAAAGACTGTCTATGCGCTGAGTGTCTCACACCTCTGAGCCAGTGTCCTGAGGTTGTCTGCCTGAGGGTCTGGTCTGCCTGAACCCATGAGTCATCCGTCGACTGCCTGCTGCAGAAGACTCTGCTATGTGCCGCCCTACAGTAGGTCTCGCTGCTGATGTAGGCTCAGCAAGGAAGCTCTCGATGAGAAGGCCTCACTCCAGTGCCCCTGCCTGTGTCGAAATGCTGAGGGAGATCAGCGACGCCCTGATATCATGCCTCAATTCCTGCTCAAAGGTTCGTGCCCAGAAGAATGGGTCACGTACCATGTCCATCGAATAGCGCGAGAGATCAGTAAATCTCACCGAGTACTGGGTGAATGTCAAGCTGCCCTGTCGCAGCTGTAGAAGCTCCTAGAAGTGCACCGCACGGAGGGTGGCTGGGATGAACTCCGAATGGAAGAGGCTCTCAAAGTCTGTCCTGAGGAGAGATGCCTCATCGTGCACCTGGAGAATCAAGATCCACCATCTGCCTGCTGCAGCGTACAGGAGGCTCGCTGCAAGGATCACCATGAGGTCTTCTGGTGTCCTCACTAACCAGAAAACTCGTAAAACTTCCTCCATCCAATCCTCGGCTACCTGAGGGTCCGTCTCCCCATGGAACATGGGCAGTTACTGACGCTGAAACTCGTGCAGTGCACTAAGGCGACGTTCATCGTTAGCAGTTGGGGCTGGTAGCATCGGTGGCTCGGCGGGTAGAGGTATCGCTGGTGCCTCTGCTGTCAAAGGGCCATGTACCGAGGTCTCGTCACTCGGTGGGCTGTCATCACACACAATGCTCAGAACCCTAGCTGGTTGTCGTCGTGGGGCCATCCTGAAAAGAAAAAAGTGCACCACGGTTAATATAGTATACCTAGTGAGCTAACACAGAGTATTCACAAAGAAAACTTGAAACACACATGTAATCAATGTTTTCGTGCATTATGTAGGAAATCAGAAGTCAGGGTCCAGGTGTACGGATATGTCGGCCGCCGCACCAACAATGGACTCCCTAGACTAATAACCACACCCAATACCCGTAACACTATTGATTCACATAGAAAAGATCAGAAACCTGAGTTCTGCGATAGAACCGAACTCCTCTGATACCAATTTGTCACGACCCATACTCGGGGCCCGTGTCGTGACTACCCCAAGCCCGCCTTCAATAGGCCAGGGGCTGGCGACTAGCACCAAGGTGTAATTCCCGATAAAAAGGGAAGGCATTGCCTTTATAAAGTAAACAAACACACAGAGTAAGAAAGCAGAAGTAAACACTAAGTAAAACTGGGTACATTAGTAAGTGCGGAAAAGTAAGTGGGCCAGAATACAAACTCAAACTGAAAGTAAAGTACAACTGGAAAATGAAGTTAATCAACTGAAAATTAAAGCCGCAATGTCGAGCCGTCCATTGGAAGTCCTACCTGAAGGGTGGGTACAAATAGCCTCCACAGCTCCTCGGGTCTAATTGTCCGCTCCGAGTACGTCTCGCCCAGTGGTCCACCTCCAGGTACCGACCTGCTCTGCAAGCCTCAACTGTGATGCCCCAGGTTTTATGAACTAGTTCAAGTAAGCAATGTTATGCCTTTAATGATGTTTCTTATTTTATTTGTTGTGCTAATAAGGAATTAGAAATAAAATAAAACATAGAGAATAAGGTAAACTGATATATATTAAACTTTTACATTGCAACAAGACCCAACTAGTTGAAAATACCATGCAAAAGACCGAACATAGCCACAGTAAGACTACTAAGAACCACAACTCGAGTAATCGGATAGTCCTCGTCTTCAGAGTCCATCAGCGTGAAAAATATAACAGCCAGGGCCACGGAACACATGCTCAACGCCAATGGTATGAGGACATCCATCCTTTCTAGTTCAAGTGTTTTGTTCTTGTAAAATACCCCTTCTTTTATAATGATCCTGTGAATATTGACCGTTGGAAAATAGTCGTTGGATTTTCAAAACAACCTTTGGGTTTTTGTTGATAAAGTTTATCTTTATACTAAAACTTGTTTTAATGCTCTTATAATTTTATAATATTTCAACTATTATAATATGTTTCACAAAAGAGTTATAGTTTTAAAATAAAAAGGAGTATTCTCGGAAATAAATCCTTTGGTTTTCACAAGATCCCAATGGATACTTGCATGTTGGAAACTTAATATTCTTTCTATATGTTTAAAGGGTATCAATAATAATATCTTTCGAGCTCTAAATTATGAATTTTTGAATTAAGTAGTATTCTTTTAGAATTTCTTTAAAGATCCAAATAATTATAATGGTTTTGTATGTAAAATAAGAAAGGTATATGTTTTAAAATATTTATATATAAATTGGTAAAGGGATTTAAATTTTAAGTTAAAACTATTTTTTTGTTATAGTATGTTGACTCATTTTGTGCAAATATTTATATTTTGAACTAAGCATATATAAAATTTTTATTTTGAAAGTCTAAATAAATTTTCTTTTTATAAATTATGTTGATATGAACTATATTACATAAGCTAGTAAAAGGATTTAGATTTTAAATTAAAACTAATTGTCTTTTTGAATGAACCCTCTTTTGTATAAATATTTATACTAAACTTTATTTTGAAATAAGTATACTTATGCTATGTTATTTTATAAATTTAAATAATTTTTAATAAAAAAAATGGGTTGGGGCCCAGCCAAGCCAAGGGCATCCCTTAAGGGACAAGCCCTCTAGGCCGTGACCAAGCCCCAAGGGACCCGAGGTGCCGACCATCGGGGTCCCCAAGCGCTCAGTGGGTGTCCAAACCGCGTCCCAAGCCATGCATAGGTCTCTCAGGTTGCGCGCAGGCCATGTGTAAGGTCGCGGTGCGCGGTACGTAGGGGTGGGCCGAAGCCACATGGGGCCCGTGTATAAGGCCCTGGTGTGTGTGTTCGTGTTATTTAACCGAAGCCGGCACGCTTTGGTTTATAATTCGCGCCTCAAACGCGTTCCGTTTCGATGTGGGATGCACTCCGCGCGACCCGGACCGTCCGATCGACTCCCATGTCGATCTCAACCGTTCGAACCTATTAGCCACACGATCGCCCCGCGTATCACCACGACCGTCCGATATCACCTGAGATCTAATCTCGGTCGTCCTTTCCTTTAAAGCGTCGACCCTAACCATCTTCTTCCTCGAAGTGGCACCCGACCAGTAGGCCTGCAACCGAGGACGCCTCAGCCTCTTCCCCTGCAGTGCTCCCTTGACTTCTGAACATCCCCCCTAGGTCTCTATTTTACCGTCTTCCCCACGTCGGTCTAGCATCTTGGGTCGAGTCATCGTTGGATACCGAGGCCTATATAAACGCCTCTGGCCTCTTGAAACCACGGCGGTTCTTCTTCCTCCTTCCTCTCCCACGAACTCCCAGCAAGATCAGCATGGTGCACCTGGTCTGAGCTTCCTCCTCAAGCGATGTAAGGGTCCCTTCATACATGCTTTCTTTTAAAAGAACCTCTGTTTTATACTCTCAGTATATATATATATATAGTTTATATATATATATGTATGTATATTTGATTATAACCCACTCGGGTTGTGATGTTTTCAAAAGGGGGCTTGCAAGCCGTGTATCCAGTAGGATGCAAGTGTGGTGGTTTTTATTTCTTTCCCCATAATACTACTCCTTTATGTTTTAGTACATACGGCTTATACATATACATATTTATGTAAAATGAAATCCATCCGGTCTTAAAACGGGTTTTTCTAAAGTTTATTACAAAGGTTACTAAGGGAGAAGAGTTATCTTACCTTATTCTAAAACAATATTTAATAATATGGTTCATATATATATACGGGTTACTTTATATATATATATATATACATATAGGTTTTTTTTTGTTCTTTTTGGATGGATCTATGTTGGATAGGGCTTTGGGGTGTTATGTTTTGATTTCTTTCGGTTTTGTTTCATGAAACCTATACAGATATAAATATACAGTTTTCTATATATATATTTACAGATATTTATAACCAAAACTCTATCTATTTTTCAGATTTCAAAAGGATCCATCACGTAATACTATGCATTATATATTAATGAGGTTTGTTTGAAGTTGTTTTACCATGAAAACCACTCGTGGTAAACTTGGTATCTATATATCTCTATGTACTCATAAACATGTAAACCAATACAAATCAAATTTATGATTTCAAGGGGTGGGTACCAACCTTTAAGTAAATCCTTATTTTATGCGAACTATGTTGTATGAAAGAAGCATACTGGGCATCGGTCATGATGTGTCTTACCATGAAGGGTGTATTTTGGTTTGATTTAAAATGTACTAGAGGATTTAAGATTTTATGGGTCATGATATCATGTTGTGTTCATGTATTATCTTAAGACATAATGAACCTAATGGGGTGAATGTATTAATTAATCAAGTTATGATTTAATTCATTTACAAGACCAAGGGCCTATTTATCACCATAATTAATTTCAAGTGTTTTCCTTAAGCACTCCTTTTCCATGGGTTTATAATGACAAAGATTTATCATTTAGTTTACCATTATTTTATATGCTTTAGTGAAAAGGATGTTTTACTAAGATATGTATACCTTTGATGAGTTATTGACACATTTTGTAAGTTAACTATCATACCTTGTATTAGAAAAATTTGTGGTGGTTCATTATTTATTATTGTACATAAAGCATGCTTCTGACATATCACTAAATGAACTAAAAAAATTGGATTACCCAAAGTGGTATGGGACACCTTGGGTAAAATAAAAATGAATGAGATATTCAAGGTGGTATGGGACATCTTGAATATACAAACCATTTAAGTAAAGCATGAACTATGTGGCTCACATGATGATAAAGACAAATTCAAGGGTGCGCCCTGATAGCACTCCAATGCATTGGGTAATGATGTAACCACTAGAGATTACAATTTTAACGATACCTTGGGGTTTACCTTGGTAATTTCAAATGAAACCTTGGGGATGGACCTTGGTGATATGTTCATGATTGTCTAAATTAAATGTTGATGCCACATAATTCAAGTTATGTAAACAAGTTCTCTCCAAGATAAATTTCTTTCAAGACTGATGCCTTTAAGTTTTCATAAAGTTCTTATTTCACTGGTATAAGCTTGGAGCATGATTGGTGTTATTACTTAATAGAATAGTAACCAGCATATGAAAATTTAGTTGTTTCCTTTATGCGCAACTCTGATTATTGATTACTTTTAACTGTTTAATTTATGCTTAAGTAAGACACATGTCGTACTTGTTTATGACAACCATTGTTATTCCTTCGAGAATTAACATCATTGTTCCATGTTCTTATTGAAAACCTCGATTGAGCATTTTTATGTTATGTGTTATAATTTTCCTTTAATAAGTGTTCAATCTCTTTTAAAAGAATGTTTCCAAATGTTACAGTGTTTTAATTTTTTTAAAAACCCCTCACTGAGTATTTCAATGCTCACCCTATGTTTTGATTTAAAATTTTCAGGTATCAGTTCTTAAAGGATGAATTGTTTCAGAAGTTACTGGTTTCCCAGAACCCAAACCGTGCACGATCCTCTGTATGGGACATGATGTGTTGTTAACAAAGTGTGTTTTATTTTAAGATAACACATCATGTTCAGAAGGCACCGACTCCTGGGTTTCTGGGGTCGGGGTCTCTACAGTTGGTATCTGTCACATACATGACATATTTTAGAGGTAGTTTTCATTTAATTTACATCCTTGCTTTGTTTTGGTGGTTTTTCATGCATTTTTGAAGGAAATAGTGGGTTTCCAAAAGTTGGGCCAACCTGAGAGCCCATTTCCAGTTTTGAAAGTAAATTTTGTTTCTCTAATAAATCCTTCATTTTTCAACAGTTTTCACCCATTAAACTTCAAAAATGACCTTAATTTAAATATTAAAACCACAAATAATTTTGGGCCCCTTAAAAATTCATTAGCATCTTGGATTTGGGTGATCAAATTAGGTATTGGGCCAACCCGAAAGCTCATTTCCAGTTTTAAAATTGTTTTGTAATTCTTTCATAAAATATTTATTTTTTATCCTTTTTTGGTGATTCAACCTCTCACCCGTTCCCACTGAACCCAGTCGCACCCCCATATTCTTTGTTTCCTCTTTGGAGCTCAGATTCATCTCGATTTAGGGCCGAACTTCTGAATCTCCAAAAAACGTCCAGATTTCTCAAGAAGTTGGTTCTCTTCCTTATTCCTCCCTTCTTCTTAGGGTTTCTTCCTTTTTTATTGAATCCCCAAATGTCCAGAAGATGTATTTTCGTACCTAGGGTTTTTGTTTTGTGTTTCTTGGTCCAATCCTCTAGTTTTAGGTTCAATCTTACTCATTTGTGGTGCGGTGGAGGTGCGGTTGAAGTGATGCACAAGGATTTGGGGGTTTTGACTCTTTTGGTAGGTGATTTCATATGTAGGTACTGTAGAAAGAGTTGCCTTTCTATATTTCTGTTTCTATTATGTTCCTAATTCAGTATTTTGATTGCAAAAATTTATTTGGGTAGCATTTTAAAAGCGGTTGATTTTTAAGTGCAAATTTTGTGTGAAAATGGGTGTTTTACATGTGCAACCCATGTTGTGCCTCTTGGTGATGTTTTATAATTCAGGGATTAGATTTATAAAAATGTTTTGATGCTGAAATTTCTGTTTTGGTATAATATTGGTCTCCATTTGGTTTTAAATGTGGGATTGTAGATGAATTTAATGTGCAAAATTTGATTACTTTTCTATAAATTGTTTTATGGAAATTATAAGTGGTTTATTGAGTTATACGAAAGGTGAAAAGAAGGTGTAGCTACTGTTTTGAATGTGTGTGACCAGAATAGATATTTATATGTGAAAATTGATTTTGGTAGCATTTGGTGACTATTTGAGCACAATACGGGAAACCCGGGTATCTAGGTGGGCTAACGTGTACTAGTACGCTAGTGAACGGAGGGGTTTTGACCATGGTTCACTTAGCAAGTCTGACATGGATAACACTAAAAAAACTATAATGGAGATGATTGGAGACCACTAGGTTATGTGTATGCTCCCTACTAGTGGTTCGTGCACGAGAACGAATTTCATCATGGTTACTTTCACCGAGGTACGAGGTACTTGGGGCTCACAACAAACTAGTACCTAGGGGTGTTCCTATGCTTGGTGCTCATGGCCTTTTTGGAATTTATACTTTCTTTATGGTATTTTGTAATGTGAAAACCAGTATCTTGAATTTTTTATTCAAATTCACTCATTCTTTAACTATATCCCCATGGAAAGTTATTTTCTTTTCAAAGTTACACTTTTAGAAATAAATGCTACCATTATCTATTTATAAATCTTGTAAGACTTTTATTTTATAATTCATATCACTTGAAATACTTGGGTGATATCCTATTGGCATTAGTCTCACACCCTACTTACACCTTTGGGTGTAAGTAGACTTGATCATGTTTGACATAGGCAAAGGCAAGGCCTTGGGCGATGGCGGTTCGTGTTGCTAGTTTCTCTCGATGGTGCGGTGTTGTGGAGACGACTTGTGGGTGATGAAACCTTATCGTGTGGAGTCTCATGGGTTGTTTACTGATACTTTTATGTACCTTTGGACCTCTTGTGTCTTTTTTAAACCCATATACATAGTTCTGAATTTTTATTAAGTCTTGTTTGGCATAATTTTTCAGATTTGGTTTGTTGTTTGTTTTTGGTTATTTTATGAACCCAAACTCGGGTAAATCATTCCCAAATAAATTTTCACGATACCCAGGCACTTGTGCCAGCCCGTGGGGATGGGGAACGCCCTTCGGGTCTTGCCATGAGCCGGTTTTGGTGCCGGTTTGATGGCGATTAGATTCGGTTCGTGACAAAATGTTATCAGAGGAGATTAAAGTTTTTGGGTTATATTGTTGTTTTGGGATGAGTCGGGATAGAAAAGAGCTAGGAATGTCGAGGCTTGGGGTTTTGGTTGTGAGTAGGGTGTCTGGCCCGCACCTCTCATGGCAGACCCTGAGTCACCAGGGGATGTTGGAATTTAAAGATTGACTTCACTTCCAGGTGAGATGTGTGGGCTGCAGACCACATGTGGATATCATGCGGATGTGTTGTAGTTGTTTATTTTATTACTGAAATGTGTTTAGATTATTTATATTTGATGAATTTGATTAAAATTTTCAGAATTGTGGTATTGATTATTGTTTTGTGACTGTTACATTTTGTAGCAACATGCCTCCCTAGAAAGCTCTCACGCACCCACGGGAGGAAGCCAGAGAGAGTTCTCCCACACCAATTGATCAGAGGCTAGTCGAGGTTGTGGTCTGGGCTGTCCAGGCTCTAGGATATGGACCATCTCCAGTTCCAGCTCCTGTTAGAGATGATGATAAAGGTCCTAGAAAGGACAAGGCCCAGGAGTTCCTGAAAAATAAGCCTCCAACCTTTCGAGGCAGCTCAGAACCCCAAGAAGTAGAGGAATGGCTTGAGAAGATCGAGTGTATGTTTGAGTTCCTGGAAACACCTGAGGAGCTCCTGGTGAAGTGTGAATCCTTTCTGTTGGAGGGTCCCAGCCGTAAATAGTGGGAGTCAGTGCTTCAGGCTGGGAAGAATGAGCAGATGCGCTGGGTAGATTTCAAGGCCGTCTTCAATGAACAGTACTGCCCTGAGGTGTTGGCTTAGGCCAGGTCTAGAGAGTTCATGGAACTTGTTCAGGGAAATCTATCTATGATGGAGTATTCCAACCGTTTCACTGAGTTGGTTCGGTATGCTCCATAAATTGTCTCTAATGAGCAACCAAAGGCCTAGAGGTTTGAGAAAGGCTTGAGACCAGAGATATACTCCCAGGTGTTCTTGTTTAAGCTGAGGACCTATGCTGAGGTTGTTGATCGGGCATGCATAGTGGAGATTGATAGAAAAGGAATGGCTGGTCTCTATGGTTCTGTATCAATAGTGGGAAGTGGAAGCTCATCAGAGAAGAAAAGGAAGCGGGAGGATCATGTGAAGAAAGGAGGAGGCAGTTCATGGAACTTTTCCAGGAAGTTTTCATCAGCGGCTTCTAATTCAAGATCGGTCATGTGCCACCAGTGTGGGAAGCCTGGGCACATCCGTCCAGCATGCCCTCATCCTCCAAAGACCTGTTTCCAGTGTGGAGGTATGGGACACGTGCAACGCTTTTGAGGGATAGCCCGTCCACTTCAAAGTGGGGCAGGATCCATGGCTCCTAGAGGAGTGCCAGCACAGTCTGAGTCGTCGAGGACTGGGGGATCTCGATTTGGCAGCTGTGGTGGTAGGGCTGGGTCATCTTCTGGGAAGATCCAGTTCAGGGCACAACCATAGACTAGCAGTCGTCTTCAGGGAGAGACTGGACATCTCCATGCGGTGGATCAAGCACCAGCAGGATCAGAGGCGAGACCGTCAACTGTTCGAGGTACCGTTTTGATTTCATCTTCTATAGTTGCTACTCTTTTTGATACTGGTGCCTCTGTTTCATTCATTTCTGCCCGTTTTGTGGACATTCTGAATTTTCCAAATGATTTGATGTCATTCGCAATGGAGTTTGTGACACCACTGGGAAAGAAGAAGGAGCAGGGTCTCAGGTGCCCATCATGTGTGCTTTCTGTGTCCGAGATCGAGATGGAGTGGGACCTCTTGGTATTAGATATGAACCTTTTTTGATGTCATACTCAGGATGGATTGGCTAGTACACTTCCAGGCACACATCAATTGGTACAGATGACATGTGAGTTTCACAGCACCTGATGGGAGTCGTCAGGTTTTTACATGGAGAATGGGATCCTCGGTCAGGTCGTGCAGGGCCTCCACTCCCAGAGTTGGGAAGTGTTATCTTCCAGTTATCTTCTCTCATGATAGAGGATGGTATTTCCTCTGAAGTTGCACTACCTCATGTAGTGAATGAGTTTCGGGAGGTATTCCTAGATGATTTTTCAGGCTTGCCCCCGGAGCGGGATATGGAGTTTTCGATCGATCTAGCGCCGGGAACACAGCCGATATCTCTTCCCTCTTATCGCATGGCCCCCACCGAGCTGAGGGAATTAAAGATACAGCTGGATGACTTAGAATCCAAAGTATTCATTCGCCCGAGCGTCTCTCCTTGGGTTGCTCCTGTGTTGTTCGCGAAAAAGGATGATGGATCCCTCCGGTTGTGCATTGACTACCGAAAGCTGAATAAGGTAACAATTAAAAACAAATACCCGTTGCCCAGAATAGATGATTTGTTTGATCAGTTGAAGGGGGAAAAGTTTTTATCAAAGATAGACCTGCATTCAGGGTATCATCAACTCAGGGTGAAGAAGTCAGATATCCCAAAGACAGCCTTCTAAAGTAGGTACAACCACTTTGAGTATTTGTTCATGCCCTTTGGATTGAAAAATGCTCTAGAAGTCTTTATGGAACTTATTAATAGGGTGTTCCATCAATATCTCGATTTGTTTGTTGTGGTGTTCGTGGATGACATTCCGGTATACTCTAGCTCTGAGGAGGAACACGAACATCAATTGAGGGTCGTTTTGGGTACATTACGGGATCACTGCCTCTATGAAAATTTTTCAAAGTGCACATTCTGGATCAAGGAGGTGAGATTTCTCGGGCATGTGATCTCAGAGCACAGAGTTTCAGTGGACCCTGAGAAGATTAGTGCGGTTATGTCATGGGAGCAGCCAAAGAATGTGTTCGAGATTAAAAGTTTCCTTAGCCTGGCTGGTTATTATAGGCGATTCGTTCGGGATTTCTCTCGGCTTGCTTCACCGATGACTGTCCTCACTCGGAAAGGGGTGAAGTTTGTATGGGGTCCAGAATGTCAGGAATCATTTGAAGAGCTGAAGAGGCGATTGACCACTGCCCCCGTGCTGATTTTGCTAGAGGCTGGAAAGGGATATGTGGATTATTGTGATGCTTCAAGTATGGGTCTTGGGTGCGTTCTTATGCAGGATGATCATGTGGTGGTGTATGGCTCTCACCAACTCCGGCCACATGAAAATAACTACCCAACCCATGACTTAAAGTTGGAAGCAGTCATGCATGCATTGAAGATGTGGCGTCACTACCTCTTTGGGGAGAAGTTTGTGGTCTATTCTGATCACAAAATCTTGGCTTATATCTTCTCACAGAAGGACCTCAACTTGAGGCAGCGTCGCTGGATCGAGTACTTGCAGGGGTTTGACTTTGAAATTGTCTATACCCCAGGTAAGGGTAATGTAGTGGCCGACGCCTTGAGAAGAAGGGTTTCAGTGAAGGATTTGAGGAAGTCCAGTGATGAGTGGACATTGATGGGGATCTTTTCTCAGATGCATGTGGAGACCAAGGAACACAGTGGAGGGGAATTCTTGGCGAGCATCCAGTTGACTCCTTCTTTGTTGGAGTTGATTCAGTGGGAACAACCCAATGATGAGCTTTGTCAGTGGTCTAAGTAGTTTCTTCATGGTGGGAAGACATCCTCTGATTGGTTGTCGTCTCCCAAAAAAATCTTATGCTTCAAGGGCTGTTCAGTAGTGTCGTTATCTCTACGGAAGGTGGTGATGCAGGATAGCCACCAGTCTCAGTGGGTTGTCCATCCGGGTGCCACTAAGATGTATTATGATGTCTGTCGGCAGTTTTGGTGGCCTGGTATGAGACGGGACATAGCGGAATTTGTGTCAAGATGCTACACATGCCAGAAGGTGAAAACAGAGCACCAAAGGCCCTCCGATTTGCTCCAACCACTACCCATTCCTACCTGGAAGTGGGACGATGTTTCCATGGACTTCATTGTTGGATTACCTCATACACCTCGAGGTAAGAAATCCATTTGGGTGCTGATTGATCATCTAACCAAATCAGCCCACTTCATTCTGATCATAGATACATCTAAAGTGGATGAGTTGGGCCGTTTGTATCTTCAGGAGGTGGTGAGACTCCATGGTGTGCCATCAGCAGTTGTCTCAGATAGAGACCCTCATTTCACATCTCGGTTCTGGTAAGGCCTTCAGAAGGCCTTGGGGTCCCAGATTAAGATGAGTACAGCATACCATTCGGAGACGGATGGTCAGACAGAGCAGGCGAATCAGATTTTGGAGGACAAGCTTTGTGCATGTGTCCTAGACTTTGGAGGTTCTTGGGATATCCATTTGGGATTGGTTGAGTTTTCTTATAATAACAGTTACCAATCCTCGATTCGAATGGCTCCTTTTGAGGCGCTCTATGGTTGGCCTTGTCGGTCCCCCCTGTGTTGGGCTGAGGTAGGTGAGACCTCACTACTGGGGCCGAGTATGGTTCAGGAGACATCTGAGAAGGTAAAATTAATCAGGCAACGTTTATTGACATCTCAGAGTCGTTATAAATCTTATGTTGACCTAAGGCGTTGAGACCTATAGTTTTATGTGGGTGATAGAGTATTCTTGAAGGTGGCACCTCGTCTGGGCCATCGTCGATTGGGGAAGAAAGGTAAGCTGACTCCGCGGTATGTTGGGCCATTTGAGATAATCGAGCATATTGGAAGGGTGGCATACAGTTTTGACTTACCTTCTCAGTTTACATCCATCCATGATGTCTTCCATGTTTCTCATTTGAAGAAATACTACCCGAATCTGTCCCATGTGTTGAGTTGGGAGGAACTGGAGATAGAGCCTGAATTGTCTATTGTTGAGAGGCTAGTGAAAATAGTGGACTCCCAAGAGAATATACTTCTAGGGAAGTCTATTCCATTAGTCCGGGTTCTATGGTAGCATGGAAATGATACACATGAGACATGGGAGCGAAACTCGTGGGTCGAGGAAGAGTACCCGTTCTTGTTTTCCAATCAAGCCTCATGTTGACTTTCAGGGGAGGAAAGTCCTTAATGGGGGGGAGAATTGTCACATAAATGAAATATGTTAGAGGTATTTTTCATTTAATTTACATCCTTGCTTTGTTTTGGTGGTTTTTCATGCATTTTTGAAGGAAATAGTGGGTTTCCAAAAGTTGGGCCAACCTGAGAGCCCATTTCCAGTTTTGAAAGTAAATTTTGTTTCTCTAATAAATCCTTCTTTTTTCAACAGTTTTCACCCATTAAACTTCCAAAATGACCTTAATTTAAATATTAAAACCACAAAAGAATTTTGGTCCCCTTAAAAGTTCATTAGCATCTTGGATTTGAGTGATCAAATTAGGTATTGGGCCAACCCGAAAGCTCATTTCCAGTTTTAAAATTGTTTTGTAATGCTTTCATAGAATATTTATTTTTTAACTTTTTTCGGTCATTCCACCTCTCACACGTTCCCACTGAACCCAGTCGGACCCCCATATTCGTTGTTTCCTCTTTGGAGCTCAGATTAATCGCGATTTAGGGCCGAACTTCTGAATCTCCAAAAAACGTCCAGATTTCTCAAGAAGTTGGTTCTCTTCCTTATTCCTCCCTTCTTCTTAGGGTTTCTTCCTTTTTTATTGAATCCCCAAATCTCCAGAAGATGGGTTTTCGTACCTAGGGTTTTAGTTTTGAGATTATTGGTCCAATACTCTTGTTTTAGGTTCAATCTTACTCCTTTGTGGTGCAGTGGAGGTGTGGTTGAAGTGACGCACAAGGATTTGGGGGTTTTGACTCTTTTGGTAGGTGATTTCATATGTAGGTATTGTAGAATGAGTTGGATTTCTATATTTCTGTTTCTATTATGTTCATAATTCAGTATTTTGATTGCAAAAATTTATTTGGGTATCATTTTAAAAGCGGTTGATTTTTAAGTGCAAATTTTGTGTGAAAATGGGTGTTTTACATGTGCAACCCATGTTGTGCCTCTTGGTGATGTTTTATAATTCAGGGATTAGATTTATAAAAATGTTTTGATGCTGAAATTTCTGTTTTGTTATAATATTGGTCTCCATTTGGTTTTAAATGTGGGATTTTAGATGAATTTAATGTGCAAATTTTGATTACTTTTCTTTAAATTGTTTTATGGAAATTATAAGTGGATTATTGAGTTATACGAAAGGTGAAAAGAAGGTGTAGCTACTATTTTGAATGTGTGTGACCAGAACTGATATTTATATGTGAAAATTGATTTTTTTATCATGTGGTGACTATTTGAGTACAATACGGGAAACCCGGGTATCTAGGTGGGCTAACGTGTACTAGTACGCTAGTGAACGGAGGGGTTTTGACCATGGTTCACTTACCAAGTCTGACATGAATAACACTAATAAAACTATAATGGAGATGATTGGAGACCACTAGGTTATGGGTATTCTCCCTACTAGTGGATCATGCACGAGAACTAATTTCATCATGGTTACTTTCACCGAGGTACGAGGTACTTGGGGCTCACAACAAACTAGTACCTAGGGGTGTTCCTATGCTTGGTGCTCGTGGCCTTTTTGGCATTTATACTTTCTTTATGGTATTTTGTATTGTGAAAACCAGTATCTTGAATGTTTTATTCAAATTCACTCATTCTTTAATTATATCCCCATTGAAAGTTATTTTCTTTTCAAAGTTAAACTTTTAGAAATAAATGCTACCATTATCAATTTATAACTCTTGTAAGCCTTTTATTTTATAATGCCTATCACTTGAAATCCTTGGGTGATATCCTATTGGGATTAGTCTCACACCCTACTTACACCTTTGGGTGTAAGTATATTTGATCATGTTTGAAACAGGCAAAGGCAAGGCCTTGGGCGATGGTGGTTCGTGTTGCTAGTTTCTCTCGATGGTGCGGTGTTGTGGAGACGACTTGTGGGTGATGACCCCTTGTCGTGTGGAGTCTCATGGGTTGTTTACTGCTACTTTTTTGTACCTTTGGACCTCTTTTGTCTTGTTTAAACCCATATACATAGTTCTGAATTTTTATTAAGTCTTGTTTGGCATAATTTTTCAGATTTGGTTTGTTGTTTGTTTTTGGTTATTTTATGAACCCAAACTCGGGTAAATAGTTCCCAAATAATTTTTTACTATACCCGGGAACTTGTGCCAGCCCGTGGGGATGGGGAACGCCCTTCGGGTCTTGCCATGAGCCGGGTTTGGTGCTGGTTTTATGGCGACCAGATTCGGTTCATGACAGTATCAGAGGTTCGGTTTGGATAACTCTGGAAATCCAGAAACTGAATCAAATATATATATATTTATATGTATTTCAGTTTTATTAAAAATTGGGTTTTCTTAAATTTCAGAGGGAAAACGAAGGCACAAATCTCTTATCTCTTCCCACAGAGGCCCTAGAGACCATTGTGTCTTTAGCTAGCCGTGAGGACTTTCTAAACTATGCCCATATCTGCATGACATGAAAACACCTTGACGACGTATCCAATTCACCACGGGTGCTTCAGTTACACAAAAAGGTAGGAATAGATTACCTCCTTATGATGATAACTCAGTTTCCCTCATATATGCATCGGGGAAAGTACCAAGAGGGACTTTTCCATATTTTCATGGCGGGTGAGAGCTTTGGCACTATGATTGATAACCCTTTTTAAGAAGTTACTGCTGACGAAGACCTTCGAGCGGGCTACCTTTGTTAGATTTTAAACTATGGATTCTGGGGTCAGTTGTTAGACTTCGGTAGATTAGAAGACGAGTCCACCCGACTGTCTTGCGGATGAAAAGTGTATAAAGATGTCTCTCAACTTCATACCCCCATGCTAGACTCATAAGACTTCATAGGTTCCCTCATGAGTTTTCCCCTGAATGCTTGGCCTGTGTTTGGTTCGAGGAGTTAGGGAGTTTTGCTTCTCTGTGTGGATTTCATTTAGTCAATGGATAAGGGAAACTCAAGCACTAATAATAATAAACGTATATTTATTGAAATTTTGTCTTTCCCCTTCCTTGTCTTTACTTTGTGTTTGTCCTTGAATGATTTTCAAGTGATTGAACTCCTGTCTTAAAACTTTCAGATGGAAGGACAAACCCACCTATTATCTCTTCCCACTGAGATTCTGGAAATAATTGCAATCAAAACGTGTGAGGACGAGTATGACCCCTTCTCAAGTTTGCGAAGAACGTGCAAGTAGTGGTTTGAGGTAACAAATGGTCCGGAGATTCTCCGCACCTGTCAGGGGAATGCCTCCATCTATTACCGCATTGGCTCTGCACAGCTAGTCGGATGTGAACGACGAGGAAGTTACCATGAAGGGCTCTTTCTATGTTTCACCCTAGGCTGAAACTACACAGCCAGAGTGAAATTTCAGGAGGCTGCGTTAGAAGGAAATCTTTATGCGGCTTATATGCTCCAACTTCTCAGCTTTAGACTGTTTTACCATATCTATGGATTCAATATCCTTGACCGAGACATAATTTGGAAAGTCCTTCGTACTTTGATCTGCAAAGACATTTCAGAACTTTGTACTGTTCGAGCTTCCCTCCGGAGGCCTGAAGGCCCGGAACATAAGTTCAACCCCTCCTGTCTTAGGTGTATGTGGATTAGGGAACTGGAAGAGGTGAGCTTCACTACGGGGATTCCTCTAAATGCACCTGTTGACCCTATACGTTTGTGGAGATGGTGAGAATGTTACAGAACCTTGTAGTGTTGTGAAATAAATTGCGAGGACACAATTTTCTAAAGGGGGGGATAATGTGATGCCCCAGGTTTTATGAACTAGTTCAAGTAAGCAATGTTATGCCTTTAATTGTGTTTCTTGTTTTATTTGTTGTGCTAATAAGGAATTAGAAATAAAATAAAACATGGAGAATAAGTTAAACTGATATATATTAAAATTTTACATTGCAAAAAGACCCAACTAGTTGAAAATACCATGCACAAGACCTAACACATCCACAATAATACTACTAAGAACCACAACTCAAGTAATCGGATAGTCCTTGTCTTCAGAGTCCATCAGCGTGAAAAATATAACAGCCAGGTCCACGACACACATGCTCAACGCCAATGGTATGAGGAGAGCCATCCTTTCCGGTTCAAGTGTTTTGTTCTTGTAAAATACCCCTACTTTTATAATGATCCTGTGAATATTGACCGTTTGAAAATAGCCGTTGGATTTTCAAAACAACCTTTGGGTTTCCGTTGATAAAGTTTATCTTTATATTAAAACTTGTTTTAATGCTCTTATAATTTTATAATATTTCAACTATTATAATATGTTTCACAAAAGAGTTATAGTTTTAAAATAAAAAGGAGTATTATAAGAAATAAATCCTTTGGTTTTCACAAGATCCCGATGGATACTTGCATATTGAAAACTTAGTATTCTTTCTATATGTTTAAAGGGTATCAATAATAATATCTTTCGATCTCTAAATTATTAATTTTTGAATTAACTAGTAGTCTTTTAGAATTTCTTTAAAGATCTGAATAATTATAATGGTTTTGTACGTAAAATAATAAAGGTATATCTTTTAAAATATTTATATATAAATTGGTAAAGGGATTTAAATTTTAAGTTAAAACTATTTTGATGTTATAGTATGTTGACTCATTTTGTGAAAATATTTATATTTTGAACTAATCATACTTAAACTTTTTATTTCAAAAGTCTAAATAAATTTTCTTTTTATAAATTATGTTGATATGAACTATATTACATAAGCTAGTAAAAGGTTTTAGATTTTAAATTAAAACTAATTGTCTTTTTGAATGAACCCTCTTTTGTATAAATATTTATACTACACTTTATTTTGAAATAAGTATACTTATTCTAGGTTATTTTATAAATTTAAATAAGTTTTAATAAAAAAAAATGGGTTGGGGCCCAGCCAAGCTGAGGGAATCCCTTAAGGGATAAGCCCTATAGGCCGAGACCAAGCCCCAAGGGACCCGAGGTGCCGACCATCGGGGTCCCCAAGCGCTCAGTGGGTGTCCAAACTGTGTCCCAAGCCGTGCATAGGTCTCTCAGGTCGTGTGAAGGCCGTGTGTAAGGCCACGGTGCACAGTGCGTAGGGGTGGGCCGAAGCCGCATGGGGCCCGTGTATAAGGCCTCGGTGTGTGTGTTCGTGTTATTGAACCGAAGCCGGTACGCTTTGGTTTATAAGTCGTGCCTCAAACACGTTCCATTTCGATGTGGGACGCACTCTGCACGACCCAGACTGTCTGATCGACTCTCGTGTCGATCTCGACCATTCGAACCTATTAGCCACACGATCGCCCCGCGTATCACCGTGACCGTCCGATATCACTCGAGATCTAATCTCGGTCGTCCTTTCCTTTACAGCGTCGACCCTCACCGTCTTCTTCCTCGAAGTGGCTCCTGACCAGTAGGCCTACAACCGAGGACGCCTCAGCCTCCTTCCCCGCACTGCTCCCTTGACTTCCGAACACCCCCACTAGGTCTCTGTTTTTCCGTCTTCCCCACGTCGGTCTAGCCTCTTGGGTCGAGTCATCATTGGATACTGAGGCCTATATAAACGCCTCTAGCCTCTTGAAACCGTGGCGGTTCTTCTTCCTCCTTCCACTCCCATGAACTCCCAGCAAGATCAGCATGGTGCACCTGGCCCGAGCTTCCTCCTCAAGCGATGTAAGGGTCCCTTCATACATGCTTTCTTTTAAAAGAACCTCCATTTTATACTCTCGGTATATATATATATATACAGTTTATATATATATGTATACTTGATTATAACCCACTCAGGTTGTGATGTTTTCAAAAGGGGGCTTGCATGCCGTGTATCCAGTAGGATGCAAGTGTGGTGGTTTTTATGTCTTTCCCCGTAATACTACTCTTTTATGTTTTAGTACATACAGCTTATACATATACATAGTTATGTATAATGAAATCCATCCGGTCTTAAAACGGGTTTTTCTAAAGTTTATTACAAAGGTTACTAAGGGAGAAGGGTTATCTTACCTTATTCTAAAACAATCCTTAATAATATGGTTCATATATATTTACGGGTTACTTTATATATATATATATATATATACATATAGGTTATTTATTTTCTTTTCTTTTTGTTCTTTTTGGATGGATCTATGTTAGATAGGGCTTTGCGGTGTTATGTTTTGATTTATTTCGGTTTTGTTTCATGAAACCTATACAGATATAAATATACAGTTTTCTATATATATATATATATATACAGATATTTATAACCAAAAATCTATCTATTTTTCGGATTTCAAAATTATCCAACACGTAATACTATGCATTATATATTAATGAGGGTTGTTTGAAGTTGTTTTACCATGAAAACCCCTCGTGGTAAACTTGGTATCTATATATCTCTATGTACTCATAATCATGTAAACCAATACAAATAAAATTTATGATTTCAAGGGGTGGGTACCAACCTTTAAGTAAATCCTTATTTTATGCGAACTATGTTGTATTAAAGAAGCATACTAGGCATCTCTCATGATGCGTCTTACCATGAAGGTTGTATTTTGGTTTGATTTAAAATGTACTAGAGGATTTAAGATTTGATGGGTCATGATATCATGTTGTGTTCATGTATTATCTTAAGACATAATGAACCTACTAGGGTGAATGTATTAATTAATCAAGTTATGATTTAATTCATTTACAAGACCAAGGGCATATTTATCACCATAACTAATTTCAAGTGTTTTCCTTAAGCACTCCTTTTCCATGGGTTTATAATGACAAAGATTTATCATTTAGTATACCATTATTTTATATGCTTTAGTGAAAAGGATGTTTTACTAAGCTATGTATACCTTTGATGAGTTATTGACACATTTTGCAAGTTAACTATCATACCTTGTATTATCAAAATTTGTGGTGGTTCATTATTTATTATTGTACATAAAGCATGCTTCTGAAATATCACTAAATGAACTAAAAAAATTGGATTACCCAAAGTGGTATGGGACACCTTGGGTAAAAAAAATGAATTAGATATTCAAGGTGGTATGGGACATCTTGAATATACAAACCATTTACGTAAATCATGAACGATGTGGATCACATGATTATAAAGACAAATTTAAGGGTGCTCCTTGATAGCACTCCAATGTATTGGGTAATGATGTAACCACTAGAGATTACAATTTTAACGATACCTTGGGGTTTACCTTGGTAATTTCAAATGACACCTTGGGGATGGACCTTGGTGATATGTTAATTATTGTCTAAATTAAATGTTGATGCCACATAATTCAAGTTATGTAGACAAGTTCTCTCCAAGATAAAGTTCTTTCACGACTGATGCCTTTAAGTTTTCATAAAGTTCTTATTTCACTGGTATAAGCTTGGAGCATGATTGGTGTCATTACTTAATAGAATAGTAACCAACATATGAAAATTTAGTTGTTTCCTTTATGTGCAACTCTGATTATGTATTACTTTTAACTGTTTAATTTATGATTATGTAAGACACATGTCATACTTTTTTATGACAACCATTGTTATTCCTTCGAGAATTAACATCATTGTTCGATGTTCTTATTGAAAACCTTGATTGAGCATTTTTATGTTATGTGTTATAATTTTCATTTAATAAGTGTTCAATCTCTTTTAAAAGAATGTTTTCAAATTTTATACTGTTTTAATTTTTTTTAAACCCCTTACTGAGTATTTCAATGCTCACCCTATGTTTTGATTTAAAATTTTCAGGTATCAGCTCTTAAAAGATGAATTGTTTCAGAAGTTGCCGGTTTCCCAGAACCCAAACCGCACACGATCCTATGTATGGGACATGATGTGTTGTTAAAAAAGTGTGTTTTATTTTAAGATAACACATCATGTTCAGATGGCACTGACTCCTGGGTTTCTGGGTTCGGGGTCTCTACATCAACCACGATCAGCAATGTCCGTCGTCTGCAACCAACACAACGTAGTGCGGGCATAACCCGTGTAGGGGTGAGTATAAGCTACTCAGTAGGGACCCTGTGACCCCCAAAGGTCTTCCAGAATCCACAAAGGATATACCAAAAAGTAAATATACAATCATGAAGTATCATCCGACACTACTTAGGTATATGCACATACATATACCTAAGTCATCAATTCCAGTCCGGCTCCAACATCCGAGCCCAAGTTCGATCACGTCCACATTGGATAGCACAACACAATCCACATAGGAAAGCAAGTCAATCATATCGAAGATAATGATTGAAATTTAAGATTCAGCTCACATAAGTATGCTTCTTTGTAAGACAATAGAGATGATCAGATGTAGCCACTGAATCATCGAAGCCATAGAACCCACACAGGATCGATAGGTACTAACCCCCGTAATGACCCACAAAGGATCGATAGGTAACTAACCCCCGCAATGACCCACACAGGATCAGACCCACACAGGATCTGTAGGCGCTGGACCACACAGGACCATTGAGCACTGACCCACAAAGGATCTGACCCACACAGGATCGGTAGCACTGATCCACGTAGGATCTCTGAGTGTTGTAGTCGTCGCTGTCGAATCCACGGAGGATTTCTGTACAGTCTTCATCATCGTCACAGACGCAGCCAGCTCTAGGGTTCCCGCACACATCAAGCTCATTTCGGGAGGATCCTCTCCTCGAGTCAAAGGGATAGACACATCAACCGTCACGAAGACCAAGGATGATGTAACCCAACATTTTGTCCCACATCTTAGGGTAAAACCAAGAAAAACATGCCCAAGTCACCGAGAACAAGACAACCAAACTAGTTTTCCAAAAGTACATGACGTGTAGATTTACAATACAGGTCGTGTCATCAGACACCGGGTACTGCCCGTGTGTTACGGCCCCTGTCGCAGGGCTGGTCGTGTAAAAAGGAAGTACACGGTGTGTGGTATGGTTACACGCCGTGTCTTCTGTCCACGGGTACTGTCCATGTACCATAGCCCGTGTCGATGGTCTGTTCATGTAAAAAGTATGTACATGGAGTGTGGTATGGTTATACGTCATGTCCAAACATCTGGGGTCGGCTCTGTGTATGCTGGCCATGCCTGGTCGTGTGGTGGAGTACATTCCCATGTACTTAATTCCATGTCTATGTATCCCTGGAATACACATCGAGTCCCACGAAGCTACTCCTGCTATTCTGCATAGCGATTACACGTCGTGTGGTTGGGGTCACACACTATGTGTTACTTGTCTAAACCCGAAGCTCAATCCGCAGTACACCCACACTACACGGCGTGTTCATCCGAAGAACACGTTGTGTATTCTGGAATTTTCCAGAACCGACACATCCAGCCAGCGTGCCTCCCGTGTTGTCCGTTCTTCATTATGATGGTCTTTTCATCATGAAACTTCGGACACTAAGTCACCCCAATGTCCCGTAATCATCTTCAGTGTTTTCGGCCCTCCGATCGGCTCCGAAATCACGATTTGATTCACCTGCTCGAAGAACGGTCAAGGGAAGGTTCCTCCCGTTCCGGTTTGATCTGTCACCTGCTATCGTCGTCGCACCTTTGCTAGGACGTCGTGATGTTGGATATTCAATTGGGATCGTTGTATCGCACAATGAACTCGCAACGTTCCGGTGTTCATCACCCATGAAGAACATGAAGATCCCACCAAACATTCACAAAAACGGCGGAGGGATCGGGCCGTGTTCGTTTGGCTCGGTCCTTCCACATTAGTTTGGTAGAAAGCGGGTCAAGATAAACAAAGGAATATTCATCATTGCTCAAATAAAAACACACCCCTACCTTGATAATGAGATGAACGAAGGTTTTTCGCGGAAAAGAACATCGCGGAAGAAGACTTCGTAAGCGTCGTCGGCGTCACGGTACACGGCGTCGCATCGTCGATCTCTGAGTATGGCATCTCTCACCAGTTGCAGAGAGGGAAGAAGATGGTACGACGATCTCCCCTTGTGGTGATGGAGTTCTTCGTCAAAGGCTCAGCGTTCTTCGCGTTCTTCGACGAGGAAGAAGATGAACTTCAAGACTTAGAGTTTTCTTCTCCCCAATCCCCTTACACCACAAGCCAACCTAATAAAATAAGATCCCTCTCATTTTATTATATTAATTCATGCCTTTCAAAATTAAAAAATTCAAATACATAACTCACATAATTAAATTATATAGGTGGCATTGAATAAAAGTGGGGAGAGGGAAGGTCACAAATTAAATGGGAAGTTTTAAGGGTTACACACTTAAGAGGAAGATTAGAGGAGTTAGAGAATATGAGAAGATGGGGGATCGTGTGGGCCCCACCGCCCTCATAACCTCACATGGGAAGTTGGGTGGTTGTGGTCCCCGCCAACAACTTCCCATGAGAGAATTAAATGACCATGGATAAAATAAATTTTCACACAATTTATTTTACCTAACTTTTAATTCCCTAATTTTTAACAATTCCTCCCAAGCAAATGCAACTCCAGTAAAGGTCTTCCTAAGAAATTACTAGCGTTATGGTTTCATCGGTACCCTCAGATTTCGATTCCGAGCACCGGTTTAAAAGTTAGGAAATCCCGCTCGTTCGTTCACTGAACGTACCCGAGCTAAACTTCGGAAAATTATTCCAGGCTCATCGGGCCTTGGAATCAGGTGTCGTCAGAAACTGCGTTCTTGTAAAATCTCAAAGAAAAATTAATAAAAAATTTACCTTGAATTTTATGGGTCTTTACATAAATAATTCTACTAAAAATTAAGTTTTCAATTTAAAGTTATTATTTTTCACTATTTGTCGAAATTGAATCTTTTCCAAAAAATGAAAAACAACCATCCTAAGATAATTTTTATGTTCCTATTTCAAAATTAATGATTATTTAGTAAAATTTAATTTATATAAGTTTCAAAACATAGTATTAAAATAACTATACAATTAAAATGTGAAAAATTGTCTTTTAGAAAAAATACATATTCTTATACATAACGTTGGATTGATTCTTATATATTGTCTATAAAACACATAACATGAATATTAAATATTTTATTGAATATATAATATATAAATTTTATTAAAAAAATTAATAAAAAAATTCTTCAATTTATTGAGATAAAACTTTTTTGTTCATGTGACAATTTTTTTTAGGAAAAGGACTTTATTTATTTCCAAGTAGTTCTTACTTTCATTCTAGTTTAATTGGTTACCAAATATTTAATTTTATTTAAATTCATAAACTCTAATTTCATAATTAATTTAATAATTTTGAAACCCTAAATTATAATTTCTAGGTGATGACTATAATAATATTTTAATAATATGTTTTTTTTTGTTTATACTCAGTGTTTCATGTAATTCATTATAAGTTCAATGATGAATGTAATGATATATAAACAATTTATTGTGTTTAAAAAAATAAAAAATATCTATTTTCTGTAACATAAGATAAAATTAGTGTTTCTCATAATTAAAATTCTCAAAATAATGAAATTAATTTTTAAAAAATCACAAAAGTCTCGAGGTTTTACAAATGTTATCCACTTGTTTCATGGGATTATTTAAGTTTTCATTTTTTGAGATATTGAGTAATTTGATGATTTACTTATTTGGGTTTTGATATAACTATTTTTATCGTACATTATCCCTTTTTATTGTTCCTAATAACAACTTGTATATTTTCCTTTCTAATGTTTTGTTGCAAATTATTTCCCTCTATACTTTTGTATTATTTAAGGAGGTAGTTTCCAACACATCCATATTGGTGATTCCCTATAGGAAATGTTAGTACTAGATCAGGAATTAGGGTACTAGGGTATCTGGGATGGTTCATGGAAAATTGGTATCGAAGGTTCATTTTAAGCATCTTTCCATGATGTCAGTATGTTGTTTGGAAAGTCCTAATGGGACTTTGTATGTAGTTGTGAGAGAGTTCATGGTTGGTTCACGTCTCTATGAACTATATTTCACCTTGGTTGTTTAGGGAATAGTGTATTTGAGGAATTTTTTGATCTTATTTTGGTCTTTTCTCAGAATTTTATTTTTCTATTTTGAAATACAAGGCTCTAAACCTTATCTGATGGGATTGAAATTCTCGTAGATCTTGTTTTAGTTGTGGATCTGAGTAATATTCTAATAAAACCAATGTTGTTTGATAATGTTGTGTAGCATCATGAATATGAGAAGAAATTTGAATAGGATATAGAAGGATGGGATGGTGAACCATAGTGAGTGGATCCTCCTTTGGAAAAAAATCTGGCCGATATTATTATGTTTGTTTCCTATGCATTGTGACAGACATGTGTACCCATTATCATTCAAGATCTAGTTATGGAAACTCAAAGGGATGAATCCTGAAATCATTCAAAAGAGTTTATTTCTGTAAACCACCAGATTTACAAGGATCTAATGATCCTCAAGAGGCTATGGATTTGTTGAGAAAGATATAGCTTCTATTTGATAGAAACAACTAATTTGATTAAGTTGAAATGTTCCACCTTCATTCTAGAAGTTCCAGGTATGAGATGTTGAGATTTAATGTTAATAAAATATAATCATGAGGTTTTATAGTAGGAAGATATTTTAATTCATTAAACTCATTAGTTCTATCCAAAATGTATGGCCCTTACTAAGGCTATGATGATTTTGAACCAGTGGCCAGCTGACAGGAAATGACATGGTATATGAACCATTTTTTACCATGTGTAGTTTTCACTTTATATTGTATTGAATTAGAAGATGAATAATTGATGATTATATACGCGTCTTTGACCTGATATTAATTCATAGGTTTTATAATTGAATATCTCTTCATATAATGACATATTGGATAGGGTGTGGGGGGTTGATATTCACTTGGAAAGTAATTCAGTGTTGATGGGATTTCTTTTTTCTCTATATGGTAGTTCTAAGAGTTACTTAAAAGTAAAGATGAAGTGTGATGAGTCTTGGGGTGGTTCTAAACATTAGTAATCCTTTATACCTCATGTAGTTCTTGACAGTGTCCCTTTGTCTTGCTTCTAGTGTGGAATGGTTGGTCATTAAAGTATTTTTTTATGAGGAAACAATGATCTTCAGCTCTTATGGTCATTTAGTGAACCTAAATAAATTATGAAATTTCATTTATGCTCTTCCTAATGGCATGTGTGTATGTACACCAAAAAGTATGACATTGTAATCAGATGTTTCATGAACAAAGGGGTATCATCTGAATTCATATAGAGTGAAGCATCTCCACATAGTGGAAGAGTTTCTAGTGGAAGATGATATAGGTCAAGTGAAAATAATTGGTACCACTACTATAGCTTCATATTTAGTGAATGATTTATTTTAAATATTTTCATCTCACTCATTCATATTAACTCATTTTTTGAGATGATGAATCTTCATAAATATCTTTCTAAATTTGATGGATATTATTATAACCCCTGGAATGAAGATATAGAAGTGTCTCTATTATCCTTATTGTTCTTTATCATTTTCATCATTATAATTTATTTATTAATTAATAGGGGTCTATGAACAAGTATAGAAACAATATAAATAAAGATAAATAGGACCTAGGGGTTATAAAGTAATGTAAACCAATACAATACCCTCTAAAAAGGTTCTCTCCCACATCCTTAAGGATAAATATTCCTATAGAGCATGATGAAATAGTATTTTTAACTACCATGGAAGTGAGATGATATGCTACTTTTTTTCCCTCGTGCCAGGTTGGAACCACGTTTATATTGTTGTTGAGGAGACCTCTACATTTTCTAATAATATAAGAAATTGAAAAGGTAGTATTTTCTATGCCTTGAAGATTATTATAAAGATGTAGGCAATCCATATCCTCTTCAGTGAGATTAATATTCTGTTGGTGGAAAATTCGGAGACCAGTGATCATTACTATGGACTCGGCCTAGAGAGAGAAAACATAACCAAAATGTGTGGTAAACACCATGATGAAAGATTCCCCGATGTCTCAGAGTACACCTCTTCCATAGATACTACCAAGCCTATAGAATCCATCCATGTTAATATTGAATGCCATGGAGGATGGGTGCTAGTGAACCCAATAGACCGTGATGTAATGGTGAGGACTATTATGGGAATGTATGCTCATTTGAAGAAGTCTAAATATAGGAGACTCATACAGGTTTTTGTGTAGTCTATGAAGGAGAATGAGCACACTCCTCCTTCTGATGATTATGGAATTCCCCATAGAATGAGATTAATCATTCCTATATTTTTTTATAGCTTTCCAATTATACAATAATCTAAAAATCATTACTATAGCCCAAGATATCCTCTCCAGACCATTGTCTGGCGATCCATGGAACCAGTGTTCCAGGAAAGGATCCCTAGTAAGTGCCAAACATGAGAAGGCTATGAAATCTCCAAATATGCTTCATAAAACACGTGCCCAGTCACCCCCAAAAAAGTGGATCAAACTCTCCTATTGATGGGTGTTGTAGCATGCACACCTAGACACAAGACGTACTTCAGTTCATTTAATATTATCAGTAGTCAGCACCATGTGATTCTTGATTCTCCAACTAAGGAAATTATAGTTTGTGGAGATCTTTCTACACCGCATGATATCGTTCCATCTATCATTTATAACATAAAACTCCATCACTATTTGAAAATATCTGATTGAGAAGTCTAATGAATTATAGGTAGTGGACATGCACTCATCTAGCAACATGTTCATATCAATGTTTTTGAATAGTTACTGTTGATCCTTATCCAAAAATAGCACTGATAAAAGATCGGTACCTTCTTGAATCTCTGAAGGAAATTTGAGGATTATAGTATCTGGGATAGTCGATCCTTGACCCTTCCCAGTTGTGGTTCATGAAGATATCACATTTTCTAATAATCCGACATGATAGAGGTATAAGAGTAAGAATGTGAGTTGCAATAATGGACCAAAGGGATGAGGGGTGGTTGTTTTAAATTTTTTTGTCTGTTGTGCATCTCGTAGACATCATATTTCCCCAAAGTGAGAATCCCTCTAAATATTCTCATTCCAGTTTGTAATATATGCATTGAATTGTATAAAATAAGTTTCTTATGTCGATACCACCTTCCCAGATCGTCTTGTCCATTCTCCGACAAAGAAACCCAATGTCATTTCCATTATGATATAGTGTCTCACAGAAAATCAGTGAGCACCCTATCAATGGTGGTTAAAACTCCCTTCAAAAATTTAATGGAATCCATCACATGAACATGAATAGTTGATAGAACACTATTAATCAGTGTTATCCTGCCTCCAAAGGATAAGAAGTGGTTTTCCTAGTTGAGGCTTGTACATGTGAGCTTATTGAAGATATGATCAAAGTCTTGAATGAGGAGCATGTGTGAGGATAATTCCATGCCCAGGTAGTCCATTTGTAAAATCTTGATCTTCATATCCATACGAATGCATAAGGAGGTTTCTTGAATCTTGGTGTGTTTGTTATAAATGTAAGGACTATTTTTTGATCGGTTGATCATCTAACCACTCCCATTCTAATACCCCTCAGGGGATCCATTAAAACCACATACCGATATTTTTCTACCATTCAAGAATATCATGGTGTCATCAGAAAATTTGAGGTGAGAGATGAGAGATGTAATAATATAACTCTAATATGGAAGAATATTCCCTTAATTTATACTCATGTTGATAAGGAGAATAAGCACATCCAGGGAAAGGATGCAGAAGGTTGGGGACAATGGGGCCCCTACCTAAGGCCACAGGTGGCCTTGAAATAACTGTGAGTTCTTCCCATAAAAGATACAACAAGCTAAGATGATCTAAAACATATTAAGATGATGTTTGTGGCCCAAGAGGAAAATCTCATACCTATGACCACTTTTTTAATAAAGATCCATTCAGACCTATCCTAGGCATTTTTCATATCTAACTTGATAGAAAATAAAAATCCATGGCCCTTAATATCAATATAATAAAAAAGATCTTGATCCATCATGGTTTTTACTTGGATGGATCTACCTTCACAAAATTGTGCTACTCTATGGAAATCCAGTGTGGAAGAAGAGAGGATAGATTGTTTTCATGATACTTAAGATAATTTTATATGGAAAATTGAACATGATCATGGGAATGTAGTGTTAAAGGGAGGAAGGATCCTTGACCTGGAGAATAACCACGAGTGTAGTTTCACTAGATGCATGAGGAATACTACTTCAATGAAATAAATCTTCAATAACCATGAAAATTCTCTTCTAATCTATATACAAAGAATATTTATAAAATGACTCTAGGAAGAGATCTAGGTCATGTTCTCTCTTGGTATTAAGGATCATCATGGCCTAATGAATCTCCTTCTCATCCTGGATTGATTCTAATATATCACCATCCTAGCTGGATAAAAGGTTGGGATTACATCCAGAAAGATATCCCTTACACTCGAATAGCCTTCATGCATATGAGGGTTAGGGCCACCAAGAAGCCTCTTAAGGTAGGAATGGGACATCCTTCCAACAACATCCCTATTTTCCATGTAATATCCATCCTACAGACATAGCATGGGTTTTATATAGCACTGCTTCTCCTTGATGCAAGCATGAAAATATGTAGTATTCTTATCCCCTTCATGAATCCATTTTATCTTCAAGCTTTCCCAATCCATACACTCTTGTATCAGTATCATTTCCTCAAAAATGTCCTTATACATAGAGATATTCTCAAACAATTCTTCATTCTAGGGATATATATGGATTTCTTCTATCTATTAAATCACTTTCCTAGTTCAATCAATTTCCTTATCAATAGGGGTTATTCTTTATCCAAACCTAAAGATCTTTCTTCAGGAATCTAAACTTATTATGAAGCTCAATCCAAGTTTGTCCCTATGCGAGGACCCTCCATGAGTTATTATAAACATGATGGTATCCTTCCATGAAAGTCCAATAATGAAAGAATCTAAAGGAATCTTGGTTCCCCTACCTTTTATAAAAAAACAATAATGGATAATAGTCAGAAATACCATAGATGAGATGGGTAGCCTTGACATTGGGGTAGAAAAAATTGGCCTGAATGTTATCCATGCATCTATCTAGTCGACTCTATGAGCGGGGAACACCTCTTTGATTATTTCACCACATAAAATGATCCCCAGTATATCCCGTGACCGAGATGCTTTTTCTCAGCCATGAATTTCACAAAATCTAGGCTGGCCTTCTAAGGAAAGGGGAATCTCCCTTTCATCTCATCTGGGTCAACTATTATATTGAAGTCCCCTCCTACAATCCAAGGAGAGTCACCTAGATCAAAGGAGTCGATCCCCTTCCATATGGACTCTCTTCTGTGAGCATCAGAGCTTCCATAAATAAAAGAGACAAAAAGGGATTTATTTTCAATAATCACTTTAGTAAAAATGGACTGATTAGCCACATATATTAGATTAACCGAGATGTCTTTATTCCAAAATATTTATATATAACAATTAATTGAATCATCTTGAATGAATCCATGCTTCCAAATTTTAGTAAAATACTCTGCATCACCATTCTGTTAGGTATGCTCTTATCTTTTCTTTGGGTTTCCATTTTCATTGGGTGATTATTGTGGACCTTGAATTGGGAGGATACCTATTGTGGTGAATTTATGTATTTATCAGAATTTTAATCATGAACATGTGGTTTCTACTACTTGTTGGGATGTTACATAACATGTAATTAGATTATATAATGTGTAATGGGAATACACAATGTGTATTAGATGTCTAATAGATCATGTGAACTGAATACACAATGTGAGAATGTTACATGTCATGTAATGGTCACATCTTGTGTAATGTGAAAAATCATGTTTTTAATCAGAGGAGACACGTATTTAAGCGTAACTTAAAATGAAAGAGTTTATTGACATATGAAGGTATTATTCTCTATGTAATACCTCAAGTTTCATTTATTACGGAACCATATGAGTTTTTTAGGCATCATTCCCTTTTTCATCTTTCTCCTCTTGACTAGAGCTCTAATTCTATGAGATTTTTGGTGACTCACATCCATCTAGATTGATTTGTTCTGCAATTTATCGATGTTGGGGATGGATTTCTCTTATCTAGGTAATTGTTTTTCTTGATTTTTCTTTGGTTTGAGTTTTGGATACTTTTTTCCAGTGTATTTCTGATTGAATAGGGTTTTATACCAATATAATATGTATTCATGGTGTTCCTAGCATTGTAAAGGCCATTCACTTGGATTACAATCCTCATAGTCAAAGGTAGTTAGGTTTTCTATTTCAATGAGGTAGGTTGGTCTATTATTTTTTGTAATTTCCTAAATTTATTTATTTTTTCTTATTTAAAAAATTAGATTATAAATGGGATTTTTTGTCTGTTTAAATTGAAATGTGAATGAGTTCAAATTTCAAAGTGGGTTTTTTCATGAAAATTAAATTTCCTTAATTTCAAATATAAAATATAATTTCAAACTGTTAATTTAATTTTCTTAGCATTGAAATTATTTTATAAAAATGTGGGCATGTTTTTTAAAATGGACATTGAAAAAAATTGCACAGTAGGAATATTGGGTGCATCAAGAAAGTGACATGGGTAGCCTTAGTGTGTGTGACACAATTAGGAGGTAACCTCTTGAATTTCAATAAACTATGGAAGTCCAAAATGTCATTTGGATCCAACCTTATTAATTATTAGGATTTTTATTGTTTGTTATTGTTTGTATCATGATAGAGACCAACTAGAAGGTGATTTTTTATTGCTGGTTGATTATTTAATGATAGGTTTTTCATGAATGTTAGACCACATGTATATTTATTTTTTAGTATATTTTTCTACATTGTTTATAGATTTGTAAAACATGACATGAAATTTTTAAAAACTCAATGCTTGTTTGAAAGATCATTTAAATTGGTTTTATTTATAATAATTCTTGTAAAACTGTTTTGTTTTTATGCTCAAACTTTTACATTATTATTATTAGGAAATTTATTGATCACCTGGTGGTAGACTACTATGATCTGTTTCCTACACCCTATATCTTCCTGTGAGTGGATATAGAACTTGTTTTGTAGGATAAAGGTAATGGGATGATCATTCTATAGCATGGAGTCTAATATTTACCTTACTGTTTTGGTTTGGGGATAGTTTGAAGGTGATTATTGGTAACGTGGAGACTAAATTTTCTTGACATGTGGTAATTTTGGGTTTATTATATTTGGATTAGTTATATATCTCTTTATTTCTATTTTATACTCTAGTTTTAAATATTTTTATCCTTATATATTAGACTTATTTTTTTATCTTTATTTTACCCCACCCTAAAATAGTAATACATGGGTAAATTGTCTGGTTGACCCAGGATTGTCGATTACAATTTGGTATAAATGGGTTTACTCAGCCTGAAGTGTGTCAACAATGCTAAAGTCGGTTCTTTGTCTTTGTTAGAAAGGATTTTTATCATTGTTATTTAGACAATATGTGGATAAAAGGGTCCATGCCAGTTATGTCCTTTGAATGAATCTATGTTTCCATGGGTGGATGAAATAACTATAAAAATTCAATGACATAGAATTTAGGTTCATTTGAAAAAAAATTGACATGTTAATTTAAATTAACCTATATAAAATGTTTGGTCACTTAGTGTGTGCATATGGTCATTTGAATAAACTAAGTGGAGATTTTATTTAGAACAAAATGTTCCATTATATAATTATTACCCATTGTGGTAATATTCACAATTAATTTAAATTCTTATTATTTTAAGGAATTGTTTTGGATTATTGTTTTTTTAAATGGTTTTGGAGTTTCTCATGATTGAATGGTTTTTGTTTTTTTAAAATAAAATTCCTCCTATAAAATCTCTTCCAAATACAAGAGGGAAATCCATGAGGCAAGCTTCATTGAAGTATCCTCTAATGGACACTTATTTGGTAGAATTAGTGATCCATACGATTTAGAAATTAGGTTTAGTCGGTGTAGTGAACCCTGGACGAGTAGTGGATCATGGCTCGACATTTACAAAGAAACGTCCATCTATTATTCATGGTGGAAAATGACCACAAGATCCAATGGAGTATCTTGAATAGATTGAGTGTATCATTAACTTTTTTATGACTCATAAGTATTCCGAGGTGTGTTTTTCAACATATAATCTCATGGGGGTAGGAAATATATGGTGGGACTTTGTAGTTTAATATATGTTTCATGATGGCCTTAACTAGTAATCATTTAAGAGTATTATTAATTAGCATTTTTACCATAAGACATTATGTGTGAGAAATTAATGGGAATTTATGATGTTGAAATGAGTGTAGTTTACCATTCTGGAGTATTCCACCCACTTTTCTGAGTTTGTGGTACTAGCACCATAGTTAGTCTCCATTTATTACTTCAAAGCTCAGAGGTTCGAGATAGGGATGATGGCTGATGTTTAGTTGAATCTAGTTTTTTTGTGCATTCTGAACATTTTAGAGGTAGTGGAAAAACAATGTTGGTTGTGGAAGACATTTCAATAAGGTAAGGATTGGGAATAGCATTAGTAGGTACAATAGTTAACTATGATGCTTCTTCGTGTCCGAATAGAAAACATAAGATTGGTTAGCTTTTAGTAGGACCTATTTAAAGGGCTTATTTAGGGAAACAATAGATTATTTTCTACCAGTATGGGAGGCATGGTAATATATGGCTTCATTTTATGGAGGTCCATAGGACATGAAATATTTTTGTGTGATCTTTCCATATAAATAATTTTTGTGATATGATGTCCCATAGTGGTGATGTGGGATCCACATTCATCAAAAAAAATTAGTTCCATGTTGACACATCCAATGGTGGTGGGTCTCATTCTCATTCCAAGTGGGATGTCCAGGTGGAAAATTATACATGGATTTATGTGGAAAAGTGTGTGTAGAAGAATATGAAGTAGGTCTAGTTACTATTAGAGGTATGGTTTTTATTTCATCTTCTATGGTGGTAGATTTGTCTGATACATGTCATAATTATTCATTCATGTCATCATTTTTTATTTGAGTGTTGGGTTTTTTTATAGAGATCAATTTTTTCTTGTTGGATATTTCCACACCTTTGGGAAAGATGTATGAATAATATTTTAAGTGTCCAATTTTTCCAGTGGTGATATGAGACTTATGAGGTTTTTGGGGACTTCTTAGTGTATGATCATACCATCATTGACATGATTATCATTATGGATTGGATGATTAGTGTGAAACCCTAGATATAAATTTATCATCATCATGTATAGTTCTTATCTAACAATGGGTTTAGTCATGTTTTCTTGGGAGAGTGGGAGTATATATTGAGAAGGGAAGTTCATGCTATTCCTTTTGCTAGTATAATCTGATACAAGTTTTCATAAATGATTCTTGATGCAGTTTAACCATGAATGTGAAGTCACCTATCTTCTATAATGTGTGCATACCCTAAGGTATTTCTGGACGATTTTTTTTGTTTACTTCCATAGATAAATGTTAAGTTTTCTATTGACCTTATCCTAATAAATATGCCCATTTCAATGACGCCCTATCGAATGGAACATGGAAAGTTGGTCTAACATATAGTCCAGCTTGATAACATAGAGGTGAAAGGATTTATTCATCTAAGTGCATCACTTTGGGATTATCTTTAACTATTTCTATGAAGGGGGATGGGATCCTTATACTTTTTATTTACTATCAGATGTTAAATTAGTTGACTGTTAAGAACAAGTATCTTTAACCCATAATTGATTATCTCTTTGATCTGTTGAGAGGGTCGTGTTAGTTCTCTAAGATTTAAATGTGGTTGGGGTACCACAAATTGAGATTCCGAGTAGAGGATATACTCAAGGTAGTGTTTTAGAGTCGATATAGGAATTTCCAATTTTTGGTTATGTCATTCGTTCTCACTAACACTCATACAGTATTTATGGTATTGATGAATAGAATATTCCATCAGTCCTTTGAATCTTATATTGTTGTGTTTTTTGGATGATATATTGATTTATAATGATATTGAGGTAGAGCACATATACCCTTTGAATATCATTCTTCGAACCTTGAGGGAACATCAACTTTATGGTCTTCATTCCAAGTTTGAATTTGTGATCCATGGGGTAATGTTTATATGTAATGTGATATCTTAGTGGGGAATCTCAATGGATCCTGAAAAGGTATAGGAATTTATTTATTAGGAGTATCCCATAAACTTTTTTTATATTTGAACCTTCTTGGGGTTGGTGAATTACTGTAGATGGTTTTTTTGGGACTCCTCCAAGATCACATATTCAATGAAATATTTAACCCATAAGGGTGTAAATTTTTAAAAAATGAAAAGTGACATATATCATTTTAGGATATGAATATGATGTTTACTTCCTCTCTAGTTTTGATTCATCTAGAATTAGGGTCTCATTATAATGTTTTTTTATGCTTCTTATAGTATAGGTTTTTGTTGCGTCTTGATACATTGGAAACATGTTGTGGCTTATGGATCTCACCAGTTATGTCATTATGATAATAACTACCATACCCATGATCTTTATTTGGAATCTATTATGCATATAATCTAAGTATGTATTCACTATCTCATTTTAGAATGTTTTCTGATATACTCTGATCAAGAAATCGTGATGTATATTTTTACTCAAAGGGGTAAGAAAATGAGATATAGATTGTGGGTTCAGAATCTTTAGAAATTTAATTGTGAAATTATATATAACCCCAAAAAAGGGAATGTGGTTGCTAATAATTTGAGAAGAAAATTAATGACACGCGTATTGATGGAATCTAATGAGTAGGGGACTCTGATGAGTTTGATTACCATGATGAGCATGGGAGTGAAAGAGGTTGGTGCACATCTATTCTGATCTTCAATAATTGTGGAATTTAATTTTTATTATAGAGTTTGTATGGAGAATATAATATACATCAAGGTAAGATTCTTAGGAGAGATCCTAAATGGTGGGGAGACCACATGCGGATTTCCTCAATCTCCCCAGGGATATTTTTTCTTATGTAGTACGTTAGTTGTTTCATTTTACATGAGATAGGAATTTATAGACACTTGAAACTGGTAATGTAGATTCGTACACCTTGGGGATAAAAATATGTACATTTATTTGAGACGTCTGTATTAGTGGTCGGGGATGAGGCCTTCAATTGTGTATTTTGTATCACAGTTTCTCACTTTTAGATAATTGTGTCCAAACACTAGAGACCTATAGGTTTTTTTTAGCTTTTACCCATTATGTAATGGTGGTGGGATTATATTTCCATATATTTTTTTATTAGTTTACCATGGAATCATTGTATAAAATATGTGATATGTGTGATTATTTACATACTCACCAAATCAATACATTTCATACCTATATGGGAAATGATGACAGTGTAATATCTTGGGTACTTATATGCCCGAAAGATAGTGATACTTCATGGGGTTCCCTCTATGGTTGTTTCTGATAGGGACTTGAGGTTCAAATCTAGGCCCTAGAAAGGTTTTTAGGAGACAATGGGTTCGTAGTGGAAATCATCATAGCATATCATCCATATAAGGATGGAAAGATAGAGAGGCTACCCTGGTTCTTGAAGATGTGCTCCAGGCTTGTGGACAAGAATTTTCTTTGGTTGAGTTTTTGTATAAAAATATTTATCAATATTCAACCAGTATTGTTCCCTTTGAGTATTTGTATCAGTGTTCATGTTATACTCCCTTATACTAGAAAGATCTAGGAGAGTGTTCCTTGGTTGGATAGAGTGTTATTCAGGAGATTATAGAGATTGTGTAGTCAATCTAGAGATGTTTGATCATGGAAGAGACTCATAATAAATCTTGTTTGGACTCTTTTCATTCACATCTATAGTTTTTGGTTGGTTATTAGTTCTTTCTCAGAGTTACAAATCACTTAATACATTATCATTCGGGATTGTTGGGTAAGTTGGCACTGATGTTTGTGGGACCCTTTTTAGATTATTGAGAAAATTTGGTGTGAAAAATATTAGTTTATTTTACAATCTTGATTGACTTTTATACATGACATGATTCAATTTTAATAGTTGATATGGTATATAATATATCCATCCTATCTGATTAGATGGGAATATTTTGATCTTGATTCAAACACAAATTTTCTTGAGAACCCAGTTAAGATTATGGAATGTCATCATAAAGGACTTCAGGATAAAATGACCCCCTAGTTTAGGCATTGTGACAGTGCATACTAGATCACCACAATATGTGGGAGTGGGATTCATTGATGAGGTAGTATAGACCTTCTCTTTTTGAAGATATAAGATCACAATCCCTCTCTTGGGAAAGAAATATTTTATGGTGGGGAGATTTTAATTCCCCTATCACCTTCTTTCAGGAATGTTCAAATATTTTCTTTTCTTTTCCTCTTTCATTGGGTAAGTACTACTGACATTGAATTAGGAGGATACATGTAATTTCAAATCCAATGAGTCATTGGAATTATCAACATTAACCTAATGTTTCTATTTATTTCTAGGTAGTTACACGATGTTTAATTAGATTACATGGCATGTATAAGCTGTTGGAAGGATCTCGTGAACTAAATACAATTTTTCATAATGTTACGTGTTCTGTAATGTTTATATATTGTGTAATGTAAAAATTTGTATTTTTAATTAGAGGAGACACTTGTTTCATCATAACTAAAAATTAAAAGGTTTAACGATGTGTACTATTACACAACATGTAACACCCCGAGTTTCGAATTTTAGGGTGCATATGAGTTTATAAGGATTTATTCTATTTTACATCCCTTTGATCTAGGTCAAAAATCTAACCCTATGCGCTTTTGGGTAACTTACTTCCATATCGATCGATTCATTCTATGATTGACCACCATTTGGGTTGGATTTATCTTATCCAAGAAATCCTTTCTATTATCTCTTTTTTGGTTTGGGTTATGGACATGTTTTAGATGCATATTTGTGATTGGATGTGTTTTTATATCATTACACTTCAAATTCAAGGTTTTTATTACCTTATGAAGGTCATTATATTGGGTTCTAATCTTCATTTTCAAACACAGTTAAATTTTATAAATCCTTGAGGAAAGTGGATCTGTTCAATTTTTCTAATTTTTCTAATTTCCCTAATTTTTTATTGTTATTATCAATTTATTGATACTAGAAATTGGATTTCATGTGTTGAAATTTAAAATTGGATGGGTTTATGTTTTAAAGGGGTTTTTTCATTTGAAATGGAATTTATATTATTTTAAATGGAAAATGGATTTGTATCCCCTAAATCATATTTTATTGGATTTGAAATGGTTTTATACAAATGTGGTCATGGTTTTTAAAATTTAAATTGACCAAAATTGAGCATCGAGAAACTTGGGTGCATTGAGAAAGAGACACTTGTTGACTTATTGTGTGTTAAAACACTATGAGGTAACCTCTTGTATGTCAATTGAATATGGAACCCCTCGATGTTAGTTCGATCAGAAATTATTCCATGTTAGTAATATGGATTCTAGTACATATTGTCTAATATGGTAGAGCCCAAATGGAAGATGAATTATTGTTTCTAGTTGTTTATTGCATGATATATTATTTCATGAATGTTGGATCAAATGTATATTTATATTTTGGTATCCTTGCATGCCTTGATTCAATCATGGGAAAACATGACATGTAATTTCTGAAAAATCAAGGATTCTTTTCAAAAAAATCTTTAATTTTTTTTTAAAAAAATCTTGTAAAACTGTTTGGTTTTAATGATTAAACTTGTCATTTTTATTGTTAGAAATTATTTAGATCTCATGGTGGTATACTACTTGGATTTGTTTCTCACAGACATCATCTACCTATGGGTGTAATTGTTAGGTCCACTAGGCTGGATACCCTGAGAGGGGGGGTGAATCAGGGTATGACTAATTAAAAATTAATGCCCGTTCTGATCTTGTTTTGCTGTTAAGCAAAACACTCTTCTCTCTTTTCCCTGTTGCACGATATAAACAGAATGTAAAGCAAGCACAGGACACAGCAATTTTACTTGGTTCACCGCTAAGGGCTACGTCCAAGGAGCATACGCCGACAGGTTGCCGGTCGTACCAAATTCCACTAATCTTCACTAGCTGTGGATTACAAGATTCGGGCTAGATCGCTTCTATGCCCAGGCTCACTGCCTTTACAATGTTTAGGGTCAGCTCACTGCTCTCCCAAGGGTCACTCCCTATTTCTCTCTCTCTGGCTCACTGCCGGTGGAGAGGATCACCTTCTTCCTCTTCCTGAGCTCACTGCTCTTGGATGGAATCCACTCACAGTTTATAGACCTGTAGGTCTCTTCATTTTCCTGAAAGAATGCATCTTCTCTTGTATGTAGATGCTCTGTTGAAGTTTAACTTTCACCCGTTGATGAATATCTCTTTGCACCGAAGGTATCGGGCAAACTTCCAGCTTCCACACAGTCTGAAAATCACTGCGGGAATAAAACCTTACTTGGCGCGCAAGTCAACCTCGGCGCGCAAGTATCGGCGCGCAAGTCACAACGGGCGCGCAAGTCCTCCTCTGACACTTGCGTGACACAAGCTTCCTCAACTCCAAACTTGCGCGACTCTCTTCCCTTTACGCCCAAACCACCATTGGTGCGCAACTGCAAACCGGCGCGCAACTTCTAACACCGGCGCACAACTTCAACCACTGGCGCGCAAGTCCCACCTGCGCGACCACACACACCACTTGCGCGACCACCACACCTGCGCGACGGGAGCTCTCGTCTTGAACTCCGGTGAGAAATGAGGAGGGGTGGTCCGGTATTTATAGGCAATCTGACCACCCTGCGCGACGGCGCGCAAGTCACCTGCGCGACCCAATTTCGGCGCGCAAGTCTCCTCTCCTTTAGACACTTGCGCGACCAACTCCCAAACTTGTGCGAACCTTTTTCCTTAGCCATATTTTGATCTTCTGATCTTGAAAAACATGTGGCGCGCAAGTTTCCTATACTCCAAGTCCACGGCGCGCAAGTCCCTTTGCCAAAAACACTTTTCTTCATTTGCCGATTTTCAGGCCCAAAAATTTGGCAAACACTGGAAAACGGCGTCACCTTGTATCTGTTCTTTTGTACCGCCTCCAGATCTTCCATTCCTTTTATCGACGTTCTTGAATCAAACATGGATCGTTGACCTCAGCTCTTGAACTCGACATTCCATCATGAAATCCTCTTTGTCAACAATCACAACTCAGATGTCCACTTTGTCAACAAACACAATCACCTCAAAAAGGCTTCAATGATACCTTGAGGGATTTTTGCCCAACAATCTCCCCCTTTGGGTTTGTTGAAAACTCTTCCAAACAAAGATACGTCATTGATTCTTCAACCTCCATTCGCCGCATTGCGATTCCGATAGCGACCAAGGATTTACTCAACACATACTCTAAGCCCACATGAGCAATGCTCGGCGTGAGAAACAAGAGTAAATGAAAAGTTCATCAATGAATCACTTTGTCTCTAACATCCATTGTTGACACCAAACACTGTCCAACACCACTCTTCTGCTTTTATCACGATCCTCAGCTGTCGTGATATCTATTCTTTGATCGATCACTTCTAGCATCGTCAGATGTTATACGCTCCCCCTTTCTGCTCACAGCTTCAACACCTCTTTAGCCATATTTCCTGTGTTGTCCAAGCTAAGCTCTGGCTAAGCACGTTCAACTAGCTTCAACTCCCCCTATCTGGTTGCTCCACCTGTCAGCTTCTCCCCTTATCATTCATGATTTATCAAATCTCCACATTGTCTCCCCCTTGAACAATCACTATTTTCTCCCCCTTTGTCAACGAACCCAAAGGTCACGCCTTTGTAGTCTGTAACATAGTAGAGAACACATTAGCACAGTAGAGAAAACACAGCATACCTCGGGGAGAGGGGGGTCCCGCGTCCACACTATTTCAAGTGTGGGGAATCGACTGAACTCCCAGAGCTAGTCGATGCCTCTCAAAAGCTTCCTTGGGTAAGGCCTTTGTCAGAATGTCTGCAACCTGTAGCTCTGTAGGCACATACTCCAACTTCACGATGCCCTGCTCAACCTTCTCCTTGATGAAATGATACTTGATCTCAATGTGCTTTGTCCTGGAATGATGGATAGGATTTTTGCTAAGATTTATAGCACTTGAGTTGTCACACTGGATTCCGATCGGAGACTTCACTTCAACTCCCATATCTTCAAGCTGCTGCTTCATCCACAATAACTGTGTGCATGCTTGAGTGGCCGCTATATACTCAGCTTCTGCGGTGCTCAATGAAATGCAATCTTGTTTCTTGCTTAGCCAAGAAATACACAATCCACCAAGATAGAATGCACCACCTGACGTTGATTTTCTATCATCTGCTGAACCGGCCCAGTCTACATCAGTATATCCCAATAACTCTGTCTGAGATTTTTCGTTGTATGTCAAACCGAAGTCCACCGTGCCCTTGATATACCGAAGTATTCTTTTCACTGCAAGCATGTGACTTTCCTTGGGATTACATTGATATCTCGCTGCTTGGCATGTGGCGAAAACAATATCAGGCCTTGTTGCGGTTAAGTACAACAGACTTCCAATGATTTGCCTGTATTCTGTGATATTAACTGCCTTGCCATCCTCATCTTTTGATAATTTCATCCGGGTAGCAACCGGAGTCTTCATTTCCTTGGAATTATCCATTCCAAACCTTCTTAGAACTTCCTTGGCATATTTGGATTGAGAAATGAAAGTTCCATTCCTTCCTTGTGTCACCTGTAGACCAAGGAAAAACGTTAGCTCTCCAATCATTGACATTTCAAACTCATTTTTCATGAATTCAGAAAATTGTCTGCACTGAGCTTCATCTGATCCGCCAAAAATTATGTCATCGACATACACTAGCACCATCATCCTTTGATTACTGTCATTGCTGAAATAGAGATTGTAATCAACTCCTCCACGCTGAAAACCAAGCTTCTTCAAGTACTGATCAAGCCTTGAGTACCATGCCCTTGGTGCTTGTTTCAGCCCATACAATGCCTTCTTCAGCCTGCAAACTTTGTTCTCATCCTCATGAATGAGAAAACCATCTGGCTGCTCAATATACACCTCCTCTTCCAGAACCCCATTCAAGAATGCGGATTTGACATCCATCTGGAACACTTTGAACTTCCTTTGCACTGCGATGGCTAGGAATAATCTTATTGTCTCCAGCCTTGCAACCGGTGCAAATGTCTCATCAACATCAATTCCCTCGATTTGGGAGTACCCCTTGCACACTAGACGTGCTTTGTTCCGAATCACTGTGCCATATTCATTCATCTTGTTGCGATAGACCCATTTGGTCCCAATGACATTCTTGTCCCCTGGCCTCGAAACAATCTCCCATGTCTGGTTCTTCTCAATCTGATCAAGCTCTTCGTTCATGGCCTGAACCCAGTTTTCATCTTCAGCTGCATCAGAAAAACATTTCGGCTCTACTTGAGACAAAAACGATGCTTGCTGTGATGATTTCATTCTTCGAGTCTGAACTGGAGCTGTTTGATCACCAATGATATTCTGCCTATCAATCTCAGCTCGACTCTTTGGCTTCCTCGCAGACACCGACTTGACACTTTCCTCTTCATCATCAGTATCTTCTTCTGAGTCAGCTTCTGCCACTTCTGCTCCCCCTGGGTTGCTTATCTCATCATCACTTTCATCCAGGAACTGTTCACTGGGTCGTTGAGCAGTCTGTTCATTTTCGACTATAGTGACATCATTACTCTCAACAATTTTTCCCAGCCTCTTGTTGAAGCATTTATATGCTTTGCTTTTCCCAGAATAGCCGAGGAATATCCCTTCATCTCCTCGTGCATCAAACTTCCTATGATGTTCTTTGTTGAGAATGAAACACTTACTTCCAAATATTCGAAAGTATTTCAACGTTGGCTTCTTTCCGTACCACAGTTCATACGGAGTCTTCCCTTGCTTCGGACATAACAGGGACCTGTTTGAAACATAGACCGATGTCAAAACTGCTTCCTTCCAAAATTTCTCTGGTAGGTCCTTATCAATAAGCATTGTTCTGGCCATGTTGTTAATGATCCGATTCCTCCTTTCTACTACTCCATTCTGTTGGGGAGTTCTCACTGATGAAACTTGATGCCTTATCCCATGTTTCTCGAGATAGTTTTCAACCTGACTGTTTGTAAATTCCGTACCGTTATCAGTACGAAACTTCAGAATTTTCTGCCCAAGCATCTTCTCTGATTCCCTCCTGTACTGCTTCATGCAACTGAACACCTCTGTCTTGTGGGTTATGATGAATACCCAGGCCATTCTGCTATAGTCATCAATGAAAAGAACATAGTACCTTTGCCCATTTATAGCTCGTGGTGAGATAGGTCCACATACATCAGCGTGCACCAATTCGAGCACTCTAGTTGATTTCTGTTCCTTTGGCCTGTATGTCTTTCTGATGATTTTCCCTTGCTGACAAGCATCACATGTATGAGTGCGATCACGTGATAGTTTGGGAAGGTCTCTAGCAGCATCACATTTAACGAGATCCTCCATAGATGGTTGGCATAGATGACCAAGTCGCTTGTGCCACAGCTGGTTTTCTTCTTCTCTGGATAAAAGACAAGTATCTTCTTCCCCACTTACAAGATAGAGATTTCCCTTTGACCTTTTTCCCTGCAGAACAGCTGCTCCATCTTTTCCTTTCACAACACACATCTTCTTGGTAAATTGGATAGAGTGCCCAGAGTCACATAGTTGACTGACACTGAGTAGATTATGACTGAGACCCTCTACTACCAAGACATCAGCACGTTTCATCTCTTTGCCCCCAAACTTGGCTTTCCCTGAGCCAACAATCTTCAGGCCTTCATCATTTCCAAATTTGACAACTCCTTCTTTGTCATATTTGATGCCTGTAACAAGATCCTTATTACCCGTCATGTGGGATGTGCAACCACTATCAAGGATCCAAACACCAGATCGATCTGATGCTTTAAGGGCAATCTCCGCCACCACAGCCTTCTCATTTTTCTTCTTCTTGGTCCATACTTTTTCTTTCACACTCAACATGGATTGAGGCTTCTGTTCTTTCTTAGAGTATGATGGACCACCCTCATCTTGCAGAGCTGCAAATCTGTTCTGAACTTTTAACTCACTTGTTGGTTTATTGATCTGCTTCTTGCGAACATTTTGATTATTCTTTGACACATTTCTCTGAATGATTGATGTGCAATACCTAGCCATGTGTCCAAATCCTCCGCACCAAAAACAGTGTCCTTCAAAATGTGTTCTGGAAAACCGTTCTCTGTTTGGCTGCCGTCTCTGCTCATGTTCCCTTCTGTATCTCTTGGCTATGGAACACACAAACTGTGAATGTCCCATTTTCCCACAGCAATAACACCTAATATAGGATGCATTACCTCGTGATATTTCAGCACTGTGATTTCCCCTTTGGGATCTTTGAATACTCTGATTCTGTTTTGTTCCCAAATCAACCTTCACTTTCGGGATGAGTGCTTGCGGTCTGACTGCAATTGTCGCCAATTTTTGTTCTTGACTAAGCCCAGAAACGACCTTAACATCTGAGCTCAATTGCTGTTTCTTTCCTACTGAACTGCTAGGCTCCGCTTTCATCTTCTCTGTCTTCTGAATAGCCTGCTTTTCAGATATCACATTGGGGGTCAAGAGTTTATCTTGATCCTTGAGTTTTTGTCGCAGACTGACCACTTCTTCTTCAAGCTCTTTGATACATCTAACCTGCTCCTTTACTGTGTTTGTCAGACAATCAATTTCCTTCTTTTGTTCCTCAATTTTAAGCTTATAATCAACAATATTTTCTGAGCTATCTGGTGTTGAGGATTTTAGTCTTTGAATTTCTTCTAACAGCTCAGACTTTTCTTCATCCTGTTGTTGCATGTAGAGTTTGGTATCACGAACCACTTTATTGGCTTTCTTCGTTTTGGCTCTCCAAACATCTATCTCCTCAAGAGCTGCTTCCAATTCGGCTTCCATATCAATTCTCCCTTCAATTTCTTCTTCTTCTTTAGCATCAGCTTCTTCTCCCTTTTGAGAACTACCAACAATTGCCACCAAGGCATTTACTCCACGATCTCTGCAATTTTCTATTTCCTCAACTTCTTCATCCTCAGACTCATCTGAACTTTCAAATTCTTGTGAGAGAAGATTCTTTTTCTTGAAGAAATTTCTCTTGAATTGTTTCTTCCCTTTCACAAAAGCTGAAGACTTCTTTTTGGGAATTTCAGCGTCATCATCATCATCATCATCTTGAAACTTCTTGGGGCATCTTGCCGCAAGATGACCAACCTTTCCACATCTAAAGCATGCTAGTGGAAGTTTACCTTTAAACTTTCCTCTTCCTCTTTGTAGATTCGAAGAAAGGAATGACATCACCTCATCTGTCTCTTCTTCTTCATTAGAATCTTCAATGGTGAGATTCTTCATGGCCTTAAATGCCACCTCTTTAGACTTCCCCTTTTCCACAGCCTCATTATCATCGTTCCTCATTTCATATGCAACCAAGGTACTGTGCAAATTGTCCAATGTCAGCTCTTTTGGATCTTTATCTTCTAGTACTGAAACTTTCGGATTGAACCGAGGTGGAAGTTTCCTCAAGATGCGCTTTACAATCTTTATGTCTTCAATGACTTCTCCAAGACCTCGCATATCTTCCACAACAATGTTTACCCTATCAAAGAATGCGTCAACAGACTCATTCGGGTTCATTTTCAGATCTTCATATTTGTTCCACAACACCTGCAGCTTTGCCTCTCTGACTTTTGTGTCCCCTTCATATATATTCAAAAGATTTTCCCACATGGAATGTGACGTTTTTCATGACATCACCTTTGTGTAGATGGGATTGGAAAGGGCTCCCCCTAAGGCATTGATTTCTTTGGAATCAGCATCCAACTCTCTATGCTCAGCTTCTGATAAGGCACCACTATTAATACCAGCTGTGATACCATGCATAGCTGCTGAGAACACATCCATTCCCAAGGATCGGAAATAGTGTTGCATCTGATTCTTCCATATCTGAAAATTATATCCGTCGAAGATCGGAATCCCTTTATGATTGGTTACCTCCATTGAGAGAAGAACAACTTTCAACCTTTCCCTCTGATACCACTTGTTAGGTCCACTAGGCTGGATACCCTGAGAGGGGGGGTGAATCAGGGTATGACTAATTAAAAATTAATGCCCGTTCTGATCTTGTTTCGCTGTTAAGCAAAACACTCTTCTCTCTTTTCCCTGTTGCACGATATAAACAGAATGTAAAGCAAGCACAGGACACAGCAATTTTACTTGGTTCACCGCTAAGGGCTACGTCCAAGGAGCATACGCCGACAGGTTGCCGGTCGTACCAAATTCCACTAATCTTCACTAGCTGTGGATTACAAGATTCGGGCTAGATCACTTCTATGCCCAGGCTCACTGCCTTTACAATGTTTAGGGTCAGCTCACTGCTCTCCCAAGGGTCACTCCCTGTTTCTCTCTCTCTGGCTCACTGCCGGTGGAGAGGATCACCTTCTTCCTCTTCCTGAGCTCACTGCTCTTGGATGGAATCCACTCACAGTTTATAGACCTGTAGGTCTCTTCATTTTCCTGAAAGAATGCATCTTCTCTTGTATGTAGATTCTCTGTTGAAGTTTAACTTTCACCCGTTGATGAATATCTCTTTGCACCGAAGGTATCGGGCAAACTTCCAGCTTCCACACAGTCTGAAAATCACTGCGGGAATAAAACCTTACTTGGCGCGCAAGTCAACCTCGGCGCGCAAGTATCGGCGCGCAAGTCACAACGGGCGCGCAAGTCCTCCTCTGACACTTGCGCGACACAAGCTTCCTCAACTCCAAACTTGCGCGACTCTCTTCCCTTTACGCCCAAACCACCATTGGTGCGCAACTGCAAACCGGCGCGCAACTTCTAACACCGGCGCACAACTTCAACCACTGGCGCGCAAGTCCCACCTGCGCGACCACACACACCACTTGCGCGACCACCACACCTGCGCGACGGGAGCTCTCGTCTTGAACTCCGGTGAGAAATGAGGAGGGGTGGTCCGGTATTTATAGGCAATCTGACCACCCTGCGCGACGGCGCGCAAGTCACCTGCGCGACCCAATTTCGGCGCGCAAGTCTCCTCTCCTTTAGACACTTGCGCGACCAACTCCCAAACTTGCGCGAACCTATTTCCTTAGCCATATTTTGATCTTCTGATCTTGAAAAACATGTGGCGCGCAAGTTTCCTATACTCCAAGTCCACGGCGCGCAAGTCCCTTTGCCAAAAACACTTTTCTTCATTTGCCGATTTTCAGGCCCAAAAATTTGGCAAACACTGGAAAACGGCGTCACCTTGTATCTGTTCTTTTGTACCGCCTCCAGATCTTCCATTCCTTTTATCGACGTTCTTGAATCAAACATGGATCGTTGACCTCAGCTCTTGAACTCGACATTCCATCATGAAATCCTCTTTGTCAACAATCACAACTCAGATGTCCACTTTGTCAACAAACACAATCACCTCAAAAAGGCTTCAATGATACCTTGAGGGATTTTTGCCCAACAGTAATTATATTGTGATTTTATGGATACGGTTAAAGGGAAGATCATTCTATATCATGAAGGCCTCTCCTTATATTGTTTTTCTGGTTTGGGGATGGTTTAGAGGTGACGATTAGTCATGTGGAGACTAGTTTGTCAAGAATTTTTGGTACTATTGGGTTTATTATTTTTATTCTTAGTTGTATATCCCTTTTTTACACTATATACTTAGGTTTTATGTATTTTATCCTTATATACAATAATTATTTTGTTATCATTATTTTAACCCACTCTATAAAGGGGTAACTTGGGTGACTGGTATAGTTAAACCGGGTTGGTCTTTTCATTCAAAAAACCATGGGGATCAGGGCCACCCTTCATGCAATTTCCATGTCAGCATGCATATTCTGGTACTAGGGTAATTGGGGTGTTTCATGCCATTTTATCCACCAGATATTTTTATTTAGATATATAAACATTTATGTTCACCCTAATTGAATGGATAAGGATGAGATATGAGAATCCCCCAAATATTCCCTATTGAGATTTGGTATTTAATGGGACACATATCTAGGTACCAAACCATATAACACCACCATTATCAATGCATAAATTCACAATAATCAAAACATATTATTATTGCTATGTATTATCTTTCTATTCTCTTTAATCTACAAATGAATGGACAGATAAGTAGTCTTTTTTCAAAGAGAGTATTTCACTATTCATAAACTAATTTCATGATTAATAATTTTAAATCCATGATAATTTATCCATTTACAATCATCATGATGGATATTATATAATTATCATTCCTACACAGATCATCAGGTACCTTATTTTACTTCTTCAACTGTTAATGAATTTAACAGTCATAATTCATTTCCAACCCCTACAACATCTTTCAGATTATATTTAAGTCCATAAATGATAATATATATATATATATATTAAAATATTGTTTTGAGTGTATATATGTATACCAAACATTCCTCCATGTTAATAATTACTCTAGTATTTTAATGAAAAGATCGCTACCACATGCTCCAAATCATGTATTGTTTAATTTTACTAATGAATCTTTAATTGACATGAGGAATATGAAAATGTCATATCATTCTCCATGAGGATGCATACTAATAAATTTACTGAAGAATAATATTATATAAAAAAACATTCCCCACTATAGGGTAATAGATTTATAGTTTTAGTGGAAAACCACTTTTATATTTCCTTGATGTATTCATCGCATACCTCTATCAAAAGGAACATTACTCACATCATTATTATTTTGGATAATTGATTTTATATCCATGATAATGTACTAATAATGAATTTATAGTATCAAGAAAACCAGATAAAACATTGTAAAGTGGTTAATATAGTATTTTAGGTACATATTTTAATGACATTCATTTTTGAATTATATAGTGATATGAATATTATTTTGATTACAGTACCCATGAATGATAATTTATATGGGAAAATTTAATAATTTCTAAACATTGAACATGGTTTATCCTTTTATATGGTTTTTAATGAAATATGAAATTATTCTTTATGATCCTCATTGTTCTATGAGTATATTATAATATCCTCTATAAAGAAAACCACATATTGATCAAGGTAATATCTAAGGACTCTATTCACTAGATCCACAATAGTAGATGGAGAATTTTAAAATATGTATCAAATCATTACAAATTCATAGTTTCTATGACTCAAAATAATATATTTCATTGAATATAATCACTTTTATCCCATAACTAAATGAATCTATATTTTTTTTTGTAAATGTTCAGTATATATTGCTTGCCTCAATTTTGATTGATTAGATCATCGATATGTGGTGGTAGATACAAGTTTGTGAATATCGTTTTACTATGTTCATGTTAATCAATAAATGGATGCACTGATCCATCTTTTTGTTTGACATAGAGAACTAGTGAACCAAATAGTGAACCACTACAGAGTATAAAACCTTGTCCAGATTCTCATTTAACTAATTTATTAATTCTTCCAACTAAATGGGTTATATTCTCTGTGGAATCTTTTATATATAAATCGATCCATATCTAAGTTCAATTGAAAACTAAAACTCATACTCTCATAGATGACTAGGTATTTCATTTTTAAATACAGTAACATATTAATATAAAAATTTTATTTCATCCATGTTGACTTCCACCAAACCATTTGAGATATAGGTCCATCATTTCTGGATATCAGGATACATATAATAAAATTTACATTATAATTGATCTCATGATAATCATTGTATATATATTTCATAATAGGGTGATTTAGGATATAAAATGGGGTATCTTTATCTTGAAAATTGAAATGTGTTCTATAAAGGTATATCCATCCCATTCCTAATATATCATGATATTCATTTATTTATAGAAGAACTATATTTTTAGTAACTATTATCCCATAAATATTGATAAGGAATGAGTTATATATCATAGATTCAATCTTGATTCTACCAGTTGTATGAAAATATATTTCATTAACCAAGATTTAAGGAGGAGAATAAACATTAAATTTAAACTTCTGTGATATAAAATAGTGTAAGAACCTTGAATAAAATATGAAATTTTAAGATCCCTGATTGAGTGTATCATTATCCACTATATTACTATGCTCTACCTCAGTAGTAGTGGTAGCATGTGATCTTCTTTTATCCATTTATTTATGAGGTTAATTTGGACTATTATTTTTAATAGGACTTTAGTTTGTTGAGTTATTTTTATATTGCAGAAAATATCTTCCATTTAAGAATTAATGTTTTTGGTGCATTACTCTAGGACATTTTCCCCTCTATGGTTTCATTGTGCCATTTTTTATTGGTATGATAGTTTTTGTGTTAGTTTTACATGTACAATACACATAAAACACATCTCAAATATTTTCAAGAAAATACCTAGATTAATTCTCCAAAATTTCTGAAAATAGTTAGTTTCTCTTTCATTCACACATGTTACTTATGATACGATCATCCACAATACTTCATCAATATATTGTTCTCCCCAAAATAATGATATTTATTTATTAAAACCACCACATATAGAATACATTGAGAAATTTCTATATGGAATCCAATAACTCATATAGACAATTATCATCAAATACATTATTTTAAGATACTACTGAAATGTTTGATCATAAATTATAAGTTAGAGATATAGGAATAAGTTTCACACAATATCCACTATATTTTGGATTCATAAGTTTTAACATACTAATCCTCCTTTTGTTTCAGATCTAGGATTACTCACTCTAACTTCATGATAAGATTTTGAGGTACTTCCTTGATGAAGATTAATTTTTTGAAATTCATTCATTCCATAGAGTTGTTTTCACCCTTCATTGAGGTGTTCATAATGTGATTCCTCTATTAGTCAGCATCTCCTTGTAAATGAAAGACATCAAAAACATCTTTTCCATCCTCTAAGCATCAGATAATGAAAAATATCATATCCATCATATTTAATCATTACTATACAATATGTAGAGTAAAAGTCACATTAAAAGATGGTGGATGTGGCCACTTTAATGACTTGCTGACAAGATACCCATTCCATGGAGTGTCTAGGAGATCTATTTTGTTTTCTTTATTATTCTTGTAATGTGATAGACAGGAGCTCATTTATATTATTTTTTTAAACATTGTTCATACCATTTTTCATTTCATTAGGAGAAATGCTACATTTTCTCTTTCACTCATTTTCAGCTTCACCCCTCCTTTTTCTAGACATTACTTCAAATAAAAGAAATCATACAAACTTTTGATAATAAATATATTGTGGTAAAATTAAAATTTTAGAATAAATAATTCATAAATTATATACACTCATGATATTATTAATCTCTTGTATTTACTCTAGGGTATCCATGGTAACATTATATTGCATTCCCTAACATGATCATATTCAAATCCATCATAATTTTTTATAAATACGATGGAAATTAAAAACTATATATCCCCCTATAGTGTACATATAGATGTACAATCTTAGCCCAATTCATCATACACCAGAGTGATGATTGAGTTGATACTGTAATAGTATTTTTTTAATGTGACTACCCAAAAGTGAAACCATTCCAAATACATATCAATGTTTAAGTATCCATATTGGTATTCCATTTCAACAAAACACACACAATCTATACCTTACCATAACCTAAGGATATTATTCTATTTTTAGTCATATTACAAGGGTTTTGACTAAATATCACAAAAATAATACCCAAAATATCTAATATCTCATTTGATAACAACTATGGAATCAAAATCTAAAAAAATAAAATTATTTCATTATTTTCTTTGATTAATCATTCTAATCACAAATAGTTTCACAAACTAGATAACTAAAGAATTAGTCCCTTTTAAGTATATTTAAATAGACTATTTATTTTACAATAATGATAATCATTTTTATAAAACCACTCTACTTTAAACATCTATCTAAACAACTCTTAATAAATACCCCTCTTCATAACCTCATGTATTGGTAAAAAAGAATGGGTTGCTATCAAATTCTCAATAAAGGAATCCATGGGAGACAAAAATTACTAAAAATAAGTGATAATGAGATTAGAATAATGGGTATGATAACATAATAATAATATATGATCATACATAATAGAATCCTACCCAAAAAAAGTCATAAATAAAAAAATATTTGTGGAATAAGACTTTTAGATAACCTGAAGCATAAATAATAATTGATCCGTAGCATAAACTGATAACAATGGATCAAGAAATAAATATTTTATTGTGATTTTGAGTAATATGAGAACATATAACATAAAAGTCATATTTCATAGGAATAAGGAATACTTGTGAATTTTGGAACAACCATATTTATATGGAAATATCACCTTCATTAGTAACCCACTTGTACTCATGAATGAGATCAATTAAATTAATCATGTGAATAAATGTATCATGATATATAAACATTTAACCATCACATTGGAGGTTGATATTTGATTCACCCCATTATTCACCTATACTTACATGTGATCATTTAAATTCATTCACTTATCACACTATAAATATCCTAAGGATATAAAATGGGTATCATAAAAATTCAATATCAAAATCATTCACTTTTCCTATAATTGTGAAATTATTGATTGAAATTGAATTTTATAGAATTTAATTGCGGTATAAACTAAAATTAATAATTAAATTTAAAAACAAAAAATTATTTTCCACCTATAAGTGATCGTTACATAATCCAATAACAGAAATTGAAACATGAAACATATCTCTATTTTAAAATGAAAACCAACTCATGAAATGATATTCTATGAATAAATTTTTTTTAATCATTAATATACATGTCATAGTAATGTTACTCTATTAATTAATTAATATCTTATAAATATTAAAATAATACATAATAAAATGATACATTCAATGATGATGTTATTAACTAATCCATAATAAAACTTATTTTTATTTGATAAATATCGACAATAATGTAATATAAAATATTATGATATTGATTTTTATTATTTTTTATAAAATACATTTACTTAAAGACACAACATTTGATATTATTATAAATGTGGAGTTTGGAAAAATGTTATGTAAAAAATGATGGTTACAAAAGATAAAAACATATTTATCTTTGAAAAACTGATAACATTGGAATAAATTTACCACATTGGGATAGTAACAATTTACCAATAAAATGGATAGAAATCATTCATGATGAAATTATAATTTTATGAAACAAAAAATTTATCAGGGAATATAATTTTATGTGAAAAATGAATTACTATATAAATACAAGGGAATGAAACAATGAATCATCATAGTATATATCATATTAATTTTGGATGATCGTTTTCAATAATGGATGTTTATAACCCATAGAAATGATTTGAGTTAATAAAATTGACTAACGTTATTGTTGTTCAGTTTAATTCTCTATAACTACTAGTATAACAGACATAACTATATTAATATTCAATTTAATAACATTATTAATATAAATTAAATTTAATATAAATCATTTATTTCTATTTATTATCAATATATATGTTATTTGTCCATTTTTTTACAATAATATGGTTGTAAAATTAATTATTTTCACATGGTTTACAATGTCTATTTCGGTACACATACATTGACACCAAATTTACCTTTAAAATATATTATATGGTCCTTGAATTAATTAATTATATTTTTTTATAATTCTTAGCACATATTACATAATAATTTTTTTTGTTTCCTAAAAAAGTAATATATGTCAGATTATTTTAGTATTTTTATCAATTGAAGATGATATTTTAAAACCATAAAACATAATGATTACAAACACTTTATAAAAATAATAAAATATTAATTTTTATTAACTAATATTCATATCAATATTTATGTTCCTGTATCCACTAATGATTGAGACTGATATCATTATTTAAGTTTGTGGTTAGATCGACCCAAACATGATCATACATAAGTTAATAAATGATAATGACTAGAAAGAATGTTATTCTTGGAATAATTTCATTATTATAAAAAATAGTTATATTATATATTTTTTATGTTTTGAATAATATTTTATTATATTGTAATATATAACAATGAATCAAGAAAAAAAATAGATATGATTCTTCATGGAAGCTGTATTCTAAAAAATGCACGGTTAGAATATTTATTTCATAATAAATGAAAGTTAATAAAGGTGAATTGTAATTTTTATCTTCATAATCCTAATTATATTATATATATCACATTTATTCATTAATTAAATTCATGTAACCTTTTATAAGTGGTGGTGGTGAGAATGGTGATTCCTTCATCGATGTGGTAGTCCACACAAATAGATAACTGGTGTTATTTTTTTCTGTGTTGATGGTAAGAAATAAATAAGGAAGGTTGCATTATTATAATAAAATTTTGGTATAATAATGATAGTAATTTCATTATATTACTATTTTTTATTATTATTTAATTTAATGAATAAAATATAAAAATAATAAGGACTAAGTAATACTCGCTTTTGGACGTTGAACGTTATTTTGATTGTCTTTATGTCAATCAATAGATCAAGATAATATATGGTGACCATGGTCTTTAAGAAATTAATAGAAATTAATGGATTTAAAAATTGGGTATTATTTCATCAAAATTTCAATGGAGTTGTTAAACCATCATAAGATGGAAGTGATCCCCTTTTTATTTGATGAAATGTGAACTTTTGTGAGCACCCATATATTTCAATAATAAAATGAAACTATTAAAGCATAAATGTTTGAAAATTTATGAAATAATATAGTTTGGTTTTAGAATGTATAAGAAAATCTACAACCAGGAATTTCCATGCGTGTTTTAATTTTTTGGTATATCATTCACTATTATATTTTTACATTCACACTTTTATGGGGGAAACATGTTTTAACCAAAAACATTATTATTTATTAAAAATACAAAAGGAAACATTTAAAAAAATTAGGTCTGATGAACCATAATTTAATCCAATTTAATATAATTCATTTTTAAAATTATATAAAAATAGTACTTAATATAAAAAATAAATATAGACTGACTAAATAGTGATTTTAGAAGAAAAAAATTGATACATTATGTGTAATGAATATTATTTAGAATTCATTACTAATTAATTTCTTTGATATACTTATAAATTTGTTTATAAAACACATTTTAACTATTATATAATTATATACATTTAATTTACTAGATAGTAATTACACAATATTAATAACATAATTCTTTAAAAATGAATTTTTCACTATAATAACTGTAATAATATTTAATCAAACAAATATTAATATAATGGTTATAAATGAAATGGTAATTTTCTAAAAAATTTATACTTACAGATTAAAAATATGGAATTTATCATAAAAAAATTCATTAAGGTGAGAAAAATTAATTTTTTTATTAGAGCATTTATTATGAAAAAAAATTCATAGAAAAACTATAAAACTATTCAAAAGTTGTCAAAATTTTATTATACATTTTTATATTGTTTTCAAATGTTCATACCACATTTTTTACCAAAAAAATTAATAGATATAATATAATTTTTAAATTGGTTTATTTTACTAAGGTAATAAATTTTTTTAGTTGTGTTTTGTTTTCAAGAAAACATACAATATGATATTTAATTTGGGGAAATTATTTTTTTAGAATAGTGGGTATTTATATTTTATATATGTAATAAATTTATAAATATTTCACATTTATATTGTTAAAATTTATAAAACATGTTCTTAAAAATTTCCATTTCCACAAACCATATATTTATACTTCACTAAATAAAAATGGAATGTGTTGAAAAATTGAAACACCATGATTATAGTATGATGTATTCACTTGGAATGTTGTAATTATTTTTATTAAACTTCATTTCAAGATTTTAATTTAAAATAAAATGAAATTAGAAATCATAGTTTCTAGTATCTAATAATGAAAAAAATAGCAATCCACTACTATATTTTTAATAAAATCATATAAATGAGGTGTATAATGGAATTATTTATGAAAAGGTTTATATAATTTTTTAATATTATATTTATTTAAATTATATAAGTGGTGAGAGTGGGTTTGAGTAAGTAGGAATACTTTTTAAGTGGTTCGTTCTCAAAAAATTAATTTCCTGAAAAATATTTCCTATTAATCACCATGATATCATTAACATGGTAAAATTACTAAATAATGGATTTTTAAAAAATAAATAAATTAAATTAATATATTTTTAAAATCTATATCAAGATCTCTATTTTAATGTTATTCAATTCAAAAGATACCAATTTAGTAAGGGTTCTATGTCTCAAATATAAATTCTTAGAGACATTTTTCTATTATACCCCTTGTTTTCCATTTTTCTGTGTTTATACTACCCTATTGATATTTTATATATTGATTCTAAATTATTAGTTATATTTATTATTTCATTTAAAATTATGTCATTCGTGGGGTTTTTATTAGAATTTTTAGAAATATTAATGAGTTATTTGCCTCAATTTTTATTTAAATGAATCATGTTTGATATTTGTCACCATAATTTGATTAATATGGTTTATTCCCTACCTTAATTTTCCTCAATTATAATTAATATATTACTTTTCCAGATATTTTAATGTATATTTCTAGGAATATATATTAATATATACTGATTCTTATATATTCCTCATTATAAGAGTTTTTCATCTAGAATTCCTTTCATAGAAACTATGTTATGTTATCCCAGAGTATTACATATATTATAGATATTTAAGTTTCATAATTGACTATTTATTTAATCTATTTACAGAAACCATCACTAACTAATATATTTAGTTAAGAATCCTTCTCTTATAAGACTATATTCATTTTATTATTTTAAAAGGAACCTTATTTATTGTATCAATAATTAATTAATGTCATTTCCTAAAATATGGGACTTAATTATGAATATCTTAAACAAATCACTAAATGGTATATAATTCATCAAACCCTTTCTCTTAAAAAATCATAATCTGTTATAAGAATAAATTTTCATCTAATTCCTTTCTTTTTTTAACATCATATTTTCTATTTAATTGGTTAAACATAGTTCAAATTGATTCCACATGTTGATTGATTTGCGAAATTAATGTTTTTTAAACTATATATTTTTACTATAAATACCTAAAAATTCTATATCATAATTAAATGGTATTAACATATAAACTTGATAAATATAAGTGGATAACCATTTAAATCCAAGGGGATTATCATCTTATGATTATTCATGGAATTATGATGGTTTTATTTTTTTAAATCCATACAAAAAAATCGAAACACATTTTCCTTCAATGGGTTATCTATGACATGATGAAAGAAACCTATTTTCATTCCATGGGTTATTTATTCTATAATGATTCAATTTATTTCAAGTTGCACACATATGTGTGGATAATGACTAATAGTGTCCTTTAGCTCGGCCAAATGCATCGGATTGGGATTTATATGTCATGAGATAATAATATGATGAAATAGATGTATTTTTTAAAAATAAATGTGTTAAAATAATAGTAATTGATCAAAACATAATAGATATACATAGTTATATTTATTCAAAATGTGTTCCTTTTTTTATCTGCCATAGTTGTATGCTTATTCTTATGGATAAGTTGCTCTATAATGTATAATGTTTATTAACTCATATTTCAACACACATTTGATTGATATATATGGTACAATATATATTATGTCATGATTTATGGTATAATTATTATTTGGTATAACATTCTTATCTGTCCAAATTATAAAAATATTCTCACCACATGATCAAATATGGTTATTTATTGATATTGATTTTGATTACCCTTATTGGGATTCTTGAGTTCTACCCTTTCCTATGATAAAATTTCCCATGATTATGAAGAAAATTAATACATATGCTGAAAAAAATATTATTATAACGCAAACACTTTTGAGGAAAAAGTGAGAAACCAAATAGGACATCACCACTTCACCACTTCACCACTTCACCACTTTAAAACTTCACAAATTCACAACTTCACCACTTCACCACTTAAAACATACAAGACTTCACAACAAACCACAATCAAGCACAATTGATGGACAATCCATGCAATATTTAAGTAGAAAAACCTTCAAGATGAAGTTGAAATCGTAGGAGAAGGTCGAGGAACCACGAACCAGGAAGCATGAACCTCAGAAAAGAAAGACAAACCACATAACCAGTCTCCTCGAACGCCCACTGGTGCGACCGTTGACACCAGCCCAAATCCACAACCCGCAAATGGACTCCAGTCGGAGAACTCCCAAACCCTCCAGCGACGTGAGATGACCCAAGAGTACATCCACAAAGAGTGAAGAAGAAACCAGAATAAGGAATATCAGGTTGTCCGAATGCCGTACCCTAACCCGCAGACACCGCATCACAACCACAATCTAGTGGACTCCGCATATTGTGCAATGAACCAAAGCTCCATCTCTTAACCACAAACACCACCATAATAAAAAACACTGAAATCGAACCTGTAATGAAAACCTCCAAACGCCGTAATCGAGAACTGAAAATCCTGCCCCCTCCGCGCAACACCAGGGCCAGCTCTGAGCTTCTTCTGAAGAGTTGGATGCCTAGAACTCACCAATCCCAATCGAACTCAAAGCCGAAACTGCGCCATATCCTTCATCGAAGCCAGATCCACGCCTTCTCCAAGCTGGTGCTTCAGATGGACCCATGCCAGAACATCCGCAAGAAATGAAGTCGGATCTACACCTTTGATAAAATGGATTGGTTGATACCTCATATAAATTTTTAATATGAGATCTCTTTATTGTAGCCTTTTTTTATTTACATGTAATCATCATCTACTAGAATTTTTAATAATTAACATTGTTCCTCACTTTGGAGTAGTACTTCATTTAAACCACATAAAAATTTGTGTTTTATTTTTAATTTTTCATTCATTTCATTTTATTTTGGAGGGTTTTGAATGATTTTAAAATTATTTTTATTTTGAATTTGTGTGTTTATTTTTTTTCTCATTTATGGAATCACTATATTATTATGGTCATTTTGATTCCTACATCCTACATTTTTATTCCTATGATAGATGTTTTAGAGAATAATTTGTTTATATGCACTTATAGGGCCCAAAAGTGGTATTAGATCTCAGTTATAGAGTTTTATTAAAAATGTAGTGTGTCTAAGGTTTCTTTAAGATTGATTTAGTTGTAAAATTAACCCCTAAATGTTTTTTTAATTATTTTGAATAGTTCTTAATACCTCTTATGTGATTCATATTTAGTTGGTTCCTATGTATTATAGATGAAATGGTGTTTTATTAATGTAAGGTACATATTGAAATGTTCAGTGTGAATTATTTTTGATTCTATAGGATGCATATAAATAATTTTCTACACACAAGGTTTTTTATATCCTATTGATAGGTACCAAATAAGATATGATAAGGACTGAAGAATGGTAATGTATGGAAAAAATTATATTTGCTTGATTTGTAAGTTTAAAACTAATAAAATTCCCTATAATATCCATAGTATGGAAACATCATTGAATTTTATCAATACTCTTGACATTATCCATGAGAACACAACAAGAGGAGTAAGATTTTTCTATTGAAGTGGTTATTTGACATGAGTCATTTGATGGTATTTCCACCAACATATCTTACCAATGTATTCCACCATATCATGATTAGTCTAGAGCCGATAAATATTATTTTTAAGATCTTTATCCAATGATTATACTTCTTTAACCACTTATATAATCTCATGATGTTATGGAAACTATGAGGAAAAACATTTGTGGTATGGAATACAAGATGTTTACAAACCTTTGTGATGTAATTTTTAATGTGGATATTCAAAAAACATATATCAATTTTTTTAATTTAAATACATATATTTTCATTGGTATGATACATTATGGTTCACAAAAGAGCTTCAATATTGGATTTATTACAGAATTAAGAACTAGAGTAGTCTGATTTAAGACAGTCTAATGTGTTGTCATTTTGGATGACTATACATATGAAAAATGATTATAGTGGGTAAATAGTGAATTATATAATATGTGATTCTATATTTTCTTGAAAAAATCTAAATTTGGATTATTCAATTAGTTTCACAAAGTGTCGCTCCAGTTAATTTGAGTATTGGGTTATAAAATCTAGGGCCTCATTTAACACTATATCTGAGAGAAATAATTTGAGATACTAAAAATACTTATGATTATTAATTTTAATAATTTCTAAAATTTAATATATTTAAATTTGTTGAAAGGTGGGTTCTTACATTTTCATATAGAAGAAACATTTATTGAAATTATTAGTTGTGGGGCATATGTCGATGTCTAAGATTAATATGATTTCAATAGGAAAATTGCATGAATTTCGTTTCATTGAAAAACTTTTAATTATGGAAAATTTCGAATGGTTCTTAAATTATATACGAAAAGAATAAAATATATAAATTTCACTTAATTTGAGTTAATTAAAGGAGAAACTTCTATTGGATGGAAAATATCAGCAATGTTATTGAATAAACATATTTTCCATTTTAGAGTTGTATTGATAAATGACATTGGGTAATATGGAATGATGACTATATTATTAATAGAGTAATTAAAATGATAAAATTGATTACATAGGTATATTTGGATGTTGGAATTTAAAATTGAATCAAATATTCCTAAGAAAACAAAGTTTGGGGGAATATGGATGTATAGGGATAAAACAAGCCCATTATAACATAGGTTTATAGTATTATGTTACCATAATTAATAATATGACATTGAATGTGATGTTATTAAATATTTGAAACATTTATATTTTTTACAAACATTCATTTGAATAGTGAATCTTGGATTTTACCCATATTATTTAACTATTTATTTTAACATACTTATTCATTAAATACAAAAAATGATCATTCCTTTAGAAGAAAAGTAATATAAAACATAAAAATGAAATTCAAAAATCATTATTTATTTCTCCATAAGGACCTCTTAAATCCCTTTAGAATCCTAAAACTATACATGATATTTTTGGGTATACATAGACAAAATGGGGTGATCTAAATAGCCTAGTGTAGAAATAAAAAAGATAAAAGAACATGAATTGTGGGTCTATGGTATAACATGATATCATAAAATGGAATGCATAAGAGTAATCATATTACAACATATCCTAAAGAAAATGCTATCATAATATAATGTAATCCTAGGAAATATGGAAAAAACACAAAAAATTACATAAGTAAAATTCAAGGATAACTAATTTCTTCCCTCCTTTTCCTCAAGTATCATTTAGCTTGAATCTTCCAGAGATTTTTGAAGGGTTACCTAACCTTATGATATCTCCGTCAAAGTTTTCTAAATAAATTTCTCTCTTAAACCATTCTCTCATCACACGATTTAATATGTGTCATCCATTAGTGGATACATTTGAATGGCATGTTTTTAGTTTTTGGGGTTTTCAATATCATTCAAAGTTAGGTTTAATGGATAATAAGAACATCATGATTCATTTTGAAATGAAGATTGACCTAATCAAGGCATACTATAGTGTTCTGCACACCAGGAATGGATTCTGGTTCTCTCTTCTTAGGTGGTTCATCAATTTTCATATTAAGTGTGACACCTCATCAATGGAAATTTGGTTGAGTCTCCCTAAACTATCATTACCATTCTAGAATCCTTGAATTTTATGAATTATAATAAATGTGCTAGGAAGATACATGTGTTCCGATAATAGAATGAGTGTTTTGTTTCATCATGTATCACCTAAAATTTGTGTTGAATTATATGTTTCTCTAAAGTTGATTGATTTCATTTGAATTATAGTTGGGTAGGAGTTCTATTGTAAATAACCTATTATATTTGAGTCATGGAATGACTTCTATCCATCATGAAATAAATTGGGTAATGGCCTATCAGTTTATAGGCACGGGAGAAAAGTGTAAATAGATATTGAAGGCAGTGAAAGTAGACTAGTTTCTAGCTTGGGTGAAGGTCGGATGGAGAAATAAAGGGAGCATTACAAGGAAGAAACAGTTCTGGGTAATCATAAATAGGGTATACCAAAAAAAAATTATGTTTTTAATCACCTTAGGTTAGATCTGGGTGGACCTCGGGCTGAAACTTCTCTTGTGGGTTCAGTTAGAGATGGTTCTAAGGATGATGTGGTCCCAAACCCATGCACCTATCAATGGAAGTGCATGGAGGTAGTATCAAAAAACCTTAAGGGGTGCTTCAATTGGATGGGTATGGAAGTTCTAAGTCTGTTAAGAATTGTGAGGAACCATGACATAGTGGAAGGAGTCAAAAGAATATGAGGACTTTGTCCTGTCTCAACCTGAACAATCCCTTTGATGGACTGAGTGATGATGGAGGAGTATAAAACACTAATTTATAATTAGAATTATAGTTTTATGGAGATCCATGATGGTAAAATAAATGTTTTCACATCCCATGGAGGAATAAATGAAACAAAGAAAACTAAGACCCATGGAACTTCATTGTCTCCAATAAGTATAAATCTAAGGGAATAAAGGACAACTCCCATATATCTAGGCTAATGGGGACACGATCAACCAAGAAATATGATAAATCCATGGATCATGAGACCCATCCTATGGTATGAGACAAGGATCAACAAAGAAGAGATATCGGTTTCCCATTTAAAGTCAAGGGGGCTTCACATGATGAGGAAACCATGGATGTTTTGACTACTTCACAAGAGGATGAAGAAGGGTTGAATGAGGATCAGCATGGGGCGAGGTCCCTTAAATTAGAGGATGTGAGGTGGGAGGAGGCTTCACATCCTTTTGGGAAGTATTCTTAGGTAGGATCCCCTAAAGACCCTTAGTTTTAGATAGCTTCAGTGTTAGAACACATGGATCTATTGATGCACTCGAATGAAGAAATGGTATATTAAGGCTTCATAGGAAGAGATAAACCAAATTTCATTGAGTGAACACTACTAAGGAGAAAGGTGAGTGAATTGATATGAAGAGCCTCATTCTACTTAGAGGCTTCAACATGGGTAATATTAATATTGAGGAATACATAAAATCATGGGACAATTTGGAATATCATTATGAAGAAATCTTAAAGGACAGTCCTAACACTCAAGTAAATTTTATTCCTTAGATATTGTTTCGAGAGATTGATTCCAATCAGCTCAAACTATTTGTTAATAAATGTTTATTATATTTTGGTGTTTTAATTGGTTATTTATGAGGGTTCACACTTTTCCATTAAATGAGGTTGAAAATAAAAAAGTTACTTTAGAAGAATCATAAGTAATAAACATAATAATTACATGTGGAAAGAAAATGGGTTGAATAATATTTTAACATATCATAAAAAAATTATTTCTTTACGAATATATTTGATAGTTGATAATAAGGTATGTATTATCCCATAAATATAATTCATAATAAAATAGGTATTTATGTATGATATGTATATACTCTTATTTCTAAAATGTAGGGATAAAAATTAATTACATCATTCTTGGAGATGGTAGGTTGTATGCATGCATAATTGATGTTCCTATATCAATTGATGGGAAAAAAGTTAAATATTAATTCAAATTTCCATAATAATAATAATATCATAAATAATATTTATAATTAATAAATCCATAATTACAATAAGTTTTGATTGGTGATGATGGAAAATAAATTACATCAGTTTGTGAGGAGGCATTTCACCGTAAATACAAACAATGAAGTCATTACCCATTTGATGATATTGGATAGGGTATTAGGTAATTATATTAACATAATAACATCTTATTATATGGAAGTTACTAGATTTTTTGTTTCATCATGATTGAATATTATTTAAAGGATCTAGAATAATAAATAAATCAAAAATATTTGGTTAAAGACTATACCTCGTCCTCAGACTACTTCCTTTGCTTTGCACCTTATATCCTATAAAGACTATATTATAAACAAAATAAGGCCTCTATAACTTGAGTAGGTATGATGGGAATGAATTTTGGTAAGTTTTGGATGATCCAAATTTTTTTCTATGTGTGAGGAAAGAGGAGAGGAGGTGCACAATAATAAGTGATAAGAGGGGCCCTCGTGGAATTACATAAAACATAAAATTAATATAAATTATTTTTCAATGAAAACTGGATAGAAAATAATATAATTCATTTATAAAATGATTATTCATATAAATAATATCATACAAAAAAATTTTTACATGTTTGGATTAGCTATCTACCTTATCTCATTGTTTTATCCCACGCTAATCCTATTTGGAAATTACAGTAATAAAAACGTTTTTATTATTAAGGAGTCAAGAAAACAATAATAACAGAAATATTACACATAATTTGGCCATGGTTAATATTTTCATCCACATAAAAGTCAATTTTCTGAATATCATAGTTTTATTAACTTTAAACTATTTAATAAAATATCAATTATTATAAAATATCATTAATGTTATTTTTTAACAATTCAATAAATTTGACTTTGAAATTTTCATGATTACAAAAGAATTCAAATTTAACCCTTTAGAACATCCCATACATGTTATATGTATCAATAAAAATCATGTAACATAATAATTCATTAAATTATAATACTTTTAATATTATCAATATCACATGTTTTATTTTATATTAAATTATGTAAATACTTCATCAATGTTGTGTAAGAATTTAAGGTAATAATTTAATAAATTAATTGGATATTAATTACCATGAAAAAGAAAAATAAAATTTATTTTAAATGACATTTTATAAAAAATCATAACATCCTTTATTATGATGAAAAAAAAATTAATGATAATAAAACAATGGGAAAGAAATTTTTGACCCTTCATTACATAAAATATTATAAAGGCCAAAATAATCACCCAACAAAAAAAATGACATAAATTGTAATTTAGGATGTTAATGGGTGATATTAAAAAATAAAATAAAATTAATGAAATTTTATTCTATGTTTTTTTACATAATATTATATCATTATACATTAATTAACAAATTTTAATTTCAATGTGGTAATAAAACTCAATAAGATTACTATTAAAAATGATTAAACAAGGATATTTTTATTTAATATTTACATCATAATTAAAAAAATTAAATATATTCATAAATCTTAAATTCATAAGAGAGGAATATTTTAATTTTAAATTATGCTCGCAAGGCACAATGAAACACATTATTTCATACAAATTCTTTTTTATTACAAATATGATTTTTAACAATTTGAAGTATAAAATTATCTTCAATGATCATAATTGGGTTTTATATAATCAAATGGAAATGTTTACATTTTAAAACATATCTAAAATATAATTTGACTATAAAAATAGATGAAAATAAAATAAAGTTTCCATTAAAAATCAATGTTTTTCAATATTAATTTAAAAAAATCAATTTGGAAAAAACAAAAAAAAATAACATTAAGATAATTTTAGCATGAATATATTGAAATTTATATCAATTTTATCAAATAAAATTTCTTAATGTTCTATTAATTTATTTTATTATTAATTTTGAAAAATATATTAAATCCTTTTTGAAGAAAGTATTTTGTTTTTGGAAGGATCAAAAGATATTACAAAAAAAATTGTACTTATTTACTATATAGTAATCAATAATTTTTTTAAATATAAAAATTATATATATTTCAAAATCCAAGTAATTAGATTCATACCCATAAATGTAATTGAAATCTTATAACAATCTAATTTCCATAATAATACTTTTATAGTATACCACAGTTCATTTGAATTTGGTTTTTGTGTAACATAATTTATGAGAAATATCTAATTTAAATAAAGGGAAATATAATCTGAAATATCAGGTTTTTATGTTATTCCACCCCCTTATGAAAATTTCTCTCCCAAAATTTCAAATTAAATACTATTGTGAAATTTTTTTAAGGGTATGTGTCCTCCATGGATTACTTCAGTTCCCATAATGCCTTCATATATTTGTGTATTCTCCATAACACTTTTATTATATGTGTTTCCTTATTCTATAAATCATTATCTTTATGGTCTAAGATCTTCATCAGTTTCTCCTCATAAAAGAAACATTTTTCACTTGCAACACTTCTGAATTTATTATGTGTAGGGTATATTGTATGTACTTTCTTAAGTTGGATACATGGAATACATCATGTACATGAGATAGGGCTCTTGGGAGTTCAAATTGATACATCAAATGTCTAATGAGATCAAGAAACACAAAGGGTCCATTTTTCTAGTGACATAAATATTATTTCATCCCAAACAACTTGACTCACTTCCATATATATATGAAAAAAAACATTATCTCCAACCCCAAAATCATAGTCTGATTGAGTATTGTATACAAAGATCTTCTATTAACTATGAGAAGCCATGATGTGTTGCTAAAATTTCTTGACCTTTTCTACAATTTACTCAACCATTTTATATCCCAACAACTTACACTCACTAACATCACCACAACATACACGTGTTATATATCTCTTCCCATAATGGGATTTATAATGAGTCATTTATATTCATGAGTTAATATTATTATTGTATGAAACTATACCAATTAAATATTTTTATCACAACCTCCTTTGATGTCTAATGAGAATGATTCAACATGTCTTCCATTTTGTCAATGTTATTCTCATATTTTCCATCATTTTGGGGGTGATAAGACTTACTGAAGTCAAACTAGGTATCTAGATCATATTGGAAAATTTTCTATATATTTTATATAAATATCATATTTCAATCAGATAAAATTTATAGTGATGTTTCATGCAGCCACACTACTTCTCTATTGTATATCATTCTTTTTTTATCAATAAATAATTCCTATTGAATTAAAATTGATTAATTAATCTTTGTAATATGATCCACCAAAACCCAAATAGGATTATTTCCTCTCTAATTCATAGTAAGACCTTTGATAATGTCCATTGTTATTTTTTCCATATCCATCTTGGTATCGGTAATTGTATAATTATCCTAGTAGACTTATAACATTCATATTTTACCGGCTAAAATACAAGACAATTTTATGTACAATATGTGATCTTCTTATTCATATTATCATACCTATAGTGCTCTTATAGTCATCGATGCATCTTCATGCTCCCTTGGTAGATGGAGAATTTCATCTATGTGCATCATTCAAAAACTACTTATTTATCCCATCATTTGATGGTGGGCCTATTCGTGACCCAAATCTTACATCTCCTTATTCCTAAATTTTGGTCTATTGGGATTTCCCTATTTTTATATATTCAACATTATTTTAAATTTCCACATCATCTCTTTGAGAATCCATTATATTCTCTATAAGGTGTGGTGGAGAAATATTTTGAGAATTGTATGATGGAAATCCTTTATTTTTAATAATCGTGTCCATAATTTTGACATCTAAGAAGACTGGATACTCCTAAATTATCACTAATTATAAGTTTGTTGGAACCTTTCTACATAGAGAATAATCCACATTATTTTCTTCCTTATTGTTGTGGTGGATTGAGTAGTCATATTCTATGATCATCTCTAATTATCAGCGTTGATGCATATTGTGATCCTTATGAGTGAATATATATTTGGTTCTCTTATCATCTATATATAATTTATACATGTCCCAATAGAGATAATTTTGATATATTTTAAATTAAAATACCATTATATCCTACACCATATCATGTTTCATATAGTTTTTCTGATGAAATTTAAAATTCAATGAGGTGAAGTATATCACATTATAATTCTACAGTAGTACACAACTCATGCCCATCTTAGAATAATATTTGTATACCACACAAATCTCCCCACTAGTGGGTAGTAGAAGTTATGGTTAAGTAATAATCCTATTTTTCATATCCTTTAATCTCTCTCCATATTCATCATTCTAGATAAAAATAATAATCTTTTCTAAGTTAGCATTGTTATCATTTTTTATGGCTTCAATATTGTTTTCACAAATCAAATGTAATATCAAACCAATCCATGGAAACTATGGACCTATATTATTGAATCCAGTCTATACAACTCTTTAATTTCCATTATATTACAGGGGTCCAAAAATATCCCTTTACTGGTGATAAACTTTTTCATGAATGAAACATCCTTCTTAAGGAACTCACAATTAAAATACATTTTATAGAGATTCTCCATTCACAGTATCTTTAACATGGTATTCAAATTATTTTCAAGATCCTAATTTCATTTAGAATTTTTCATAATATCATCTATAAATACAAACAAAATGTTTTTTGGGTAATCACTAGTGGATTGATTCATTATTTCCATAAAGATTATTGCAACATTAGTGAGCCTAAATGGAATCAATATGAACTCATATTGTCCATATGTTGTTCGAATTTCAATTTAGGGAATGCATTCCTTCTTCAAATTCAATTAGTGGTATCATAACTGAAGTTCCACCTTTAATAAATATTGATCCTCACACAGTAGATCGAACAAGTCATCTTTCCATGACACTAGATTTATTTTCATTATCAATATTTTTTGGAATTTAATATAATCAGTGTAGAGTTTTATTGAACCATTATTCTTCTTAACAAATATGAATGGTTCAGCCCACAATGAACCACATATGAATATAAAACATTTATAGATTTTCTTATAATGGATTTTCAGTTCTTCCAACCTAATATTTTAAATTCAATCATGATTATTTCATACGAATAGATACATATGTATAATCTTGACCGAGAACATAACCTCTTTATTAGGTAGATGACTAGGTAACTCCTCAAGAATCAAATATGTATAATTCCCCATGATGGGAATATTTCCCTTAATGTTTTAACATATTTTCAATCATTTTTTTAGATATTATCAATCCTAATAAAATAATAACCATTCTTGAAAATAAGGTTCTAAGGAAAAATAATACTCCTCTTTACACTTGTATAGAATTAAATAATGACTTGGATGTGAATAGATATCTCACTCCCCAATAATATGACATTGGATTTATATAAGGACAACCAATCTATGACAAAAATATTATTAAAGTCTACTAATGGATGTAATATTTGTTTTTGGATGATTTATTCCACAAAAATAGATTTGTAAGTTGTTGTATGATTCAGATTCAATAATATTGTAAGAGCCTAGTTTTTAACTCAGGTATGGATCATTTAAATTTCAATCGAAATCATTACTTTAGACCTAATATGGATTCCCAGTGAGTTAGAAATGGTCTTGGGGTCTTTGGGGAATGTATGAAGCTTGGAACCCATCTTTTTGGGAAAACTAGACAGGTTGCATGGTTAGCGCATGATTGGCGCACGATTTTTCTAACATTGCAGATTAAAATTTCCGAACAGAACCACTACCCATGGTTTGCACACAACTATATGGACTAAACTTTTAATTTTCCCTTCTACATAGAAACCCTCACATGGTTTGGCCATGGTTTTTCAAACTATGTAGACAAACCATGCACATGCTTTTTTTGTAATTTTACAAAATTTCCCTCAATGATCTATTAAGCCACCTCATTCTTCCCTAATACAGAATTATGCGGGATTATCTTCCATTGATATCATTTTGGAACTTTTTGAAGGCCAAAGCTAAAGATTTTAATATCTCCTCCATATATGATTTGATTGATCTTTCGATCATCACGTTGGATGTGAAACGGTAAGTACTCGAGTCCTCTTGAGAAGTTCTCCTTCTCTATTGATCTCGACCGAGTTATTGGGGTATGAGTGTTTTCCTCTTTTTCTTAGATCTATTGTAATACGATCCAAATCAAGGTCCAATATCGATGTAGATGGATCATAGAACCCTAAAGTGGGTGTTCTATAACTCAACACTAAAGTTCATTGATTTTGGATTTTTTGTGGGGACCACCAATTTTATCGGATGTCTTTCATTGAATTTATATGCCATGTTTATAATGATTATAATGGCATGGTTATTCTCTATAAAAATATGTGATTAGTTATTAGTGGTTACACCCTAAACTCTATCCCTTACATGGTGAAGGTTATTCCATAATTGTTTTAGTGTTTTGACACATTTGTGCCACTGTTCGGGTATACCTAGGCTTGACCATTATAAGGGTAAGATTTTCTATATTAATTGTCTTGATTTATATTGTGATTGGAATAATGGAAAGTATGGTGTATGCTCGCCACTTGACCCACCTAAGGTAAATTCTTCAATTGATAATTAAATATGAAATGTGAATTGGAAAGTATACTATGTATATGACTTTGCCTTAAATGTAAATTAATAGTAGGTTTCATATCCATAGAACCCCTTACTACATTAATGGAAGGTAGAGGAATGAACCTTGAATATGAATATGCCTTAAATGGATTAAATGAATTGTTTCATGTTACTTGTCCTTGTCACACTAATAAGAGGAAAGGATTCAACCAAATGACTTGATAAAAATGTTGCATGATACTTGACCATATCACACTAATGACAGTCAATACTTGAACCAAATCAAATATTACATGACTTCATACTTAAACAGGAATGGCCTCACTCAAGCTTTCCTTGGATTCTGATTGGAGAATGCCATGAGCACTAGGGAACCCCATTCTTGTTCAAGGATACGAATTGCTTAGGTTGAGACCCACCTATATCTTGATCCTTGTATATTCCTATGATGCCTGGTATGAAACTACTGGATCCTTTACATATCATAATAGGATTCCTCATATACACTCCTTGAATCCAGCATTGACAAGAAGGTTCCATGGTTACAACCCATAGGTCCCTGTCTCTGATTAGACCTATTTTACCATGGATGATCACCTTGGATTCAATAGGGACCTAATTGTGGAATGCCTTGAAACATGCTCCTTGGATTACACTCTTACCCATTCCAATTTATAATTATTATTGACTTGTCAACCCTTGAGGTCTATGTCTCCATGGTTATTACTTTGGGACTTCACTATTAAATATCATTATAGGTTTCCTTGTTATATATGGAATCATTCTCTATTATTAACATTTGACTTATTTAAAAACTGGTAATAATGAAAGAATGAATTGTTGACATGTTAAAACACCAAGTGAGGCCTGAAGTAGGTACATGGGTATTTAGTTACATTGTACTTCTTTACTTTAGATATACATGTTTTCACACTGTTACATTTCTATTATGCATGCTAGATGTTCTAGACACCATTGGTGGTGTCCCACTGAGATTTATCTCACACCCTCTTCGAGTTCCATTTGATATCTGGGGTAGATTACATGGTTGCAGGTGTTGAAAAAGGGAAGCATACAGCTTCAAACACTTAATTGCTTTCTCTTTAGTATGGAGTTTTCTAGAAGATGACTGAGTTAGAGCTCGGGATTCTTGGGATAGTCTTTGTTTTACTTTATATTTTTTTGAAACATGTTATACCTATGGTCTTGTATCCATGTTTTCTAGTTTTCTAGTACATGACATATCATCATCTGTTATTGAATGTTATTCTAGTTGATTCAGTTATAGTTTTTTTCACTATTTTACATTATGCCTTCTGTTTACTTATATTTCTTCTACTATTTACCTATGTTTACATCCATCCATTGTGCTACACTTTGGTAATGAGGTAATAGTCTCCCCATGGACACACCCTAGGTCCTCGCTACTAGTTGGCAGTCTATGGTGTTTGGGGAGATGCACTTGAGACCATGTGCCCCACCGGACTTAGGGCACTCATTTAGTGTAATCTAGGTCTAGGACATCACAAAGTATTATCATAGGGGGTTTATTTTCTTGCTTTTTCATTTATAGATAATAGATTGAAGATTATGAATTCTTGGGACTTGGTCATAAGTCGTGCTTGGGAATCCTGAACCCATGTTTGTGGTAAAAACAATGTTTCCTAAATTATAATTGTAGTTATACTTTTCCCTATTAATGTTGACATTATTTCACTATTGGGTGATGCACATGTCGTGTGGTGTTGTTGATTATTACTCTATTTGAGGATTTTCTTTCATCCTTGGCACGATGATTGGAAGGAAATGAGCATTGTTACATGTATCATTATAGGAACCTAGAATTCACATTTCATGTATTTTACCATGTCATATAGGTGCATTTAATTTCTTTACATTGCTTGATGTGATTTTTATTGTTGAGTTATGTTGTGATAGTTTTATGTACATGTATTAATTTTGGTTATGATTGAGTGATTTATTGTCTCAATTCATGAGATGTGTGGGCCCTCAAGGGTTTGGATGAGTAATTTACCAATTTGATCCATCATGCTATCTATAAATGGGTGTTTTTTCCAGTGATAGGTGTATGGAAACTAATTCATTGAAAATTGGTATCCATTATAAAGAGAATCATCAAATCTAAAATGAATTTTTTTCATATCATTGTCCCACATTGTCCTATTTATGAAAGGTAAAAGAGTGAACCTAGAAATTTAATGTGAAATGAAATGAAATATATACTTAAAAACTTACCAATATATGTCCATATAAGTGTGTAGTTTGGGGTAGTATGACTTGGGTAGTGAGTTTTCTTATGTTCATATTTTTCTAGTGATATTATCTTTCTACTTAATCTTGTTCTGAGGTGTGTGCTTTGAATTTATAGGCCAATGTTGCCATGATATACTCATGTTGTATGCCAAGAAGGTGGTGACAACCATGCTCCATACGTGGTGGTCCTTGAGCTTCCAGTCTTACCTCTAGAAGTTCCACTTCATGAACCACCTACTATACCTGATCTGGGCACAGATTCCCAAGTTTGTGATATTTTCATACGTCTGATGCAGTCTATTAATGGTGCTCCATGACTTTCACATATGATGGATGATCTGACTCATGATTTCCAATAGCAGCATCCTCCTACTCTTTTAGGGGATGGTGGTCCATAGGCTTATGAGTCTAGGATATAGGCCACCCTATCTATCTTTGAGCTTCTGTAGCTGCCTTCAGATAGGAGAGTTAATATTTCTAATAACATGCTTCGATATTCGTCCAAGTGTTGGTGGGATGTGATTACCCAGGCTGATTATCATCAGGGTGCGTTATGGGTTGCTTTTTAGACTACCTTTTATGATTTGTTCTTTCCTCAGATACTGAGAGATGATAGATCCATAGAGTTCATGCATCTCAAGAAGGGTTCTATGTTAGTTATAGAATATTCATCATGATTTGAAGAATTGTATTTCATCGCACTACTTCTAGCTGATGACGAGCTTTCGTGTGCTAGATGCTTTCAGGATGGGCTCCAGTATGCCATCCATATGCAATTTAATGTCTTTCACATGCCTAATTTTTCTTCTATAGTCAATAAAGCTCTTATCACTGAGATCAACATGATGGATGACAATACTACTAGGCATAGAGGACCAGTGTCGTGTCATCCCAATAGTTCTTTTAGTGGCAAGGAGCATTCTCTTGAATATTCTCATCACAGAAATGACAACCAAAGTGCCCATTTTGATAGCACCTTGTTTTTTCATCGATGTGGAGGAAAAGGGAATAAGAAGCCTCAATGTGATAGAGACCTAATGGAGTGTTGGGATTATGTCCGCATGAGGTATCTTCGGCATTTATGCAAGACCTTTCCACCAGCCTCTAGTGGAAAAGGATTTGTGTCAACTCCACCTTCAGGATCGGGATCTTTTATGTTGCATTTGGTGGGGAGTTGGAATAGAACCAGTAGGTCTATCCAAGGAGGAGATCATGACCATGGTATCTAGACCTATGATCACCAGCAGCTCCAACATAGTAGTTATTATCATGGTAGTCCATCTATTGCACATGGTAATGGATCAGGTTAGTTTCATGCACTACAGCCAATACCTGAGGATCAAGCTGCGGGACCATCTATAGTACGAGATACTATTCTAGTAGCCTTTACTATAGTATCTGCTTTATTTGATATGGGTGTTCTGAACTATTCTATCTATATATCTATCGTGGAGAGTCTTATACTAGAGATACAATATTACTCTGGTGTAATGACCCTAGATATGCTATTAGGAATACAAATAGAGGGAATATGCTAGTGCAGGTACTGCCCCCTTGAGGTTGGCAGTTACCCTTTAGTATATAACCTCTTCATTGTCGATATGATAGGCTTCAATTTCATTCTGGGGATGGACTGGTTGGTTCAATATCATGCTTTTGTAGACTTCTATCCTCATAGGGTATCGTTTAAGTCACCAGATGGTGTTAATTATCAACATAAGGGTGAGTGGGATGTCCAAGATGGTAGATCTAGACCATAGCTTCATGGGTTGGGTAGAGTGACCACCTAGATTGAAAAACTCTTTATGGATGATCAAGGATTACATAAAAATTATTTCCCTCCAGTAGTGTATTGTTTCAGGGATTTCTTTTTCGATGATTTATTTGGATTACCTCCTGAGATGGAGGTATATCTTACAATTGATCTTGTTCTAGGTGCAGCTCCATTGTACCTTTCTCTATACAAGATGTCACCTACATAGCTTTAGGATCTCTAGAGGCAATAATAGTATTTATAGGAAAATGATTTTATATGGTCCAATACATCCTCTTAGTGTTCACCCATGATTTTTTTAAGAAATAAAATGAAACCTTACATCTATGTGTGGATTATAGAAATTTGAATCAGATTATGGTCAAGAACCTGTATCCACTGCTTTGAATAGATGATCTCTTTGACCAGATCTGAGGAGAAAAGGTATTCTCTATGATCAACTTAAGATTATGTTATCATCAAGTCTGTTCCAGGCCATGAGATATAACTCATACAACTTTTAGTAGAATGTATGGTCAGTATGAGTACCTTGTTATGTCATTCGGTTGTATGAATGCACTTGATATTTTTATGTCTTCGATGAATAGGGTTTTCCACCCCTATTTAGATTATTTTGGCATGGTCTTTTTGGCTGAAATCTTGTTTTATTATCATACTTTTGGAGACCATGAAAAACATCTTGAGATCATTCTAAGTACACTGAGATAGAATCATCTTTATTCCAAGCTTTCTAAGTGTTACTTCTGGATCGAAAAATTACACTTCTTGGGTCATATAATATCAGAATCAAGAGTATATTTTGACCTAGAAAAGGTTATTATTTTAGTTTCTTGGGAAAATCCCATGAATTTTTTTGATATATAGAGTTTCTTAGGGATTGATGGATATTACAGGAATTTAATACAAGTATTTTTAATCCTTTATTCACCTCTTACTGGTCTTACAAAGTAGGGTGTCATGTTCACATGCTCAGAAGCATGTGAGAAAGCCTTTTTGGAGTAATAAGGGTGGCTGCTATCAGCAACTATTCTGACTCTTCTAGAGCTGGGTATAGGTTATATCATCTTCTGTGATGCATCAGGCATTGGCCTAGGAGAAGTTTCGATGTAGGAGGAAAAATTCATTATGTATGGATCATGATATTTGAGGCCTCACGAGAGAAATTACCCTACTCATGACCTTTTTCTAGCATCAGTTTTCCATGCATATGTTGCTGAAGAAATTATCTTTTTGGTGATCACTTTGTGGTGTACAAGGACCAAAAGAGCCTCAAATATATATTTTCTCAGTGTGACTTGAACCTCAGACAATGAAGATGGTTTGAGTATCTACAATGATTTTATTTTGATCTTGCCTATACACCTAGAAATTCCAATGTGGTTATAGATGCACTGAGTTAAAATACTCAAGAACATGGCATATAGGAAGCCAGTAATGAATGGAAGTTAATTGCCCTATTTTCTAAGCCGCATCTATAGTTTTATGATAGTCACGAGCAGTCTTACCTATCATCCTTAACAGTTACCTTTTTTCCTTGAGAATGTGAAGGGTAGACAGTTTTCATATCCTAAAGGCTTGGTTCTCTGTGAGATTATATCAGGAGATAATCCACCTATGGATTGGTATGTTGATACAGATCACATCATGTGTCTACGTGGACGTATATGGGTTCCTACAGATATGAGAAAGGAATTGATGAAAGAGTCCCACACCTCTTAATGGGTACTTCATCTAAGAATCTCCAATATGTATTAAGATATGTGACACTAGTATTGGTGTCCTGGGATGAAATTTCAAATAGAAAGATTTATCGTGAGGTGTTACACCAACCATTAGGTTAAGGCGGAGCACTAGAGACCTACAGGCTTGCTACAGTCGCTTCCAGTCCTGGAATGGAAATGGGAATATATTTCCATGGATTTTGTAGTTGGCTTACCTTTTTCACCAAAGGGTAGCGATTCTATATGGGTAGTCATTGATTGGATAATAAAATCATCCCACTTAATTCCTATTCATGAGACTGTCTAAGTTAATGGGATGGGAAGACTGTATGTATGTGAGATTATACAACTACATGGGGTCCCACGTACTATCATTTTAGATCAGGACTCTCATTTTACATAATGGTTATGGTAGGGATTATAGAAATATATGGGAACACATGTACTTGTAAGTACATCTTTTCATTCTCAACCGATGGACAATAAGAGCAGACAATAATGGTTCTAGAGGATATGGTCTGAGTATGTGTCACTGATATTGGTGGTTCTTAGGAAAAACAAATCCCTCTCATTGAGTTCATCGATAATGAAAACTTTTAGGTGAAAATTCAGATGTATCCTTTTGAGGCCTTAAATATTAGTCCATTATATTCACCCCTGTATAGATAAAGATAGGTGAGGTAGCCCTACTAGGTCCTCATCACATTTAGAAGACTTTAGAGAAAGTTCAATTGATCAGAATCATATGAATACTGCCCAATCTTGACATAAATATTATGTCGATCTCCATCTATAACCTCCTGAGATCGTGGTCAGGGATCATGTTTTCCTTTGGGTATCACCAAGGATAGGGCATAGACAGTTATAGATGTAGGGAAATCTATCACCACTTTATGTAGGGTCATTTGAGATTCTAGAGTGAGTCGAGCCGATATCCTATTGGTGGCTACTACCTCCGAGGTACTGAGCCATCCATTGTGTCTTCTATGTCTCACAACTTTTACAGTATCATAACGATACATCCCATTCTTTTGATCATGAGTAAGTATAGTTAGATGTCTATTCTACCTTTGAAGAGTATCGAGTACGCATCATTGAGAGGAGCACGATGGATCTCTGAGGCCGGTATGTCCCTCTATTATGGGTGCTATAGTAGTATGGCTAGGTACGGGATGTGACTTAAGAGAGGGAAGCTAACATACATGCTCGGTGGCTAAATTTTTTTTCTCAGATAGAATTTCTCCACCCTTGTAAGGTGAACTTGGGGATAATTTTTTTAGTAGGGGAAGATTGTAAGAACCCATTTTTTCACTTAGGTATAGATCCTTTAATTTTTTTTCAAAATATTTACTTTGGACCTAATATAGATTTCCAATGAGTTAGAAAAGGTGTCTGGGGTGTCTGGGGCATGTTCAGATCCCAGAACCCATCTTTTTGGGAAAACTGGATAGGTCACACAGTTAGCGCATGGTCAGAACATTGTTTCTCTAACCACTTAGATTGAATTTTCCAAATAGAACCAATCCTCATGATTTGTGTATAGTTGTGTGGATTAACCATGCGATGTGCCCTTCTACACAGAAAACCTCACATGGTTTGTGCATGGTTTTACAAACAGTGCATACAAACCTTGCACATGCCTTTTTTATGGGGAATTTTACAAAATTTAACTTAATGATATATTAATATGTAATAATCAAGATCTTTTTTTTAGGTATTTCTTTCATTTATGGTTGTTTTTTAGAAAAATAGGGAATTATAGAAATTTTATGAGTACACATCATGTATTTATAAGTACACGTTGTGTACCCGGTTGCTTCGGGTAGTCGTGTGTTGGCCGTGTAACGGTCGAGCACATGGTCGTGTGTGGTGACCAGGAGACCACCTAAATTAGGGGCCAACTGAGGCAAGTACGTGCCGTGTATCCCTAAATAATACACCGTGTACTTTTAAATTTATTTCATTAAACAGATCGGGGTCACGTCCCGTTCATAAATTTATCTTCTTCTCCGCTCGTCTCGTCCAGGATTGTCCATAACCGGTGATTTTTATCTAAGTATCCAACTCGTCATCTATTCTCTGATTCAACCTTATTCGATTGAGTTAGAATCTCTAAGGTAAGCTCTTCCTTCTTCTAGAGCCCCTTTTCTTGATTCCTCTTCCTTCATGAGATATTTTTGGTTGAAAATTTTTAGCATTTTTGTAGATCTACAGTTTTCTAGGGTGATTCAAGGCCTGAGGTTCATGTGTATCGATCATATAACACTAAGGTAGGTCTTTTGTGCCTTTTTTAGTTATTCTTTGAGTTATATGTGCAAAATTTCCCAATTCCCTTATTTGGGGTATTGCGTATTTATGGTTTATAGCCCTATTATTTCCTATTATGCCTTGTGTGCTTTAGTAGAGGATTTATGATTATAAATAGGGTTATTTACCTTTCTATGGATGTGTTTCAAATGTTTTCTTGATATTTATCATTTGGTGTAGCTTTTCTTATTAGGCTACTTTGTTTTCCATGCCTAGTGTTGTTAAAATCGAGTGATTTTTTTATCTAACATGTTGTGATATGCTATAGAATGTTTATCCAAGTAGTTCTTGAGGTTTACTTTGGTCTTTGTATATCGTTGTGAACGATTGACTTACACAAGTTTGTGGGAACCTAATGTAGTATACCATAGGGAGAATGGACATTGGGGGCTTCTCTAGAGTGTCTGTTTACCTTTACATTGTGAGAATATAGGGGGTATGGACTTTGTGCTCCCTCAGAGTGTCTATAGTTCCTAGTTAAATACCACAGGGGGAATTGGACGTTGATTTCTTCCCTAGAGTTTATATAGTTACCGATACAAGACCATAGGGTGAATTGACAGTGAGTGCTTCCTCAGAGAGTCTGTTTTAAAGTTAAACCAGAGGGGTTAGGCTATGAGTAGTTCCAAGAGGGTTACATTTTTTCAGCTACTTACTTTGATAATGAAAATGAATGTACATGAAATTATAGGATTGTTTACTTTTGAGTACTTCCTTTTTTATTGCTTCATTTTTGCATATTGTCTTCCATATATATTGACTGAATGTTAGGCACAGATCTTTGGGTGGTTGCCTACTCAGATTCATCTCGCACCCTATTTGGGTCATGTTTGTGGGCCCAAATAGAATATATTATTATGGGTATAGATAAGGACAAGCACCCTTCTACTTCAGGTACTTGATCGTTGTGGAGCTGGAGATCATGGGACCAAGCTGAGGCTTACGATGCTACTAAAGTTTATTTGTTTTCTTTGTACTTTGGTTTAGTACTTTATTTCAGCATTGTGACTTGTTTGGATGTTTTCCTAGACATATGTATCATGCATAATTTATATATATGTTCTCTAGTTGATTATTACTTCAAGTCTTCCATTTTTTACTTATTACATGTTATTATTATTACTTCTTCTGCTATTGTTATCTTTTTCTTTCTGCTGCATTACTCTACATATGAGGGAATATTTTCCCCACTATCACACCCAAGTCCCTCACTGCTAGTCAGCAGTCTCTGGTGTTTGGGGAAATGCACTTGAGGCCATGTGACCAACTGGGTATGGGGCACCTCTGGGTGGAACCCAGAACTTCAACGTTACAAAGTGGTATCAGATGAATTATTTTCTTATTGACTTACTATTTGGAGCCTCTAGTGAGGTATTAGATAGAATAGGTACTTGGTAATAAGTTATTCCCAGGATTAGTTAACCTGTGTATAAGGAAATCCAATTTACCTCATTTATTGCAATTTTTTCTTGTTTTGTAATTATTACAGTTGATTTGATTTCATTGTTGCGTGATTCCCATATTTTGTGCTATTATTGTTGATATTATGGATGTTCTATTTTTATTTCAACCCAATGAGATGAGTTTATGCCATCTCATGAACCATATAATCACTTGCTAGAGATCACATGTCATGTATTCTTGCCATGTCATTTAGGTTACATTACTGATTGCATGTTGTTGTGATAGATGTTGTGCTAGATATGCATGTTGTTGTCATAGATGCCTTGATAGAATACCTTCTATTTGATAGGGTGTTGATAATATGTAATATTTTTTTTGAATGAATGTCAAACTTTTGTTATTAAGGTGTTATGGGACATCATGGGCCATAATTTGGTGGATCATTGCTCTATTATATTGTATATGACATGTAGAAGATTCCAATATTTGATTCGTGGGGAGTATGGGCCCTCATGGATTTGAATTTGGCACTTTAGTCTTTTTTTCAGTTATTTTTTGGGTTCTTGAATAGTTTCTGAGGCTTACTATCTTGAAAAACCCAGAATACATAGTGTTTACTGATAAATACATGTTATGTGTCCTTCTGTTCGGGAAGGAACTGTTTTTCTCAAGTAAACATCGTGTACTTTAGGTACGTGTTGTGTAGTATCTAACCATGTCACTGGTTGTGTGGGTAGGGAGATGGGGTTGAGTAAATCTTATGGGGGACATGTTGTGTACTGGATGTACACGTCGTTTCATAGAAGCCATGTATCTGGCACTGTGACTAATGACACTGGTGGATGAAAACAAGGTAGTACACGCTGTTTCTAGCATGAATACACTATGTAGAGTCAGTTGTGTAACCGGTCATGTGACTAACAACATGGGTTCGTGAAGTTCTTTCTAGTACACACTGTTTATGGAACAAACATACCGTATAGTCTTGTCTAAGGAGAACTATGTGGGTTAGTCGTATAGAAGAACTCGGGTAGGGGAACATGATTCAAGTACATATCGTGTCTTTGGAGTACACGACCTGTGTATGGGATGTTACACAACTAGGTTTGGTAAGAGTACATGACCATGTGAAGGCTTAAAGAAACACGTCGTGTGGGAGTAAACACACTGTGTACCCTTGTTTTGAAAAAAAAATTGAATGATTTCTTTCTCCTATTCTTTTCTTGCACTTCTAAGTTTCAGTACTTGATAATCTTGATCTAAGGTGTGTGTTTGACCTTGCAGAGTCATGCCACCAATAATTCCTCGTGTTTTATGCCAGTTACAGGATAGTGAATAGATACTAGACATGGCTGATCAAGGACTACCAGTAGATCCTCCTACAGTTCCAATCTGGGCACCATCCATTATTCCGGATACAGGTGCTAATGCATAGTTCCGAGAGGGATTCATGAGGTTTATTTCGATCTTCTGAGGAGTACCGCATCATGCCCCGTTTATGGCAGAGTTGATGCAGGTTTTTCAGTGGAATCATCCTCCCACCTTCACAGGGGATGGAGGACCTTAGGATACAGAGTCATGGTTGGAAGCCATGTTATATATCTTCAAGCATCTGGATATGCCTCCAGAGAGAAGGGTGAAGCTCGCTACCTATATACTTTGGGACTCTGCCAAGATATGGTGGGATGTGATCTCACAGGCAGGACACTAGCAGGTTATGGCTTGGGATGAGTTTCAGCATGCCTTCTATAATTACTTTTACCTAGAGACTTTAAGGGCTGACTGAGCTCGAGAATTCATGAGTTTGGAGTAGGGTACTCTCTCAGTCATGGAGTATTCTTCTCACTTCACAGAGCTACAGCGCTTCACACACATTCCAGGAGGATATGAGTTATTCCTGGTGAGGAATTTTGAGGATGGTCTCAGTCACAACATCTGATCTCAGGTGAACATATTCTAGTTGACTTCCATCACCTCTATAGTCAACCTTGTGTTGATCACGGAGCGCAATCTGAGGGATTATGTTGCTGGGATCCAGGGTGGTTCGGAATCTTGAGTTGTTACCCCTCAAACTGACAGAAGGAATCACTGTAGAGAGTCTACATGTGGAGACCCGAGTAGGAAAAATACTTTTTCGGGTGCCTAGGTGGTGTTCTACAAGTGCAGGTAGAGAGGAAATATGAATCCACATTACCCAAGAAACCCAGTGGAGTTCTAATCGTGTGGCAAGATGGGACATCTTCAACGCTTCAGTCAGATCTTCTCACTAGCAGTTGGTGATAGGGGTTCTATTTCGACTCCTCGTACCAGATCAGGACCACCAGTTTCTCATCAATCTGGGAAGTAGAGTTATTTAGGCCGTTCAGGCCGAGGTGGAGGTCTTGGCCACAGCGGTCCGACGTAGGGTTTTCAGCAGCCACAGGTGGATCATTTTAGGGTTCACAGGGCTGCGGTGCAGGTCAGGCTTTTGCAGTAGAGTAGACCCGATAGGAGTAGGATCTCGGACCCTCTATAGTTCAAGGTACAATCCCAGTTGTCTCAGTTTTAGCTTCTGTACTTTTTGATATAGGGGTTTCCCATAGTTTCATATTTGTTGTTGTTTTGGAGATACTTGGGCTCTGTATCTTTTCTTCTGCTATTGTATTACTGATGGTTACTCCGTTGGGGACAAGAATGACTAGTGTACATTAGTACAAGGAGTGCCCTTCTGAGGTTGGTGGGTGTCACTTCTAATGAGACCTCTATGTCCTAGAGATGACAGGCTATGATTTCATTCTCAGAATGGACCGGTAAGTTCCCTTATAGGCTTTTGTCAATTTCTATTGTCGTAGGGTGAGTTTTACATCACCAAATGGTGGATCCTTTTTACATATGGGAGAATGGGATGTTCAAGAAAGCAGAGTAGGACTCGAGCATCATGGGTTGGGAGGAGTTACATCCCAGATTTCTAGTCTATATCTAGATGACCAGGGGACTTCACAGTTGAACTTATCTCCAGTGTTTGATCATTTCAGGGATGACTTTCTAAAAGAACATTCAGGTTTTCCTCTGGAGCGAGAGGTAAACTTTTCTCTTGAGCTTGTTCTAGGTGGAGCACTAGTGTCCATTACTTCTTATAGGATGGCTACACCAGAGTTACAGGAGCTCAAGAAATAGTTAGAGGAGTTACATGCTAAGGGTTTCATCTGACCCAGTACTTCTCCTTGGGGTTTTCCTGTCCTATTTGTGAAGAATCCAGACAGTACCCTCCAACTTTTTGTGGATTATCTGAATTTGAAATAATTTATGGTCAACAAATGATATCCTTTTTTGAGTATTGATGATCTCTTTGACCAAATTTGAGGATCCTGGGTGTTCTCGAAGATTAACTTGAGATCTAATTACCATCGGTTGCGCGTTAGGATATCGGATATACCTCTTAAAGAATTTCAAAGCAGGTATAGTCTATACGAGTTTTTGGTTATGCCGTTCGGTCTCATGAATACGCCTACAGTTTTCATGGCACTGATGAACCGAGTGTTCCACCCATACTTAGATTCTTTCGTGGTAGTCTTCGTGGATGATATCTTGGTGTACTCTCACACTCGACACGACCATGCCACACATCTTGAGATCATTTTGATTACATTGAGAGATCATCAGTTATATGCTAAGTTCTCAAAATTCCACTTTTGGATGGACCAAATTCACTTCTTGGATCATGTCATCTCAGAGATAGTAGTATCAATAGAGTTAGAGAAAGTGAGGGAAATAGTTTCCTGGGAGTATCCGAAGAACATCTTTGAGATAAGGAGTTTTCTAGGGCTGGATGGTTAATACATGAACTTTATACAAGACTTATCATGCTTAGAAGTGCCACTGATGGTCCTGACTAAGAAGGGTGAGAAGTACTTGTGGTCAGATTCTTATGAGTCAACCTTTCAGGAGGTAAAATAGAGGTTGACTTCAGCACTGATACTAGTATTTCCAAAATCGGGAAAGAGCTATATTGTGTACTGTGATGCATCAAGTATCGGGCTAGGAGTTGTGATTATATAGGAGGAAGTATTCGTTGTGTATGGGTCACATCAGTTGAGGCCACATGAGAGGAATTACCCAACGCATGATCTCGAGTTGGCTGTAGTTGTTCATGCTTTACACTTTTGGAGACATTATCTATTGGGAGAGAATTTTGTGGTTTTCACCGACCACAAAAGTCTCAAGTATATCTTCACTCAGCGCGATCTGAATTTGAGACAGTGGAGGTGGGTTGAGTACCTTCATTATTTTGATTTTGAGCTTGCCTACATGCCTGGGAAAGGCAATGCAGTGGCTGAAGCGTTGAGCAGGAGAACTCAAAGACAGGCAGTTTAGGAGGCCAGTAGTGTGTGGAAGCTTATGGATCTGTTCTCTAGGATGCATTTGGAGGTTCACGGTAGATAGGGTTAGACTTTCCTTTCTTCTATAGTTCTTACCTATACTCTACTTGATTGAGTGTGAATGAGGCAGCTATCAGATGCTGAAGGCCTAGTTATAAGGGAGAGTGTATTATAAGAGGACCCTATTCCTGGATAGACAGTAGGCAAGGATGAGATCTCAGGTTTTCATGGATGTGTATGGGTGTCAGCATAAATGTGCGAGGAGCTGATGCGGGACTTTCATTCCTCAGTTAAGGCATTTCAACCTGGTGTCACCAAGATTTATCGAGATCTATACCATCAGTATTGGTGGCCAGGTATGAATAGAGATGTTTCTGGTTTTGTCATGAGGTGTCCCACCTGTCAGCAGGTGAAGGTGGAGCATTAGAAACCAGTAGGGATTTTGAGGTAGTTTCACATTCCCAAGTGGAAGTGGAATGATGTCATGATGGAATTTGTGATAGGTTTACTGAGATCGCCTCAAGGGAATGATGCAGTATGGGTTTTCATTGACATACTAATGAAGGTTTATCACTTCTTGCTGATCAAGGAGACCTTCAATGTTAATGAGCTAGGATGGTTGTACATCTAAGAGATTGTACATTTACATGGAGTTCTTCACTACATTGTTTCATATAGGGATTCCCATTTTACTTCTTAGGTCTGGAAGGGATTACAAAGGGATTTGGGTACACAAGTACTTCTAAGTGCAGTTTACCATCCCCAGACAGATGGCCAGTCCGAGCGTACAATTCAGGTTCTAGAGGACATACTTCGAGCATGTGTCCTAGATTGGGATATAGGATGATTAGGAGATAGGGAAATCTTGTGCTGAGATATGTTGGACTGTCTGAGGTATTAGAGATATTCGTGCCGGTTTCCTATCAGTTGCAGTCACCTCAGATGTATCGGACTATGCATGAAATCTCCCACATTTCTCAGCTACGGCGTTACTTCTCATACCTATCTCATGTTTTTTAACATAAGGAGATTGAGCTAGAAGTGGATTAATCATTCAAGGAACATCCTATCCAGATTTTTGATCATAGTACAAAGGTTCTACATGGTTGGTTTTTTCCTATGGTATGAGTGCTATGACAGCACGGGCGAGTACAGGATGAGACTTGGGAGAGGGAGGTCAATGTAAGATCGCAGTGGCCAGATTTGTTCGAGCTTTCTTCTTATATGTTTCCTTTATAGGTAAATTTAGGGAAAATTTTCTTTAAGGGGGGAAGTTTGTAAGAATATAGATCTTCTTTTCAGGTATTTCTTTCATTTCTGATTGTTTTTTAGAAAAACAGCAAATTCTATAAATTTTAGGAGTGCACACCATGTACTTATATGTACATGTCATGTACCAAGTTGTCGTGGGTAGCCGTGTAATGGCCGAGCACATGGTCATGTGTGGTGACCTGGAGACCTCCTAAAGCAGGGTCTGGCTAAGGCAAGTACACGTCATGTATCCCTAGAGAACACACTGTGTACTTTTAATTTTATTTCATTAAACGGACCGGGGTCGCGTCTCATTCAGAAATTTATCTTCTTCTCTGCTTGTCTCATCCAGGATTTTATGTAATCTGCTATTTTTCTCCAATACCCTGACTCTCCATCCGTTCTCTAATTTGACTGTCATCGATTGCATTGGAATTTCCACTGTAAGCTCTTGATTCATCTAGAGCCTCTTTTCATGATTCTTCTTCTTTCATGAGATATATGTGGTTGAACATTCTTAGTGTTTCTTGTATATCTAGGGAGTTATATAGAGATTCAAGGACTGAGGTTCATTTATGTCGATCATACAACTCCAAGGTAGTTGGTTTGTGCCCTTCCATAGTTATTATTTTAGTTATATGTGAAAAAATTTCCCAATACCCTTGTTCGGGGTATTGCGTGTTTATGTTTTTTATCCTTGTTATAGTTTGTTATTCCTTATGTGCTTGAGTAGAGGATTTATAATTGTAAATAGAGTTATTTACCTTATTATGGATTTGTTTTCCATGTTTTCTTGATATTGACTATTTGTTCTAGCTTTTCCTATTAGAATTCTTTGTTTTCCATGTCTTGTGTTGTTAGAATGGAGTGATTTTTATATCTGACATGTTGTGATATGTTGTAGACTGTTTAGCCAAGTAGTTTTTGAGGTTTACTTTGGGCATCGTGTATTGTTGTGCACAATTGACTTACATAGGGTTGTGGGAACCTGGTGTAGTAGACTATAGGGAGAATGGAAAATGAGGGCTTCTCTAGAGTTTTTTGTTTACCTTTACATTGTGAGACTATAGGGGGGTGGACTTTGTGCCCCTTCAGAGTGTTTGTAGTTCCTCATTACGAGACCATAGGGGGAATTGGATGTTGAGTGCTTCCTCAGAGTTTCTATAGTTACCGATACGAGACCACAAGGGGGATTGACGGTGAGTGCTTCCTCAGAGAGTCTATTTTAAAGTTGAACCATAGGGGTTAGGCTGTGAGTACATCCTAGAGGGTTACTTGTGTTTGTTCAGCTGCTTACATTGATAATGTAAATGAATGTAATTGAAATTGTTGGATTGTTTACTTTTGAGTAATTCCTTGTTTATTTCTTCATTTTTTCATATTGTTTGCCATATATAATCACTGACCGTTAGGCACAGATCTTTGGGTGGCTTCCTAATGGGATTCATCTCACACCCTCTTTGGGTCAAGTTTTTGGGCCAAATTGATTATATTACTACAGCTATAGATAAGATAAAGCACCCTTCTACTTTAGGTACTTGATCGCTGTGAAGCTGGAGAGCATGGGACCAAGCTGAGGCTTGCAATGCTACTGGAGTTTATTTTTTTTCTTTATAATTTGGTTTAGTAATGTATTCTAGAATTGTTACTTGATTAGATTCTTTCCTAGACATATGTATCATGCATCATTTATATATATGTCCTTCAGTTGATTATTACTTCCAGTCTTCCGCTTTTTACTTATTGCATGTTGTTGTTATTACTACTTCCGCTATTGTTATCTTTTTCTTTCTTCTGCATTACTCTTCCAATGAGAGTATAGTTTCCCCACTATCACACCCAAGCCTGTCACTACTAGTCGTCAGCCTCTGTCATTTGGGGAAATGTGCTTGAGGCCATGTGACCAACCGAGTACGAGGCGCCTTTTGGAAGCACCTAGAACCATCATGTTACATAAGCCACCTCCTTCTTCACTAATTTAGGATTATGTGGGATTATCCTCCATTTCTCTCATTTTGGAGCTTTTCAATTTCCAATGATAGGGATTTTAATATCTCCTTTATCCGTGATCTGATCAATCTTTTGTTCATCAAGTTAGATGTGTAATGGTAAGTACTCGAGTCCTCTTGAGTTGTTCTCCTTCTCTCTTTCTCTCGACCAATTTATTGGGGTATGAGTGTTTTCCTATTTTCATAGATCTACTTTGATCAGATCTAAATAAAGAGTCAATATTGAAATAGAATGATTGTATAACCCTAAGGTGGGTGGTCTATAACTCATCCCAAATGTTTGATGATTTTGGAATTGTCATGTGGGGCCCACCAATTTTATCAAGTTCCGTTCATTGAATTTATATTCCATGCTTATATTAATTAGAAATGTATGGTTATCCTCTTTATAGATATGTGATTATTTGTTATTAGTTATACCCATAACTCCATCCCTTCTATTTTAAAGGTTATGGAATAATTTTTGTGCAGTGTTTTGATACTTTTATTCCACTATTCGGGTGTGTCTTGGATTAACCATTCTATGGGTAAGAATTTCTATATTAATTGTCTTGATTTATATTATGATTGGAATAATTGAAATTACCATGTATGGTTACCACTTAAACCAACTAAGGTAAGATCATAAGTTGATAATTAAATGTGAAATGTGAGTTGGAAAGTATACTAAGTATATGAATTAGTCGTAAATGTAAATGAATAGTAGGTTGTATATCTGTAGAACCCCTTACCAAATTAATGTATGGTAGTGGAATGAAACTTGAATATGGAATATGCCTTAAATGGATTAAATGAATTATTGAATGCTACCTAGACTTGTCACACTAATGGAAGGTATGTATTGAACCAAATGGACTGATAAAAAGGTTGTATGCTATTTGGCCTTATCAAAATAATGAAAGTAAAGGCTTGAATTGAATGAAATATTACCTAACATCATACTTAAATGGGAATGTACTGACTCAAGATAGCCTTGGATTTGTATTAGATAATGCCATGAGCACTTGGGAACCCTATTCCAATTCAAGGATATAGTGTGCTTAGGTTAAGACCACCTAGATCAAGACCCTTGTCTATTCTTATGATGCTCAGTATGACAATGTAGGATCCTTTAAATATCATAATAGTATTCCATGGATACACTCCTTGGATCCAAAATTTTCAAGTAGGTGCCATGGTTACAACCCATAGGGCCCTATCTCTACATAGCCTAATTTTACCTTGGACGATCACCTTGGATTTGGTATCAACCTTACTATGGAATTCCTTGGAACATGTTCCTTGGATTACATGCTAACCAATGCAATGATACATTTATTACTTAGTTGGAGACCCTTGAGGTCTGCGTCACCTTGGTTATTACCTTGGGAATTCACAATTAAAGATCATTACAGGTTTCCTTGTTAAATCTTGGAACATTCTCTATTATTAACATGTGACTTATTAACAAATTGGTAATAATGAAAGAATGAATTGTTGACATGTTCAGACACCAATTGAGGGATAAAGTAGGTACTTGGGTATTTAATTAAATTGTACTATTTTACTTTATATATGCATTCTTGCACACTGTTACATTTCCTTTACACAAGCTGGATGTTATAGTCACCATTGGTGGTAGCCCATTTAGATTTATCTCACACCCTCTCCAGGCGTCATTTGGTACCCGGGGAAGATTACACGGTTGTAGGTTTTAACAAAGAGAATCATACAGCTTCAAACACTTGATTTGTTTCTTTTCAGTATGGTACTTTATAGTAGATGAACAAGTCGGAGCTCAGGATGCTTGGGATGGTCTTTGATTTCCTTATATTTTTTTGGAACACATTATGTCAATTGTCCTATATCTATGCTTTCTAGTTTTCTAGTACATGACATATCATAATCTTTGGTTGAATGTTATTCTAGTTGGTTCAATTATTATTATTTCTTCTCTATTTTCTATTATGATTTTGGTTTACTTATATTGCTTCCACTATTTACCTATGTTTGCATCCATATGTTGTGCTACACTTTGGAAATAATGGAATAGTATCCTAATAATCACACCTTATGCCCTCACCTCTAGTCAGTAGCCTCTGGAATTCAGGGAGATATACTTGAGTCTATGTGGCCCACCGGGTTTAGGGTACCCATTTAGTGGCGTTTGGGTTTGGGACATCACAAATATCACCATTTTTTGTTCTCATAGATATATCAATCCCTATATTTTATGTTGTTTTTTAATATCACTTCTGATGTGAAATATAGGAAAGAATATATAGAACCGAAATATAAAAAAAAGTATTTTTGTTTTAAATGAATGAATAACTACTATAATTATCCCCACATTGATGTCAGGATCCATCTATATAGTATTAATAAAATAGTTCCTTCCATGATCTATAGGGATTGGATGTTTTTTCATTGATTTTCACTAACAACACTTTTCTTAGGGAATTAGCTAGCACTATGATAATGACCCTTATTGTTTAAACATTGTACTATGGGATTATTGTTGATCTGTTCATTCTTTTACTCTATTTCACTAGTGTATTTTCATCAATCTTCTCCATTTATTTTAATGTTTCCCTTATTTTAAATATTTGAATAATTCCATGGCTCCCCTCAAACCATTTCAAAAATTATCCTTACAAAATACATGAGATGTGGGTTTTTGGGTTTTATTCCCACTATGTGGTTTATCTATTCATCCTCTCATTGAAAACTCATTTTTATGTTGTTTTCTCTAGGACTATGAGACCCCTGAAAATAACCAGTATCCATCTCAACCTTAAAGGCCCAAAAAACAATATCTTCATATATAGAAAACTCTCAAATAACCAAATATTTTCAATGATATGGATTTAATAAACTAAAAAATTGGTCCACAATACAGTCAATGTTCATGATAAAGCTAGAGACATAACATGCAAGCCTTGTGAAGATTTCCCAATATTCCCTCAATAATGATGTTTTTATTATTCAAGGGTCATAAAATCATAAAATGGAAAAAATATCCATAATTGGGCCATATTTGATATTTTTATCCATATCAAAATGACTTTTCTAAATATAATATTTTCATAAATATTATATCATTTAATAATATATTTTAATTATAAAATATCATTATTTTTATTTTTGGAACATTTCATTTCATTTGACATTGAAAATATCATGATCGAAAAATAATTCATATTGAATCCTTTAAAACATACCAAACATTGTATATTTGTCTATAAGATTCATAGAAAATAATTATTCATTAATTTAAATTACTTTCATTTTTTGAATATCAATTATTTTATTTTACTTTAAATTTTGTAAATAGTCCATCGATGTTTCTTAATAATTTAGGTTAATTATTTAATAACAAAAAATTAGATATAAAATACCACTAAAAATAAAAGAAATTTTAATTTCAAATGACCTTTTATATACCAAAATACGTTTTTTCATCGTGATGTAAAAATTTTAAACCTAATAAAACAAAGTGAATGAAAATTTTGACCTTTCATTACATAAAATATTATGTAGGTCAAAATCATGGCCAAACGACAAGAAAAATTCATATATTAGAAATTTTTATGGTAGTGGTTCTGATATAGTAATCCAATAAAAATTTTAACAGTGTTATGGTTAAGGATTGGACCTTATCATATAACTTTTTACCTTAATATACTCATTTTACCTTCAACATGGTAACGAAATTAACTTAGATTACTATTCATAATGAAAAGTGTAAAATGAAATTTTTATTAAATATTGACATCCTCATTCAAAATATGAATCTAATCATAATTATTAAATTTATAGAAGAGAAAAAATTAATTTTATAATTATTCTCAAAAAACGCAATGAAAACTATTTTTTGTAAAAAGGAAATTTTATTATAAAAATGATTTTATAACAATTTGAAGTATGGAATTAATTTTCGAGGACATAATTTGGTTATATGTTATCAAAAGGAAAAATTTACATTTTAATAATAATCCCAAATCTAATTTTAATATGGAAATAATAGAAAATATAATATATTTTCTAATATAAATTTGTATTTTTTAATATTAATTGAGAAAAACATTCCAAAAAATAGCTCTTAACAAATTTTGACATGATTATATTGAAAATTATATCTATTTTAATAAAATTAATTTATTATTGTTATATGAATTTATTATCTTAGTTCCAACAAGATATATATAAAAATATTTTTGGACAAAATATATTTTTTATGGATAAATGACTTTAATGAAAATTATGTACTTATTTTCTTGAAAATAATAAATAAATTTTTATTGAGTATAAAATTTATATAAATTACATAAATTTGGTTATCATATTCATACCCAAAAATTTAACAGAGATTTTATAATGGTATTATTTCAATAATAATATTTTTATAGTATACTAAGAATATTTAAAACTTATTGTTTCCCATAACATATGTTATCAAAATATGTAATTTAAATAAATGTAAATATAACCAAAATTGTCAAGTTTTTACAGTTTTCTGCCTTTAAGAAATTTTTACACCTAAAATTTCATATTGTATACTCTGGTGAAAACATGTGAGGGTACTTCTGCTTCATGTCTTACATCAGTTCCCAATATTCCTCCTCGTATTTATGGATTCTCCATATAACATTGACTAGTTGAGTTTTCTTATTGCACATAACATTTTCTCTATAGTCCAAGATCATCATGAAATCCTCCTCATAATAGAGACTGTTTTACGTTTTTACCACCAATGAATTTTGTACACATAGGGGATTTAGTATTTACATAATCAAGATTGATACATGGAATACGTCATGTATAAGAGATAGGGTTGGTGGGAGTTGAAGTCAATAATTCAAAACTGCAATGAGATCAATAATCTGATAGGGGTATATATATAAAGGAATTAACTTTACTTTCTCCCTAAATCTCACAACTCTCTTTCATAAAGATAATATGAAAACACGCTATCTCCAACCTCAAAATATAGGTCTCATGGAATATTTTTAGCAAAGGACTTATATATAATTTGAGTATAGTTGATTTGTTTATAAAATTTATATAAATTTCATACCATTTACTCAGCCATTTCAAGTCTTAACCACTTACACTCACCATTATAATCCCAACACGTAGGTGTTCTACATATCTACCCATAATGGGATTCATAAGGATACATTTAGATTCTTGAGTGAAGTGTATTATTGTTTGATACTCAACCATAGGAATATGTTGATTCCATCCTCCTTCCATGTCTATCGAGCATGTTTTCATTATGTCTTCCATTGTCCAGATGTCCAACTCAGATTGGCCATTATTTTTGAGGTGATAAGTTATACTGACAGATAACTCAGTATTTAGATCACATTGGATACTCTTCAATATATTTTATATAAATCTCTAATATCAATTAGATACAATTGGAAGTTTAATTTTATACAGCATCAACACTTCACTAATTTGTATCCTTTCATTTTTATCATGAGATAATTCCTCTTGAATTGCAATATAGTGAGGAATAATTGGTATACAATACACTACAACCCAAGTATAATTATTTACTCTTTATTTCATTATAATAACTTTGAAAATGTCCATGTTGATGTTTTCCTATATCCATGTTATAACAAACCAACCCAGGTTGACCCCGAATCGGTCATCTGAATCGATCTTTGGCATGGCTCGAATGGAATTCCTGATCACTTTAGGCTAGAAACTAGTTCTGTACACCAACATAGAAATAATATGGAATTATTTCTCCAAATAATAAATAAATATAATAAATAATGGAAAGATAAAAAACATCTCAATATGAACAAACAAATAATTTATTCAATCTGAACATTTTTTACACAAGAATATGAAAATACAATAATTGGAAAACAATACCAAACTAAAATATATGACCAAAACATCTCCATGGGACCACAAGGGTCACACTATGATTCCAAGAAAGCTCATCTCCCACAGCGATTGATGTTAAGATGAACCTGCACCACAGAAAAAAAATCAAGAAATAACTATAGGAGTGAGTATTAAAACATAGTTGGGGTTTTCCACCATATCTATTCCCAATTAACTTCATTTAAAATAAAATTAACATAAAAATTAAGTTTTAAATTCAATATATAAAGTTAATATTTTCTATAGATTCTCCAATTCAAAAAAATCATGATCTATTAGCCTTTTTTGTTTACAAAACCATGTTATTTTCCATTAAAGAAACATTAACATTCTCAAGGGGAAACTGATGTTTTCATTTCACAACCAGGAAAAGAGAGTGAAAAACATTTCTAAGAGAATACATTTTCCACAATCCATTGAAAACCAATACATCACTTTAAAAATAAATATATCACACATGGGAGTACCACAATAATTACACTATAAGGGAAATATAAATAATCACAGGAGAGTAACAAACCAAACATTTATTTCAATCTTCCACAATTAGTAACCACATTCCAATAGACATGAGTGTAACGTATGAGCTTGTGAAAAATATAGAACATAATATACATCTTGACGAATCCTATAAATCATCCCTCACTCGATGACATAAAATAAGCACACATTCTAGGACACACCCTAACTAGTTCAAGTAGAGGGACCAAATCCCGCAACAATAATAACAAATATCCCCTACTATGGTCCATTAGTTAGTATTTAACCTAACTAGTGCAACAATAATTCTCAAATAATTAAATAGTTATGCTAGGTTCTCTATGTAAATAATATTAAAGTGGGGGATACAACCAATTCCAACCAAGAATCCAATCACATACACATATATAATAGCCCGAACAATATAAATCACCTTAGTCACTCTAAGGATAAATATTTTTCTTGAAAAATATCCATTCTTAAGGGAGCCTCTCGGTATGGGCCTCCCATAGTAATCAACATAACCAAGTTAAGAGAACAATCCAAGGAGAGTTTTATATAATAAATGATTTCTCCATTTTTTACAAGATTTACAAACAGACCTCAAACACCATTCATAGACCCATAATTTATAAAAGAACCAAGTCCATCGTTAAAAAAGAGTGAAATCGTACCATTTTCCATTTCATAGTCATTTGTAAAATCCCTTTTAAATGTTGAAATCACATTTTCAAGCCAAATCTAGTTTTACAATGATACCAAATAGGCCATTAACCACCATCACATGCCAAATAATTTTTAAATTCCAATTATACCATTCCATTAAAAACAAAACCACATTGAAACCCCATTTAATGAACCCAAATCATCTCTTAACACATAACAAAATAATTTATAAGTCCAAACCATGCTTTAAATATTAAAAAACGCTCACAATGTCCAACAGGAAATTTTATCAAACACTTGTTGTGCATAATTTGAAAAACAAATGTGTTTATCACAAAAAAATCACTACTTTGCACACCACAAAATAATTTCATAGATGAAAAATATATATTTCATACTCTAGGGAGGTGACAAGAGTGAGAAACTAGTAAATCTTAAATGAAAAAGGAAACTACAAATGGAAACCTACCGTGATCTCATGATGCTTCAACAACACTCACCTAAAACCACACTATGAAGGTTCCATGAACCATGACCAACCAAGAGTAACCCAAAAAATGAAATCTCCCAACATTAATCAAGGGGAAACATGATCCCTAGCTCTAGGAGACCATATGAGAATAAAACCTCAAGAAAAAATGGAGGTAAAATGATGAGGGATAAGGGTGGAGGAGGATTGCAATGAAATATCTAGCCCTAAACTTAAAAAATAACCTTATATCTAATCCAAGGGGGTAAGGCTTTTTGAATAAGGGGAGACACCCCTAGTTTTTCATGAACTAGATGGAGGATAAGGGAGGAAAGTTGGGTTAATACTCTCGAGGGGGGATAATTGTAATTTCTAAATCTCTAAGATCTGAGCAGCACACACGGTTTGCGAACGTAGTTTGGTAAATTGTGTTCCAACTATGTTCCCCTCACTAGAAACACAAGGCACCCTAAACTATTTGGATGAAAAGTTTACAAATTTTGCACCAACCATGATCCTCCGGATGTAAATCACAAAACATAATATTTAAACTAATCACACCCAAAACTAAATACCCAAACCCAATGCCAATAGATAAATTGAAAAGGAGGTCCAAAACAAAAATCCAGGTGTGACAATTCTCTACACCATTAATTCCTACCTCTAATGTAAAGATAAAACATCCTCTAGTTGATCGATCAAAGACTAACTATTGTTGAAACCACATGATAAAACTTTTTAAACAAGAACATCTCAACCACGGACAAAAGGACCTTATTCTTCATGCCTGAAACAAAAAAACTAGAACCCATTCTTGAGAAACATCAGGGAGACTTCAGCCATAACTTATCAGACTACATCCAAAATTAAATATCATTCCTAGTACAGGAGGTAGGAACACACACAACATCATTAGAAAACAACTATCACATATCAAATCTAATAGAATTCTTAGAGAGACCCATAGTGGGACTCCACGCTATTGAGAACTAACTACTTTGAACCAATGAAATAGGCCACATGGGAAACTCAATGTGATCCAACACAAGAATTTACCCACACATACCAACCAATCCCCCATAAGGGGCCCTACTGAGTGAAACTCATGTAAATAGAAAACCATACCACAGTAAAAAAACAAAAAAAGAATAGAACCTTTAAACTGCGTACACCTGAATGGTGGAGTCACGAGTTGAGCCAAAGCTCCCCACACCCCGACTGTCTCCTAACAACATTAAAAGAATAAATCAAGGAATTATGGTTGGAGCCCAGATGTTTAAATCATCTACTACACTACATTCAAGATATAATGAATGAAACACAACTTCTTTAACAAGAACCTTCACCCGAACAGGGACTTATAAGATGGACATGCTGAACACACCACCACATTGAATAGAATTTACATGATCTCCAAAAAAGAAAACACACATTCATTAAAACAGGAGTTCTTAAGAGATCCACAATAACTCCTTATGTTTTAATGAAGATACAACACCATCCTAAATAGCCTTCGTAATAGAAGGAAACACCACAACATACGGGGACACTAAACTAAAACTAAACATCACTCTAACCCTATGAATTATCTCCACATTTATTCCAAGAAACACTCCGAAAGAACCATTTCAAGTGTTCTAGGTGACCAAAAATGTGGAAGGACCTTGGGGAACTTGGTCATGATAGATTCTTATAACCTGACTTTCTACACTGATTGTACTTTAATATTTCCACACCTAGAAGAAGCTAAAAAAAGATCTTGAGGCCTTTCAATTTGAAGACTATCATCAACAGTTTCAATACTCTTCCCCACTTCCTTATTGGAATTCCCCTTACCCCTTATAAGAATATATGGAGGGATGACTACCTCAATAACTCCTACCATCACCACTTTGACATGAACAAATTGCCTCACCACATCAGAAAAACATGTTACTTTTAACTCTTACACATTCGACTATATGCTAGGAAGAATCCTACATTAAAAATCTCAAGTCTTTGAGTTATTTTCCAAAACTTACCATGGATCATATGTAAATAGAACAAAAAAAGTGATGGTATAACTCCAACACTGACTCATCACCTTACTGTAAACAAAACATATTTATTCCATTCCTTACATTTGTTATCTCAGAGATGTATTGTTGCATGAATGAAGCGTTAAAGAGATACTATGTTAGATCTTCCATGGTCTTGTTCTAAGAGACTTTCTTTAAGTATGATGGTAGAAATCATAATCGCTAATGATTCGAGCAACTCAATGAGGTTGAATTTCCATCCGATTTTATGCATCCCCTCTTCCACTTTGATAGGATCCTTTTGACCATAAATGAGAGGTGGATTTAATTTAGGAATCTGAAGAATTAAATCCTTTGTTTGATCAACTAGAATACCTAATAATGGGCAATCACCCATATTTTAACTTGGAATATCCATCAAATCTTTATGGGAGAAAACCCTAACAAACAAGAAAACCAAGATCTCAAATAAAACCAACTAAACAACAAGAGTTATCATACTCAAAAAAAACAAAAGAAACATTACCAAAGAATCTAAAAATTTTTACATACAACCATTTGATATCAAAAAATCCCAAATTTATAGTTAAAACACTTTTCATAGAAAACAAACTTGGTGGATTTCTATAGTGAAAATTTGTATTCCTTAGAGTTTCACTCATATGTACATCCTCATTCCACCCTGGTCACTCACCAACCATACCAAGATGGGGACCCATCCACCAATATCATCATCCAACAACTTCCCACACATATCCATGCATGTGAGAACCCATGGAAATACAAAAATTAAAAATAATATTTTGCATCTTCCAAACAAAAAACTCCACCCAAGTTTTCACAATCTCAATCAATGTCCAATTTGAAAATTCAAAAAACTTTTCAGAATATCACTAACTACCAAGTCAAAACCCTTTTCAAATTCTATGTTTCAAACCATTTAAAAATATAAATTTCATGAATTTACATTCAAAATAAAATTAATTTAATTGAATACACTTTTCAGTAGCTCAACCAACCTCACTCTATCAAAATCATTTCAGTAAAAACTCATTCCTTCTTATTCAAAACACAATTTTAAACTCTCATTAAGAATAAATTTATGATTTCCAAACAAAAAAAATCAAAAAAAATCAGGTTTTTATTATAAAAATTTACTCTCAATGAACTCATCCCATTTACTCAAATATCACTTTATAAAAAGATCCATTTTATAATTCCTTCTGCAAAAAATATTCTGAATAATCTTTTCCATTTTACCAAAATCAAATAATTTCTGTATCAAATACATTTTCCAAAATTCCAAAAAATATTTCTCAAAACAATTTCCAAAATCAAGGGAGAACCAAAACATCTCACAAGAGGGAACGAGGGTCAAGGGGTGACATTGTCGAATGGTTTGAAACTACATTCCAATCACACCACCTCCACGGAGAGTATTTAAGTACCATGTCCCTATCTCTACATGGCTTTCCTTCCAATGTGAGCTCACTGATACCTTTATCACACTCCTTTTTCATATCCCAAATACCAAAAAAACCACAGTAATAAATGATACCAAATAAAAACAGAATTCCCATTAAAACCCAAGGTTTGGTATAGAAAGTGTTGAGTAGAAACTCCCTCATGGAAACCACCTGAACATCTAACAATCCTACTCAATCTACCCTAACATCCCAAAATAGCAATGGGGAATCCAAAATCTAGGTCCTTTAAGATATCCTTTTCTAATACTATTTTTTCACGAACTAACCCAAGTCAACCCCAAACTAATCACCCAAGCTGATTCATGTCATGGATTGAAGGTCATTCCTGATCCCCATGGTATGGGAACTAGTTTCAAGCATCGAAAGGTTAACATGAGGGCACAATTTCACCCTATAATAAATAAAAAAACTGAACATCATAATGATAAACAAGCAACCCGATGTTAATAAAAAAATAATTTATTTAAATTGATCATCTTTTACACAATAATATGAAAATAAAATAATTAGAAAAAAATATCAAACTAAATTATATTATAAAAATGTATCCATGTGACCCCGAGGTTTACACTCCTATACCAATAACAATCATTTCCCATGGAAATCTATACCATGATGAACCTGCACCAAAGGATAAAATAATTATGAACTATAGGAATGAGTATTAAAACTCAGTAGGGGTGCCCAAAAATATTTATTCCCAATTTGCATCTGTTAAAATAAAAGAAACATCAGCATGAATTTTGACATTCAATATATAATGGTAACATTTTCCACACATTTTCTAATTCAAAAAAAAATAATGGTCCATTTCTATAATGTCCCATACTTTACATAAATATATATTACCTCAAAATTAAATAATATTCATTAAAAAACATGAAAAAACCATGTTGGGTATGTATAGGTTTACTATATTTAGAAATTGGGAAACATAAACAACTGGTTTATAAGACATATAAATTGTCTCCCACTTATTTCTTCATAACTAGAATCCATTTTGACATTTCTTGCTTAATACCTTTCTTCGTGACTTGGGGAAAAACATATGAAAGGGTGAGCTCAGATGCTCAGTAAGGGTAAATAAGTGAGGTATCAATTATATCATAATCATAATATATAAGAACATAACTTTTCAAAATCTTATCCTGTATATGAAAGATTGTGATATCATGTCTTTGGATAAACCATAAATGATCTAAATAATGAATGACATCAATCCCAAAATTCATAACATAAGACATGGAATTTTTTTTCATACAATTAATCATATAAAATCATTTCATATTAGTCGTGTATCATTTCCAGGACCATCATAGTGGAAAAATTCTGTTGCTGAATAGAGTTCACTCCCCGTTCCAACCCTATATTACTGAATTGAGATCATTTCCCATTCCAACCTTATTTATCTCATTAGCTATAAATCTTTAACCAATGAATTCGAGGGAGATATTTTTCCCACACACCTCATAATGAAATCATTCTTACGCACAAAAATATAAATCATTCATAATATCCCAAGGAATAAAATGGGTTTCTTAAACATCATTACATCATATCATAATCTGTATAAAAAAATTGATTTAATAAATAGAATTCCATAATAAACATAATAAAACCATAAGAATAATACGTATAGAAACATAACTCTACTAATTAATTTCATATTAGAAGGAAAATAATTTTGATAAAACACTCGAAATTAATTCCTGGGGAAAATATAAGTTTCTTCTTCAAAATGGTTTATTTTCTTAAAATGACATGAAATTTTAATTGAAAATAATTTATTTGAAAATAAACATGAAATATTATAAAGTAATATTCTTGTAAATAAGGAGTTCTGAAATCAAAAAAATCCTTTCATGACATGTAAGTTAAAATAAAATATTATTCTCGTACTTTTATTAGAAATTCAAAATGTACCTTGTATCAAAAATGAAAAAATAATCAATTCATACCATTTAATAAAAATTTACCAATTGGTAAAATTGTCTTTAAATAATTGTATAAGAATAAAATTAATATTTTGTAAATCATATTTAGGAAACATGGACCTTGATGATAAATATACCCTAGTATATACTTAAAAATAATCTCATATAATAATGACATTTAAAAATTATGCTTTAACATAGTTCTGAGATCTTTTGTATATCTGAATATCCTTAATAATGATTTAAATAATTATATTTACTTATTACAAGGTCATATTAATTTTTATGATATCATATATGATCATATTATCATCTGTTCATTAGTAATATTTCATTATTACTCGTTATTCAAGTATTAATGGCTTCATTTTCTTATTCTTATTTTGTCGATTAAGTTTTTTTTATCCTTCTTAGGTCATAGTGATATCATTAAAAAGTGATATTAAAATAATATATACCATATTTGGTCATTCTATACATTTATATAGTCATTCTTTAATGGATATCATGTATAATGAATCGCATCACATCATGGAGATGTTGGGTTATACGTACGCATGAGCAACGATATCGGTCCCATAATTATAAAATGGTATGAATGTTGATAGTATATGTATTTTTTTGAGAATACATATCAAGTTATAATAATAACCTTTAGTTTTAATTTCTATCATTATACCCATCCAAGTAAGGTGGTGCTGAAAACTGATTACACCACCGCATGGAGATGGTAAGTCTTACATACGCACACGTGATGATTTAATTTTTGATAGGATAGATAGAAGGTGGAATATGATTGTTACATAATAAAAATATAATCTCAATATATAATTGATACTATATTTATTACTTTATAAGGGAAAAAACTCATTAATAGGAATTAGAAGAAGAAATAATTTTGAAAGAATCGACGGAGGATAACACCTCTTCTTCTACGTACTGCCTTTAAATCAACTCTTAAAGCACTAGAGTTATTCTTTGGAGAATACAAGAACATCTAGAATGTTACTAGTGAAGTTTATAATGGAATATTTTAGGGTTTAACAGATCTTTAGGGCTTAATGAGTTGGTAATAAATGAGGGAGGTGGTTTCCTTTTATAATTGAGGTGAGGGGCACTTTTGGGCACTTCAAAAATATTAATTTATAATAAAAATAGACCACATTCAAAAACCTCCAAAATGTACCAATTTCGAATATAAGATAATATAAGGTTGTAATATCATCAACCAATAAATTTTAGACAAGTTTTTCTATGAATTTTACCATTATTATTGTAATTAAAACTTAGTTGTTCTATTTAATTTTTAACTAGGGTAACAAATATTTCAATATTAAAAGGATGAAATATTTACTTATTTGATTTCATTTAGAGCATAAATAAATAAATTTCAAAATTTTATACCATAACATAATTATTATATATTTTTAAAAAAGTCTTGTCATTTTTAAATAATATAACTAAACATTATTTTGATAAACAATCAATAGTTTTAATTTTGACACTATTTAATTCATTAATTTTTAAAAATATTAAGATCACAAGTTAACTTCAAAAAAATATATTATTTTATTCATAATAGGTCTAGGTCATGTATAAAATTCATTTTATATAGTAATTATCCCAAATTATATTTATTTTAATGTCTATAATATCATTTATTTGTTACCTCCATTAATAATATAATTATTACATCAATTTTTGTGTAACTATTTAATATACTTATTTATTTAATAAAATTTAAAAAAAATATATGAAAAAGATAAATCCTCTATATTTAATTAAAATACATAAAATAAAATATATATTTTTAAAAATTAAACATTAAAAATGTTGTAATTATTAAAACATGAATGTGATAACTTTAACATAACTTTTAAAAAATATTATATGTGTCATTATCGTTTCCATATGGCTCCAAATGGTAAATAATTATACCCTTGTATGTTTATGGTCGATATATAATTGAAAAATAATATTTTTCAAGTGTTTGTGTCTTTTAATGGTTATTATTATTTTAATAAAAATATTTTATTGATTTCTCATCAACTAAATAATTTCTACATCATCAATGTATAAGAATTTAAGGTAATTATTTGTTTCCTTAATATTAAAAAAAATTCATGAAAAATAAAATCATTTTAGATTTCAAATGAGTATTCATAATTAAATTTATATTTTTTATAACCTTATATTAAAAATGATATAATTATTAAAACTTCAGTGAGATATATTTAACTTTTCATTAAATTAAATAAGTTAGATTCCATAATCTTATCCAAGTGGCTTCCAAAGGAAAAATTTAAACCCAATGATGATTTAGGTTGAAACCCAATAATCCAATAATATTAGTTCAAGTGTAATGGGTAATTTTATAATATTATTATTACCCTTAATTACCTTATTTACCGTTTTACTGTATTAAAAAAATTATCGAAGTTATTGTTCATAATTCCCAAAAAAATAATAGAAAGATATTTACATAATTTAGACCTTATAATTCCAAATATTGAATCCATTTTTAAAAAATAAATCAAACATGAGATGCAATAATTAATTTAAAATTAATCTCATTGTTAGAATGAGAAAACGAGCTTTACAAGTTAAAACATTGCAAAAGATTGAAATGTTTTAACATCAAAATTCAATGAAAAATTCATTTCAATGAACTAAATTGTATTAAATGATTAAAATATATTCTATTTATATATTTAAATCAAAAAATAATATAATTTAACAATATAAATTATTTTTACGAAAAAAGTTGTTTTAATTAAAATTTAGTGTATTTTTATTATTCAACAAAACATGATTGTTATCAGAAAAATATCAAAAATTCATGAAAATTAAATTTTTATATCAATATTACAAAGAATATGTTTATGTTTTCATATAAAAATTATTAATGTGTCAAAATTTTAATTCAAAAATGGTTCTCCATTAAAATATGGTAAAATTACCATTTTGGAAAATATAGGTTTTTATACCTAAAATATGGTTTATTCATACCCTGTGAAAAAATATATACTGGAAGAATATCAAAAAAAATTTATTAAATATATAACTTATTTATTTCATTAATTTAATTTTTTAATTGTAATTTTCTTAATATATTAATAAAAAATATAAATATTTCCATTATATTTAATTGGTTTATATTTCTCAAAAATAATTTATATCTAGATAATTCACCATAAATTTTTATATATTAGTTATATTTATTCCTGCTAACTTAACGACTAGGTTATAATTGTAATTTTTTACCAATTGTGTCTTGAAGTTTTTTTAAACTAACAATTTCATGCAATGCAAGTTATTGAAGAATTAAAATTATTTAAAAAATTATTTTATAAAAACGTCTATTAGTTATATTCTACCCCACTTAAACTTAATTTCAACCTCAAAATTCATCACATGGATCAAAATAGATGATTATACCTCTTCTTAATCACATAATCAAGTTCCCATGTAGCTTCCTAAAATTGGTGGTTCCTCTATAAAACATTATCTAATTGAGTAGGCTGATTTCATAGAAATTTTTATCTATGATCCAAAATCTCTATAATTTATTCTTCATAAGAAAGATCTTTCTCCAATGGTATTCCTTTTATGTTTAGTAAATCTTATGTATAAGGTATGTACTTTTTCAATAGGGATACATGTAAAAAATCATGAACTTGAACGATATTTGGGGGGAGCACCAATCGATAAGCTACCTTCACAATATGATCCAAAATATAAAAATGGATGATATGCCTAGGTATTAGCTTGACCTTATTTTCAAATCTCATTACTCTCTTCTAGGGAGATATTTATAGAAAAACCTTATCATCTACTTCAAACTCTAGGTATTTTCGTTAGTTGTTAGCATAACTTTTTTTTCGACTCTAAGCTTCTCTGATGTGTTGTTGAATTGATCTGACTTTCACTGGCATTTCATCAATAATATTATGTCCTAATAGATTTACTTAACCAACATAATCCCATCAATTTGGTGTTATGTACTTATTTACATATAGAGTTTCATAATGAGATGTCTGAATACTTGAGTGAAATATATTGTTGTATGAAAATTCTATCAAAGATAAGTGTTGATCTCAACCAACTTTGAAATCCATAGATCAAGATCTCAACATGTCTTCTAGAGTTTTAGTTTTACCCTCAGACATACCATCTGTATAAGGATGATATGTAGTGCTAAAACATAACTATGTATCCAAATCATACTAAAGACATCGCCATAACTTTGAGGTAAACCTCGGATCTTGATCAGATATAATGAAAAGTGGTACTCCATGAAATATTATCACTTTTGTTATATATATCCTGGAAATCTGATCAAGTGATAAATCCTCTCCAATAGTTGTACATCTTTGTGCTTCTAGTATAAATAGAGAATTAAGAACTATTAGAATCATCCAAAATCTATTTCTTTAATTTTGGTATGGGAGTAATACAAACTGGGTTCCTAAATATTATTATTCCATCACAATAAATTTTGAATTCAAGAACATTTCTCAACTTAATTTATAGCTCTACATCTTCCTTTTTTTCTTCTTAATCTTCACTTGTATAGATTGTTGAACATTCATTTGAGAAAGATAAAATTTATCCCATTAATTTAAAATTTCAAGATCCATCCTTTTAAAATCCGTAAATATTGTATATTTTGTGATCCTCATCATGGATAGTCTAGCATGGTCCTTTCAACTCAAAGCATCTTCCACCTTGTTCTTTTTCCCATGGTGGTAATTTATTGAGCAGTTGTAATCATTAATGAAATCCAACCATATTCTTTGGAACATATCCAACCCCTTTTTTTGAAAATATACTTTAAACTTTTATGATTAGTATAAATATCACACCTTTCACCATAAAGATAATTCCTCTATAACTTTAATGCATATATTACTACAACAAACTCCAAGTAATGATTTGGGTAATTTTTCTCATGTATTTTCAATTTTCGAGAGGCATATTATATCACCATATCATTTTGCATCAGAAAACATTAGAACTCCTTATTGGATTCATAACTTTATATCACAAACCTTCTCTACTACAAGGTAGTGTGAGAAAAGTTACACCAGCTAACCTCATTTTTATCTCTTTGAAATTATCATCACATTCCCCCATCCACACGAACTTAAATCCTTTCGAAGTAGATGTAGTGAGTGGATTAGATATTCATGAAAAATATTTCAAAAAAACATCGATAATATCCCTCCAAACCAATAAAACATAATATCCCAGTTACCATTGTTGGTCTAGGCCAACTTTCAATAACATTTTTTTTGATGGATCCACAGATATCCCATATCTTGAGAATATGTGGCCCAAAAATGACACTTTATGAAGCCAAAATTCACACTTCTTAAATTTTTCATAATGCTTATCCTTTATCAGGGTCTTCATTATAATTATCAAGTGATCTTTATGTTCTTCCTTTCTCTTCAAATATAGAATAATATCATTTATAAATACTATAATAAACTGATCAATATAGTCTCTAAATACCCTATTCATTAGATCCATGAAGATAGAGGGGGAATTAGTAAGACCAAAAGGTATCACTATAAATTCATAGTGTCCATAACTTGTACGGAATGCTGGATTTGGTACATCCTCCTTCCTGACCCTTAATTGATGATATCCTAAATGAAAATCAATCTTGGAAAATTATTGAGCTCCTTGTAGTTGGTCAAATAATTCATCAATTCGAGGAAGATGATATTTTTTCTCGATAGTGATTTTTTTATGTTCTTGATAGTCAATGCATAGTCTCATTGATCCATATTTCTTCATAAAAAATAGAATTGGTGCACCCTAAGGGGACACACTAGGTTATATTAATCCCTTTTCAATATTATCTTCAAATTACTTACTTGATTCCTTTAACACAATCTGGGCCACTCTATAAGGAATCTTTAAAATAGACATAGCACCTGTTTTGAGTTCTATTGAAATCTCAACATCAAAATTCAGTGGAAGACCTGGAAATTATTCTAGAAATACATCAACAAATTATTGTTCCATAGAGGAATTATTAATGGATATTTTCTACCCAACCATTTGATATAGATAACATTATTTTATAGGAATCATGATCCATATGATGGAATAAATTTCCACATGAAGGTCATACTCATCCTTGCATCGATGTATGATCATAGATTGATCTGGAATATAAAATGTGACTTCCCCTATATGGAAAATGATATGAGATCCATATAGATAATGTCAATACATTCTAAGAATCACATCAAATTCAACTAAAGGAAGGATCATAAGATTTGTAGGAAGCACTTTCCCACAAAATTCAACTTGAGAAGGATTATAAAATTTTGATGTGACCGTTGTAGAATTAAGAGTTATCACAGCTAACTCAACATCTGATTATTGAGGTAATATGGTGATAACCATATAAAATTATTCATAAATAAAAGAGTGGATGGATCGCAAATAAAATAAAACATTTTATACTTTATAGTGGATGGTATGTGAACCTTTCACCACATCATTATCATACTCCACATCACTGATAGTGATAGTATGTGACATGAATTTTTCTTTGGCCTTAAGATATTTCTAACATAGATCATAATTGATAACCCTTGTATTAGATCATTGGATGGAATAATTCCCCATTTCTTTACACTTGTAGAATTGAAGTGTAAGAGGTGTATTATGTGTATCCTTTTCTACATTTGTATCATTAGACATATTTTTCCCATAACTTCGGTATTCAACTTCCCTATGACCTTCTCTGCCACACATAAAACATTTTCTAGTATCTTTAAAACAATTTTAGACCTTTTTATTTCAAAACATTGAGAATAAGTGAAAAATCATCTTCTTTTTAGTGTGGTCTTTATATTTTCCCTTGAATTCAATTTTTCTCTTCTTATCAAGCCCATAGGACTGATGCGTTACTCGAATCTCTATCCCAACATTGAGAGTACATCAAACTATTTTCTTATAACTACTTAAGTCCCTTATGGATAATTCTCTTTAGAGACTTGGTTTTAAGACACTAAATAATCAATCAATTTTCCACACTAGTTGGGTAATAATTTTATAACTGTACCTCACAAGTCTTGTAAAATTTTCTTCATAGGTACCAAAATATTCATCATAATTTTTCTTAAGATAAAGGAAATCCTTTCCATATTAATTCAAATAATAAAAAGAAAGTAATTATTGAAAAATAAGTTTTGTAACTCATACCATTCCATGGATTCAATTTCATCACTTTGTATTGTAATCTTGACAAGGTTACAAAATTGATCATATTAACCTTACAAATGATAGATTTATAAGATGAATTTATCATGACATGAACATCGGAGAACTAAAAATATCTTTCCAGTGGTACTCATCCATTATTAAGCCACTAATGGATCCAAATACCCACTAAAAGAAGGCAGATACTGCCTCATAAAGGACTCAACAGAAAGTTGTTCCCTCCTTTCCTAATTTGGAAGTCTTGCATTATTCCTAACTTCATAATGTTTTCTAATCATAGAAACAATATTTTTCATTCCATCTCCCCTGAAAATTGGTTTCTCAGTAATATAATCATTTCATTGCCCCTCACATTCATCATTCACACAGTTCCTTAGGGTTCTTGCCATTGACTAAAACCAAGAATTATTGTGTAATAAACACTAATAATACTGGGAAAACTACATGGTCAATAATAAAATTTCAATTTAGGACACTTTTGGTTTTATCCTAGGTTATTTTTTATCAACACTAGGATTGGAACACATACTTCAACATATCCTTGAGGTTCCTACTAAGGTTTTCTCATCTTATTTCTAATGTTTAACTATACCTTTGCTCTGATACCAAATATAACGACCCATACTTTACATAAATAGATATTACTTGAAAATTAAACAATATTCATTATAAAACATAAAAAACACACCAAGATTATATAAGTTTAGTTTATTTAGAAACTAGGAAACATAAACAACTAGTTCATAAGACATATGCATTGTCTCCTACATAGTTCTTCATATCTATAAACCTTTTTGACATTTCTTACATAATAACCTTCTTCATTACCTTGGAAAAATAAACATAAGAAAGGGTGATCTCATATTCTCAATATGGGTAAACAATAGAGATATCAAAAATATCATTATCATAAGACATAATAAAAGAACATTTGAAAATCTTATCCTGCATATAAAAGATCATGATATCATATCATGGGATAAATCATAAAAGTTCATAAGAATCAATGAACCTAATCCCAAAAGTTATAATGTAAGACATGAAATTTTGTGGCATACACTTAAGAATAGAAATTAATATCGTATTTTTCAAGTCTCATTACCAAGGCCATCATAGCAGATAATGTCCATTAATGAACTGAGTTCACTCCTCATTCCAGCCTTGTATTACTAAACCGAGATCATTTCCCTTTCCAGTCCTATCTATCTAATGAGATATAAATATTTACCCAATTCATTGGATATAGATATAGTTCCAACCCATCTCATAATTAAATCATTCTTACATGTTCCAAAAAAATATAAATCATTAATCCTAATCTAAGGAATAAAGTGTTTTTTTAAACATCATTCCATCATAACATAATCCATATAAAACAAATGCATTTCATAAATATTGTTACATCATAAATACAATTAAACCATAGGAATAAAAGGGATAGAAACATAATCTTATTAAAGAACATCAATTTATATGGATAATAATTTTGATAAAACACTCGAAATTAATTCTTGAGGAAAATATCCTTTCTTCTTTTAAATTTTTTTCTTTCCTCAGAATGCCATGAAATTATAAAAGAAAATAATTTATTTGAAAATAAACATGAAATATTATAAAGAAGTATTCAATGAAAATGGAATTATGAAAGCATAAAAATCCATTCATACTGTATAAGATAAATGAAAATATTCTTCTCATACTTTTGTGGGAAATTAAAAACGTACCTTATATAAAAAACAAAAAAAGATTCATTTCATACCTCTTAATAAAAATTATCCAATGGGTAAAATTGACTTTAAAATTTTGTAGAAGAATATAATAAATATTTTGTAATATATATTTAGGAATCATGGACATGGATTATAAATATACCCCAGTATATATTTACTTATAAATAGTCTCAGATAATAATGGGATTGTAAAATTATCCCTTACATTAGGTCTAATATCCTTTGTATATATCCTAACCTCCTGTATAATTATTTAAATAAATTAATTGATTGATTCTAAAATAATATTCATTATTATGATTTTATTTTTTTTAAAGTTTGGGGTTGAAGACTCGTTTTATTATTAAAGCAAATCAAAGACCTCTTTTTACCTGGGTAGAGGGAGACCCATTACATAGCCCAAAGGCCCAGTGGTCTTGTAGCCCATTACATAGCCCATAGGCCCAATTTTTTGGCCCAATTGCCATTCTATGAATAGTAACCCTCCTTATACAGTACCCGCATAGTACCGCCACAGCTACAGTGCCCTATCGCCGCTACTGTACTTGCCGATCTACAGTACCCGCCGCTGCTACAGTGCCCACCGGTGCTAGAGTACCGCTACAGTACTACTGCAGTAACCTACGCCCAATGGGTTTTGAACCCCCATTTTTCATGTAGGATTACATGGTGCTTAACACTAATCCAAACCCCAACTAAACATTATTATGATGTCATATAAGATCATATTATCACCTGTTTTTTAGTAATATTTCATTATTACTTGTTATTCCGGTATTAATGGCATCATTTTCTTATGCATGTTTTGTCGAATAAGATTATGTTCTCTTTATTAAGTCATATTTATATAACTAAAAAATGATATTAACATAATATATATCATATTTATTCATTATATACATTTATATAATCATGATTTAATGGATATTATGTAGAATAAATCACACCGCATCGTGGAGGCGGCTAGTTGTACGTACACACGAGCACTGATATCAATCTCATAATTGTGAAATGGTATGGATGTGGATGGTATATATTTTGTTAAAAAATCCATATCATGTTGTAATAATCATCTATAGTTATTATTTCTATCATTATACCCATCCAAGTAGGGTGGTGGTGAAAAACAGTTTACACCACAGCGTAGAGATGATATGTCATACATACACACGTGCAGTGATATCATTTTTCATAGGATGGATAGTAAGTGGAATATGGTTGTTCCATAATTATAATAACATCTCTGTATATAATTAATACTAGAGTTGTTACTATATAATTGATACAACTCCTTAAGTGGAAGTAGAAAATGAAATGAGTTTTAAAGAATCGATATAGGAGATTATATCTTCTTCAATGTGCTCCATCTAAATCTCCTCTTAAAGCACTAGAGTTGGACTTTGGAGAATACCAAAACCACTAGAATGTTATTAGGGATGTTTAGAAAGGAAAATTTCAAGAAAATATTGTAAGGCTCATTGAACTTTTAAGAAATGAGATAGGATGTTCCCTTTTATTATTAAGGTGAGGGGCACTTTTGGAAACTCCAAAAATATTATTTTATAACAAAAACAAACCAAAACAAAAAACCTCCAAAATGTACCAATATCAAAGATGTGATGAGATAAGGCTTCAACATCATCAACCAATAAATTTTAGACATGTTTTTCTATCAATTTTAACCCTATAATTTTAATTAATACTTAGTTATTCTATTTAATTTTTACCTTGGGTAACAAATATTTCAATATTAAAAGGGTAGAAGATTTAATTATTTATTATCAATTATACCATAAATAAATAATACAGAACATTTTAGACCATACCATAATTAGTATAAATTTTTTGAAATGTTTTATGATTTCTAAATAATTTAATATAATATTATTTTGATAAACAATCAGTAGTTTCAATTTTGACATTACTAAATTCATTAATTTTTAAAAATATTAAGATAACAATTTAACTTCCAACAAAAAAATTTATTTTATTCCAAAGAGGTTAAGGACATATAGAAAATTTATTGGATACATTAATTATGTTACACCCCAAAAATTTATAAATAAATTTAATATTGAATTATTGAAACATCATGTCTCTACAAAACACCACTTTGTTATAACCTATCTAGTAAACATAATTTTTTCACCTCTATGATTTGAATTTTGAAAAACTAACATACAATATTGTGTTCAGTAGGATATTTATTGTCTAATAAGATAAAGATAATTTTTGGTGAATAGTAATATTACCCTTATGAATATTAAATTGTATTATTATTTTATTGTCTTAAGGTTATAAGATAATGAGATCTTGATTAATTTTTCAAGGTGATATTAAACGAATTATAGTTTTAAAATTATTATTTTTTGAATAAATTATGATTAAATTAATCGTATTTAGAAAAAAAAAATCAAAATATGGAGTTCATTTTTGAATTCTACATGTCAAAAAATGGTTTGGGTGAATTTTTGGGATTTTTCCGAAATACTTGAAATTTTTATGAATAATAAAATACGGTAATTTACTGTATATATACATTATCAGTTAAATTAAATATTCCTAGCATCATAGATGATATAAGCATAATTTTTTTGAACTCACATGCACTTATTACTATTATGGGTCACATTAATCAAAAGTATTGGTCGTATTGAGGGAAATAATAAAATAATGAAGAAGATATTCAAAAATCACCCCTCTCCACTATAAAACCCATTCTCACTCCATATTCTCTTCACTCCAATAAAGGATTTTCCCTTGTCTAAATTATACTCAAATATCTTCCCAAGATCCTCCCTCACTTCCAACAACCCTTGGTTTCCTAAAAAGACCAAAATAACTCCTCTAAAGATGCTTTCAAGGAATATAACTTCAAGAGGTAAATTCCTATTTTCATTTCTTTTATTTAGAGTTTCTTTATTTTCTTTTTCTTTTCACACCACCTTTTATCCAAATGTTATGATAACTCCAGTAAATAACTTGTATTGAAATTTTGTTATGATAATGTAATAATACATCATCATCTCTCTGTTCCCCTTCTTTTATACTAGAAATGAAAACACCACCCGATATGGGTTAATTTATCGCATTCAAGGATTATGGGTTTTCAATTGCTATTACTCTCTCCAATTATATTCATTAACCCATTTTGATTGTTGAAATAGACTATAATATATATATTATAACTTATTTAATGTTCTAGAATCTTTTATTAAACATGATATTAATTTATATGAGTTCGTTGGGATCAAAACCCACCAATTAACCCAAATAATTATCATTAAAGATTTATAAAATTATTCATCTTAACTACCAATAACCAAATGAATTTTATAACCATGTAGTATTCTAGATGTTAACAAATAAAATACATCTTCTATTCTAGATGACCATTCTCATCTTACATGTTTATCCTTACATGTATATAAGTAAACTAGTCATGAATACTAAGGAATAAAATGTTCCCAAACAATAAAATTGAACATCTTAAACCCATCATGAAGGACATGAATAAACATAATAAGGATATAATAAATAAATTACATAAATAATGGGTTCTGGAATTATTAATTAATGAATTTAATTTCGTTATCCAAGACACTAAGATCAAGTAAAAAACACCATTAGACTTAAGGTAAGGATTTTCTACCTGAACCTCAATTTTCATTTGGGTTACTCTTATTCTCTACTTACCTAAATTAAATTATTATTTATTCATATTTACTCTTCATAAATTATTTTTAAATGTTCTATATGTTTTTACCAACCAGAATCCTACATTCATTTATGGGGAGTCATATGTTTTTAAAGGATATTTCAAAAATTCTTCCCAAAATACAAGCCTGGTTTAAGGGAATTTCTCAAATTCTTACCTATTTTCAAGGGAACTCTATAATATATTTTTATAAACCATTATATTTCTAAAATCAATCATTTTATTATGAAAATACTATCTTACTTCTCTTCTACTTTTATATAAAGATTTTTTCAAAAGAACACTTCTTTTCAAAGTAAAAGAGTATTTATCTCAAGAATTACTCGATGATTTTATAAGAGTGTCTTCATCTATTTCAAAACTCTTATTGATTATTATGTATTATTATGATTAATATTTTATTATATCATCTAATATATTTAATTTAATGGTTTATGATTAGTTTGACTATGGATGTGTTATCTTAAAACCATTAACCAATTTACTCTAAATGGTTAGTGTTTATGCTTAATGTTCGTGGAAAGTTATTTACATTTAATATGTTAGTTTAATATAAATATATATATATATATATATATTATGTTTATACCCATTAATATGAGGAATTAGTTAGACTTAGTAAGTGACTGGTGGGGCTCGCTATATCTCCTTGATGCACTACTACGTCTAATGAGACAAACTACGGTCTTGGCATGAGGCCTTGACAAATTGGTTATTTATGTTCTTGGCACGAGACCCAGTTAGTATGGTTATGATTTCCATCACAATGAATTCCCTCATTATGAAACTAGTAATTGAAAGTTCATGTGTTTATTCGATTAGTATAATACCCATGATTTTTCTTTATTATGGAATTATTTATTCAGATCTTATTCTTGACAGAATGTGTTCATTTTTTTTAAAGGCATGTATTCTTAGTTATTCATTATGCCTAATATTTATGTTTATGATATCTTCTACTATATAGCTTACCATTACTGAGAATTTAAACTCCCCCTTTCTTAGGTTTAATTTTCCTAGAACATGAATAGGTATATTATGAATGACAAGTAGGGATAACCAAGGTGTTATGGATACTATCAAGGGAATTTCTATAATTTTCTTCCTTTCAAGTTGTAATGGTGAACTTATATATGTATATATTTTTTGAGATCTACTAAACTATTTGTTCGTTTAGGATACAAATTTCTTGTAATCATTCCAATGTAATGAAATAAGGCACGGGCTCTAGGAAACTGGGGTTGGGTCTTTACAGTTGGTATCAGTGAAAGTTTAGTAGAAAACTTGAAAACTAGATTTGGAAAATGTAGATTATGTAACAAAACCCTATGATAGACTTTGAGGATAAACATATAAGAAAATCCTATAATTTTGGTAAGGAATATATTATTTGGATCCTTCTAGGAAATAAATCCATGTCTGGATACTATATGTGGATGTGGTTCTGGTATAGTTTTACCTAGGAGTAACAACTCTCACAAGGAGTTTGGGGATTGACCCAAGATATCCTGGTACAAGGCAACGATCCTTATTTCCCACTAGGTTGGACACCCCTAGGTTATATTCTTAGGATAATTTACATTTTCAATATAATCCATTATGAAGTATTTAAATCTAAATTTTTCCTCAAAGAAATCATGTTTATGATTATGAGATTAGTTATGTATAGGATTTCAATTTATGCTAAGTATTTTTCAATTTTGAGATTATACATTATGATTCATAACCTAATATAGTGTAGGATACTATTTAGAAATAGAACCTAATGGAAGGAATGGAAACCTCATGAACTTTCATGTCCCATGTAGGGTTTCCCTCTGATGAAAAATAGTGATACTAGATATGGTGCAGCGATTGATGCTGATAAACTAATAACTATATTGAGATAGTTTACTCAGGTTATGAATAATAACCTTACCCGTATGGTTCATCCAGATCCATAATGTGTATGAGCTATGTTAAACCACTTTATATAAAATTTTCCTCCATTATTTAATGGCACTATAAACCCATTCTTAGTGGAGCAATGGATATGTTCATTAGAGAAGATATTTCTTACTTTGGGATGTAACAAGAGAGATAAGTGTGTCATGGTGGTTTGTTATCTATCGATACATGAAGATCAATGGCAGTCTTTAATTTTAAAAAAAAAATAGGAGGAAGAAATATAAGAAATTTAATGGAGGGACTTTAAGGAAATATTATTAGAAAAATACTTCCCTTGTGAATAGTGGGTAGAAATGGAAAGGAAATTTTTGAATGTGAGAGAAAAAAGTGGATGAGAATGTAGCAAAGTATGAAGCTAACTTCACAATATTTTCAAGGAATTACATGGACTATATACATAATCCTAGGATTAATGTTGATCAATTATATTATGGTTTAAAACCATTCCTCTGAAGGGATCTAGTCTTTCAAGGTTTCTCATCATATGAAGATATAGTCTTGTGTGCTATCAAGATGAAAAAGTAATTCTCTAAGACTTATGATTTTGAGGAAAAGAAATAGAAGAAGAGGTATATTAAATACACTAGAAAAGGAAATAAGGAAATGGGGAAGAAGGGAAGAGTTGACCTTCCACCCTATGATAATTATGGGAAGAGACACCCTGGTACTTGCTTGAAGGTTATGGGTGTTTATTACAAGTGTGGATAAAAAGTCCTCTTATCCCAAGATTTTAAGGGGAAGAAAAATATATCAATGTTCAATGTTATAATTGCAAGTAGAGTGAACATTATGCAAATGATTGTCCTAGGCATCAATTAAACGTTCCCTAAAGAAGGTCAAGGGTGTAATGACAAGCTTATATGATCACAAATGCTAATATTGAAGTTCTTAATGATATGGTGGCTATAACATTAATTGTTTCCTAAAAAATATCCAATGAATTATTTAAATATGCATCATATAATTCTTTCATATCTTCCTAATTTTATAGGAAAATTAGATATTTCCAATTTTATTTAATAAGGGATCCACCACTCAAAACTCCTAAGGGAAGTATCATTGCAACAAAGATGTGTCAGTAAGTCCCCATTGTGGTATATGAACATGCTTTATCAACTGATTTTATCATCATACCCATGATTTAATTTGATATAATGCTAATTATATATTGGATTTAAAATTATTATGTTAAAATATATTTCAATAAGAAGGAAGTTATAATTTTTGAGAATGATGTGGAATACCTTATCTTTAGGGAAGAAACATCACCATTTTATTCTCATCTAGATCCACCCTCAGTAGCACTATAGAATTAAATTCTTGTGGGGGATGAGAAATTTATGCCTTTGAGTGAGGAAATAAATGTTTAAATAAAGGATATACATATTGTGAAAGAATATATTGATGTTTCTCAAGAGGATTTACCTATAAATCCTCCAAAGTGGGATGTTGAGTTATCTATTGATTTAATTCATGGTTCATGTCCTACATCAAATAATCCTTTTCAAATGGACACTGTGGAATTAGTAGAACTGAAGAAACAATAAGATAAATTGACTTGTAAATGATTTATTCAATCTAGGGGCTCTCCATGGGGATCCCCTATTCTTTTTGTTAAGAAGAAAGATGGGTCTATGAGGCTGTTCATTGACTATAGGGTGATCAATGCTAAAATAATAAATAAAAAGTATCACCTACCTCACATTGATGATTTATTTGATCAAATTCATAGAGCCCAATATTTTTCAAAGATTTACCTTTGATCTGTATATCATCGATTGTGATTGAGGAAGGAAGATATTATAAAGACAACATTTTGAACTATGTATGGGCATTACAGGTTTACAGTAATTCCTTTTGGATTAACTAATGAGCCCTTTATTTTCTTAAATATAATGAATAATTTTTTCAAGGAATATCTTGATGATTTTGGGGTGGTATTTATTGATGATATATTGGTATACTCTAAAAGCAACGAAGATCAGGAAAATCAATGGCGTAATATTCTGAAGACTCTTAGAAGAAATGAATTATATGGGAATTTTAGCAAGCGTGAATTTTGTCTTAAATTAGTTTCCATTCTTGGACACATTTTATTTAAGGATAGAATATATGTTGATATTATGAATAAAAAGGCTACTCAAGAATGTTCTACTCCAATGAGCATGATTGAGGCTTGTATTTTAATAGGTTTAGCAGGTTATTAGTAGTGGTTTGTTAATAACATTGCTTATTTATCCAACCCGTTAACCAAGCTTACTCGTAAAGGGGTTAAGTTTGTATGGATAAAAGAATGTGAGGAATGTTTCTAAGAATTAAAGAGGATATTAGTGAATGATCTGATCCTGATTCAACCATTGGAGAATGGTGGATTTTTTATCTATAGTGGTGCATCAATGAAAGGACATGGTTGTGTATTTATGTAGAATGATAGAGTTATTTCCTATGCATCAAGGTAGTTAAAAATTCATGAACAAAACTATCAAACTAATGATCTTGAGTTAGATATTGTGATCATTTCTCTAAAAATATATAGACACTGTCTCTATGGTGAAATATGTGAGATATATACGGATCACAAGAGTCTGAAATATATCTTCTCACAGAAACAACTCAATATGAGTAAAAGGCTATGGCTTTAGTTACATAAGGATTATGATTGTTTCATAAACTACCACCCAAGAAAGGAAAATAAGGTAGTTGATGCATTGAGTAGGAAGAATTATGGATTTTTAATCAAAATGAGGATTGAAAGGGATCCTATATTCATGGATCTAGTAAGGATGGACATGGGAATTATCAAAGAAGGTGAAATATCATTAAATGTTCAATTGGTTTTCCAACCAGAATTATTGGAATTAATTAAAAGTTCTTATTATGATGATGAGAATCTTCAAAAGAAAATTAGTGTTGTGGATGATGGGAATTTGAAAAACATTGTATTTGAAGATGGAATTATGAAATTTGGGATAAAGCTTTGTGTTCCAGATATACCTAAGATAAAAAGGGAGTTATTGGATGATGAACATAGTTTGAATTTCTCTATTCACCTTAGTAGCAATAATATGTATATAGATTTAAAGTAATATTTCTGGTGGGACATCATAAAGCAGGAAATTGCTGATTATGTATCACGATTTTTAGCCTTTAAATAGGTTAATACTGAAGGAAAACATGCTAGAGGAGTCATGAAACCTCTAGATATTCCTACATAAAAATGGGATGACATCACCATGAATGTTTTCACTAGATTACCCAAACCTCCAAGAAATATTGATGCAATATGGGTAATTGTGGATCAACTTACAAAATATCAACATTTCCTTGCTATAAGGGAGGATTTTCCACTGGAGATCCTTGCACAAATCTATATCAATGAAGTTTTAAGACTTCTTGGAGAAACTATTTCTATAGTTTCATATTGATATCCTCAATTTAAATCAAAATTCTGGAAAATTCTTTAGAAATATTTGGATACTGAGCTTCATTTGAGTACTTTTTATCACCCTCTACCTGATGGGAAATAAAAAAGGATTATGAAAACTTTATCAGATATGTTGAGATCAAGATCACTTTATTTTCAAGGTATGTGGGATTGGTATTTACCTTTGGTGGAGTTTTCCAATAGTAATAGTTTCCATTCATGCATTCAAATGGAACCATATATAGAATTGAATGGAAAGAGATGTCATACACCAACATGTTGGGATGAAGTCCATAAAAGGAATCTTATGGGTTCAGATCTTGTGAAGGAAACATCAATGAAGGTAAATACTATTCAAAACTATATCAAAGTATCTCAAAGTAGAAAAAAGCGCCATGCTGATAATTAATGGAAGGATTCGTAATTTCAAGTGAGAGATCATGTTTTCTTAAATGTATCTCCATAGAAGGGTGTTATAAATTTAGAAAGAAAGGGAAATTGATCCCCAGGTACATTTTCCCTTTTGAAATTCTGAATAGAGTTGGAGTTGTGGCTTATCATTTGGTAATTCCACCTAGCCTATCTATAGTACACTGTGTGTTTCAAGTCTCATTGTTGAGGAAATACATGCCAGAACCAATGCATGTACTCACTTATAAAGGTGTAGAATTAGAACCAGAATTATATTACTATGAAGAACCTATAAATATTATATTCACTATGGAATAGGTGTTGATTAATTGGATGACACAACTCGTATTGGTATTTTTGAAAAATCATATAATTGAAGAACCAAAAAGGGAGTCTGAGGAGCTTATGATAAAGAACTACCCAAATATTTCTATGAGGTAACATTCTAGTAATTTTGAGGATGAAATGTTTTGTAACAGGGGTAGAATGTAACACCCCAAGGATTTATAAATAAATTTAATATTGAATACATGAAACATTGAGTCTCTATAAAACACCACTTTGTTATAACCTAGCCAGTAAACATAATTTTCCACTATTGTGATTTGAATTTTGAAAAACTGACATACACAGTTGAATTCAGTAAAACATTTAGATTCTGATAAGACAAATATAATTTTTGGTGAATTTTAATATGACCTTTATGAATAGTAAATCCAATTTTTATTTTATTTTCTTAAGGTTATAACATAATGAGAACATGATTAATTTTTCCAGGTGATATAAAATGAATTATAGTTTTAGAATTATTATTTTTTGAATAAATTAAAATTAAATTGATCATATTTAGAAAATTATTTTCAAAAAATGGAGTTCATTTATGAAATCTACACATCAAAAAAATTGGGTGAATTTTTGGGTTTTTTCTGAAATACTCAAATTTTTTATGAATAGTAAAATACGGTAATTTATCATGTATATATATATATATTATTACTTAAATTCACTATTTATAGCATCATGGATGATGTAAGAACACTTGGTTCAAACTCACATGAACTTATTACTATTATGGTCACATTAATCAACATTATTGGTCGTCTTGAAGGAAATAATAAAATAATGAAAAAGATATTTAAAAGTCACCCCTCTCCTCTACTATAAAAACCCCTCACTCTCTCTTCTCTTCACTCCTCTAAATCCATTTTCCTTGTACAAATTCTATTAAAATATCCTCCCAAGATCATCCCCCACGTCCAAAATCCCTTGGTATCATAAAATGACCAAAAACTCTCCCCTATAGAGTCTCTCAAGGAAGATAACATCAAGAGGTAAATTCCTCTTTTCATTTCTTTTATTTCAAGTTCCTTTCCTTTCTTTTTATTTCCTCGACTATATTCATCCAAATGTTATGATAAATCTAGTACCTTACATGTACTATAATTTTGTTATGATAATTTAATAATTCATCATCATATATCCTTTCCCCTTCTTTTATACTAGAAATGAAAACGCCACTCGAGATTTGTTAATTTATCACATTCAAGGATGACGGGTTTTCAATTTATATTACCGTCTTCAATTCTGGTCACAAAACCATTTTTATTGTTTAAACAGACTATAATATATTTATTATAACTAATTTAATGTTCTTTAATCTTTTTTTACACATGATATTAATTTATATGAGTTCTTTGTGATCAAAAACCACCAATAAACCCAAATAATTATCATCAATGTTTTATATAATGATTCATCTTCACTCCCAATAACCAAATGAATTTTATAACCATGTAATATTATGGATGTTAACAAATAAAATAAAAAATATATTCTAGACAACCATTCTCATCTTACATGTGTATCCTTACATGTATATAAGTAATCCAGTCATGAATACCAAAGAAGAAAACACTTCCAAACAATAAAATTGAACCTAGTAAACCCATAAAGAAGGCCATGAATGAACTTAATAAGGATATAATAAATCAATTAACAAAATAATATATTCTAGAAATATTAATTAATGAATTTAATTTGTTTATATAGGACACTAAGATCAAGTGATGAACACCGTCGAACTTAAGGTTGGGATTTTCTACCCGAACCTCCATTTTTATTTGGGTTACTCTTATTCTCTACTTACCTAAATTAAATTATTATTTATTCATATATACTATTCATAAATTATGTTTTAATTTTATATATATTTTTACCAACCATAATACTACATTAATTTATGGGGAGTTATATGTTTTAAAAGTATCTTTCAAAAAAATTCCTGAAATACAAGCCCAATTTAAGGGAATTTCTCAAATTCATACCTATTTTCAAGGGTACTCTATAATCTGTTTTAGAAACCATTATCTTTGTAAAATCACTAACTCTATTATTAAAATACTATCTTACTTCACTTCTTGTTTTATACAAATATTTTTCCAAATAACGATTCTTTTCAAAGTAAAAGACTATTTTCCTCAAGAATTAATCACTGATTTTATAAGAGTATCTTCATATATTTCAAAACTCTTATTGATTATTATATATTATTGGTATTGTTATTTTATGATAAAATCAACCATATTTAATTTAATGGTTTATTATTTTTTTGGTTGTGGATGTTCTATCTTAAAACCATTTTCCAATTTATTTAGAATGGTTAGTGTTTATGGTTAATGTTCAGGGAATGTTATTTACATTTCATATGTTAGTTTCAATTTGAATGTAAATGTTGTTTATGTTTATCCCAGTTCATATGAGGAATGTGTTTGACATAGTAAAATATGGGTGGAGAAAGTTATATATCCTTGATGCAGCAGTAGGTCTCATGAGTCAAGCTACAGTCTTGAGATGGGGCCTTGACAGATTGGTTATTTATGGTCTTGGAATGAGGCCTTGATAGTATGGTTATGATCCCTGAAATTATGCATTCCCTCATTATGAAACTACTAATTGAAATTTCATGTGGTTATTTTACTAGTATAATATCTAGTTTTATGCTTTATTATGGAATTATTTATTCATCACTTATTCCTACCATAATGTGTTCAAGTTTATTTTTGAAGGCATATGTTTTTAGTTATTCTCTATGCCTAACATTTATGTTTATGATATATTCCACTGTATTTCTTACCCTTAATGATCATTTGAGATCACCCCTTTCTTATGTTTCATTTTCCTAGGACATGAAAAGTGATATTATGAATGAAATTCATGTATAACCTAGGTGTTATGGATGTTGTCAATGGAATTTCTATATTGTTTTTTCATCCAATTTGTAATGTTGAACTTATGTATGTTTCTGGTTTTCGAAATCTACTATAATATTCATTCCATTGGGATATAGATTTCTTGTAATAATACCAATGTAATTAAATAAGGCACCGGCTCTGGGATACCAGGGTCAGGACTTTATGGCTGGTATTAGAGACAGTTCAGTAGAAAACAAGGAAACTATATTTAGAAAATTTAGATTAGGAAACAAAAACTTAAGATAGACTTTTAGGATTAACATAGAAGAATGTTCTATAATTTTGATAAGGAATAGATTATGTGGATCATTCTAGGAAATACATCTCCATATAGATACTATAACTGGATGTGGTTCTGGAATAGATGTACCTAGGAGTAACAAATCCAACAAGGAGTTTTGGGCTTGACCTGGGGTATCATGATACACCACAATGGGCCTTACTACACACCTGGTTTGATACTCCAATGGGATATAATTATTATAATACACATTTTCTTTAAAATCCATTATGGAGGATTTAAATTTAAAATCTTCCTCAAATAAACCATTTTTATGGTTATGAGATTAGATATGTATAAAATTTCAATTTATTCTAAGTATTTTTCTGTGTTGAGATTATATATTATGATTCATAACCTAATTTAGTGTATGCCATTATTTAGAAATGGTGCCTAGTGTAAGGATTGGAAACCACAAGAATGTGCATGTCCCATGTTGGTATTTACCTCTGATACAAGATAATTATATTGGATCTAGTGTTGCGACTAGTGTTGAGAAACTTATAACTATATTGGGATAGTTGGATCAGGTTATGAATAGTAACCTTACTCGTACGGAGCATCCAGATCCACAATGCATAGGATCTATGTTAGAAAACATTATATGAAAATTGCCTCTATCATTTAATGGGACTATAAACCCATTCATAGTGGAGTAGTGGATAAGTTCATTAAATAATTTATTTCTCACTTTGAGATGTAATGAACGAGAAAAGGTTGTCATGCCGATTTATCATCAATTAGGAGATGTGGATCAGTGGTGGTCATTAATTCAAAACACAAAGAAGTATGTAGAAATATATGAAATGTAATGGATGTATTTTAAGGAAATATTCTTATAAAAATACTTCCCTTGTGAATAGTGAGTAGATATAGAAAGATTGTTTCTGAATTGGAGGAAAAAAGAGGATTAAAATGTTGAAAAGTATGAAGATAACTTTACAAGGTTATCAATGAATTCTATGGACTATATAATTAATCCAAGGATAAAGTTTGATTGATTATTTTATGGTTTAAACCCATTATTTTTAAGGGATCTAGTCTCCCAATGTTTCTCATCATATGAAGATATAGTCTCATGTGCTATCAATATAGAAAATGAATTCTCTAATTCTTATGATTTTAAGTAAATGAAAGAGAATAATAGGGATGCTAAAAACTCTAGAAAAAGGAAATAAGGAAATGGGGAAGAATGGAAGAGCTGATGTTGCACCCTGTGATAATTCTGGGAAGAGACACCCACATACTTTCTTGAAGTGTATGAGTGTTTCTTAAAAGTGTGGAGAAAAATTACACCTATCCAAGAATTTTAGTGGAAGAAAGTATCTATCAATGTTCAATGCAACAATTGAAAGGAGAGGGTAAATTATGAAAATTATTGTCCTAGGCATCAAGGAAACATTCCCCTAAGAAGGCCAAGGGACTAAGGCCAAGATTATGCAATCACAACTATTGATATTAAAGTTCCTAATGATATTGTAGTAGGTACTTTAATTATTTCCTAAAACATAGCCAATTCTTTATTTGATTCTGGATCATCATAGTCTTTCATATATTTCAAGTTTTAAAATAAAATAAGATATTTCCAATTTGATTTAATAAGGTAGATTTTAGTCAAAATTCATAAGGGAAGTATCATTGCAACAAAGATGTTTCAGGAAGTCCCCATTAGGGTATTTGAATGTGCTTTATCTACCAATTTTATCATCATACCCATGATTGACTTTGATATGATCCTTAGTATGGATTGTACTTCAAATTATGATTCAAAAATATATTTTAAGAATAAGGAAGTTAAAATTTTTGAGAACGATGTGGAATCTCTTATATTTAGAGAGGAAACATCACCATCTGATTCTCATCTAGATTCACCCTCAGTAGCTCTATAGAATTAAATTCTTGGGGTGGATGAGAACTTGATATCTATGAGTGAGGAAAGAAATTTTCAAATTAGGGATGTACCTATTGTTAAATAATATATTGATTTTTTTCATAGGATTTACCTAGACATCCTCCAAAGAGGGATATTGAGTTCTCTATTAATTTAATCCCTAGTTCAAGGATTATATAAAATACTCCATATATAATGGACACTATAGAATTAGTAGAACTGAAGAAAAAACTAGAGTAATTGAGTGTTAAATGGTTTATTCACCCTAGTTTCTCTCTATGGGGTTCCCCTGTTCTGTTCATTAAAAAAAAGATGGATCTATAAGGTTGTGCATTGACTACAGGGAGATCAATGATGTTACAATAAATAAAACAAATCCCCTACCTTGCATTGATGATTTATTTGATCAACTTCATAGAGACTAATATTTTTTGAAGATTGAAATTTGATCTAGATATCATCATTTGCGAGTGAGGAGGGAAGATATTCTAAGGATAGCATTTTGAACTAGGTATGGACATTATGAGATTACTATAATTCCTTTTGGACTGACTAATGCACCCACTATTTTTATGGATCTAATGAATAGAGCTTTCAAGGAATATCTTGATGATTTTTTTGTGGTATTTATTGATTAAATCTTAGTATACTCTAAAATCTACGAAGATCATGGAAATCAATTGCATACTATTCTAAAGACACTTAGAAGAAATCAGAAGCTACAAAGATCATGAAAACCAATTGTGCACTATTATGTATACTCTTAGAAGAAATAAATTATATGAGAAGTTTAGTAACTGGGAATTTTGGATTTAATCAGTTTATTTTCATGGACACATTGTCTCTAAGGATGGAATATCTATTAATCATGTAAATACAAAGGCTATTCAAGAATGGCCTACTCCAACGAACATAAATGAGGAAGGTAGTTTTATTGGTTTAGTAGGTTATTATCATCATTTCATTCATAACTTCACCCATTTAGCCAACCCGTTAACCAAGCATACTCATAAAGAGGTCAGAAGTTCGTAATGAAAAAAGAATGAGAGGAATGTTTTGAATAATTAAAGAGGATATTAGTGAATGATATGATCCTGAATCTACTATTAGGGAATGGAGGATTTGTGATCTATATTCATGCATCAAATAAAGTACTTGGTTGTGTAATTATTCAGAATGATAGAGTTATTTCATATGAATCAAGGTAGTTAAAAATTCATGAACAATACTATCCTACTCATGATATTGAAATAAATGTTTTGATGTTTTCTCTAAAAATATGGAGACACTATCTCTACTGTGAAAGATGTGAGATATATATAGATCACAATAGTCTCAAATATATCTTTTCATAGAAAGAACCCAATATGAGGAAAAGGAGATGGATTTTACCTCTCAAGGATTATGATTTTTCTATACACTACCACCCAGGAAAGGAAAATAATGTATCTGATGCATTGAGTAGGAAGTAGCATAGAGTTTAAAATAAAATGACTATTGAAAGGGATCCTATATTCACATATCTTTTAAGGATGGACATGGTATTTATCAAAGAAGGTGAAATATCATAACTTTTTAATTGGTTTCCCAACCATATTTATTGGAAAGAATTAAAATTTCTTAGCCTGATAAAGGGAATCTTCAAAAAAATAGTGTTGTGAATGATGGGAAGTTGCAAGACTTATTATATGAAGATGGAATTCTGAAATTTGGTAATAGGATTTATGTTCTAGCTATACCCAAGCTAAAAAGTGATTTATTAGATGATTCCCATTGTTTGAATTTCTCTATACACCCTAGTAGCACTAAAATTTATATAGATTTGAAGGAACGTTTTTGTAGGACAACATGAAGCGAGAAATTGATGATTATATATCAAGATGTTTAGTTTATCACTAGGTGAAGGCTGAAAGAAAACATATTAGAGGATTCATGCAACCTCTACCTATTCCGACATAGAAATGGAATGGCATCACCATGGATTTTTTCTCTGAATTACCCAAAACTTCAAGAAACAATGATGTAATATGGGTAATTGTGGATCAAATTACAAAATCTACACATTTCCTCTCTATAAGAGATGATTTCCACTGGAGAAACGTGAACGAATCTATATCAATGATATTTTAAAAATTCATGTAGCACCTCTTTCAATGTTGTCTGATCGTGATCCTTGATTTACATTAAAATTTTGTAAATGTCATTAGAAATATTTGGATACTGATCTTTTTTGGAGTACTGCTAATCACCCTCAAACTGATTGGAAATTAGAAAGGATGATCCAAACTTTAGAAGACATGTTGAGATAATTATCACTTATTTTTCAAGTTATATGGGATCAGTATATACCTTTTATGGAGTTCTCCTACAATAAGAGTTTCCATTCAATAATTCAAATTGCACTATATAAAGCATTGTATGGAAAGAGATGTGGTACACCAACATATTGGGATGAAGTCGGTGAAAGGAAGATTTTTGGTTTAGATATTATGAAGGAAAAAATGAAGTTAAAGTCTATTAAAACCCATATCAAAGCATCTCAAAGAAGAAAAAAGAGATAAGTTGATAATTGAAGGAAGGATTTGGAATTTCAAGTGGGAGGTCATGTTTTCATAAAAGTATCTCCATGGAAGAGAGTTATAAGATTTTTGAAGGCAGGGAAATTGAACCCTAGGTACATTTTTCACTTTTGAAATTATGGAGAGAGTTGGAAGTGTGTCTTATCATTTGGAAATACCGCCAAGCCTTTCTAAAGTACACAATGTGTTACATGTATCATTGTTGAGGAAGTACATTCCAGACTTAATGCATGTCCTGGCTTTTGAAGGTATATAATTGGAACCTAAAATATGTTACTCTGAAGAGCCTATCTAGATTCTGACTCTATGGAACATTTTTTGAGGAATTAGATGAAACGACTGGAAAATGTACTTTGGAAAGATCATAGAATTGAAGAATCAACATGGGAGCCTGAGGAGATTATGATGAAGAACTTCCAAAACATTTTTTTGAGGTAACATTATAGTAATTTTAAGGATGAAATTTTTTGTAATTGTGGGAGAATGTAGAACCCTAAGGATTTATAAATAAATTTCATGGTTAATTAATTAAACACTAAGTCTCTATAAAACACCTCTTTGTTATAACCTAGATAGTGAACATAATTTTTCCACCATTGTGATTTGAATTTCAAAAAATTGATATACACAGTTGTGTTCTGTATGATATCTAAGTTCTAATAATACAAACATATTTTTTTGAATATTAATATGCCCCTTATGTATAGTAAATCACATTATTACTTTATTGTCTTGAGGTTATAAGATAATGAGATCTTGATTAGTTTTTCATGGTGATATAAAATGAATTACAGTTTTAAAATTGTTATTTTTTGAATAAATTATGATGAAATTAATCATATTTATAAAATTATTTTCAAAAAATAGAGTTCATTTTTTAATTATACACATCAAAAAATAGTTTTTCTGAATTTTTGGGATTTTTCTAAAATACTCAAATTTTTTATGAATATAAAAATACGATAATTTACCATATATATACATTATCAATTAAATTCACTATTACTAGAATCATGGATGATGTAATCACACTTTTTTCTAACTCACATGCACTTATTACTATAATGGGTCACATGAATAAATGTTATTGGTTGTCTTGATGGAAGTAAATAAATAATGAATAAGATATTCAAAAATCACCTCTCTCCTCCACTATAAAAACCCCTCCTCACTCTCTCTTATATTCACCCCTATAAAAAATTTTCCTAGTATAAATTCTGCTCAAATATACTCCCAGTATCCTCCTCCATGTCTATTAGCCCTTGGTCTCATAAAAAGACAAAACCTCTCCCCTAAAGAGGCTCTCAATGAAGATAACTTCAAGAGGTAAATTCCACTTTTCATTTCTTTTATTTTGAGTTCCATCCTTTTATTTTTCATCATTCACATACTTTCATCCAAATTTTTTTATGACTCTAGTACATCACATATACTATAGTTTTTTTATGATAATGGAATAATTCATCATCATCTCTCTTTTCCCCTTCTTTTATACTAGAAATGAAAACATCATCTAAGATGTGATAATTTATCACATTCAAGGACGACGGGTCTTCAATTTCTATTAACATCTTTAATTCTGGTCATTAAACCATTTTTATGTTTTAAAAAAACTAAAATATTTGTATTATAACTTATTTAAGGTTCAATAATATTTTTTTACACATAATATTAATTTATATGAGTTCATAGTGATCAAAACTGCCAATTAACCCAAATAATTATCATTAATGTTTTATAAAATGATTCATCTTCACTCCCAATAACCAAATGAATTTTATAACCATGTAATATTATGTATATAAACAAATAAAATACAACAACTATTCTGGATAAAAATTCTCAACTTACATGTTTATCCTTACATGTATATAAGAAAACGGGTCATGAATACCAAGGAAGAAAACTATCCTAAACAATAAAATTGAACCTCTTAAACCCATCAAGAAGGCCATGAATGAAATTAATAAGGATATAATAAATAAATTACATAATTAAGAGTTCTTTAAATATTAGTGAATGAATTTAATTTCATTATCCAGGATACTAAGATCAAGTGAAGAACACAATTGGACTTAAGGTAAGGGTTTTCCACCCAAACCTCCATTTTCATTCGAGTTACTCTTATTCTCTACTTACCTTAATTAAATTCTTATTTATTCACATTTTCTCCTCATAAATTCTGTTTTAATGTTCTATATAAGTGTACCAACTATAATACTACTTTCATTTATGGGGAGTTATATGTTTTAAAAGGATCTTTCAAAAATTCTTCCTGAAATACAAGCCCAATTTAAGGGAATTTCTCACATTCTAACCTATTTTTAAGGGCACTCTATAATCTATTTTTGTCAACCATTACCTTTCTAAAAAAACTCAATTTACATTTAAAATACTATCTTACTTCACTTCTGGTTTTATATAAATAATTTTCCAAAATAACTCCTTTTTCAAAGTAAAAGAGTATTTATCTAAATAATTACTCTATGATTTTATATGAGTATCTTCATCTATTTCAACACTATTTTTGATTCTTATATATTATTGGAATTATTATTTTCTAATATAATCATCAATATTTATTTTAATGTATTTTTATTAGTTTTACTATATATGTACTATCTTAAAACCATTCACCACTTTACTCTGAATGGTAAGTGTTTGTGCTTAATGTTCAGGGAAAGTTATTTAAATTTCATATGTTAGTTTCAATATGAATTTATATATTGTTTATGTTTTTACCTGTTCATATAAGGAATTCATTTGACTTATTAAGTGATTGGTGGGACCTACTATTTCTCCTTGATGTATCAGTAGGTCTCATAATACAACCTATGGTCTTGGCACGAGGCCTTGACAAATTGATTATTTATGGTCTTAGAATGAGGCCTTGATGGTATGGTTATGATGTCTGGAATTATTCATTCCATCATTATGAAACTAGTAATTTAAATTTCATGTGGTTATTTCACTAGAAGAATTCCCTTGATTATGCTTTATAATGGTATTATTTACTCAGCTCGTATTCCTACCATAATGTGTTCACATTTATTTTTAAAGGCAAGTGTTTTTAGTTATTCACCATGCCTAATGGTTATGTTTGTAATATCATCCACTGTATGGATTATCCTTACATAGAATTTGAGCTCACCATTTTCTTACATTTTATTTTCCAAGGACATGAAGAGGTACATTATGAATAACAAGAAGGGATAACCTATGTGTTTTGGATGTTGTTAAATGAATTTATATATTGTTTTTTCTTTCAAATTGTAATGTTGAACTTAGGTATATATCTGGTTTTCCAAATTTATTAAACTATTCATTCCTTAGGGATAATAATTTCTTGTAATCATGAAAATTTAATGAAATTAGGTACTAGCTCTGGGAAACTGAGGTCGGGACTTTACAAATTATTTAAATTTATATTTATTTTAATATTTTTAATATCATTTATTTGTTATCCCCATTAATAATATAATTACTACATCGATTTTGTGTAATTATTTAATATACTTATTTTTTGAATAGATATTTAAAATACAATACTATAATAAAGAAAAATCCTCTAGATTTCATAACAATTCTTATAATCGAATATAACTTCTGTAAAATCCTAATTTAAAAATGGCATGGTTATGAAAACATGAATGTGAAAACATTAACATAACTTTAAATAAAATATTATAAATGTCATAATCATTTAAATATGGCTCAAACTAGTCAATAACATGAACCTTGGATGATTATGGTCTCGATATAATCATTCAATAAGATTTGGACACGTTTTTGTGTCTTTTAATGGTATTATTATTTTAATAAAAATTATTTTATTGCTTTTCCATCAATTAAATAATTTCTACATCATCAAGGTATAAGACTTTATGGAAATTATATATTTCCTAAAAATTAAAAATAAATTATTATGATAAATAAAAACATTTAATATTTCAAATAACTATTTATAATCTAATTTATCTTCTTTATAACCATATATTGAAAATGATATGGTTATTAAAATTTGGGTGAGACATATTTAACTTTTCTTTAAATTAAATAAATTAAATGTCCTAATCTCATACAAGTGGCTTCCAAAGGATACTATATTGACCTAAGGATTCATTAGGTATAAAAAAACTCATACAATGGTATTAATAAATATACTTGGTTAATTTTATAATATTATTTTTACCCTTAATTACTCAATTTACCCTTATACTGAATTAATAAAAATTGTCGAAGTTACTCTTTATGATTCCCAAATAATAAAAGAAAGATATTTACCAAATATTGACCTACTGATCTAAAATAGGGAATCAATTTTTCAAAATTCAAAACACGAACATTTCAATTATTAATTTAAACATAATCTCATTTTCTGAATGAGAAAAGTAGTTTTAATGTTAAAAAATTGCAAATGATTGAAATGGTTTAACATCTAAATTCAATTTAAAAATAATTACAATGACCTAAATTGTATTAATTGAGAAGAATATATTCTATTTATATGTTTAGATGATTCAATAATATAATTTAACCATATAAATTATTTCAATGAAAGAATTTGTTTTTAATTAAAATTCAGTATATTTTTACTATTCCTCAAAACTTCCAAGATATCTAAAAAATATCAAAAATTAATCCAAATTAAACTTTTATATCTCTCATTTAAAGAATTTTTTTATGTTGTCATATAAAAAATATTAATGTGTCAAAATTTTAATTAAAAAAGGGTTATCCATTCACTACTACAACTTGTCCTTTTATCAGCGCTAAAAACCGACATTAACAGTTCTAGAAAAGCACTGTTAATGCCAGTGTAGATAAAGGGGGGATCCCCTTTATCAGTACTCTAAAAAGCACTGATAAAGTGGACCCCACCCTATCTATGTTGTCATTAATAGTGCTTTTCTAGCGCTGTTAAAGGTGTGACTTTATCAGTGCTACCTCGAGTGCTGATAATAGGGCCCTTTATCAGCACTCTTTTAGCGCTATTAAAGGTGTCCTTTATCAGCACTCAAAAAATCACTGATAAAGACACCTTCCCCTGCACCTGCACAACCAGCACATACACACTTGCACAAATCAGCACACCTGCACAAAATAGCACCTAAACACCTACACAAAATAACACCCGCACATAATATTTTGACAAACAATGCTATATACATTTACTTAACATCATGAATACAAAAAAAACACTGATATATACATTTAAAACAATGTTTTACATGGTTACAATTACAATTATCCAACAATAGTTATAAACATTAATGTTTCATCATTTCATATCTGTGATCCGCTCTCAAAAATTTTCGTCCACAGTATTTTTTGCCAAACAAAGCATCCGAACTCAAGGAAAAAAATTCACCTATATAAGAAAACAAATATTATGTTAGTAATACAATAATGAAATAAATTAAAATATTAATATGAAAGAATACATTAATATGGAAATGTAAAACTAAAATATGGAAATGATAAACTCAAATTTTTTCATTCTGATAAAAATGAAAGGGAATAATGTAAAATCAATATGTTTTTGTATGATTTATCTCATTTAATAAATACTAATTCTTTATCTAATGAAAAGATTTACCGGTCACACCATGCATCATATTTATGGGTAGTTTATTCTTACAAATCACAAATGACTCATGGATCATTTTTCTAAGGTATCAAAACAATCCGAATGCATTTGCTCAGTTTTCCCTATGTCACTTGTGTTGTTTTCTAAAGTTTATGTCAATTTGAAACTGATATCAGACACTTTTAGCCATACCAGTCACACCGTGTGTCGGATTTAGGTGCGGTAAATTTTTACACGTCACAAATGACTCATGGATCATTTTCCTAAAGTATCAAAACAATCCGAACACGTTTGATTGGTTTTCCGTATGTCACTTGTGTTGTTTTCTAAAGTTAATGTCAATTTGAAACTGATATCAGACACTTTTAGCCATACCGATCACACCATGCCTCATATTTAGGTGAAGTCAATTCATACACCTCACAGATGACTCATGGGTCATTTTCCTAAAGTATTAAAAAAATCTGAATGCTTTTTCTCAGTATTCCGTATGTCACTTGTGTTGTTTTCTAAAGCTAATGTCAATTTCAAACTGATATCAGACACTTTTAGCCACACCGGTCACACCATGCGTCGGATTGAGGTGTGGTCAATTCATACACATCACAAATGACTCATGGATCATTTTCCTAAAGTATCAAAACAATCCGAACGCATTTGATCGGTATTCCATATGTCAGTAGTGTTGTTTTCTAAAGTTTATGTCAATTTGATGCTGATATCAGACACTTTTAGCCATATTGGTCACACCATGTGTCGTATTGAGGTGTGGTTGATTCTTACACCTCAAAAATGACTAATGGATCATTTTTCTAAAGTATCAAAACAATCCGAATGCATTTTCTTGGTATTTTGTATGTCATTAGTGTTGTTTTCTAAAGTTAATGTCAATTTCAAACTGATATCAGATACTTTTAGCCATATCGGTCACATAATGTGTCGTACTGAGGTGAAGTTTATTCGTACACGTCGAAAATGACTCATGGATCGTTTTCCTAAAGTATCAAAATAATCCTAATGCATTTTCTCGGTTTGTCGTATGTCACTTGTGTTGTTTTCTAAAGTTTATGTCAATTTGAAACTGATATCAGACATTTTTAGCCATACCGGTCACACCGTGCATCGGATTGAGGTGAGGTCGATTTTTACACATCAAAAATGACTCATGGATTGTTTTCCTAAAGTATCAAAACAATCCAAACATGTTTTCTTGGTATTCAATATGTTAGTAGTGTTGTTTTCTAAAGTTTATGTCAATTTGAAACTGATATCAGACACTTTTAGCCATACCAGTCACACTGTGTATCGGATTGAGGTGTGGTTGATTCGTACACGTCAAAAATGACTCATGGGTCATTTTACTAAAGTATCAAAACAATCTGAATGTGTTTTCTTGGTATTCCGTATGTCAGTAGAGTTGTTTTCTAAAGTGAATGTCAGTTTCAAACTGATATCAGACACTTTTAGCCATACCAGTCACACCGTGCGTCAGATTGAGGTGAAGTTGATTCGAACACGTCACAACTGACTCATGGATCCTTTTCCTAAAGTATCAAAACAATCCGAACATGTTTGCTCAGTTTTCTGTATGTCACTTGTGTTGTTTTCTAAAGTTTATGTCAATTTGAAACTGATATCAGACACTTTTAGCCATACCGATCACACCGTGCGTCGGATTGGGGTTTGGCTAATTCATACACATCAAAAATGACTCATGGATCATTTTAATAAAGTATAAAAACAATCCGAATTTTTTTTCTCAGTTTTCCATATGTTACTTGTGTTGTTTTCTAAAGTTAATGTCAATTTGAAACTGATATCAGACACTTTTAGCCATACCAGTCACACCGTGCATCGGATTGAGGTTCGGTCAATTCGTACACCTCAAAAATGACTCATGGATAATTTTCCTAAAGTATCAAAACAATCCAAATGTGTTTGCTCAGTATTATGTATGTCACTTGTGTTGTTTTCTAAAGTTAATGTCAATTTCAAATTGATATCAGACACATTTATCCATACAAGTCACACCGTGCGTCGGATTGAGGTGTGGTTGATTTATACACATCAAAAATGACATATGGATTGTTGTCCTAAACTATCAAAACAATCCAAACGTTTTTTCTTGGTATTCTGTATGTCAGTAGTGTTATTTTCTAAAGTTAATGTTAATTTCAAACTGATATCAGACACTTTTAGCCATACTGGTCACACCGTGCATCAGATTGAGGTGCGGTCAATTTGTACACATCACAAATGACTCCTGGATCATTTTCCTAAGTATAAAAACAATACGAATGCATTTTCTTGGTATTCTGTATGTCAGTAGTGTTGATTTCTAAAGTTTATATCAATTTGAAACTGATATCAGACACTTTTAGCCATACCGGTCACACCGTGCATCAGATTGAGGTGTTGTTGATTCTTACACATCAAAAATGACTCATAGATCGTTTTCCTAAAGTATCAAAACAATCCGAATGCGTTTTCTAAGTTTGTCATATGTCACTTGTGTTGTTTTCTAAAGTTTATGTCAATTTCAAACTGATATCAGACACTTTTAGCCATACCGGTCACACCGTGCATCGGATTGAGGTGCGGTAGATTCTTACATGTCACAAATGACTCATGGATCGTTTTCCTAAAGTATCAAAACAATCAAAATGTGTTTTATTGGAATTCCGTATGTCATTATTGTTGTTTTCTAAAGTTTATATCAATTTGACACTGATATCAGACACTTTTAGCCATACCGGTCACACTGTGCGTCAGATTGAGGTGCATTCAATTCGTACACATCAAAAATGACTCATGGATCATTTTCCTAAATTATCAAAACAATATGAACGTTTTTTCTTAGTTTTTTGTATGTCACTTTTGTTGTTTTCTAAAGTTTATGTCAATTTCAAATTGATATCAGACACTTTTATCCATACTAGTCACAACGTGCATCGGATTGAGGTGTGGTTGATTCTTACACATCATAAATGAATCATGGATCGTTTTACTAAAGTATCAAAACAATACAAACGTTTTTGCTCAGTATTCCGTATGTCAGTAGTGTTTTTTTCTAAAGTTAATGTCAATTTCAAATTGATATCAGACACTTTTATTCTTACCGGTCACACCATGCATCGGATTGAGGTGAGGTCAATTCTTACACATCAAAAATAACTCATGGATCGTTTTCCTAAAGTATCAAAACAATCCGAATGTGTTTTCTCAGTATTCTATATGTCAGTAGTGTTGTTTTCTAAAGTTTATGTCAATTTGAAATTGATATCAGACACTTATAGACATATTGGTCATACCATGCGTCGGATTGAGGTGTGGTTGATTCTTACACGTCACAAATGACTCATGGATCTTTTTTCTAATGTATCAAAACAATCCTAACGCATTTTCTCAGTTTTCCTTATGTCACTTGTGTTGTTTTCTAAATTTAATGTCAATTTCAAACTGATATGAGACACTTTTAGCCATACTGGTCACACTGTCTGTCTAATTGAGGTGCGGTTGATTCGTACACGTCACAAATGACTCATGGATCGTTTCCCTAAAGTAACAAAACAATCCGAATGCATTTTATATTTTTTTCCATATGTCAGTAGCTCATAAGAGTCTCTCATTAAGTTATTCTTTACTAGAAACTCAAATCATTTCTAAAACCATTTTTCATAATCCAAGGATATGAAACATAAGAAAGGGTGATCATAGATGCTCAATAAGTTTAAATAAAATAGATATCAATGATCATATAAAGATAACATAAGTAGTATGAATTCACCTTCATTGTCCTATTTTTTACATTCTTCAATCAGGTACAATGCCCATTCGTTTCTAAACACATCTATAGAATCTTGTGGACAGGATTTTGTTAGGTCCACATGGCTGAATACCCTGAGAGGGGGGTAAATTAGGGTATGACTAATTTAAAATTAAAGCTCGTTCTGATCTTGTTTCGCTATTAAGAAAAACACTCTTCTCTCTCTTTCCTGTTTCACAATATAAACAGAAAGTAAAGCAAGAACAGGACACAACAATTTTACTTGGTTCACCACTAAGGGCTACGTCCAAGGAGCATACGCTGACAGGTTGTTGGTCATAACAAATTCCACTAAACTTCACTAGATATGCAGTAAAAGGTTTGGGCACAATCACTTTGTCCCAAGCTCACTGCCTTTACAAGGTTTAGGGTCAGATCACTGCTGTCCCAAGGGTCACTCCCTGTTTCTCTCTCTCTGGATCACTGCCGGTGGAGAGGATCACCTTCTTCCTCTTCCTTTGCTCACAGCTATGGAAAGGATCCACTCACAGTTTATAAATCTATAGGTCTCTTCATTTTCATGAAGGAATGCATCTTCCTCTGTATGTAGATTCTCTGTTAAAGTCCAACTTTCACCCGTAGATGAATCTCTCTTTGCACTGAAGGTATTGGGAAAACTTCCAGCTTCCACGCAGCCCAAAAACACTACTGGAACAACAACCTTACTTGGCGCGCAAGTCTAATCTGGTGCGCAAGTATCGGCACGCAAGTCACAATTGGCGCGCAAGTCTACCTTAGACACTTGCGCGACACAAGCTTCCACAACTCCAAACTTGCGTAACTCACTTCCCTTTACACCGAATCCAATATTGGCGCGCAACCAACAACAACCACCCTTCTTAAAATCTGGCACGCAAGTCCCACTTGCATGACACACCACCACTTGCGCGACCACCACACCTACGCGGCGGGGGCTCTAATTTTTCAAAGTGTTGAACTCCGTTGAGAAATGAGGAGGGGTGGTCTAGTATTTATAGGCAATTTGACCACCCTGCACGATGGCGCGCAAGTCTCAGTGTGCAAGTCTCTTCCCCTGCAAGTCACTTGCGCGACCCACTTCAAAACTTGCGCGAACCTCTTTAATTTGCCATATTTTGACGTTCTGATATTGAAAAACAACAGGCACGCAAGTTTCCAATCTTCCTAGGCACCAGCGCGCAATTCCTTTCTCTTGGCGCGCAAGTCACCTGTGCGACCAACTTAATACTTGCACGACCCTTATCCCTTTGCCATGTTTTGATGATATGATCTTGAAAAACATATGGCGCACAAGTTTTCAAGACATCAAGTACACAGTGCACAAGTCCCTTTGTGAAAAAACACTTTTCTTCATTTGTCGATTTTCAGGCCCAAAAATTTGGAAAACACTGGAAAACGGCGCCACCATGTATCTATTCTTTTTGTACCGCCTCCAGATCATCCATTCCTTTGACAACATTCTTGAATCAAACATTGATCGTTAACCACCTCTCTTGAACTCAACATGCCACCATGAAATCCCCTTTGTCAACAAATTTTTATGTCATGGTTTGCTTCGTCAATAATCACAGCACAGTTGTCCACTTTTTTAACAAACACAATAACCTCAAAAATTCTTCAATGATACCTTGAGGGATTTTTTCCCAACAATATCCCCCTTTGGGTTTGTTGAAAACTCTTCGATAAAAAGATACATCGTTAAATATTTATCCACCATTCACCCAAATGCGATTCTGATAGCGATCAAGGATTTACTCAACACATACTCTAAGCCCACATGAGCAATGCTCAATGTGAGAAACAAGAGTAAATGAAAAGTTCATCAATGAATCACTTCATCTCTTACACCCATTGTTGACACTAAACTGATACCAATTTTCACCAAACTGATACCAATTGTTGGAAATATTCTTCCAACACCACTCATCTTCTTTTATCATGATCCTCAGCTATCATGATATCTATTCTTTGATCGATCACTTATATCATCGTCAGATTTAATACTCTCCCCCTTTATGCTCACATCTTCAACTCTTGTCAGCTTAAAAACCTCTTTAGCCCTATTTCCTTTATTATCCAAGCTAAGCTCTGACTAAGCACATTCAAATAGCTTCATCTCCCCCTATCTGGATGCTCCACCGGTCAGCTTCTCCCCATATCATTCATGATTTATCAAATAGCCACACTGTCTCCCCCTTGAACAATCACTATTTTCTCCCCCTTTGTCAACGCACCCGAAGATCGCTCCTTTGTAGTCTGTAACAGAGTAGAGAATACATTTCATCACATTATGGAAAACCACATCAGACCTCGGGGAGAGTGGGTGGTTCCACATCCACACTATTTCATGTGTGGGGAGTCGACTGAACTCCCAGATCCAGTCGATGTCTTTAAAATGCTTCCTTGGGTAAGGACTTTGTCAGACTGTCTGCAACCTGTAGCTCTGTAGGCACATACTCCAACTTCATGATTCTCTGCTCAACTTTCTCCTTGATAAAATGATACTTTATCTAAATGTGCTTTGTCCTTGAGTGATGGATGGGATTTTTGCTGAGATTTATAGCACTTGAGTTATTGCACTAGATTCTGATCAGAGACTTCACTTCAACTCCCATATCTTCAAGCTGTTGCTTCATCCAAAATAACTGTGTACATGCTTGAGTGGCCGCAATATACTCAGCTTATGCGGTACTCAATGAAATGCAATCTTTATTCTTTCTTAGCCAAGAAATACACAATCCACCAAGATAGAATTAACCACCTGATGTTGATTTTATATCATCCGCTGAACTGTTCCAGTCTGCATCAGTATACCCCAATAACTCTGTCTGAGATTTGTCAGTATATTTTAAGTCGAAATCCACTATGCCCTGGATATACCGAAGTATTATTTTCACTACAAGCATGTGGATTTCCTTGCGATTACTCTGATATCTCACTGCTTGGCATGTGGAGAAAATAATATCAGGCCTTATCGCGGTCAATTACAACAAGCTTCCAATAATTTTCCTGTATTATGTGATATTAACTGCCTTTCCATCTTCATCTTTTGATAATTTCATTCGGGTAGCAATCGGAGTCTTCATTTCCTTGGAATTCTCCATTCCAAACCTTCTAGGAACCTCCTTGGAATATTTAGATTGAGAAATGAATGTTCCATTCCTTCCTTGTGTCACCTGTAGACTAAGGAAAAATGTTATCTCTCCAATCATTAACATTTCAAACTCATTTTTCATGAATTCGGAAAACTTTCTGCACTGAGCTCCATCTAATCCGCCAAAAATTATGTCATCGATATACACCAGCACCATCATCCTTTGATTACTGTTAATGCTGAAATAGATATTGTAATCAACTCCTCCATGCTAGAAACCAAGCTTCTTAAAGTACTGATCAAGTCATGAGTATCATGACCTTGGTGCTTGTTTCAGCCCATACAAAGCCTTATTCAGCCTACAAACTTTGTTCTCATCCTCATGAATGAGAAAACCATCTGGCTGCTCAATATACACCTCCTCTTCCAGAACACCATTCAAGAATGCAGATTTGACATCCATCTGGAACACTTTGAACTTTCTTTGCACTGCTATGGAAAAAAATAATCTGATTGTCTCCAGCCTTGCAACCAGTGAAAATGTCTCATCAACATCTATTACCTCTATCTGGGAGTATCCCTTGCACACTAGTCGTGCTTTGCTCCGAATCACTGTCTCATATTCATTCATCTTATTGTGATAGACCCATTTAGTCCTTATGACATTTTTTTCTGCTAGACTCGAAACAATATCCCATGTTTGGTTCTTCTCAATCAGATCAAGCTCTTAATTCATAGCCTGACCCCAGTTTTCATCTCCAGCTACATCTGAAAAACATTTTGGCTCCACCAGAGATAAAAACGATGTTTTCTATAATGATTTCATTCTTCAATTCTGAACTGGAGCTGTCTGATCACCAATGATATTCTTCCTGTCAATTTTAGCTTGACTCTTTGGCTTCCTTACAGACACATATTTGACACTTTCTTGTTCATCATCAGTACCTTATTCTGAGTCAGCCTCTGCCACTTCTGCTCCCATTGTGTTGCTTACCTCATCATCACTTTCATTCAGAAACTGTTCACTGGGTCATTGAGTGTTCTATTCATTTTCAACTATAGTGACATCATTGCTCTCAACAGTTTTTTCCAACCTCTTGTTGAAACATTTATATACTTTGCTTTTCCCTGAGTAGCCAAGGAATATCCCCTCATATCCTCATGACTCAAACTTCCTATGATTTTCTTTGTTGATAATGAAGCACTTACTACCAAAGATTCGAAATTATTTCATCATTGTCTTCTTTCCGTACCACATTTCATACGAAGTCTTCCCTTCCTTCAGACATAACAGAGACCTGTTCGAAATATAGACCAATGTCAAAACTATTTCCTTCCAAAATTTCTCTGGTAGGTCATTTTCAATAAGCATCATCTTGGCCATGTTATTGATGATCCGATTTCTCCTCTCAAGCACTCCATTATTTTGGTGAGTTCTCACTGATGAAACTTGATGTCTTATCCCGTTTTTCTTGAGATAGTTTTCAACTTGACTGTTTGTGAATTCCATACCGTTTTCAGTATGAAACTTTTGAATTTTCTACCCAAGCATCCTTTCTGATTCCCTTTTGTAATACTTTATGCAACTGAACACCTCTATTTTATGGGTAACGACAAATACCCAGGTCATTCTTCTATAATCATCAATGAAAAGAACATAGCACCTTTTCCCATTTATAGATCATGGTGAGATAGTTCCACATACATCAGCATGCACCAATTCGAGTACTCTAGTTGATTTCTGTTCCTTTGGAATTTATGTCTTTCTAATGATCTTCCCTTGTTGGCAAGCATCACACGTATGAGTGTGATCACGTGATAGTTTGGGAAGGTCTCTATCAGCATCACACTTTACCAGATCTTCCATCGATGGTCGGCATAGATGACCAAGTCACTTATGCCACAACTGGTTTTCTACTTCTCTGGATAAAATACACGTATCTTCTTCCCCACCTACAAGGTAAAGATTTCCCTTTGTCCTTTTTCCCTGTAGAATAACTACTCCATCTTTTCCTTTCATAATTCACATCTTCTTGGTAAATCGAATAGAGTTCCCAGAGTCACATAGCTGACTGAAACTGAGCAAGTTATGACTAAGACCCTCTACTACCAAGACATCAGCACATCTCATTTCTTTTCCCCCAAATTTGGACTTTCCGGAACCAACAATCTTCATCCCTTCATCATTTCCAAACTTGAAAACTCCTTCTTTGTCAAATTTTATGCATGTAATGAGATCCTTGTTCCCTGTCATATGGAATGTGAAACCACTATCAAGGATCCATATTCCTGAATGATCTAAAGATTTAAGGTAAATTTCTACAACAACTGCCTTTTCTTCTTTCTTTTTCTTTGTCCATACTATTTCCTTCACACTAGGGATAGATTGAGACTTTTTTTATTTCTCAGAGTATGATGTACCAACTTCATCTTGCAAAGCCGTAAATCTATTCTGAATTTTTAACTCACCTGTGGATTTATTGATCTACTGCTTGTGAATGTTTTGATTCTACTTTGGCTCATTTCTCTATATGGTTAAATTATAGTACCTAGACATGTGTCCAAATCCTCCACACCAAAAACAATTTCCTTCAAAATATGTTCTTGAAAACCGTTCTCTATTTGGATACCACCTCTGTTCTTGTTCCCTTCGATATCTCTTGGCTATGGAACAGACATATTGTGAATGTCTCATCTTCCCGCAACAATAACACCCGATATATGGTGCATTCCTTTATGGTACTTTAGTACTTCGAGTTTCCCCTTGGGATCTTTGAATATTCTGATTTTTATTTATGCCTAAATCAACCTTCAATCTTGGGACTGGTGCTTGCAGTCTGACCTCAATTATCATGGATTCTTTTTATTAAGCCCTAAAACATCCTTAACTTCTGAGCTCAATTGTTGCTTCTTCCCTGGTTAACTACTAGGCTCCTCTTTCATCTTTTCAATCTTCGTAACAACCTGCCTTCCTAGGAATGTGTTAGGAATCAAAGGTTTTTCCTGGTCTTTGACTTTTCTCCATATACCGACAACTTCCTCTTCAAGCTCTTTGATTCACTTAACGTGATATTTCAATTTTATGTTCAAGCCATCGATCTCCCTTTTCTGTTCTTCAATCTTGAGATTATGCTCATCAACCTTTTCTATGCTCTCTGGACTTGAATACTTAAGGTTTTCAATTTCTTTTACAAGCTCAAACTTCTCATCTTCGAGCTGTTGCATGTAGAGTTTGGCATCATGTATCACCTTGTTGGATTTCTTTGTTTTTTCTCTCCAAATATCTATCTCTTCAAGAGCTGCTTCTAATTCAGTTTCCATGTCAACTCTACCTTCAATTTATTCTTCTTCTTCATCAGCGTCGGTTTCTTCCTTTTCTTGAGCACTACTGACAATAGCCACCATTGCATTTTGTCCATGATCTTTACAATTTTCAAACTCCTCAACCTCTTCATCCTCAGACTCATCTGAACTGTCTATTTCTTGTGAAAGAAGGTTCTTCTTCTTGAAGAAATTTCTCTTGAATTGTTTCTTCCCTTTCACAAATGTTGAAGACTTCTTATTGGGAATTTCGACTTTTTCATCATCATTATCGTTATCTTGAATCTTTTTGGAGCACCTTGCTACAAGATGACCAACCTTTCCTCATCGAAATCATGCTAGTGGAAGTTTCCCTTTAAACTTTCCTTTTCCTCTTTGCAGATTTGAAGAAAGAAATGACATCACCTCATCTGTCTCTTCTTCTTCTTGAAAATATTCAATGATGAGCTTCTTCATGGCCTTAAATGCCATCTATTTGGATTTCCCCTTTTCCACAGCCTCGTAATCATCATTCCTCATCTCATATGCAACCAAGGTACTGTGAAAATTGTACAATGTCATCTATTTGGGATCTTTATCTTCTAATACTGGAACAGTCAGATTGAAATGAGGTGGAAGCTTCCTCAAGATGCGCTTTATGATCTTTATGTCTTCAATGACTTCACCAAGTCCTCACATATCTTCCACAAAAATATTTACCCTGTCAAATAATGCATCAACAGACTCATTCAGGTTCATCTTTAGATCTTCATACTTATTCCATAGCACTTGCAGCTTTGCCTCTCTGACCTTTGTATCTCCTTCATATATATTCAATAGTTTTTCCCACATAGCATGTGACATTTTGCATGACATCACCTTTGTGTATATGGGATTGGAAAGGGCTCCCCCTAAGGAATTGATTTCTTTTGCATCTCCATACAACTCTCTATGCTCAGCTTCTGATAATGCACCACTATTAATATCAGCTGTGATACCATGCATAGCTGCTGAAAACACATCCATTCCCAAAGATCGGAAATAGTGTTGCATTCGATTCTTCCATATCTTAAAATTACATCTGTCGGAGATTGTAATCCCTTTATGATTAGTGACCTCCATTGAGAGAAGAAAAAATATCAACCTTTCCCTATGATACCAATTGTTAGGTCCACAAGGCTGAATACCCTGAGAGGGGGGGTAAATCAGGGTATGACTAATTTAAAATTAAAGTATGTTCTGATCTTGTTTCACTGTTAAGAAAAACACTCTTCTCTCTCTTTCCTGTTTCACAATATAAAAAGAAATTAAAGTAAGAACAGGACACAATAATTTTACTTAGTTCACCGCTAAGGGCTACGTCCAAGGATCTTACGCCGACAGGTTTCCGGTCATACCAAATTCCACTAAACATCACTAGATGTGGATTACAAGGTTCGGGCACAGTCACTATGTCCCAGGCTCACTTCCTTTACAAGGTTTAGGGTTAGCTCACTACTTTCCCAAGGTTCAGTCCTTGTTTCTCTCTCTGTGGATCACTACCGGTGGAGAGGATCACCTTCTTCCTCTTCCTTTGATCACTGCTATGGAAAGGATCCTCTCAAAGTTTATAGACCTGTAGGTTTCTTCATTTTCATGAAGGAATGCATCTTCCTCTGTATGTAGATGCTATGTTGAAGTCCAACTTTCACCTGTAGATGAATCTCTCTTTGCACCGAAGGTATCGGGAAAACTTCCAACTTCCACGCAGCCTGAAAACACTATTGAAACAATAACCTTACTTCGCATAAAAGTCTAATCCGGCATGCAAGTATCGGCACACAAGTCACAACTGGAGCAAAAGTCTACCTTAGAAACTTGTGCGACACAATATTCCACAACTCCAAACTTGCACGACTCACTTCCCTTTACGCCCAATCCAATATTAGCGCGCAACCAACAACAACCGCCCTTCTTCAAATCTGGAGATCAAGTCCCACTTGGGTGACACACCACCACTTACGCAACCACCACACCTGCACGGAGGGATATCTTATTTTTCAAAGTGTTGAACTTCATTGAGAAATGAGGAGGGGTGGTCTAGTATTTATTGGCAATTTGACCACCCTGCGCGATGGCGCACAAGTCTCCCTCGGTGCACAAGTCTCGACACACAGGTCTCTTCCCCTACAATTCACTTGCGCGACCCACTTCCAAACTTGCGCGAACCTCTTTCCTTTGCCATATTTTGAAGTTATGATCTTGAAAAAAAATAGGCGCACAAGTTTCCAATCCTCCTAGGCACCAGCGCACAAGTCCTTTCTCTTGGCGCGCAAGTCACCTGTGCGACCAACTCAATACTTGCGCGACCCTTATCCCTTTGACATATTTTGATGATCTGATCTTGGAAAACATATGGCGCGCAAGTTTTCAAGCCATAAAGTACACAGCATGCAAGTCCCTTTGCCAAAAACCACTTTTCTTCATTTGTCGATTTTCCGGCCCAAAAATTTGGCAAACACTAGAAAACGGCGCCACCTTGTATCTGTTTTTTTTTGTACCGCCTCCAGATCATCCATTCCTTTGACGACGTTCTTGAATAAAACATTGATCGTTAACCACAACTCTTGAACTCGACATGCCACCATTAAATCCCCTTTCTCAACAAATTTTTATGTCATGTTTTGCTTCATCAACAATCACAGCACAGTTATCCACTTTGTCAACAAACACAATCACCTCAAAAATGCTTCAATGATACCTTAAGGGATTTTTTCCCAACAGAGTTTTTGCGATAGTCATAGTAGTACTGAAAAAATATAAATACACAAGGTAATAATAAATATTTTAAATTAACTAGTAATTATTTTTAAAAATACCACTTCAGGGATGCTAGTTTGTTCATGAAATATGATCTCTTTCATAAATTTACAAACATAATAACCGCAGTCCTTTCCGTTTATTTGTTTTGGACACTGAAAAAACATTGAGAAAAATAAGTAATTTGTTTTGATATGTATTTGGATAGTTTAGTATAATTATGTATACCCTAATACTTTTCCATTTGTAGATCTCGTGCACCTTGTCATCCTTAGACCCTGGATTCATTCCAGCCTTTAGATGATATTCATACACCGCTCTATCATAACAGAATCCTCATTAAAAGATAATATAAATTATATAACTAGATATTTAGTTCTAAAATGTTGGATCTAGTGTATTAAAAATTGACAATTTCTATCATGTGTGGTCGGTTTATTGGATATCCATGCAGTGAATCCAGAAAATAAATCTTTAGAGTATCCAAATTGACTGCAATGAGCATCAAATACTACCTAAAAACAAAAAATGGAATAAGTAATGATAGAAATGAAAATATAATTGATATGATTAAAATTTTGAGTTTTACCCCTGAAACGTTGGTATTAAAAAGAGCATGTCATTCGTAATTTTTCATTGAAATGTTCTGAGTAGGTTTGACGTTAATTTAGCCTGAAAATCGGAATCTATTTATTTTTGTTGTGTAGACATGGTGTGAGGACTAACGAGTCCAAATTTGTATTCATGGGAAAATACCTTCAATTTTTTTTCATAAATACGCCTACAAAAAATATGAAATTTATTTAGCCATAATTATCATAGTATATCAGCTTCTATAAAATCAAATCATGAAAACATACGTCATGTATACATTTATAACTGAGGCACCTAGACAGTCGTATGTGATGATTTTAGTTACAGCGTCAGCACTAACAAAATCTAATGTTTCCTCTCCATACATATATTTTTCACAAACAATTTTGTGATTATTTCCGCCTTTCATTTTCGTATCCACATGAGCTTTCAATGATATAAAATGTGGATATAGAACGGGTGGGGTGAAGGTGCCCTCATTATATCGTTTTGATCGGTTGGTTGATCCTTTTGAGTCATTATTTTGTTTTAGCTCCTTCCTTTTGTCCTTCTATAATAACATTCATTGGTTCATCCCTTTTCTAATTAAATGTTGAAGGTTCTACTTGAAAAATGAATTGGAAATGAATACCTCCTGGTCGAAATGTTTTTTTACAAGATTCGATGGCCATGAAACGAATGTTCCAACAGATTTTTCCACCGTATGAATGTCGTCATCATCATTTGGCATGGGTAGCTCAGTGCTCAGCTCATGAGCTACGTTAATCAACACTTTGACATGACCGGTTGGAAGTGGTCTGGAGTGTAGCGTGTCATTCTGTATATTGAACATCGTAGCCCACACTACAAGGCAATGGGTGGGAGTTGACAGATATAAATCACAGTCATTTTCACCTTGTAGAATATCATTACATGAAAGGTATCAGTGTCTATGTGATTCACATTTCACAAAAACAAATAATAGAACATTGATTACCTCAGTTAAGTCAGGTCTTTGAGGGGAATGGCTTGCCTCAAAGCTGGTGGGGGTGGGGCGGGTTGTTCTTGAGTTGTTTCTTCTCTTCGCCTATCCCCCATCAAAGTTTCTAGAAACTCTCCCTGACTTTGGAATTTTTCTTCAAGGGTAGATAGTCTAAATCTCATCATTTTCATTTCTTTAGTTTGTTCCTCCTATTGTTTTTTTTCTGAAAATATTCCCGGGGTGTCACCCCAAAACCCGCACCTCTAACGCGGCTATACTGTTCTGGTTGTTTCAAGGCCGCTGAAAGTATGTCTGCATCTGGAACGGGTGTTGTTGATTCCTATGACTATATAAAATAGAAAATATGGGAAAATAAGTAATCATCATGATGTAATAGTGATTTAAAGCAAAATAAATTTATATTATGTCATACTTACACATGTTTCCCACACTTTTTATGTGTTTTCATCAACCAGTTTCCCCTCTTTATTAACACGAGACTCCTTCCATAGCACATGGCGTGGGATGGAAGTGTCTTGGGATTTAGATTCATAAATCTGCATATAAATAGAGAAACATGGTTACAGTGTTGTTTTATGTCACATAAAATTATTACAGTACTTTTAAAATACGTACCAATTGTTTTTCAATTAAAGCGTACCCTAGCCTTGCTTTACGGTAGGGGTATGCTGGTTTTGTTGTCCGTTCTTTATTTTCAGCACTCAGTTGTTGTTTCATAAATAAAAAACGGTCAATCAAAGTGATGAATACAAGCAACGTTAAAAAACATGTTACCAAATATAATGTACCTGAAAAGTCTACTCCGCATGACGGTTGAAAAACGCATCTCACACTCCTTGAGATATCAAGTGTGCATAAAGAGGAGGTGGGTGCAGCTTGATTTTCCCTTTAGCATCTTTTAGATGACATTTTGTTAAAATGGTGTGAAAGCCTCTATGAACCCTTCCTTCTAGTCTTAATGCATATTCTTTGTGCGAGACATCTACTATAAATACACTCTACAAGAGATGATGTAGAGTTAGTCAATATTTCAGTATTTTATTTTATTTTATTTTAATAAATTAAATAAATGATATCACAATGTTACTATAATCTCTTCCCACATTAATGTTTTCAGCCCGCTGACAACATGGTGCCACGACTCTATATCAATCAGCATGTGTTGCCGAGTGACGATTCCAATGTAGCTACTAGACATGGCTTTTCTAGGTTTTACATGCTGGCCTCGCTTATTCCATCCCACCTCATATTTGATACCTTTTCCTTTTGCCTTAAGTATTTTGGCTAAAATTTTCAAACTACGGTGCACCTATTTTTTTGTGCCGCCGAGGTTTCATTGCATACCATTTCCTCGGTTTCTACATCATCATTATGTTCCTCTGAAGCGCTAGCATTGGCATTGGGACCAGCAACAACAGGTTGAGAAACCTGTTGTGCCTCAGCAGTGGGACCAACAGCAACAGGTTGAGAAACTTTTTGTACCTCAGCAGTGGGACCAACTGCAATAGATTGAGAGACCTGTTGTACCTCATCAGTTGGACCAACTGCAATAGGTTGAGAAACCTGTTGTGTCTCGAGATTGGGTGCATCAGTAGGTGCAGAAGTCATTATCTGCAGAAGTGGTTTAGCATTTAATTTAGATCACATAAAAGCAGCAGAAAACAGATAATAACATAATGTAACACAATCTATATTAAAATAAAAAAATAACCTGATTATTGAACTCTCTTTTTTTAAAGGATGAAGGGATTTGACCCCTCTATCGACTATCCATATCCCTTCATTGTGGTCTCCTATAACATACAAAGCGTTGTCTACATTGGGACCACTATGAAATTATCGTGAAGTCCCAATGAAAGGGTCGTTCTCCATTGAATTTTCATCTGACCCTTCATTTGTTTTGGTCGATAACAGAACAATTGACCAGTTTCGGTTTGCGGGATCTGGAACATAAAATACTTTCACTTCCTGTGATTCCATTATAAATGGTTCATATTTCTCCCCTTCCTTACTGAAATCAAATTTCACGAATCCCAATTCATCTATTTTAACAGCACTCTTGTTATCAACCAACTTTCATTGAAAAATCAGAACTTGGAATTTCGTATAATCCAACTCCCATATTTGTTTGATGATGCCAAAGTATGACATATTCGTATAAATTGGATTTCTATCCTTAGCACTGGAAACATGCATCAATTCAGCCACAAGTGTAACCCCACTATTCTACATAGTACTTTATTCATCATTTTCATTAGTATAAAATGTATAACCATTAACTACATAAGCATTTTAAGATAATACATACACACTTGGTCCTCCGGCTAGCCATCGAAGTCATTTTGAAATTGACTCTAGATTTTCATCTGACTTCTTAAAAATATGGTCCCAAAACCATCCTATAAACTGTCGATTATGTATATCTGATATCCATTTTTCATCTCTAGATGGATTCAAATGCCTAGGAATTTATTTGTGGGTTTCAACATTTGGGTCAACGTCGAAATTGTTATGCAAAATATAAAGGTGGGTCTGCTCCTGATCTATAATATTTATTTTGACAGCCTGAGTTCCAGAAATTCCTTCACCCTCAAGCTACCTAGTGTGACAAGATTTCGGGAGGCCACTGCTTTCCACACCAGACAGGTATTCGGTACATAATTCAACGGCTTCCTCAACAATATTTCGCTCTGCAATACAACCCTCTAGACGACTTTGATTTTTGGCATACCCTTTCAAAATATTCATATACCGTTCAATGGGTTACATCCATCTATAATATACAGGACCACATAGTTGAATCTCTCTCACCAAGTGGACCATCAAATGAACCATCATATCAAAAAATGAAGGCGGGAAGAATATTTCTAATTCACATAATATGAAGGCAATTTCTCTTTCCATAGTTGGGAATTTCACTGAGTCTATAACTTTGCTGCATATAGTTTTGAAGAAGAAACACAGTTTCATTAATGTATGGTGGACATTCTTGGGAAAAATGCAACGTAAAGCAATAGGAATGAGATCTTGCATCAAAACATGGAATTCATGTGATTTGAGACCTTTTAACTTAAAATCTCTCATTGACATGAGGTTCCTAATATTTGACGAATACCCCTCTGGAACCTTTACGTCATTCAAGAAGTTCAAAAACTGATATTTCTTCTACCTGGAAAGAGTGTAAGCAGGAGGAGGAAGAAATTTTCATTTTTCACCCTTCACTGGTGCCAACTCTTCTCGTATTATCATCTCAACCATGTCCAACCTAGCCTTAATTCCATCTTTTTTTTCAGGTGTATTTTGAAATGTTCCGATGACACTATCAAATACATTTTTTTCTACATGCATAACATCAAGAAAATGTCTGACATACAGACAATTCCATTATGGTAATTCAAAAAAAACTAATCTCTTTTTCCAACCGATTTTAGTAAGGTTTTTTGAAGCCGGTTTACCAAAAGTAGTTTCTACATTTTTAACTTTCTCAAACAATTGATCGCATGTTAGTGGAGACGGTGTTGTGCGTTCTTCTGAACTTCCATTGAATGATGTCGTCTCAGATCAGTACTTATGTCTTCGGGTTAGAAATATTTGATGTCCTAGAAACACAGTTTTCAATGAATGTTTCAACCTAATTGATTGTGTAACTTGTTCACAAACAGGACACCCTTGAGTTCCTTTATTTCTATATCCAGACAAATTTCCATAAGCAGGGAAGTCATTTATTGTCCCGTACAACATGGCTCCCAAAGTGAAATCTTCCTTTTTGTAAGCATCATACAATGTAACACATGAATCCCACAATAATTTCAAATCTTCGATCAATGGAGCTAAATAAACATCAATATCATTACCAGGTTGTTTTGGTCCTGATATAAGCATAGATAACATGATGTATTTTCGTTTCATGCATAACCATGGTGGTAAGTTATAATTTACCAACATAACCGGCCATGTATTGTGACTGTTGCTTTGAAAACCAAAAGGATTCACTCCATTGGTAGATAACGCGAGACTAAGGTTTCTCGACTCATTTCCAAATTCAGGATACTCATGATCAATTCTCTTCCACTGAGGAGAGTATGTTAGGTGACATAGTATACCATATTTAATTATTGTATTTTCATTCCATGTCAATTTTCCTTCAGTCTCCTCACTTCTATATAGGTGCCTAAACCTTGGAATGATTGGAAAGTACCATACAACTTTAGTAGGACTGGATTCATCTTTCTTGTATCAAGAAGAACCACACTTTGGGCATTCTTTAAGTGATTTGTGGTCCTTGAAAAACAGTATACAGTCATTCAGGCAGGCATGTATCCTTTTAAAGATCATACCCATCGAGCGTAGCATTAGTTTGGCATCGTATGTTCGGATCAGGAGCTCATTATCTTCTGGGAGCATGTCATTCAAGAGAGCAAGTAGTTCCGTAAAACTGGCGTCACTCCACCCGTTGTCTGATTTCAAATTATATAGCTTCAGTACGACTGACAATGCTATATATTTAGTGCAACCAGCATACAATGGCATCTTTTCCCACCTTTTTAACTTCTCAAACAATTTTGGGCAATCACGAAGTTCATCTTCGATGGTCCTTGTCATTTCCTCAATACGATATTCATCATCATTCACATCTGTAATCACATCCTCCATACGATCATCTTCATTGTTCATACTTGTAATTATATCATATGATCTATAAAACGCAGTGTTATCCCATCCACTACCTAAATTTGTTGTTTCCCCATGTTTATTCCAACATGTATAACTCTGATCTATTCCGTGACAGATCAAGTGTTCTTACAACTCCTCTGGACTAATTTTTTTTGAATAACAACAGCATAAACATGGACAAAGGATTTGATAAGGGTCATATGCATGATCTTCTAAAAACTTGATAAACTATTTCATGCCTTCTTCATACTCTTTTGTCAACTGATTGGCATTCATCCATTCTTTATTTATATTCATCCTATTTGAAATCCAAAGGATGAGTATATAGGTTAGGGGAGAAGGAATATGAGTATAATTTAGATAAAAAAACTAGATACTTCAAAAATGGTGGGGGCATGCTCATTAATAGAAAATCTTGGGTGGTTCTTGGGATTCATCCATTATCATCCTCTCTTCAATCCCCCTGATGAGGGGTGGTTCTTGGGAGTTTTTTATAGTGTGTTAGTGAGTTATTCCCTCATACTTCCTCTATTACTATTATCCTTTATTTCCCTATGATTTGGGATGATTTTAACTAGGATTTGTGTGATGATTTCACTATATCATCTTCAAATCAATTCAGATGATGTAAATTTTGTTTGTATTGGCTAGAGGTTATCCTCGTATGATGAACACACCATGTTTTGTGTGGTTTAGGTGGTGTTGTGTTTCCCAGTGAGTTTTAAAAGATTATTCCTAGTTATATTAAGGTGAATAATTAATTATAAGTTTCTATAATTAATTATTTGGTAATTGTGCCTTGAGATTGGGTCTCAATCATTGGTACAAGATTAGATAAGGCATGTATATTCTTGGTTTAGGATGAGTTCATCTTGGTGAGGGGGCTAATCCTTTTTTTGAGGTAGGTGGACCCTATAATACAAAACCATGTTCCAATTTATGCATGATTGTGCATTCATGCATGAGTATATGTGTTTCAGTAAAAGGGATAGAAATCAAGAGTAACCTAGGTAAATAAATAGGGTTTTTTTGATCCACCAAGAGATAGAGTGAGAGTTTTATTGAATTTTTGTGATTTTGTGATCATCCAGATATTATGTCTCCATGGTGGTGAGTTTTCTAGTTGTTTTTATGAGAGGATCGGGTTTGGTATGAGATTTGTATATCCTAGTTAGGTTTTCTAAGGATATTTGAGTGGGTATTAGAGTCTTAGGCCTAAAGAAGATGGATAATATAGTTTTATATATCATGTATGATGGGGAACACCCTCTTAAGGATATATTAGAGTCATGGTGTGTGTGATGAGTAGGACACCAATAATGGGGAACCTAATATAAGGTCCATACATACACTAATGATCTTGTGTAGGTTGAATGATAAAATATTAGTAGGACACCAATAATGGGGAACCTAATATAAATCATAATATACTAGGTTTATCTATATGAATGCAAATAAATAAGCAACACACATTATGGAAGAAAAAAATTAAGATTGTTGTATGATAACTAATGAAACAAAAAAACAAATAACACTATATTCAGTGAGAATCAATACATTAAACCATGGGTTCCCAAAAACAATCTTATCTCCTAATAAAACCATACCACATACATCACAGATATTTTCTGAAACCCAAACATACCCAAACCTTGGGAACTATGCATCTCAAATGGGCTGATAAGAAACTGATACACATGAACCATGGATCCTATTTAGGAATCTAAAAACCCATACCTTTGTAACACCCCAAGATTTTATGAGATATATTGTTTTTAATTTCTTTGATGTCTTCTATTATACACTACACCAAGATTAGCTTGTACTATATGCAATACTGTATTATCTTGCAGTATACGCAACACTATTCTTGGCTCTTTTTACACACAATTTCAAGTTCGTTTTGTGGAAATTATTCTATGAAACATTAAGTAGAGATTTTGTTTAATGTATAAATGAAATAAGTTTTGATTATGTTATATGCAACACCAAACGGATCTTTCACTACATGCAGCCCTGACTTGGCTTGCATTACACGCAATCAAGACCTTCCACGATAGTTTGTGTTGTACGCAATACCGAGTTTCACTAAACAATGATATGTTATTAAAATATTATATAAACTAGCCATTATGAATAGTAATACCCACTTTTTGAAATTTTATAAATTTTATCTTTCAAAATGGACTTCATTTTTTGATTCGGAATATTGAAATTATCCTAGGATGATTTTTTGGTATTTTTCTAAAAACTCTCAATTTTTGATGAATAGTGAAAACACTGGGTTACTATTTAAAAACCAACTTTTTATTTAAATAATTATTTATTTTAGGTTAAAATTGATACATAATACCTATATAAGTTCAATGTAATTCATTGGAGTCATTTTACAATAATTTTTTATATATAAAAATTTTATTGAACTTTTCACCGTCTTTTACCTACCTCCTATGAGCTTTTTACAAACTTACATAAAACTTAATTTTACCACTTTTGTGAGTGGAATTTAGAAAATCCTAGAGACATGGTTAATATCAAGGAGTAAAATGTGGTTCAATAAGATAAAAATAATTTTTGGTGAATAGTATCTTTTTACTTTTATTTACCACGGTTAAAAGTAAATAGGGTAATTAAGGGTAAAAATGATATTATTATTACCATAACACATGTCCTAATTCTATTGGATAAGTTTAATTTGACCAAAAACAACCTTATAAATAAAATATTACCCTTTAGATCCACATGGATTAGATTATGACATTTATTATTATTTTATTTAAATAAGAGTTAAAATAGTTAAAATCAAAGTTTAATAACTAAAACATTTTTAATATAGGCTTATACATAAGATAAATTAGACTATAAATATCCATTAGAAAGTTAAAAATATTTCCTACATAATGGTATTTTATTTATAATTTTTAGAAATTAAATAATTTAATTTATTTATGACACAATAATGATGCAGTAATTACCTTATTAATTAAATATTAACATATTTCATGTTATAAATACCCAAATAAATTTAATTTTAGACTTTTTAGGAATCTAGATAATTTTATAGGTTAATAGGACATGCTATTATTTATTAAATTAACTTTTTTAGAACTAATCATGTTGTTATGATTTTCACAAATATTAATTACCAAATGGTGTCAAAATTGACATAAAATAGTTTTTAAAACAAATATTATATTATTAATTGTTATTATATTACTAAAAATCTAAGGTTTGGAAAAATGACTTAGATAAGGATATATATATTAATAATGAACCACTTGGGGTTATTTATTCTTGTTATAGTAAGTTTATTAACCATATAGTGTAAGAAAACAAAAAAACACGGTAAAAGTTAAATTATTTAACTTAGAGTTAAATCTAAATGATAAGGATAAAATAGTAACCTAAACATGCCTAAACCCTATTGGTTGAGATTCTTTCGACCCATACCCACTTTATATTCAAAATAAATCAATTTGGAGCTATTATAAACTGAATATTACTTTATTATAAAATAATATTTTAAGTTTTTCCAAAGGTGCCCCTCTCCTCCCTTATAAAAAGGGCACCCCTTCCCTCTTCTCTTCACACCCTTTTGAGCCTTAAATATCGGCCAAACCCTGACCATTTCTCTTATCCACTTCCCTAGAAACATTCTGGAGGTTCTGGTCTTCTCAAAATACCAACTCTACTTCCTTAATAGGAAGCTTAAAGGAGGTGCGACGAAGAAGAGGTAATCTCTTCTTCCGATTCTCTCAAGTTTCTTTCTTATTCTACTTCTTCTTCTTTAGTTGTATCATTATAAAGTAATAACGGTAGTATTAATTATATACTGATATGTTATTATAAATATAAAATAACCCTATTTCACCTTCTATCTATCCTACGGAAAATGAAATCACCGCGTGTGCGTACGTACAGAATACCGTCTCCACGCCGTGGTGTAATCTATTTTCGACCACAACCTTACTTGGATGGGTATAATGCTGTAAATAAATTACTATATATTATTATTATAAAGTGATATTGATTCTTAAATATTATACATATGCTTAAATACAATTCTACGATCATGGGAATGATATCATCGCTCGTGCGTACGTACGGACTACCGTCTCCACGACGCGATGAGATTCATTCTCCATGTTAACCATTCATGAATGATTATAAAGTATATATAATGAATAATAATGAGATATATGAAATAATAATGATACTATATTTATTTATATATTTATCTATTTCATCTACTTAATTCTATTCAATTCAATAAGGAAACGAAAACAGCGTTTATGCGTACATACGGTCTACCATCTCCATAAACGGTTTATTTCATTCCATTTATCGATATATCATATATATATGTATATTATAAATATATATTATATATAAATCATGTTTTACATTCTGGAATTAAGTAAATTAGGATATAAGTAATAATATCAAGAACAACAAGTCGAAACACGTACAATAAATGAAACGATTTTACCCAAATCACTGCTTTTACATCGAATTTACAAAAGAACAGGTAGTATAAAGTCATAAGTAAACTATATATGATATCATAACAATGAATATGATTCTGTAATAAGTCAATGACATTATTTAAATCATTATACAGGAGTTTCGGATACATACGAAGCCTATCAGACATAAGGTAAGGGATAAATTTTCAATCTCATTTTTATCTGTGATTGTTTATACGTAAGTATTTACTGGGGTTACGTTTATCATCCATGACCATGTTTTCTAAAAATGTTTTCATAAAATTTTTACTATTCTTACAAGTATGTTTAAAGTAATTTTTACCCTTTATTGACTTTTTACCACATTGTATGGATGGAATCTTTCCTTTAGTTTCTATATAAGGTACTTTTTGACTTTTCTGACAAAAGTACAAGAAGAATGTTATTTTTAACTTATACGGCGTGAATGGATTTTTACGGTTTCATAACGCCTCATTTTCATGAAGCTTACTATACATGATTTTATGACTATTTTCAACAAAATACTATTCTTTTATAATTTCAAGGCATTTTGTGAAAAGAAAATGATTTTGAAGAATAAAGGAAATTTTCCTCAAGAATTCATTTCAAGTGTTTCATCAAAACCATTTTCCATATAATATGAAATTATTTCATTTGTGTATGTTTCAAGTATAATGTATCTATGATTTATATGGTTTCACTTTTCTTATGATGAAATATCCATTTTTTATATGGATTATGTGATGATGAGATGATGTTTATGAAACCCATTTTATTCTCTAGGTTATGATGAATGTTTTAAGTTTATTTTGTGGCACAAGAAAGAATGATTTCATTATGAGATGGGTGGGACCTATATCTCTCTCCAATGCATTGGGTATAGATTTATATCTCATGAGATAGACATGGCTGGAACGGTTAGTTAATCTGGTTCAGTAATACAGGACTGGAATGAGGAGTTAACTCGATTCAGAAAGGGAATTTGTCCACTAAGATGGTCTTGGCAGCAATGCTTTGGCTACTATGGAAATCATAACATGTGCTTAATGGATGAAAAAATTTCATGTTTTATTTCCATGATATATTATCATGATTGATGTTCCTTTATGATCTATCCCTTACATACTGCCAAGATTTATTTCACAACTGAAGATTTTGATGTTTAAACATTATGTTCATGTTTTTAAGTTCAATTGTATATGGTTTGTTTTATTTTATCCATGCTTACCCTTACTGAGAATTTGAGCTCACCCTTTATATGTTTTCTTTTCCCTAGGATTTAAAGAAAGGTTTTAGGTAAGAAAACAAAAAGGAAATATCTTTATGAGAGATGTTGAAAATCTTTCACCACAAATAGAAGATTAAATTCCGAGTTTCCAAAGACACTAAACTATTAAGGTCCTTTGGTTTCTGTTTTTATTATGTATTAAGTATTACAAAAAAGTAATGTAATGTCCATGTACGTCAAGCTTTGGGTCTCTACATTTGGTATCGGAGGAAAGGTTTAGTTAACCTTTGGAAACTATGATGTGAATACTTTAGTGATATCCCTAGAGATATTTCTAAGGTATGTCTAGGGATGTCCCTAAGGTTAAGTATAACTATAGTTTGTAGTACTATAATTATGATAACAATATTAGAATTTAACTTAAGATGTTAGATATTGAAGGTACTCCCCCTTTATTATGTTGTTTTCCTAGCATAAGTTTTGCCTCTTACACTATTCTTTTTGGATTTTAGACGATGGATGGAACCCGAAGTAACCATGTTGATTAATGTAATGGGAAATGCAATGATTGTCCTCCTAAACAAACCAATGTTTTGGGAGATGGAGTTCAAAATCTTATTGCTATACTTACACAAGATATGAATCATTTTGGACTTCCTAATGAGCAGAGAAGGGAACAATATTCTGTTGAGTCCTTCATGAGGCAACATCCACCTTCTTTCAATGGGTCTTCTGATCCACTTGTTGCTGAACAATGGATCAGTACCATTGAAAATATATTTTCCACACTTCATTGTTCGTAACATGATAAAGTCATTCTAGCTATTTACCGTTTAGAAGGTGAAGCAGACCAGTGGTGGACTCTAATTAAGAATACAAGGCCCCAAGATGAAATTGAATCCATGGAATGGGACGAGTTCAAGAACTTGTTTTTTAGTAAGTACTTCCCTCATATTCTTCGAAAAAAGATGGAAAAGGAGTTCCTTGAGCTTAAGAAAAAGGATTATGAATCTGTTGGTATATACGAAGAAAATTTTACAAGGCTTTCAATGTATGCATCTGGAATTATCATCCAACCTGAAATTAAAGTTGATCGATTCTTCAGTGGCTTAAAACCAAGTCTTAGAAGGTAATTAGCTATAAGAGACTTCAGTAGCTATGAAGAAATTGTGCATTGTGCTATCAAGGTATAACTGGAAGTTGGTGTAACATATCCATCTCATGGTTTTGATAAGAAATTAAAGATGGAGTTCATGGAGAAATCTCAAAATAATGGTGAAAAGAAGATGAATGTTTCTTTATGATCAAAGTGTAGAAAGAAGCATGGTAGATATTGTCTTAAAGCGACTAGAAAATGTTTTAAGTGTGGAAAAGAAGGTCATCGAGCAGCTGAGTGTTGAAGTAATGGAAAAAGCATTTCTAATGATGTGAATAAAGAAAAGACTGCAGAGAATTCTCCACCAACACTTCAATGCTTCAAGTGCAAGGAAATGGGGAATTATGCTAATCAATGCCCTAATCCAAGGGTTAATGATGATCGATATGAGAAACCACTTAAGTAAAAGGATAAAGTGAATTCACATGCGATCGCTATTGGTGATGTTGAATATGAAAACGATGTGGTGGAATGATTAAGCGTTTATGTAATGGGATTCCAAAATAATGTTGTATATAGTATCGTGGAATATTGGAATATTTATGTATTGGTCTATTGTGGTTTTCAATAATTTTATGGTACCAGTAACCATGGAAAGTGATTGAGATATTTTTGGAAAGAAGATGATATGCGCATAATGAAGGGATAAGGAGAAAATGAAATGATTGACAGTATTCATGAGCTCATGACTGATATAAAGAAAAAAGTTATATCTTGGTTTGAGTATATAGAATTTTTGGATTCTGGTATGTGGAAAGAGTTAACTTTTGACAGCATTCATGTTTTCACTATGATTCAATGGGTATTAATTTTTCAAGAGAATACAAGATTAAGGTATTCATATGTTTGGAATGCGATCAACAAGATATATCTTTTGATATATGAGGGATAAATGATGGTATTCACGTGCTCATTATATGAACTTTTTTTAAATAGTTCTCTTTATACTATGAGTTTGGAAAGAAGTATTTTGGATAAGACTAAAGATTGGAATGGATTATGTTGAACATAAGTTAGTATTGTTTAAGGCTAGAAATTTTTTTGAGATTATTGATAGAATGTTATAATAGTGTAGTTTAAGAAAAGGGACAACCAGCAGAATGGGAGACAACCCGTCGCGTCGGACAAGGATGCGGGAATCAAGCCCACAACCGAAGTGTGACAGGCCTTTATCTTCTACCTATGGCCTACAGGAAGTCCCTGGTTAGTATAAACTAGTTTTATTTTATTAAGAGGTATGATAGATGAAGTATAATTCCATTTTTGGAACCATATACGATTAATCTCACCATAAATGGACTTATATATATAACTTTTGCTAAACTTATGTTTGAGACAGATGGAATGACCTATCATTCTATCGCATGATCTGCTAACACTTCACAGAAGACAAATTCAACTTAATTTCTTTAAGAGATGATGTGGAAATTTTTCAAGGCACAAACAACAGTGAGATTGTATCAAAATCAAGTAAGTATTTCTTCTAATTCAAAATTTTCAACTTTTGGGAAATGATATTGAAAACCTAAAATGTTTTCCTAGTGCCCTTGTATCTGATGAATCAGATGGTACCTTAGATCATCACAAATTTATGGCTTTGTGATTGTTGGCTTTTTCATAGCCATGTTCTCTACCACTCTCCATCAGAACTTGATGGTTAGGTTTCTCTTCCATATCTATATTTTCACATATGTTCTTCTATGTGGAAACCCAGTGATGAGTCAATTTGGGTAACCGATATGTTTCATACTTCACTTTTTAAAATGAAGTTTTAGTACTCCTTTTTACGATATGGGTTTCTATGAAAGAAACTTTCAAGTAGTAAACAATTTATAACCACGATGAATTTTGAGGGCAAAATTCATTTTAAGGGGGGTAGAATGTAACACCCCAAGATTTTATGAGATATATTATTTTTAATTTCTTTGATGTCTTCTATTATACACTAAACCAAGATTATCTTGTACTATACGCAATACCGTATTAGCTTTCAGTATACACAACACTATTCTTGGCTCCTGTTACACACAATTTCAAGTTTGTTTTGTGAAAATTATTCTATGCAACATTAAGTGGAGATTTTGTTTAATGTATAAATGAAATAAGTTTTGATTATGTTATACGTAACACTAAATGGATCTTTCACTACACATAGCCCTGACTTGTCTTGCATTACACGCAATCAAGACCGTCCATGATAGCGTGTGTTGTACGCAATACCGAGTTTCACTAAACAACGAAATGTTATTAAAATATTATATAAACTAGCCATTATGAATAGTAATACCCACTTTTTAAAATTTTATAAATTTTATCTTTTGAAATGGACTTCATTTTTGGATTCTGAATATCGAAATTATCCTAGGGTGATTTTTTTGTATTTTTATGAAAACTTTCAATTTTTCATGAATAGTGAAAACACTTTGTTACTATTTAAAAACTGACTTTTTATTTAAATAAATATTTATTTTATTTAAATTTATTTTATTGTAAAATTGATACATAATACCTATATAATTTCAATGTAATTCATTGGAGTCATTTTATAATAATTTTCGATATATAGAAATTTTATTGAACTTTTCACCGTCTTTTACCTACCTCCTAGGAGCATTTTGCAAACTTACATAAAACTTAATTTTACGGCTTCTGTGAGTGGAATTTCAAAAATCCTAGAGACACAGTTAATATAAAGTAGTAAAATGTGGTTCAATAAGAAAAAAATAATTTTTGGTGAATAATAGCTTTTTACTTTTATTTACCATGGTTAAAAGTAAATAGGGTAATTAAGGGTAAAAATGATATTATTATTACCCTAACACATGTCCTAATTCTATTGGATAAGTTTAATTAGACCAAAAACAACCTTAGGAATAAAATATTACCCTTTAGGTCCACATGGATTAGATTAGGACATTTATTATTATTTTATTTAAAGAAGAGTTAAAATAGTTAAAATCAAAGTTTAATAACTAAAACATTTTTAATATAGGATTATACATAAGATAAATTCAACTATAAATATCCATTACAAAGATAAAATTATTTCCTACATAATGGTATTTTATTTATAATTTTTATACATTAAATAATTTAATTTATTTATGACACATTGATGATGTAGTAATTACCTTATTAATTAAATATTAACATAATTAATGTTATAAATACCCAAATAAATGTAATTTTAGACTTTTTATGAATATAACTAATTTTATAGGTTAATATGACATGTTATTATTGATTAAATTAACTTTTTTCGAAATAATCATGTTGTTATGATTTTCACAAAAAATCAATTACCAAATAGTGTCAAAATTGACATAAAATAGTTTTTAAAACAAATATTATATTATTATTTGTTATTATATTCATAAAAATCTAAGGTTTGGAAAAATGACTTATATAAGGATATATATATTAATAATGAACCACTTGGGGTTCGTTTGGATTGTTATAGTAAGTTTATTAACCATATAGTGTAAGAAAATAAAAAGACACGGTAAAAGTTAAATTATTTAACTTAGAGTTAAATTTAAATGATAACGATAAAATAGTAACCTAAACTTTCATAAAACCTATTGTTTGAGATTATTTAGAACCATACCCACTTTATATTCTAAATAAATCAATTTGGAGCTATTATAAACCGAATATGACTTTATTATAAAATAATATTTTAAGTTTTTGCAAAGGTGCCCCTCTCCTCCCTTATAAAAAGGGCACCCCTTCCCTCTTCTATTCACACCCTTTTGAGCCGTGAATCTCGTCCAAACCCTGACCATTTATATTATACACTTCCCTAGAAACATTACGGAGGTTCTGGTCTTCTCCAAAGACCAACTCTACTTCCTTAAGAGGAAGCTTAAAGGAGGTGTGTCAAAGAAGAGGTAATCTCTTCTTCTGATTCTCTCAAGTTTCTTTCTTCTTCTACTTCTTATTATTTAGTTGTATCATTATAAAGTATTAACATCAGTATTACTTATATACTGATATGTTATTATAAATATGAAACAACCCTATTTCACCTTCTATCCATCCTATGGAAAATGAAATCACCGCGTGTGCGTACGTACAGAATACCGTCTCCACGTCGTGGTGTAATCTGTTTTCAACCACCACCTTACTTGGATGGGTATAATGGTGTAAGTAAATTACTATATATTATTATTGTAAAGTTATATTGATTCTGAAATATTATACATATGCTTAAATACAATTCAACGATCATGGGAATGATATCATCGCTCGTGCGTACGTACGGACTACTGTCTCCACGAGGCGATGAGATTCATTATCCATGTTAACCATTCATGAATGATTATAAAGTATATATAATGAATAATAATCAGATATATGACATAATAATGATACTATATTTATGTTTATATATATGTATTTCATCTAATTAATTCCATTTAATTCAATAAGGAAACGAAAACAACATTCATGCGTACGTACGGCCTACTGTCTCCATGAACGGTGTATTTCATTCCATTTATCGATCTATCATATATATATGTATATGCTAAATATATATTATATATAAATCATTTTATACATTCTGAAATTAATTAAATCAGTATATAAGTGATAATATCAAGAACAACAAGTCGAAACACGTACAATAAATGAAACGATTTTACCCAAATCGTTGCTTTTACATCGAATTTACAAAAGAACAGGTATTATAAAGTCATAAGTAAACTATATATGATATCATAACAATAAATATGATTCTTTAATAAGTCAATGACTTTATTTAAATCATTATACAGGAGGTTTGGATACATACGAAACCTATCGGACATAAGGTAAGGGATAAATTTTCAATCTCATTTTTATCTGAGATTACTTATACGTAAGTATTTACTGGGGTTAAGTTTATTATCCATGACTGTGTTTTCTAAAAATGTTTTCATAAAATGTTTACTATTCTTCCATGTATGTTTAAAGACATTTTTACCCTTTATTGACTTTCTACCACATTTTTTGGATGGAATCTTTCCTTTGGTTACCATATAAGGTACTTTTTGACTTTTTAGACAAAAGTATGAGTAGAATGTTATTTTTAACTTATACGGCGTGAAAGGATTTTTATAGTTTCATAACGCCTCATTTTCATGAATCTTACTGTACATGATTTTATGACTATTTTCAACAAAATACTATTCTTTTAAAATTTCAAGGCATTTTGTGAAAAGAAAATGATTTTGAAGAATAAAGGATATTTTCCTCAAGAATTCATTTCAAGTGTTTTATCAAAACCATTTTCCATATAAGATGAAATTATTTAATTTCTATATATTTCAAGTATAATGTCTCTATGATTTATATGGTTTCACTTTTCTTATGATGAAATATCCATTTGTTTTATATGTATTATGTGATGATGGGATGATGTTTATGAAACCCATTTTATTCTCTGGGTTATGATGAATGTTTTAAGTTCATTTTGTGGCACAAGAAAGAATGATTTTATTATGTGATGGGAGGGACCTATATCTCCCTCCAATGCATTGGGTAAAGATTTATATCTCATGAGATAGACATGTTTGGAACGTTAATTTAATCCGGTTCAGTAATACAGAACTGGAATGAGGAGTGAACTCGATTCAGAAAGGGACTTTTTTCACTAAGATGGTCTTGGAAACAATGCTTTGGCTACTATAGAAATCATAACATGTGATTAATGGATGCCAAAATTTCATTTTTTATTTCCATGCTATTTTATCATGATTGATGTTCCTTTATGATATATGCCTTACATACTGCCATGATTTATTTCACAACTCAATATTTTGATGTTTAAACATTATGTTCATGTTTTTAAGTTCAAATGTATATGGTTTGTTTTATTTTCTCCGTACTTACCCTTACTGAGCATTTGAGCTCACCCTTTATATGTTTTCTTTTCCCCGGGATTTAAAAAAAGGTTTTAGGTAAGAAAACAAAAGGGGAAGATCTTTATGGGAGATGTTGAAGATCTTTCACCATGATTAGAAGATTAAATTCCATGTTTCCAAAGACACTAAACTATTACGGTCCTTTGGTGTCTGTTTTTGTTATGTATTAAGTATTCCCCAAAAGTAATGTAATGTCCATGTACATAAAGATTTGGGTCTCTACAATCTTGAGGACCATGGATCTTATCTAGACAACTAAAATCCAGACACCTTAGTCACCATGGATCCTTTCTTGTCTCCTAACATACCACAACATTGGGAACCATGGATCTAGTTTGTGACCCAAACATACCAATATCGCTGTCATTATGAATCAAGTCTATACCCCTAATATACCAATACAATGGTCACCATTGGTATAATCCATGATCGTAGTGTATATATAATGGGAACATAGATCACGATTATCCCCTAGAATATGAACCCACTTAAATAGAGAAATGTCACCTTATAAGCATTTTGTATTATCATGGCCTGATGAAAAACCATCACACATATAAGACATACACAAACCCTTTCCTAGATCTCCACTAGAATTTTTTAATCTTCCTTTTATTGTTTTTAGACTCATACACTATAATATAGTCACTACTAAAATATACCTTTATATATAAAACACAATTGAGCACTTACTAATCCATATATTCCATCTCCACTATAAAACAAAAAAACAAACTAGTTAAACTGAAATGGTCAGAAATCTCATGACATTATTGGGAATGAATTCCACATTCTTCCCTAGAAAATCTATTGGGTTTTTACTTGTGGATGTCTACCCATATCCATCATCTATTTTATAATCTCATATCCCATAAGCTTTACCTGATTCGCTCTCAATACAATAATTCAAATTCCACCTTCTAAATATTATCACTTTTATTATGTCCATTATACCCTATGAAAATTTCACAAACAAATCATGAACAAGTCATAATGGTGAACACATCATAATTCCAACCACCCAACTACAACTAGGAAGGATAGTTACCCACGCATACAAGTGAAAAAACTAGGTGAGAGTAGAAAACTACTTAAAGGTGGGGGTGAATCAATGGTTATGAAAAACTCATAATCTAAATGCATTTTCGAATACTGATTATTGGAAAAAGGATCTTGATATTGATGGTAAAATAATGATAGTAATTCAATGAAATAACTCACATGGATCAAGGGATAATTACATGGTTCACAAACTCTTGTTATAAATTTTCTTAGCGTTCATGATGTCCTGAATATTGTTCTTGGTTTATTATCAATAAGAATAATGAACGGAGTAAGGATATAACCATATAGTCCCATGTACGTGATATAATGATCTAAATCTATAAGTTTATTGATTTCCCCTTCGTAGACCACAAGTTCCTATAGAATTTGGATTATGTGTGAACCCCTATTATTATTCTCAAATGTTAACTAAACCATCATTAGAACAATCTGTGGATTGAATGGTTGGGTAACTGAAGGATTATTCATTGAAACCAAATCATTGATTCGGGTCATGTAACACTATATTTGTAGAGATTAAATGTTATTTTATGTGAATTATTTTTATAGGTAATGAATCCTAATTCAAAATGACTTAGAAACTAAATCACAAAGATCCTTCCCCACCTTTATGGCCTAACATAACATATCATGAAATGTGATTCATGTCTGCTCATATTTACCAATATCTATAGAATACCATTCATGGTGTGACCCTTATAGTTGTGTCATGGTCTGAAATGTCCCTTTAAACATTGATACACCAATTAATAATGAACAATATATTATAGTATGAAAGAACACTATTATAGCGTGAGTCTTTTCATTACATACTGATACCATTGGACCCCCAAACTAGTGCAACATTTATTTTCATGAGCTAGGTATCCCAATGAAATTATCTCTTCATATTCCCTTAGAGTCATCCATTATATTTAAATGTTCCATATTAAAAAATGTCTCTCCTACATCTCAAACCCTTCATAGTTACACCATCCCTACTATGGTGTGATATCTTACACTAGAGTGAACATCGCCATTTGGAACACTCTCATAAAAGTGTAATCACATCCTCCTTGTTTTGGGACACTTGTTATCCACAAAAAACATAAATTTTTCATATTTTCTCACCTTTAATGATCCGCTAACTCATATATGATAATGTTTTCAATAAATATACTGGTAAAATACATCTAAAACCCATGACTAAATTTTATTTTGAAACTAGTAATAATATGTTTCCAATTTTTACTCCATCTACTCACCATACCAAATTATAGAATGGTTGGTGGGAATAATCCTACTCTTAGTGTAATAAAAATTATACTATGATCATGACTTTACTAAGATCAAATTGCATATCACCATTTTTAATTCACTTATTGAGGGGCTTCTTCAAACCAAAAAACTCATTAATTACCCCAAACCATCAAGGGAACTTAAATATCCCAATGGACCCTCAACCGACCTATATAATGCATTCACTTAATTTGTATCCCTTTTGGATCATAGGATGTACCTCTAAATGGATCCTCTATCTCTGGAAACATATACTTTTACTCATCCATTAATAAAACCCATGAGGCAGAACTATCTTTTATCATTAACCAACCAAACACCTAGATATGTTATTTTAGGTTGTAGTAATCAAATCCATATATAAAATATAAATACAGCCCTTACTCAAAGGTTATCAATGGTTAAAAACATACCAACTACAACACCTTGTAATGACATGATCCATTAAAAATATTATACCACATAGTATGACATCTTCTATAAGATTCCATAAATATTTCCTCACATTTTTTATATCCAAGGAATCTAATTACACTACTCATTCAGGATACTATAAAGGTAATAGTCATATGGTTTACACCCCAAATCCTGATGAACTGTCACACACACAAGCATCACACACAAGAATCACGCCAAATCATAATTAATCTCAATATTGACAATAAATGAAAACATAATTAATTAATGAAAATTCAATTTTACTCACCATAAGGAGGAGGACCCGGTGGCGGAGGAGGAGGAGGCGTCAACAGCTGACGCAATAGAGGTAGCAGAGGCAGCGGAGGCAGTGCGGCGGCAGCGCAGAGGCAGCGGAGGCAGCTCGGAGGCAGCAGAGGCAGTGGAGTAGACGGAGGAGGAGGAGGAGGAGGAGGAGGAGGATGAGGTGTCGGTGGAAGAGGATGATGAGGCCATGATGGAGGAGGAGGAGGAGGAGGAGCCGCAGTGGAGGAGGAGGAGGAGGACCTGCGGCAGAGGAGGAGGAACAGAGGTAGGCGTCGGAGGAGAAGGAGGAGGAGGCGGTCACGGCGAAGGAGGTGGAGAAAGAGGCAGAGGCTGCGGCGGAGAGGAGGTGGTGGCATAGGGTAGGGCTTCTGATAAATCTTGACAGGGTGTGGGGAGGAGGAGGAGGACATGGTGATTTTTATAAATCTCACGTGGACCTTTATCAGTGCTAGTAAAAAACGCAGATAAAGGGGGTCTTTATGAGCGCTAAAATGAAAAGTGCTGATAAAGACCCCCTTTATCAGTGCTTTTTTAGCACTGATAAAGGTTGGACTTTATCAGTGCTTTTTTAGCACTGATAAAGGGTGACTTTATCAGCACTTTTCATTTTAGTGCTGATAAAGACCCTCTTTATCAGTGCTTTCGTAGCGCTGATAAATCCATACTTTATCAGCGCTGATAAATGTATAAATTTAATAATTTTTTTATATTATTATATATTTATTTAAAATGATATTTATGATAAATATATATATTTACTAATAATTATAACTCTAAATAAATATATATTTATTTATACTTATAAAATTATTTGAAAGGTATATTTATATATATATCATTGAAAATATAATAAAATATATATTTATTTTTTAAATATAATTTAATTTTAATTATAAGTGTACATTTTTTAGAATATATATATTATATGGGTAATATAATGAATTATAAATCAATAACACATCAAAGTGATATGTAATTATAATCTATAAATGAACATTATTCATGCACATATATATACGCATGTATGATATATTCATTGACCCCAATTCATTGGAAAACACATATATATTCAATAATATTAATTATACATATATATTAAAAGGTATTATATATTTATAAATAAAACAAATAAATTAAATATAAAAAAAATATAATAAATATATATATATTAAATATAATGAATTAATAAATCTAATAAATCATATAAATCTAATAAATATATTTCTTATTAATATTATAATTATTTAATTATATATATATATATATATATATAGTTATAGCATGTGTTTTTTATTTAATGTATACAATAAACATTATCAGCGCTAAGAAAAGTGCGGATAAATGTAACCTTTATCAGCGCTTGTTTTAGCGCTGATAAAGCCCTACACCTTTATCAGCACTTTTCTGGTAGAACTGATAAAGGCAGGCACCTGCCTTGCCCAGTTTTGTGGTAGTGATTAAAATGTGGTAAAATAACCCTTTTGAAGAATATAGGTTTTTATACATAAAATATGGTTTATTCATACCCTATAACTAAAATATATGTTGGATAAATATCAACAATATTTCATTAAATATATAAAATATATATTTCATTAATTTCATTAATTTCATTTACTAATTGTAATTCAATTAATTTATTAATAGAAAAATAAAAATATTTCATTTACATTTAATTGGTTTATGTTTTTCATAAATAATTTCTAGATAAATAATTCACCAAAAATTTTGGTATGTTAGTTATATCTATTCCTGCTAACTTAACAGCTAGGTTATAATGGTGATTTTAAACCAAGGGGTCTCGTGGTTCATTTAAACTCCTGATTGCATTCAATGCAAGTTATTTAATATTTAAAATTATATACAAAAATATTTCATAAAAACATCCAGGTGTTAAAATTTCTCTTTTCAATTTCCAAAACCATGTTCTCTTCCATTAATGCAACATTAACATTTCCAAGGGGAATGTGAGGTTTTAACTTCAAAACTGGGACAAGAGAGTGAAAAAAATATCTAAGAGAATTAATTTTCCACAAACCTTTGAAACCCAATTCATCAATTCTGAAATAAGTATATCACACATGAGACTACAAAAAATAACTAAACTATAAGGGTAATGGAAATAAAAACCCAAGAGTAACCAACTAAACATTCATTTCAATCGTCCATGATAATTAGAAAAGTGCCATTAGACATGGGAGTAACCAAGGAGCTCATGAATTATCCAGAACATAGTATACATATTGACTAATCTTGGAAAGAATTCATCACTCAATGACATCAAATATTCCCACACACTTGGCCACACCCTAAAAGGTATAAACTGAGGAGAAAATCCATAGAAATAATATCAAATATCCCCCTCCTATGGGACACTAGCTATTTTGTAACCTAACCAGTGCAACAATCGTTCTCTAAAAATTCAATAGTTGTGGTATGTTCTCCCTGTCAAGAGTATATAAAAGGGTGGTCTAATAGATTTCAACTGAACATCCAATCATATACACATATAATAACTAAAACAATAAGAATCACCCAAGTCACTCTAAGCATAAATATCTTTCATTAGAACTATCTGTTCATAAGGGAGACTATCTGTTTGGGCCTCCCACAATAATCAACATAACCAAGGCAAGAGACCTATCTAAGGATATCTTTCCATAATAAATACTTTCACCATTTTTCACAAGATTACCTAATAGTCCTGAAACACCCTTCACAAACCATTATTTCATAATGAACCAATACCATCATTAAAAATGGGTTAATAATACCATTGTCCATTTCAAAATCATCTCAAAAATCTCTTTTAAACATTAACATCACATTTTTAATCTAAATACATTATTAAAAAGATTCCAAAATGGACCATTAACCGCCATCACATACCAAATACTTTTTAAATTCTAATTATTTCTTTCCTTTAAATCTAAAACAACTTTGAAAAATCATTTAAGGAAACCAATTCATCTATTCGAACATAAAAAAATCATTTACAAGGCCAAAACATACATAAAATATTAGAAAACACTCACAATGGGAAATGAGACATTTTATTAAACACATGGTGTGAATAATTTGACACAAAATTGTATTTATCAAAAAAACAAGGAAGAAATTACTACTTTACACACACAAAAATAATTTAAAAGATCATAAATCAATATTTCATAGTCAATGGTGGTGTGAAATGAAAGAAACTAATGAATCTTAAATTAAAAAAGGAAACTTCAATGTGAAACCTAAATCAATATCATGATGCTTCAACAATTCACACTCAAAACCATGACATGAGTGATCCAAGAACCAATATCTTCCAAGAGGAACCCTAAATAAGAATAAAACCCTAACATAAATCAATTTAAAAATTGAACCCTAGGTCCAAGAGACCACATGAGAAGAAAAACTCAAGAGAAAATGGAGGAAATAGGAAGAGTGAAGAGGGAGGAGAAGGATTACCTTGAAATATCTATCCCCAAACATGAATAATAACCTTACATCTACACCAAGGGAGGGTGGAGATTCTTAGAGAGAAATGGGGTGACATCCCTAGTGTTGTATGAACTAGAGTGATGAGAGGGATTATTTGGTGAAAATTATAAGGGGATACAATTATAATTTCATAAATTTTAAGATATGGTCATCTCTCATGGTTTAGTTACACGGTTTGGTAAGCCATGTGCCAACCATGTGACCATCACTGGAAACAAAAGGCAACCTACATGGTTTACAAACCCTACACTAACCATGCTAAATTCCACTGCCCAAAATTTTCACATAGACCATATGGATTCTTGGGCAATGTTACATGGTTTTAAAATTGTGTGTCAATCATGCACCTCTGGCTATCAAGACCAAAAACATGACATTTAAACCCATCACACCATAAACTCGAGATCCAAACCCAAGACAAAAATATAAACTAAAACAAATGTCCAAAATAATAATCCTTGTGTAACACATGTGGGTATCAGTAATGGTATCATTATCATGTTTTACTTATTCCTTTAATATTTTAATTTCTGTCATACCCGATAATTTCATGTATATTCTATGTTCTTATTCTTTATATTGTAACACTAATATTTCTCTTAATTATCTTGATATAGATTCACAATCCTTTAGTGGAGGTATAATGTCAATCTATGTGAATCATTCAGAAACTCCTTCTTTATCTTAGTATTTTATGGTAAACGTAGTTGTGACCCAAATATTAGGACTCCTTATTCATCAATTTTTATCTCTTGGGATTTCCCACTTTTAATATAT